>OU785246.1:5070000-6270000 GCA_917051295.2 Erebia ligea
CATTTTTTCTGACTAGATGATGCCCGTGACTTCGTCTGCGTGGATTAAGTTTTTTTATTCCAGCGGGAACTCCTTAATTAATAAAAAGTACGCCTATGTCCTTCTCCGTGGTACAATCTACCTCTATACCAAATTTCATCAAAATCGGTTGAAAGGATTGGCCGTTAAAGCGTAGCAGACAGACACACTTTCACATTTATAATATTAGTATGGATTTCATAGAATCCAAGGAACTAGGAATAAGCTTAAGTAGAAACGGGATCAAAAATTAATTTTTCGATTTCCATAGTCAATTAAAGTACAGCCCTACTTTCAAGATTTAACGCAAGGGCACGCAACCCTCTCTTTTGCACACACCTGTCTCTATCTAACGCAATGTCAACTTTTACTTTCATACAACCATACTCAATAGTCAACACAAAATGCGAATGTGTGTCTGTCTGTCTGTTACCATTTCACGACCCATCCGTTTCACCTACATTGATAAAACTAGATAGAAGGATAGCTAGCATCCGCGATCCGGAGTAGACTAAGGTTTTTCTCTGAAAAGTTTCCAAGGAGTTATTTTAAAAACCTGAAGCCACGCAGATGAAGTCGCGAGCATCACTTAGTACCTATTATTAATGCGAGTGTATCTGTCTGGTACTTTTTTAAGACACAATCGCAACAAATACAAAACTTTTTTATAGATTTTGACAAGTGCTTATGTATATACAAGTAAATCTACCACTGGTTCGGAATGTCATTCCTACCGAAAAGAACCCGCATGAAACTCGATGATTGCTCTTTTATAACTTGCACGTATTGCCCTTTTTTGTAATACAATTTTATATAAATATCTGCCACTTTACCCCACAGTACCTACTTAGATTTCGTAAGACATGATAGGTACTATGAAAGTAAGCAAAATATACAATTTTTGCAGTTTCAACATCAGTAAACTGTTGAATCTTTCTGACAGCGAAAGCAGCAGAGCTGAGTTTGCCAGCAACAGATGTATGAGTGCCCCGTGGAAGCTTTGACTCTAAGGTCACCCCCAGAAACACAGTGGTATTTTCTATTTTTAACATAATATCATTTTAATTTACCATTTAATTCGTGTATTGTTTGTACTTGGTTCGGAAATGCGAATTCGCTAAATCGATAATGACGAAATTTGGCCAAAACATACTATGGAGCATACGTATATGTGATGAAAAGGAAAACTCGACAAAACATTGGTCAAAAGTATTTTTTTAGTTTCAGTTCTAATATTGTAACTACAGCCGCACACGCGTTGAAATCTTTTGAGACAGCCTTTAACAGCGTTAATACAAAATAGAAAAAAATTGTCTAGCTCTGACAAAATTTCGCGTAAGGGCAAAAACACACTTCGGACTGGACAGGACAGAAAAGATCACGTCATGCAATTTCATATGGAGCGCGCACACTAAGCAACCGGACAAAACGTCATGGGAAATTTCGAGCTGACATTTTTTTCTTGTTTAATCCCTAAAGTGTTTTATAAATAAATAAATAAATAAGCCTTTTATTTTTCTTATCCTCACAGTTACATTTTTTTTATATAATCATGTATGTATGTTCTTTGTATACTTAACTTATTTCTTTTATTTAACCAAATTACAATAAAACTAGACTTATAATTAAAAAGATTCCATAACAATACATTTTCAATCTTTCTTAATTTCTTTTAACATTATACAATACTAGCTGATGCCCGCGACTTCGTCCGCGTGGTTTAAGTTTTTTTGATTCCCGCGGGAACTCCTCAATTTTCCGGGATAAAAAATAGCCTATGTGTTATTCCAGACTATAATCTATCTCTGTGCCAAATTTCATCCAGATCCGTTCAGCCGTTCGGGCGTGATTGAGTAACAAACATCCATACATCCATACATCCATACATCCACACATCCATACATCCATCCAAACTTTCGCATTTATAATATTTATTTGATTATATTACATTCTTAAACAACTTAGATTAAAATATGTATGTATATTATATGTCCAGACTTAAATTAATTATTTACTAATTTAAACAAATTACATTAAACAATAACTAATCTTACAATAATGTACCTATATGCATCAAATAAATATTATAAATGCGAAAGTTTGGATGGATGTATGGATGTATGGATGGATATTTGTTACTCAATCACGCCCCAACGGCTGAACGAATCTGGATGAAATTTGGCACAGAGATAGATTATAGTCTGGAATAACACATAAGCTACTTTTTATCCCGGAAAATTAAGGAGTTCCTGCGGGAAACGAAAAACCTCGATCCACGCGGACGAAGTCGCGGGCATCAGCTAGTTCTTTATAAACCTACAATGAAGAAGAGTTTAGTTGTCTAATTAAGTAGTTAATACAATTTATAATTTCATTTACCTTTTACTTACTATTACTTACTTATTTCTTAATTCCTATTCTTTGATTTATTACTTCTATCTATTGGTGTGAAGATGAGAAACCCTCATGGGTGTAGGCCTCCTCCAAAACTGCCCAGTTTTTCCTATTTTTAGCTGACTCCATCCAGTCTCTGCCTGCAACGGATATGTATCAATTTAATATAAAATAAAAAGTATAAAAGTAAAAGTAGTAGTAAAGTAAAAGTAGTAGTAGTGTTTAGTATAAAAGCTCTTAAATATTAAGAGACTACCCGATGCTCGCGACTTCGTCCACGTGGATTGAGGTTTTTGTCTCCTACGGGAACTCTTCAATTTTCCGGGATAAAAAGTAGCCTGTGTGTCATTCCAGGCTATAATCTATCTCTTTGCCAAATTTCATTCAGATCCGTTCAGCGTATCTGGCATGATTGAGTACGAGTAACACTGTTGGCTGTCCAATATGCTAAATAATAAATAAACAAACATAGGTACATCCATCCATCCATCCATCGAAACTTTCGCATTTATAATATTAATTCTCATATTAAACAGTTGGTTTCAAACAATGGTTTCATTACTAACAGCTCTTTTATAGACCCTAAGGCCTTACAATGCATCATGCTTGTACAATATATTATACATAGTAGTCTTTTAACCTCTTACTCTTAGAATGACAAATCAATAGAGATCTCCAGAGTTAATAAATGATATTAGCACATTTACACAGTTGAAACGACAAGTTACGATGACTAGCCGATTTCGAGGGCGCCGGTACACTCTGTGACATATAAATAGGGCAACTGAAAATATGAAGTGTGTTCCAATAAGGATGATAAGGGATCATCCATAAAGTACGTCACACGTTAATGGGAAGGGAGGGGGTCGACAAAGTATGACAAGGGGTGGGAGGGGTCCTAAGTTTCGTGACGTCACATTTCAAAATCTTGTTAAAATGCCAAATTTGAACTATTAACGAAAAACTTAAAAATATTTCCAACTCTATCTGTATCTGTAAGGTTTAAATTGTTTTGTTGGCGAGAGTTTCTAGATGTTTCTAGTTGTAAAATTGCAAGATATGTGACGTCACACTAGGGAGGGGGGGTCTAACAAATATGACCAACGGTGACAAGGACGGGGGAGGGGTCAAAAATCACGAAATTAGTGTGACGTATTTTATGGATGACCCCTAAAGAGGAGTTCAAACTTCAATGCACGAAGACGCGCCCCACTATTTTTCGTTTCATAAGGAAAGTGGTTTTACATATTATTATTATTTTCATTAAGTCGTAGGTAAGGTCGTTATTAGGTAGGTACAACATACCTACTTTAGTACTTTGCAATTAAAAACTAATATTTCTACAAACTAGCGTGTACGGCGTGCTAAGTTGTGCCATCATCTTTCTTTATTCATCTTTTTTGAAGTGAAAACTTCTTTAGCCGCGTTGAGCACTTTATGGTAGAGGGTAAACATGTGAATTCGCGTCACTGACATGCTCGTCACCGACATGGTTGCAAACTTAATTAAAATTTAATGCCTTAGTTTATATTTTTTTTTTTTTGTTGAAGTGGCCACCCTCAGCGCATATTGGAAGGCTCCAAGATCTCTTAAGAACGTAACAAAAGACTTATCCTGGGAGGTTATTCTCTAATTTAGGGATCATCACTAAATGAAAGCCACCGAATATTTTGATATTCGCATTGCTGCTTTATTGTGTGAAATAAAATTTACATTTCATAGCAAACCTTCAATTAATAAAATGGCTTTGGTAGTTACTGAGTTAGAGAATAGGTTGGCAAATAAGGACATCTATCGGTTGACGATGACGATGATACTAATGAATAAAATAAGAGCACCTTTTCTTTGGCCTCAAGTTTACCAACTACACTCGCTGACACAGCATTATACAAGTCCCATTGTACTGCAACAATGTTTTTACCGCATACTCTATCTCCACGTAATAAGGTCGAGATTTGTACAAACAATATTATTTTTAATTCATTGAAAGATAATAATTAGTGATGTGGGTACCTATATCTCGGCTACCTGACATCAGAGTGTTTATCTTTTCAAAGGCAAAGTCTATAGACTAGCTTACTGCGTTTGAAGTGAAAGCTTCTTTAGGCGCGTTGAGCACTTTTTGGTAGGGGGTAAAAATGTGGAAACGCGTGACCGACACCGTGACCGACACCTCGCGTTGTTACAAAGACAAAAGGTCTTAAATATAAATATAGTACATTCGTAATTAAACTTTATTTTCTTTGTTTTAAGGTTTATATTTTTTTTATTTTTTTTTATTAAAATAATTAAAAAAAATAATTTAAAGCTTAACGTTGTTAACGTTAAAATATAATTTAACGTTGTTGCGTTTTGTCATTTTCTATGAAGTTGAAGTCGCGTCGCGTTGCATTTTTTATATATATAATAAATATAGCATAGAGCATATATGTTGCATATAGCGAGCAAACGAGCAGGCGGGTCACCTGATGGTAAGTGATTGCCGCCGCCCATGAACATTACAACACCTGAGGAACCGCCAATGCATTGCTGGCTTTTGAGAAATTTGTTTATCCGCACTTTGAAGAGCCACATATTATAATCATTAGGGAATACAGAAGATGGAAGCTGGTTCCACAATTTGCAGGTACGTGGCAGAAATGACCCGGAATAACGGGAGGTGGAAGAAGACCAGCTGTCCAGATGGTGAGTATGAAATTTGTTTCTGCGACGAAGAGTGCGACTGGAGAACACGGAAGGTGGTATTAGATTAAATAACTCCTCGGAGCACTCCCCATTGTAGAGACGACTAGGGACTCCAGCATGCAAGTAATTTTGGGATTGTCCACGAGTCGAACTGCACCCGCTTTTGTATCCGGTCAAATGGAAGGAGCTGGTAGTGAGGTGCTCCGGCCCAGAGGTGAGAGCAGTACTCCATGTGGGGCCGAACTTGCGCTTTATATAGCAGAAGCCTGTGCTTAGGCGCAAAGTATCTTTTCGCTCTGTTGAGCACCCCGAGTATTTTGGAGGATATGGTTTGGCATTGCATCGCTTTCATCGTTCACCAAGGACAACGGGTAAGTAAAATTAACGACACTTTCAAACGCGAAGAAACAAAAAGCAAGGAGCGGAAGTCGCGTAAGATTAATTACATTTTAATTCGCCATTTTTGTTTCGGTCATGTCACGGACGGCGCACGCTGGCTCGCCGGTCGGCCTCCTTTGAACCGATTTTGGGGGTTTAGGATTCCGTAGTAAAATAAGGGAACCCTAGCTTAAGTACTAAGTTTAAAATATTATCTACTCGAATCAAGATAGGGCATCATCTTGATTCGAGTAGATAATATACTTCGTCCGCGTGGAATACGGATTTTTGTATCCCGCGGGAACTGTTTAATTTTCAGGGATAAAAAGTAGCCTGCAGTGTCCTTTCCCGGAATACAAACTATCCCTGTACCAAATTTCATGAAAATCGGTTGAACAGATGGGCCGTGAAAGCGTAGCAGACAGACAGACACACTTTCTTATTTATATAATATTAGTATGGATAGTATGGATTAATTGACGACCTCCCTGGCGCAGTGTTGAGCGCTGTTGTCTTAACGTACGGAGGTCCCGGGTCGGTTCCCGGTAGGGTCAATTTGGGAATTTATGGCTAATCACTACCCTACCGGCAAAGACGTACCGCCAAGCGATTTAGATTTCCGGTACGATGCCGTGTAGAAACCGAGTAGGAGTATGGGTTTAATATAATTGTCATGCCCCTAACAGGTTAGCCCGCTAGCATTTTAGACTGCATCATCACTGACCATCAGGTGAGATCGAAGAAGTCAAGGGCTAACTCGTAGTAGATTTTAAAAAATATCCTTAGGCCGCAATTACACATCAAAGTTTTATGTAAGTAGCTTACATAAGTACCTAACTCACATAAATAACTAACATTACCATACGATACGCAATTTATATTTACAGGAGACGTGGATATTACCTACGTCTTTTGGCAGGTCCTCTATTTAATAATCGCTAAATAATAGGTATGTACCTATATTTTTCACGCTAGCAATATCATAATAATTGAGCTGCATCGTTGAAATTTTTGTGGAAAATCCACACTAATATTAAAATACTATCCATAATGATATTATAAACGCGAAAGTGTATCTGTCTGTCTGTCTGCTACGCTTTAGCGGCCCATCTTTCCAACCGATTTTGATGAAATTTGGTATAGAGGTTGTTTAGATCCCGGGGAAGGACATAGGGGCTGATTCTGTATAACACAATCTCTAAACTAAACTAAAATGGCAGCTTTAAATCTAGTGATGTCCCTTTCCGTAGGGAGTATTATGAAAGGGTTAGCAATATTTGTAATGCTCTAATTTTAGTTTAGTTTAGAGATTGTGCACTACAGAATCAGCCCCATAGGCTACTTTATTCCGAAAAATTAAGTAGGTAAGTAGTTCCCGCGGGAATCATAAAAACCTAATCCACGCGGATGAAGTCGCGGGCATCATCCAGTATATAATATTCTATAATTGCTTAAATACTGTGAGCTTAGCATGCGCACAACGAGATTATCTCGCGACGAGAGAGAAAGAGAGATGTTGTCGTTGCCGGCTATTGTTTCGTTTCCCTAAGTCTAACATGCACAAAATGCGGCATATTACAAGAAAAAAATAGTCGACATGTAAAGGTTCGTAGAGAAAAATACCACAGTTAAGAAATATTATCTCTACGTCTTTTGACGTAACGAGACAAGTAACAATGTTAGCTTCGGTAGACAGATAGAGATAACGGGTAGACATAATTATTTTACTCGTAGTGCGCATGCAGCCATACAGAACATGAAAAGCGAGAGCCAAGGAATTTGTTTTAGTTTACCCATTTCAGAGATACCTTGTTTCTAACAAGGTATCAAAACAAGACATTTAAAAATCATTACTAGGTTTGTAAGATATACCATTTATGAAATGAACGTTACAGTTTTTGACTACGGAATCCCTTATGCGTGTTCTGACACCCACTTGATCATCTTTTTATTAATTTTTATCCATGGTAGACACTTATGTACCTCAAACTAAGAGTGAATAGGCATTCCACAAACTATTATAAATTTGCCTTTAAAAAAAACAAATGTTTTTTTAATCAAATAAACTGTTACAAGCGCTTTTGAATCGTTGGGTTAATCTACCACTGGTTCGTAATGCCATTCCTACCGAGAAGAACCAGCAGGAAACACGGTGGTTTCTCTTTTGAAAAAAAAAATTTAAATTTTATTGTGTAAATTTACATACATGACCATTGCATTGCTGGAGGGAGTAAAATACATGCTCTTTTATCATTTACGTAATCTTCAACAATATAATGCTTTTTTCAAAAGCATAGGTAGGTACTTTTAAAAACTTGTACATTGATGTGATTGTAAATTATTTTTTTCTAAAGAGCAAACACCGAGTTTTTTGCTGGTTTTTCTCAATAGGAACGGTATTCCGACTATTTCCGACCCAGTGGTAGATTCACTCCACTATTCTAAAGCACTTGTTTTGGATATAACCTAACTATATTTTCATCAAAATCGGTTCAAAAGATGGGTCGTTAGCAAGATAAAGCGCAGCAGATAGACAGACACACTTTCGCATTTATAGTATTAGTATGAATTTATAAAAAATAGTAAATTTACTAAAATATATAATCAGTGCTCTATATTCAAAATTCTATTATCTAGACTGGGAATTCACTAGCGACATCTAGTGCATGTATAGGTATGTATAAACACCGCCACAAACACCGTTAAATGGTGTCCATAAAAATAATAACCGACGGCTTAAGCCATAATCGTCATGTTTATTCTACACGAAATCATTCGCATCACGTTCGTTTTACATTGTCCATTGTTCGCGGTTTTCCGCGACATAATTACATAGAGCAATTATTGCTTTTTGCGTTTGATAGTAAAAGTGGATTAAAGATGTTACGATTGTATGTACTATTTTATAAATAGTATGAATTGAGTTTGTGTCGCCGTATCTATGATTATGTAGATGATAGACAAGCTTGGATTACGTAAAAGTATGTAAATAATAATATTTTTCCCCGGCAGGGTCAATTTGGGAATTTATAATTTCCGAATTTTCCCTGGTCTGGCCTGGAGGGAAGCTTCGGCCGTAGCTAGTTACCACCCTACCGGCAAAGACGTACCGCCAAGCGATTTATTGTTCCGGTACTATGCCGTGTAGAAACCAACTAGGGGTAGGTAAGGGTATAATACAACTGCCATGCCCCTAACAGGTTAGCCCGCTACCATGTTAGACTGCATCATCACTTACCATCAGGTGAAATCGCAGTCAAGGGCTAACTTGTATTGGATAAACAAACAAAAATAAATGTAGATCTTTTTAAATACACAAATTGACGATTGTTTCTCAAGACTGTTAATTTATTTATTTTATGACATTTTGTATATTTTGTAAATAAAAAAAAATACTAACAATAAACCCAGGAGGCAAACCCAGCATTACTGAGCATTGATATCTAACACATTTGGTATATGCTTGGTAACTATGCTTCTAGAGGAATTCTTTTTCTACAGGTTGAACTGATGCTATTTTTTTTTTTTTTTAAATTGCAACTGCTGAGTTTCTTGCCGGTTTTTCGCAGTAGAATCTATTTTCCGAACCGGTATTATAGTAGAGTCAAACCATGGACGTAACATAAGGGACACTTGTGTAGGAAATCTTTTTATTTTTATTCCTACATGGAATAAATAAATTGAGTATTGCGTACTGATGATGATTCTATATTTATATTCAACAATAATATTTAATCTACATCTATCTATTATATGCACCGCGTACACTCTCGGCGCCGTGGGCGTGGCCGATCTACAAAAGCGAAGTGTCAGTGGCGCCAAAGCTTTCCGTTTGACTTTTTACTTTTTTATTTTACTTTTTTTTACATACGGCCAGTTTCTTCATGATCAGCTAAAGTAATAAGTAAAAGTCTTGACTTTTACCAGCCGAGGAATGAAACTATGGCGAATGCGTTTCTTCATTCAAACAAAAGCTAAAGTAAAGGTCAAAGTGGTTGCCATTATATAAACGTCGATATTGCCCAAAAAACTCGTGGGGAGCTTTTTTTACACATGGCAGCACAACAATATCATTGTCAAATAGTGCCAGATGTCCGAGTGAAAGTTCTTCTTAGGTTCTAAGGTTCAATTTAAAATCGTTCCTATGTATTGTTTACTGAAAGATTATAATCCTTTACAAGGCGCTTTTTGAGGAACTAGGTATACCACAGCTGTCTGTTTATATGGGGCAGTTTTATGGTCTGCAGAATCGATTTTGAACATTCTTTAATTTTTTAATTCTCTAATTTAATTTATTTGCAAATCCTTTATTTTATATTGTATTATAGATATAGGTGTTTGTCCGCAACTTTGTCCGCATGGTTTCAGATTTTTTTAATTCCCGCAGGTACTCTCATTATTTTCAGGATAAAAGCAACAAACAAACTTTTGCATTTATGATATTAGCATAATTATTATTTTTAGTTACCTAATAATTAATTGAAATTAATGTTCCTAACTTGAAGTCAGGGGTGAAGACCCATGCTCAGTAGAGGGCTGGTTGAGGAGATGAGTAGGAAATCTCATAAAAAAATCACACAAATGATTTTTGCAAATACATATAAAATCTTTTACTTTTATGCCCTTCCGGTATGTTTATCGTATGATCAACTCATAATCAACTTGAACTTTCGCTGGAAAAAGTTCTGGCTGTTTTTTTATATTTAATTATTTAATTAAATAATATCTAGGTAATAGATAAATGCACAGTGACCTTTTGATCGAATTTAGTATATGTTGAAGTACTTAAGTATAACCAACAACTTCGACAAAATGTTCAAATGACAATCACTTTAGCTTTTACAGCAGCTCTATGAGCAGTAAAGGTTAGGGGTAAAAGTAACGGTAAAAGTACCGGCTAAAATTGTGAAGAAACAAATTTAGCCGTTACTTTTACTTTTAGCCGTTACTTTGGCTGTTACTTGCGATGAAGAAACTGGCCGTTAGCCGCCCGCGGCAAAGGCGTTTGCGCGTACGATAATTTAATTAGTTAATGGGCGATAGAGGTTTTAATGTTTTGTTGGCGAAATAATTTTTGGGGAAAATTAATGATTGTTAGCATCGTTAGGTTTGCTTACTTCACTTATTTGTCTAGTGACTGGGTCAGTATCTACTAGTCTTAAACTGACTAACTGATTGACCATCAATGTAGGAACTTACCAACCGCTGGGTCTAGCATTTTAACATTTAGTCTAACTTTTTTTTTTCTTCTACAAGCTAGCCCCTGACTGGGAGATGGCTCCTCTGGATGATAGGTAAGTGATGATGCAGTCTCAGATGTTAGCGGGAAAATCTTGCGAGCTACTTTTTTTTTATTCCACTACAAGTTAGCCCTTGACTGCGATCTCACCTGATGGTAAGTGTTGATGCAGTCTAAGGTGGTAGCGGGCTAACCATTTAGGAGTATCCAGGCAGTTTTTTTCTTTCTTTCTATTAAACCCATAGCCCTAGTCGGTTTCTAGTTTCTACACGGCATCGTACCGGAACACTAAATCGCTTGGCGGTAAGTCTTTGCCAATGGGGTGGTAAGTACCCACGGTCGAAGCCTCCCACCAGACCAGACCAATGAACATTCAGAAATTATAAATTCCCAAATTGACCCTGCCCGGAATCGAACCCGGGACCTCCCACGTTAAGGCAACAGCGCTCAACACTGCGCCAGGGAGGTCGTCAAAACTTATAACCTAGACCTACTTAAGTACTATTCTGCCGCGCATTGGTTTATATTTCCTCCACTATCGCCCAGCGATCTCCATACGCGAAAATAACTGTATTACACTTGTTGCTACTATAAAAATAAATTAAAACCTATCTAAACCTTATTCCTGACTCACCAAATATTAGTTATTTTTTTACCTATTTTTTCAAAAACTAACTTTTTCAAAAAACGATGCTCTGCCACCGACTATTAACCTTGCCCTCTAGAATACGTATAAAACCTCAAATGACTGTAATTATAAGCGATTTAAAAAATAACTTGGCAAGTGCGTGCCAGAATAGCCATAACGAGGGGTTCCGTACCTATACTCATGTACCTAGATACCTATTAGGTAGGTACTTTAATAATTTTAGGGTCAATAATATTATTGCTACTCAGGAACATATCACAATATCATAGGTAACATGTAACTTATTAATTATTAATATTATAAATTAATTATTAATATTATAAATGCGAAAGTCTGGATGGATGTAAGGATGGATGTTTGTTACTCAATCACGCCAGAACGGCAGAACGGATCGGGGTGAAATTTGACACAGAGATAGATTATAGTCTGGAATAACACATAGGTTACTTTTTATCCCGGACAATTACAGAGATCCCTCGGGAACTAAAAAAAACCTCAATCCACGAAAACGAAGTCGCGGGCATCAGCTAGTAAGTAATATTATGATTTATGATGCCCGGGACTTGGTCTGCGTGCGTCAAGGTTTATTTATTCCCACGGAGTCTCCTTAATTTTCCGGAATAAAATGGAGCCTACTTATGTGTTAATCTGTATATATAAAATTCAAAGTCCTGACTGACTGACTTATCTATATATCAACGCACAGCCTAAACCGCTGGGGTTAGAAACTTGAAATTTTGACAGTAGGTTCCTTTTGTGACGTAGGCGCTCAGTAAGGAAGGATTTTTCAAAATTCCACCCCTAAGGGGGTGAAATAGGGGTTTGAAATTCGTGTAGGCCACGCGGACGAAGTCGCGGGCACAAGCTAGTTTCGGATATACGCTATCTTCATACCCAGGCCCCAGCCAAATCAGCCCCCGATTGAGTAAGAAAATCGTAATCGTAATCGTTTGTCAAACAAATAGGTAATTCGACCTGTTTAACGAGTTCATAGATGCCTGCACGTAAACAAGCATGTATGAACTCTTAAAAAAAATCGAGTAATACGTTTTAAGCTATCAAATGATTATGATTTGCTCAGACAATTCTAGACCAGTCGAGTCATTGTAGCGTGAAGGAGTAACAAACATCCAAAATTTCCCATTTTTAAAATAATTAGTAAGATGAGCTATATAATATTATAGCTAATATTATAGTAAATTTTTATAATGTCTGACTGATGGTACACAGAAAGTAAGGGTTCTTCGTTTTACCCACGGAACCTTAAAGAGAACCTCTGAGTCTCTACAGTTCTACACAAAGCACGCGCCGCGCCCTCGGGGCTTACAAGATGGCGCCACTGGGATTTGGCGGGAAATATTAATGTCAAACCAAGAACCATTATTAATTAATTGCCATAGAAATATTAGTGATACTAGTGATAGTGCTGCCTGAAAGAACACATGAACAAAGTGTCTATTTGCGACAAGAAAGACTAAGATACGTCATTGGACAATTTCTTAGTACATTCGACGACCCCCGTGGCTCAGTGTTGAGCACTATTGTCTTAACGTGCGGAGGTCCTGGGCTCGATCCCCGGCAGGGTTTAGAAATTTATAATTTCTGAATTTTCCCTGGTCTGGCCTGGTGGGAGGCTTCGGCAGTAGCTAGTTACCACCCTACCGGCAAAAACGTGCCGCCAAGCGATTTAGCGTTCCGGTACGATGCCGTGTAGAAACCGAATAGGGGTATGGGTTTAATACAACTGCCATGCCCCTAACAGGTTAGCCCGCTACCATCTTAGACTGCATCATCACTTACCATCAGGTGAAATCGCAGTCAAGGTTTAACTTGTAGTGGATAAAAAAAAAGTGAATGAGGCGATCAGTTTAGTCAGTAGGTAGATAGATATACAGGTAATCCAGTAGTACCTAGTAGTAGTTCGAGGTATCAGATAGGTACAGTATGAGGTAGTCTATTACAAAATCTAAGCAATACCGCAAATTCCGTACCTAGAAAATAAAATCCCTAACGTGCGCATCTCTCGGTTTCCGAAAATCTCCAGACGTATCATTACAGACGTCCTGCACGCAATTTCTCCCTAAAAAACCATCCAAATCTCTAATTTACCGAAAAAACTGTATCATTCATCCCTTTTTAAGTTTTTTTTTTTCCGAACGCGTGACTCTTGACTGACTGTTTCAGCCCGAGGCGGTCTCCTATCTTGAACACAACCGCAAGATTAAAAAAAAATAAACAAAGATGGCCGCCAACGCGTGCGTTTCGGCGGGATGGGCTTTCGAAAAAAATACTTTTACCTACCTGGCCAGCGTCGGTCGAAACAAAGATAATGTACTTAATAATAGAGAAATGGTCTGGATTTGAGTTATAATTGACTTTTATTGGTTGCAGTTTATTTCACCATAATAATAAGTATTTAATTCTCTCTCTAGGTCGTTTTCCTCATTGCTAAGGATCGTGACCCCATTCCATAATGGTAGGGGTTTTCTTGGGATAATAATGCGGTGGGTTCCCAGGTCCTTCCGCATACGACTCGTTACTCTTAGGTTACTAACGATTATTAACAAATGATAGTGATAATAACCGGGACCGACAGCTCAACGTGCTCTCCGAGGCACGGAGGACCCGAAAAAGCCAAATTCGGACTTCCAAATTCGGTCTCCCACCCAGTTACCAACTTGGGTCAACGTTGCTTAACAATCGCAACTAGACCACTCGTCCCACAAACTTAAATTTTTATCGGATTTAGCACTCTCAGTCAAAAATTACATGACGTCTAGCCTGAGGATTATGGTGGGCACGGATTTGCCGGTAGGGTGGTAACTAGCCACGGCCAAAGCCTCCCACCAAGCCAGACCAGGGAAAATTCAGAAATTATAAATTCCCAAATTGACCCTGCCGGGCACAGCTGCCGGGGATCGAACCCGGGACCTCCGCACGTTAGGGCAACAGCGCTGCACACTGCGCCACGGAGGTCGTCACACTGGACTGGAACTGGCATTGCAGATCGAACTTTGAATGGCGGGCTTTAAAAATAAATGAATCTGTGAACGGACTATATCGAACGCTCCCTGAACGCTCGGACCGAACCTTATTCTTTTCTTGGTTTTTGGCTTTTAGACTGAACCTTAGTAGACAAAGTACTCTGTGGACCGAACGCGACTCAGCGTCAGCTGCCAGCTGTCAGCTGTCACTGTCAGACCGTTCACCATCACTGTCACTGTCAGGCAGCCGCAGGGCGATTGTCTAAAAATGACAGCTTTAACAGTGATAGCATTCTTCCACTATTGGCCAAAATCCATTGACGCAGCAAAAATACCGTGTGTGTTCCGTTATAAGCACTGCGAGCACTGGCAGTGCTCTTTACTGGGGACTTTCAGTGCTCTCAGTGTATTTCGGAACGCACCCACCATAAATTCAGCCAATCAAAACAATTGAGACTGTAACAATGATTGATGCAGGTTTTACACAATCGCCCTACAGGTCAGAAACACGGTTAGGTACTGTGTCAGAGACAAGCAGCAGGCTGCATACTGACCTGCATTATGCACAGTGTTACATGTTGACTGTTGTCTCTGGCTTTGAGGAATTGAGGATTGGTCTCACTCTCTGGCTTCTTTTTCTATTTTGTTCAAACCATAGAAATAGTATGTATTACAACTAGAAGGATCACTTAGCGCACGAAACGCGAGCCGAAAGAGAGCTAATATTTTTCGCGTTGTCTCTTTCTTACCGCTACACTGGCATGACACCATAATTATTATTAATTGAACGAGACACAATAGTGAACACGAGAGTGAACGGGACGCGCGAAGAAAAAGTGAGTCCTTGTCGAGACCGAAATTCCTTATGAGTGAAAGGTAATCTAAATTGAACTTTATAATTTAAAGAAAAAGGTGTGAATTTGTTTAACAAAAACACATAAGTGATCCTTCTAGTTGTATGAATATACATACTATTTCTATGGTTCAAACTTCAATATGCATGCATCTGGCATTAGTCCATTCATTTTAGATTTTTTCGCGGCAAAATTTATGATTTTTTGAAACCACTGTGGTTTTATACCTATGAGTGAGTACATTAAAAAACACAACTCTCCCCCCCCCTCCGGTGGTGGCTTCCCCCCTCCCCACCTTGAAAAGTGTGCCATTTTGCAGATTTCCTAGATTTTCAAGAAAACTATACAAGCTAGGACAAAACCGTCAAAGAGAACATTGTTCCTTAATAAATTACCTACAAATAAGTTTATAACATTTATTATGATAGGAGTTATAGTTTACAAGCTATGGTGCGTTAAAGTTGACTAAAAATCGCAGCTCAGTAAAATTAGCCAATTTTCAACATTTTATATGTATTCTGTAATTTCTAGAAAACTATTAGAGTTAGGCAAAAACTGTCAAAAGTAAAAATAAACACCATTTAATGACCTACAAAAAAATATTTAGTTCATAAAGATAGGACTAATAATTTCGCATATATATCCACGTATTGTATACGAAGAAAAATAAAAAAATTGTTAGAATCCTGTGTTATTTGCAATTTGCACAAAAACTATTAGAGCTAGGAAAAATCCTTCGAAGACCAATTAATTTCATTAAATTACCTACAGAAAAATGTTATGGTTTATTTAGATAGGACCAATAGTTCGAAAAATATGACTACCTTTATTACATGAAAAAATTTTTTTTTCTAAAACCTTGTATATATTTTGTAATTTTCACAGAAACTATTAGAACTAGGAAAAAAAATATCAGAAGCAAAAATGAACTTCATTAAATTACCTCCAAAATAGTTTTTAGTTTATTTTGACAGAACTAATAGTTTCGGAAATATTGCTGTCTAACTTGCATAAAAAAAGAAACCCTTGTAAAATCCGTAAATGTTTTTTGTAATTTCAAGAAAAAGTATTAGAGCTAGGAAAAAAGCTATCAGGACTTAGGACAAAGATAATTAATTTACCTATAAAATAGTGTTTAGTTTATTTTGATAGGACAAATAGTTTTTGAAATATACCTTGCTATTTTGTAAGAACCGGTGGTAGTCATGTTGACTTAGCATAATAGTATGGAATGAATAGAAATTAACCCCTAAATAAATAAAGTTTTTTTTTATTTTAGGCCCAAATGATGCCATCCTTCCTCCCCACTCCCCCAACCCCCCTCCCCCCTCCCCTCTCTCAAACATCTCGCCGATTGTGCTTTGATTTTAACTTTGAATAACATAAAAAAAAATTTAAGATATATAATAAACACATATTACCTAATGCCCCCTTTTTAGGGTTCCGTAGCCAAATGGCAAAAAACGAAACCCTTATGGATTCGTCATGTCTGTCTGTCTGTCCGTCCGTATGTCACAGCCACTTTTTTCCGAAACTATGAGAACTATACTGTTGAAACTTGGTAAATAGATGTATTCTGTGAACCGCATTAAGATTTTCACACAAAAATAGAAAAAAAAAAACAATAAATTTTGGGGGTTCCCCACACTTAGAACTGAAACTCAAAAATTTTTTTTCATCAAACCCATACGTGTGGCGTATCTATGGATAGGTCTTCAAAAATGATATTGAGGTTTCTAATATCATTTTTTTCTAAACTGAATAGTTTGCGCGAGAGACACTTCCAAAGTGGTAAAATGTGTGTGTCGTCCCCCCCCCCCCCCCCTGTAACTTCTAAAATAAGAGAATGATAAAACTAAAAAAAATATATGATTACATTACCATGCAAACTTCCACCGAAAATTTGTTTGAACGAGATCTAGTATGTAGTTTTTTTTTAATAATTTAAAACTTACTACAGGTTTGTACGAAACCCTCGGTGCGCGAGTCCGACTCGCACTTGGCCGGTTTTTTTTATGCTAAAATGACTGGACTACAAGTGCAACAATGGCGAGGAAATGTACTGTTGAGTCTAGAAAACTGGGACTGGAAAAAAACAACTTTTTTCGCCCATACATACTACAAAGTCACCAGCTCCAGCATAGAGCTGATCTGATGATGGAACCAGGAGGTGTATAGGGGAACTCTTCAATTATTATCAGTAAGCCCCTCGAGTATGGGCTCAATTGGTTTGTTTTAAAGATTCCAAGCGTGTTTTTGAACTAATTTAAGGCTTATTTTACTGAGCTGCGAATTTTAGTCAACTTTAACGCACCATAGCTTGTAAACTATAACTCCTATCATAATAAATGTCATGAACTTATTTGTAGGTAATTTATTAAGGAACAATACTCTCTTTGACAGTTTTGTCCTAGCTTGTATATTTTTCTTGAAAATCTAGGAAATCTGCAAAATGGCACACTTTTCAAGGCGGGGAGGGGGGAAGCCACCACCGGAGGGGGGGGGAGAGTTGTGTTTTTTAATGTACTCACTCATAGGTATAAAACAACAGTAGTTTCAATTAATTATTAATTTTGCCGTTTTCCCCATACATTGAAATCTAGAATGAATGGACTACATGTAATTCTGTGGTAATTCTTGTCACTCAGAGCGTCGAGACCATAGAAACTATTTTAACTTCTTGAATCTTGTCGTCTCAAAAACGTAGTGGTTATATTCTCTTTGGTCGTCTCGACCATGGAAGAAGGAATTACGACTGTTAGGCTGATATTACACTATCATATATATATGATCATAGATATATGAGTCATTTTTATATGAAGAACATATGATAGTGTAATATCTACATTTGTCTATGATCATAGTTATAGGATCCTATTTGAAAGCTTGCGTACAAGTAGGATCATATCCGTCATGCGTAGCATCTCTACATAGTCAGTGTATCCGTCTAACCAAAAAAGATGGTGTCTTCCAAAACAAAGAATTTCGACTGGAATATCGAAACTACAAAAAGAGTAATTATTAGCCTCTACGAGGAAAATGAGTGTTTATATAATAATCTGATCGCCTTGCTACCCATGATCTAACCAAAATTCGTCTTTTATTTCTAGTTTTATTGTTCACCATTTTTTTTTAATGCAATTAATAAAATAATTGCTCTCATAGCAACGGAAAACACTGCTAAATCGTTAACCATCTTGATAGTATATGACGTTTATATGATCATATGTGGGTCAATAGTGTAATATGTAAAAATGAGGAACTGCATCATATAAATAGGATCATAGAACTTGACAGATATGACATCATATATATATGATGAATATATGATAGTGTAATATCAGCCTTAGACGGCAGTCGTAATTCCTTCTTCCATGGTCGAGACGACCAAAGAGAATATAACCACTACGTTTTTGAGACGACAAGATTCAAGAAGCTTTAATAGTTCGTTGAATGCATGGAAAGGAATTATGAATTACGACTACTTTGAGTTTGAATGCATAAATGCATCGTTTGTGATCGTGTGTCGTATCTTGTTAGCCCTAAGCCCATATTTTGACGCTACGTCTTGGCGGTCTGCATGGCTCCAAGGCTTGGAGTCCAAGCTCTCGACCACCGACCAGAAACAAAAGCGGTTGGGGGTTGGCATTTGAAATACGCATCTGGAATTTGGACTTGATAAGGGTTGATTTTTATAGGGGTAGGTTACCCCTTTCAATCGACACCCCCCCCATCCCGCGGAGATGCGTGGTTTTTTTTTTACACGTGTTTGAAGTTACGTGTAACGGAACGTTATTGTGTTTGAAGTTACGTGTAACGGAACCAGCGATGCCAGATCGTTCCCTAGGGAACGAAAAGCGTTCTATTTTATGATCAAGCGTTCCCTCGGCGTTCCCTTACTTCAACCGTTCTTTTCGTTCTTTTACGAAAACAAAATTAGAAAATAATTAAGGAAGTCAAGACTACATAATCTGTGTTCAAGAATCAAGAACAAAAAATTGCGTTTCGTTTCTCCATCCGGCCCAAAACTGCCGCGGGCCGCCCTTTCCTAAGCAAGTACGAACGCAGCCATAACAAAAAAATACGCTTCTTTAGTCTGTGGCGAGCGAGACGACTGCCGAGCATGGATGTAATAAGGTTTGTACGTAAGTACTTATTACATTCATGCTGCCGAGTGCCGCCGCGCCGTTCCGGCGACTGCACTATATTCAATATACTCTATGGGCGACTGGCAATATTGGAATAAAGTCTTGGATCTCAAGAATGCCGCTGCAGAAACTCGTTTCCCAAATTTGAAAAAGGTTATTCGACTCTTATTAGTGTTGCCATTCTCTAATGCTTCTGTCGAGCGTGTATTTAGCAAACTCAAAAGGACCAAAACTGAAAACCGAAATAAATTGGATACAACAACATTGGCAGCACTTATGCACACTAGCGATGGCATCCAGGGACAAGGAGGTATCTTGAAGTACGAACCTTCAAAAAATCTCTTAGGAAAAAAAATTTCCTACTCGAGAACAAAATAAGACATGTATATACGAGTATAATATTGCTATTCCTAATTCTAACACATTACTAATGTTTCTTTGGACTACGCTAAGGTTGGTGTATTTTTATTTTATTATTCATGAGTGTTATTTGTCTTTCTTCTTCACTATCACTGCTTGTCTTGTCTTTGGTGACAATACAATATTACATATTAACGTTGAGCACAACGGTCTGCCCGCGAAATTCAAATTTAATTTGGTTTTTCGCAATTTGAAAGCTTATAACACATCGTAGGCTTATGGCCATGGCATGGCTATACTCACGTCAAACTCGATACTCGGATTAATTTCCTAAACTGGACACTTTCAAGCATAATTTTTAATATCAACCTGTGAAGATGATACTGCTATTTTCGCAATTTCAATGCCATAAGCCTACGATGTGTTTTAAGCTTCTAAATTGCGAAAAACCAAATTAAATTTGAATTTCGCGGGCCGGATGTGCTCATCCCCCTTAACCCTTAATTTGGTATTGTATGCTGTGCCATACAAACTTTAAAAAAAATAAAGTGTTAAAGAAATATTATGATTTCAATATAATTCATAATATTTATTCTCATAAACTAGTCACACTTTATGAAAAAAATGTTTTTGAGTGTTAGCAACAGTGGTGCTGTCACTTTTTTTCAAAATGTTTGCCCGAAAGAAGCCGTTTGGGCTCACTAAGGTATTTATTTGTTTTTTTACTACTTTTTCCTCGTAAATTTCTAATAAAACACTAATAATTCGATCGTGACATTATAGTGAAGTGTTCACTGTTATAATTTTGGCAATATTTGTGGATATTTGTTGTTTTATTTGATAATAAACTTTGTATGCCGTGACATACATTGCCAACTTAGTAATGAATTAATGCAGAACGAACCTGTATGTCACAGCATACATTGCCAATTTATTCGATTTCTTTTTGTGATATTTTTTATTTTTTTATTTATTTATATTTATTTATTTATTTTTGATTATTTTTGATTTTTTTTTTTCTATTTTTACAAGTATTTTTCCCCAGACGTTATAACTGACATTGTAGAACAAACAAATACGTATTCAGTGGAAAAAACCGGACGATCGATTGAATTAGTTGAAGACGAACTTCGAGATTTTCTGGCTATTCACATCATCATGGGGGTCGTGTCCATGCCTTCATATACAGACTATTGGAGTCTGCAATATAGATTCGGTTAAGTTGCAGATCTAATGCCCATAAAAAGGTACCAAAAAATTCGAAGATACCTTCAGTTTCTAGGTTTACTTCCAGCATTTACTGCCAATTTTAGTGTTGCAGAGCCATTATACCCGCTACTTTGCTTTCATAATGTATGTCCATCAACTCATTTTTATAAAGAGGTTCGATTTATGTTTGTTTATAATTAAAGTTACAATACATATATAAGATTTTTATTCTTACTGGTTTTGGTAAGGTATGTCCCAGCATACATTCAAATGAATACATATTTCTTTACCCATTTGGCAATGTATGTAGTAGCATACATGATTTTTCAGGAAAACTGAAAAGCCTAGATTTTTTTTACTATTTTTCTGGGCATATTTAGGCTCTACACATTCCTATTTCAGTATTTGTTTCAATTCAAAATGTTTATTTTTTTTTTGCCAAATAAAGGGTTAATAAATGAATATAAATGCCTATATAAACCTATAAGTCTTGCACAATTAAATTTTCTGGAAAAAAATTGATTTAAAAACTTATATTATGTTCTTCGTTCCCTCACCTCGAATTTCGTTCCTTTTCAGACACCCCGACGTTCTATTTCTCCAGCCGCCAATGGCAACACTGAACGGAACGTTATTGTGTTTGAAGTTACGTGTAACGGAACGTTATTTTGCGTTATAGTGATTACTTTTATGTTATTTTAACCCTTATTTTTAGTAATCACATTACTAATCTGTGTTAGTAATTTTCTTTATTTATTATTATTTTTAATAGGTAAATATAATGTAAAAAAAAAAGTAACGTATAACAAGGTGCACCTATAGGTAATTAGGTTAAGGTTATTTTCCTTTTTTGACCACCCAGAAATAGGAGCCCCGCGAAGCGGGGCTCCGTCGACATGCTCTTAGAGGGGAAGAGGGTGACGGCTAAGGAGTTTTCCTAGGTCCCCCACTTTTTCTTAGGCTATAGTCGTAAATTCTTTTTAACCCTTATTTTTAGTAATTTTCTTTATTTATTATTATTTTTAATAGGTAAATATAATGTAAAAAAAAAAGTAACGTATAACAAGGTGCACCTATAGGTAATTAGGTTAAGGTTATTTTCCTTTTTTGACCACCCAGAAATAGGAGCCCCGCGAAGCGGGGCTCCGTCGACATGCTCTTAGAGGGGAAGAGGGTGACGGCTAAGGAGTTTTCCTAGGTCCCCCACTTTTTCTTAGGCTATAGTCGTAAATTCTTATATAAAGTTAACACAACATCAAAAAATAAAAAAAAATAATAAAAAAAAAATTATAGGTTTCCGCGCCGCGGGGGATGGTGGGGAGGGTTCCTACCCTCCCCCCTCACCCCCCCCTCCACCCCTACCCCATACATCCAGATGCGTATTTCAAATGCAACCCCGCGGTTGGGCTTTAAAAGCTCTCGACAAACAAGGATCTTGCGTCGCGCGGCAGTTTGCTAAGCATTCCCTGGCCGAGTACTTCTGTGAAACGAGGACTATAGCAAGACTAGGTTCAAGAAAATGCCTGATCCAAACCAGAAGCCAACAGACGTTGATCGACAGGCAGAAGTAGACGCACACAGTACTGCTGACAATGTCGAAATAGAACACGAGAAACCTGAAGAGTCTACGCTTGTTGTGGACTGTGGAGCGCTGGTGAAACAGGAACCGTTAGACGGCGACTGCACAGAGACCTGCCATAATGTCTACGACTCGCTGTTTGATGTGATCAAGCATGAGATACCCAGAGAGAGTCCAGAAACTGACCAGAGAGACTGTAATGTTGATACTCCGGCCACAATAACAGACTTCAGTTTTGAAGATGTGTCACCAGGAAATATGAAGACATGCATTAAAGTGAGTTGTATCTCTCTTAAGACTGAATGTTATTTTTTCAAAATGTTCAATACTCAATTAGTTTGTTTCACATAGGTGATAGGATATACAGGTGTCCAGATACTTCTAGTTTAGATTCTACCCCGTTTATCACAAAAGTATACTAACATACTTATAACTAACAGTATACTAACAAGTATAAAAGTGTAAAGTTATACTATCCTGTGGAATGCTGGATGCAAGTTGTCAAATACAACAAGTATTTTTAGGGTTCCATTATCCGTACTTCTAGAGGAAAAAGGAACCCTTATAGGATCAATTTGTTGTTCGTCTGTCTGTCCGTCAACCACCTTTTTCTCAGGAATGTGTGGAGGTTTCAATTTGAAATTAATATCAAATACTTAGGTTTACAGCCCCTTGGAGCTTTAAAAAAAAGAGCTAAGTCACTGCAAACAAAAGTAACAGCCATTTGTGCCGCATATTTTGACACTCTCCAATAAATCAAAACCTATAGAGTACTTCCCATTGACTTTGAATCATGACATTTGTCTAGAATAAAGGCTGTGTTCCGTTATAGACTGCGAGCACTGTTCAGTGCTCTTTACTGTGGAGAAATTCGTTCCGTTATAACTGACAGTAAACTGCTGCAGTGTCCTAGGGAAATATATGACGTCATTAATCGACGCCATCTTTGTACTGTGAGCACTGGCGTTTTCGAGGTAAGGTGCTCTCAGTGTTTGTCTCAGTGCTGACAGTGACAGCGTTCCGTTTTAAGCAGTACCCAGTATACCTAACTATAAAGGAACGGCTTCGCAGTGTACTAAAGTGACGTCACACCTTACAGTGCTCGCAGTGTATTTCGGAACACAGCCATTATTCTCATAGCACAAGTACCTATAGGAAAAAATCCGAAAATCGTTAATTAGGGCGCCTTCAAATTTGCCGCAAAGCGTAGCGCGGCCGCAGCGCGGCTGCAGCGCTGCTGCCGCGCTCCTGTCGCGAGGTTCGAACATTATAGGGTTGTACCTATATTTATTTTCACGATGGACTATGACGAAGAAACACTGCTCTGTGTTACTATTAATACGAAACAACGAAAATATAAAGTAGTTGTGTTAATAACCAAATCAAATAAATATTATAAATGCGAAAGTTTGGATGTATGGATGTATGTTTGTTACTCAATCACGCTCCAACGGATGAACGGATCTGGATGAAATTTGGCACAGAGATAGATTATAGTCTGGAATAGCACATAGGCTACTTTTTATCCCGGAAAATTAAAGAGTTCCCGCGGGAAACGAAAAACCTCGATCCACGCGGACGAAGTCGCGGGCATCAGCTAGTACATAATATTATACTTACATGCTTCATTTTTTTCACTTGGAGTCTTGTTTGTGAAATTGTCAATAAATTTAATGCATATTTCTTCCCAAGCCTTTTTCTTTTCGATTTTATTGCTGTACTTGTCGGACTTCGAATCCCATATTGCTGGACGACTCTCAACCTCATCGATAAATTCTTCTACCTGATTTTCGTTCATGTTTAGACTTGAACAAAAATACGTGCGCAGTCCCGTCACTAGTCGATCGATGAACTGATGCGCGGCCGCAGCGCGGGTGCAGCGCTGCAGTCGCGTGTTTTTTATTTATATGGATTTACAAAGCAGCGCGACTGCAGCGCTGCAGCCGCGCTGCTTCCGCGCGGCACTTTGCGGCAAATTTGAATGCGCCCTTAGTGTTCTGTACTCATAGGGTGTCAAATTGTTTGTCAGGAGCTACCAGTTTAGCGCCAGTTATTTCACAGTTGATGAAGTGTTGTTATGACATCTTTCTTGTTATTTACTTATTAAAAGAAATTAAGTAAGTATATTGTGTGGTAGTACGCAACCTTCTGTGTGCAACTCAAACTTGACCTGTTTTTTAAGTAAAATTTTACTTAAATTTGTATAGCAGCAAATCTAAAAACAGGGTTTGAAAATATCCGATATTTATTATAAATATCAAAATATCCGATATTTATTATTTATAAATATCAAAATATCCGATATTTATGATATATATCGGATATATATCATAAATATCGGATATTTTGTTTTTATTATTTATAAATATCAAAATATCCGATATTTATGATATATATCGGATATATATCAATTTTGTATGAAAGCCATATTATTATTTTATTGTATTATTTATGAATACTATTTGCATATGCTTAATACAATATTAAAATGCTAAAAACTAAATATTAAACCAATGTATTAAACTAACTATAAAATAAATTTAAAACAAATCCTTATATAATACCTACTAACAATAAAATAAAAATAAAAATAAACCCCTAATCAAAAAGACCACCCCTGGTTGCCCCTGGGCCAAAGGTACCCATCAAGCTTGCAGCATTGCCACGCTGAATGGCGATGGATAACCTTTGAACCAGGTAGGAACCAGAACGTGGGTCGCAGCCCCTTTCCCTCAGACGACGCCCGATATAGATATATATATTGATATCTTTATTTAAAATAGGTTTCTACAAAGTACACCTTCTGAACATCATGTTTACAAAGATAAGACTTGATGGTGATAATTAACTACGGTATCTTAAAACTAAAGCTATGAGGGTTCTAATCGCGCCCTGGTCTGAGAAGAGCTCACAACAAACAGCCGGGGTATTTTTAGGGTTCCGTAGCCAAATTTGGCAAAAACGGAACCCTTACAGATTCGTCATGTCTGTCTGTGTGTCCGTCCGTATGTCACAGCCACTTTTTTCCGAAACTATAAGAACTATACTGTTGAAACTTGGTAAGTAGATGTATTCTGTGAACCGCATTAAGATTTTCACACAAAACTTGAAAAAAAACAATAAATTTTGGGGGTCCCCATACTTAGAACTGAAAGTCAAAAAATTTTTTTTCATCAAACCCATACGTGTGGGGTATCTATGGATAGGTCTTCAAAAATGATATTGAGGTTTCTAATATCATTTTTTTCTAAACTGAATAGTTTGCACGAGTGACACTTCCAAAGTGGTAAAATGTGTGTCCCCCCCCTGTAACTTCTAAAATAAGAGAATGATAAAACTAAAAAAAATATATGATGTACATTACCATGCAAACTTCCACCGAAAATTGGTTTGAACGAGATCTAGTAAGTAGTTTTTTTTAATAATTTAAAACTTACTACAGGTTTGTACGGAGAAATTTGTTCCATTATGGACTGAAAGTACACTGCCGCAGTATCCTAGGGAAATATATGACGTCATTAATCGACGCCATTTTTGTACTGTGAGCACTGGCGTTTTCGAGGTAAATTGCTCTCAGTGCTGACTGCAATCTGTTTTAAGCAGTAAGCAGTATACCTAACTATAAAGGAACGACTTCGCAGTGTACTAAATTGACGTCACACCTTACAGTGCTCGCAGTGTATTTCGGAACATACCCTTATATTTATATTATATATAACATTATTACATAAACTGCTGGAACAATTGATACCCATGGCTGCCTATCATTCAAATAATCCTTTACACTATAATAAGACTTTTCAATTAGTTTACGTTTTACAAAAACTTTAGCGAACTACTTAATAGTTATTGTTTTCATTTTGGTTTCAGTTGGAGCCACCTCAAGCTGCACTGAGTTTGTCCGCAGACTTTGCTTTCACATTGGGTGAGTGAGGAGCATATTACTATCAACGAGCACTAAATAAATAGTGCAGATTTTTGTCTTGAGGTAAACTAAAGACTAAATCTGTGCTATTTCAAATGGAAATAGATATCTTATTAGGTTTCCCTTTTAGTTCTGTCTGTCTGTGGTTACATAATGTGATTTTATAAATTAACAATCCCTACTTAATTTTATCAATGAAAAAGTGTGTTTTTTAATTGATTGTTGTTTTGCCATTCAATTATTCCACAGCAAAGCAAGAAGTTGACCTAATTTTTTGAATGGTTATAAGCAGGGTGTCCACGGACCTGGAAGGTCAGGGAAAGTCAGGGAAAAGTCAGGGAAGCTATTGTAGGTCAGGGAAAGTCAGGGAAATGACTTCTCTACCTGGAAAAGTCAGGGAAAACCAGGACTTTTTGATGATTGATCTTTAAAATTAATGTAAAAGTCTAAAAATGTATAGAATAAATAAAAATAATATTATCTTATCAGTCATCAGTACTTATTATATACATATTTATACTCCAACAGCTAATTAGAGAGAGGAAAATGACAAATGTGTGGTGTTTGGTATCATGGTTTACAGTCTACGACAGGGTCAGCGATACCTTTTCAAGCGCAAATAGGCTTTGCCATGTAGATAGCAAAGATAATAAAAAAAACGGACGTAACGCTGACCTTGTCGTAGGCTATACCCAGCCGAGCGATCGCGTAACTTCTGCATCAATCATTGTTACAGTATCAATTGTTGTAATTGGCTGAATTTATGGCATTCTTGCTGCGTCAATGGATTATGTCCAATAGTGGAAGAGTGTTAACCAATCAGAGGTGATTGCGATGTATCAATGATTGATGCAGAAGTTACGCGATCGCTCGGCCTGTAATGGCTGGTGGTGGTATCGTTTAATTAAGGTAAGGTGGTGTTCGGTATAATTGTTTGTGGGTATGGTGTATGTATGGTACGGTATGGTTATGGTGTGGCAATCTACCTGTGTTGAAAATTGTCACCTTGATAGTTGGACACCTTGGGAAGCCAATAACATAAATCTCTGAGTGTTTGTGAAGACTTAATTTTTGTCTCTTACAATCATTCGCAAGAGAAACATTTTTACTTTGAAAAATTACAGCTAAAAAGGTCAGGGAAAATTTTAGAAATGGTCAGGGAAAGTCAGGGAAAAGTCAGGGAAATGTTTTGACGATTTAGAGTGGACACCCTGATAAGTTACGGACCTAGCTAACTAACATACATAAGCTACTTTTTATCTCTTTATCTCAAAAACATCAAAATAATTCCCCAGAGGTTCTTAAAACCTAAATCCACATGTACGAAGTCATCTAATTAGTGCTATAAAGTTGAAATTTGGCGCAAATGTAGAAACATAATAAGGTACTGATGGTAAATAACGCCTGGCGTCAATTAACGCCTATACTCCAAAAACTCTATTAAAACTATTCATAAATCGCCCTAATTACCTATGAGCTTTAGCCTGTTGCCGCAAGGACAACGCCGGGTACCGCGAGCTCCACTCCCGATCCCGTCGCTAGTCGTCGCACGTCATTCATTGCAGATGGTCTTTCTCGCCGTGTTTTATAAAAATTGTGGAAAGTTCTGGGTACGTAAAACCGATATTTTTTGTTTCTAAAGTCTAACATCGCTACTTCGCCTGTCTTATTGCATAAATACAAGATAATTTTTGTAAATAAGTGATATACTTAGTTATTTTTAATATTTATTTAAATTTGATTGGTCATTGACAACTAATAACGCCTAGGCGTTAAAACCCAACCTAGGCGTTGTTAACCGCACTGTAGGCGTTATTAATATTATGACCATTTTCAGATCCTTTTGAGACGTGGTGGTAACACATGACTGACTCACTGACTAGGGACTGTCCTTAAAATATAAGGAAGTACTATAGTACGGAAGTACTAGTAGATAGTACGGTAGATAGTACGGAAGTACTATATTTTCCAAGATACTCAAAAAGGGTTTTATGGTATAACTAGATGATGCCCGCGACTTCGTCGTGTGGATTAAGTTTTTTATTCCCGGGGAACTCTTTAATTTTCCGGGATAAAAGTAGCCTATGTCCTTCCCTGGGATACATCATACAACCTATCTCTGTACTAAATTTCGTCAAAATCGGTTGAACTTCTGGTCCGTTATAGCGTAACAGACAAACAGACAGACGCTTTCGCATTTATATGTAATATTAGTATGGATTTCAATATGGTATAAGGTTAAAAAAAATTGTTTTACAGAAACAGCGGCCATGTCTAATGTAAAGAAAAAACCGGCCAAGTGCGAGTCGGACTCGCGCACCGAGGGTTCCGTACAAACCTGTAGTAAGTTTTACGATTTATGACGTATTAAAAATAAAAATTACGTTTGTTGTATGGGAGCCCCCCTTTAATATTTACATTATTGATATTTAATTATTTATTTTGAAAGGTAATATACAAGTTAATATTCTGTAAAAATTTGAACCGTCTACCTGTTACCGTTTTTAATATTGAGCAAAAAAATACGAAAAAAACACGTTTATTGTATGGGGACCCCCCTTAATATATATATTTTTTTAATTTTTAGTATTTGTTGTTATAGCGGCAACGGAAATACATCATTTGTGAAAATTTCAGCTTTCTAGCTATCACGGTTTATGAGATACAGCCTGGAGACAGACAGACAGACAGACAGACAGACAGACAGACAGACAGACAGACAGACAGCGGAGTCTTAGTAATAGGGTCCCGTTTTTACCCTTTGGGTACGGAACCCTAAAAACGCAGTTTGTGGTCTAATGAGAGCTTGGCTTCTGCTGTAGCTGCTGTAAAGGCGGGTAGACTATCAAGTCATAAAGCAGCGTCCACATATAATATTCCGAGAAGAACTCTTAGAGATTATTTAAAAAATGAAATGTCTAAACAAAAAATGGGTAGAAAAACAGCCCTAACAAAGGCACAAGAAGAGGATTTTATTAAAAGAATTATTAGATTTTCGGAATTGGGTATTCCGCTCACATCTAAGATGATTCGTAAACAGGTGTTTGTTTTTTGCGAAATCAACAACATCGCCAATAAATTTAACAAAAAGGCAGGCCTTGCTGGAAAAGATTGGCTGAAGCTGTTCCTTAAAAGAAATCCTGCAGTTAGCAAACGCAAAGCTCAGTTTCTTAATAGTGAAAGAGCACAAAAATTAAACAAAGTAATTGTTGCTTAACACTTTAGAGAAATCAGCCAGTTGTATGATGAACTTGGATGGACATGGATGAAAAGTGCTGTCGGTTAAACGTCCATAACCAACCCACTGTCATTGCTGAAAAAGGCGCAAAAGGGGTCCATATATACAGGCATCCGAGCATGGCGAAAATGTGACGATTGTAGGTTGCGCAAACGCTCTTGGAAATGCGGTTCCACCAATGGTTATATTTAAAGGAATTCGTAAGAAACCAGAATTTGAAGAAAATTTACCTACAGTAGCAATTGTAAGAATGGCCCCAAAAGGGAGTATGACGACAGAGTTATTTATGTAATTTTTGAATCATTTTGCCAAATCAAGACTGCTGGAAACTACCTTTTAATTTTTGATGGCGCTAAATGCCGTTTAAATTTTCGCATAGTCGAAGAAGCTGATAAGCTTCATATCACGCTCTATTGTTTACCTTCAAACACGACCCATGAGTTGCAGGCTGCAGCCCCTCGACAAATCATGTTACAAGCCGTTCGAGTCTTATTGGAACCAAGAGGCAATGCAACATTTCTACGAAACACATGCACGGAAGTTGACCAAGTCCACTTTCAATAAGATTTTATCGAAAGTATGGTCTAAATGTATGACACTTGCTAATATCACCAGTGGATTTCAAGCAACAGGACTTTATCCTTTAAACCCAAGTGTTATACCCGAAAGTGCTTATGCTCCATCAATTTTAACTGAATGTCACATAATATCTCCAAATAAAAATAATTCTTGTGGTTCTTTCCCGATAATAGATGATAGAGAACTTCAAAATTTGGTAAATGTTCAACAATTTACTCCTCCTCGTGATGACAATACTACTCCTGATTTGTCTACGTTTACAACTCCTAACCAAGTTCCGACAACTCCACAGCTTACTCCTCCGCGCACTCATTTGGTCAGAGTTACTAATTATTCTACAGATGCATCTCCAAGCCCTGATACAAATGGCACGCAAACCTGGCGCCAGCTTGTGTATTGTAACTCATCTACAGAATCATCTGAAAGTAAAATAATGAAAGAATTTGTCAACAGTCCTCGACTCCAAAAGCGTTTACGTATTTATTCATCATCTGATTCTGATATCGAAAACAAAAAATCCAGTCCATCGCCTATGTTTCAAAAAGCAGCAAATGAAGAAGAGGATCTTAATTTAGCACACGTAAGAAAAAAAACAGCTTTTCACAATTTCATGCCTACTCCAAACTACGCAGTTACAAAGTAAGCCGCGTCAAAAGGCTCTTAATTACAAGGGACAGAGAGTAACAAAGATTTATTTAATGATCCTAAAGAGACTGAAAAAACCAGATAATGGGAAGAAAACTAAAGAAAGTAAGAATAAGCAAAAATAAACAAGTAAAAGTGCTAGAAGCACTAGCAAAGGGAACAAAAGTGTAAATAAATCTACCGTTAATTCATCTAGTTGGTATTGCCAAGCTTGTCAAGAGGAACGTGTTACCGATATGCGACAATGTGCCAATTGCACAAAATGGTATCACGAGGAATGTATTGGTCTGACCGAAAATGACGACGAACAATTTACGTGTACTGACGGCTGTGTGGACTAGAATTCACTTGATTCAATTGGACTTTGTAGGATAAAATTACCTATAAAAATGTCTAGTAAGTTTAAGTCGGCTAATGCTATTTTAATATGTTTGATATTATTATCTTTTGTAAGAATTTATATGTAGGCGTTAATTAACCGTTGAGGTTTAATAACACCTAATGTTACTTAATTTGTTTGTTGGGATTTTAGTTTGAAATTTGGTGAAAATAATAAAATTGTTTTATTTCTCTCATGTGCCATAACTGAAAATTGCGTTGAATTAAAACATGGGTTAAAAATCCTAATTTTTTATATCTATAACTAACTTTATAAATACCAAATATAAAATTAAATTGATAAGAAATTACTTTAAAGACTGATTCTGTTCCTAGAAACTGTACGAAAACACTGACAGGCGACATTTAACCCCTATAGTATTATATTGCCCAAAGCACTGTTTTCAGACTTTTGTCTTATTATCTAAAATTTAAAAAAATTGTTGTAGATACTCAAAGATTTATCATACTAATATTATAAATGCGAAAGTGTGTTTGTTTGTTGGTTTGTCCTTCAATCGCGCCGCACGCAACGGATCTACGTGATTTTTGGCATGGGTATAGTTGAGGACCTGGAGAGTGATATAGGTTACTTTTTATTCCGGAAAATTAAAGAGTTCCCGCGGGAATCAAAACAAAACTTAAACCACGCGGACGAAGTCGTGGGCATCAGATACTTTCTTCATAATAAAATAATGAATCCATGCAGCTTGTCTTTTCTTTAATTACATTTTAATTTCCAGACATATTAAGGTTCAAAGTTAGGTAGGCGTTATTTACCCTCAGTACCTTATATGCAAAATAGGCATGTTTTAATTTTGAAAAACTTTTTGGTTACATGCTGAAGGTGCGGGCATCAGCTAGTAGATAACAAAATGGCTACTACAACATAGATGCTGAGTGGTAAATGGTAATTACTGAAATTTAAACAAACAAGCAGGTTGCCTAACTGACACTGGCAGTGCCTAAGCGTGGAAGCCAATAACAATTATTTTATACATTTCAGACACATCTTTGACAAAGGAACACACAAAGACGGGAGACTTAAAGATGGATAAAGCCTCTTCAGTAACACAAAACGACTTTAAACCAAGAACACAACAAACATTAAACAAAGGTAAGCACACTGATAACCGCAAGATGAGCAGAGAAGACGGTGCGCGGGGCGGTAGGGTAGCGAGGCGGGGGGCCACTCACACTGGTGAAACACTCTTCTGTTGCCACCATTGCTTGTATAAAACTGGCTACAGACGTGACACATGAGGAGACACACTGGTGAGAAACCTTACATAGGCAAGCACTGTGACTTTAAATGTTCGGCAAGAAGTAATCTTAGAAAACACATGATGACTCACACTGGTGAGAAACCACATTCTTGTGATTACTGTGACTACAAATGTTCATATGTAAGTAATCTAAAAAGTCACATGAGAACTCACACTGGTGAGAAACCACATCATTGTAAGTAAGGTAAGGGAACTAATGGCCGACAGGGAACTAAAGGATGACACTTTCGAATAAAACCTCAAAAATTAAGATCAATATTTATCATAGAATAAAATCAATTGAACTTACAGACACCTAGAGCCATCTATGACGCACGGCCAAAAACTTATAGCGTCGTTCCTAACCGAAAATTTGAATGGCGTCAGTTTTAGCAAATGATGTGAGTGCGAGTGCACGCGCGCGGTGTATTCTTAACGGTTTTGTTAAGGACGCCAAATTTTCAAAGGTAAGTTTTTTGCATCATTACATGAGTTTTTACTATTATTAATGTTTGTTATGAGTAAACATGAGTTAAATTACATGATTAGACAACTAATTTTCAATTTCGTGCAGTATTTCTCACATTTTAAGGGGTGTCGTCTGACCAGGGATGAAAGTAACACGGGATGAACGTAACAAATGAGTTTTTGAACGAGTTTTGTTGGTTACACTGATAGCTGTTTCACCAAAATGCTCAATTTTGAATCCCCCCTAACCTCAGTTGCGCTCACGGCGCTGTGCAGGCGGTTGTTGACGTAACGAGTCGGTGCCGCAAATATACCTCCGAAGTAAGTTTTGGCAATTTTTTTCAACTGCGTTTGTTTTTATTATGGTAGGCTTCAGCTTGCATGTCAAGTGCCAGTAAATTAGCATAAGTATTCATCTTTTCAAATTGGCATTTGAAACGGTATATTTCTATAGGATTTTTAGTTTATAGGCATGTGTTTGCCATATTCGGTAAAATTTTTAGGTAGGGATGAAAGTAACAAGTTGTTACTTTCATCCCGATTATGATCGTGACATCTCAAAGCATGTTTTATTGTGCCTTTTTATATTTCAAAGCATTGCACAGGTTCTTATTTTCTTGTTCCAGAATGCCTAATATATTTAAACGAAATCCAATAGAGGTTTAGTTACTGCAAAAATTATGGATTTGGCTACGGAAGAAATACTTCGCAGAAAAGTACACTCACCAAGAAACCATCCTGAATTAACTGCGTAAAAAACAATGCATAGTGGATAAGCTCCTCTCAAAAAGTTTTAATAAAAAATCCGAGATAGCATATATCTATCCTTTAAGGGTTTAATTAACCATTTTTATGATTTTTAAACTTGGTCTAAATCAATGCTTTAATTGCGAAGATGTTTTACCGACATAGATTTAATCCTTTTCAAAATAAGTGTGTTAGTCATCTCAAGTATTTAATAAAGTTAAAAATTGTCCATTAGTTACACCATTTAATTTAGATGAATATCTTATGAGATATCATAGAAATAAAGTAAAGTGAAATAGGAAATGGCGTGGCTACGGCCGGCAGCGGCAGGTGGGGTTGATTTGTTTGTCTGGTTGATATCTAATTTTTAATTAAGTATTTTAGAAGTTTTTTTTTCTAGAAATGTTTTTTTTTGACATTTGTGATACTTATGTAAAACATGAAAGGCTGATTATGTTGATTATGAAAGTAACTTCGTTTTTATTTGTACTGTTACAACCAACCCGTTACACTGTTACAACCAACCCTAGGGGTAGGGATGGTTGTAACAAATACTTTTTTTTTTTATTTGGTAGTTTTTCTCAAAATCTATAACATCAGTTGCATTTGTGCTGATGTTAAAAGATAGCTGAAAGACCGATCTATTATATTATGTACTAATAATAATTTTGATATTCAACAAGCTCTGAGAGATATTACGAGAAAATTGAAAATTGTTACGTTCATCCCTGGTCTCCCCAAAAATCAGTGAAAATCTAATAGATGACAGGGGTGTCATCTTTTAGGGTTACAGCCTAAATAAATTTTCAGTGAAAGTAGATACAAGAATCGTCTCTATTTCCTATAAATAGAGTTCTGTCTAAGTTTCATAAGTTTCTGATAACTCGTACTAATAGTAGACAGTGTCATCCATTAGGTAAGGTATACCAAAAATTGCAAAATTATACCAGAGGTACCTAATAGATGACATCCTATACAGTGTTCATTTTATCTTAGTATGCGTGTCAATTTTGAAATTGAGTCTTATTTGCAAGGATATAAGGTTACATTTCAATTTTCAATAATACTATTAAAATATAAAAATTTGTTTCATTGAATTTAAACCTTATTAAACCACCTGACAACTTTGAAATTGAGTCTTATAGTTAAGAAAATAAGGTTAAAATTTCAATCGTATAACTGAAAGCATAAGCTAAGTTACCCACTTCTAACGGAGCGGCGAAAGATTCCGAGAATTGAGTCGCCAACAATCCAGTCGAAAGCGAAACGCCTCTACTATAGCGGCGAATGATTCCGATTTAGAGAGTTTGTCCTTCAATCACGCCGCAACAGAGCAACGGATCGATGTGATTTTTTGCATGGGTAGGTATAGTTGAGGATCTGAAGAGTGACATAGGCTTCCTTTTATGCTTGAAATGAAAGAAGTGCCCGTGTAAATTAAAAAACTTATGCCACGCGAACGAAGTCGCGGGCGTCCTCTAGTTACTAATATTCCATTCGAAAGTTTTCGTTAGTAGTTGTAGATTATTCGATTATTCAGATCATTCGCAATCGCCCATCGCTAGGGCGGAGTGCGAAGGCGTGGAGCTTTAGTAACGCGCGCGGCGCGACCCCTCGTGGCGCACCTCATACCCCACTTCGTTTGACACCTAAAATGTGTTTCTCGCATAGATCAACTTACGTGGCGGCTATTATACCTACATACATATCGCACTGCTAGAAAACTCAGACAACTCAAAATAAGGACATCTTTCAGTAAGCGCAAAAAACGTATTTCTGAAATTTTTGTTAGTAGGTACTTAATGTTGTGCAACTTAATTTTTTTTTCGGTCATAAATATGAATGAACTGGGATATAATTCAATCAGTTTTACCGATAACAACTTTTTTGGAGTTGTTATACTTTAGAGTGGTACATATTTTTATATAAAAAATAAACCATATTTAGAGTTGAAACAGTTTTATTGAATCATTTAGAGTTAAACTCATGTAAGAACTAAAATAAATGAGTAATTGTGCAAAAAAAACAGTTTTTTATGAATGATAAAATAAAAAATAATATCTAAATACCTACTTATGTAATATCAAACAAATATAATTCACTAAAATATGAGAGTGATACTTAATCAATTATACTCCGTTCAAAATACTTCGTTATTACTGTTCATGTCTTTTCTTTTTGCTTACTTGCTATTTTTTTAAAAATTAGACGTTGCTCAAAACTCTGTCGTATTTCAATTTATTTTCTCAGCCTCTTCTTTCCTCTTTTTATCGCTTCATTAGCACATAGTATTTAAAAAAAATAGTTAGTTTTCCATCAAAAATCTTGTATGTATCTCTAAAAACTACTAACGAACGGATTACTTAATGTAAATTTTCAAGTACTGCTTAACTTACCATTCTGATGCATCTTTACTATATTGATATTACTTTAAAAAATATTGTGAAAATGTTTTATTGTTGAGTATTTTCCTATAAAATGTTCCATTTTTCGTCAATAAAAATCCGAAAACAAACTGAACACGTCAGTTTTGCGAGATCTTGCGAGATCAAAGTACCTGGTTCACCTGGTTGGAAGAGCGATTCACCTTTCTTGGCAGCAAAGACATACAAATTTATTTGCGGTCTAGGGACGACAACAAGTTAGAAATACCGTTAAGTCGGGCTGAGGTGTATGCAAATTCATTTACGGTACAGACAGCTAAGTTATGGAATGCACTGCCAAGTGACATTAGACAGTCAAAATCTTTGAGTATTTTTAAGGATCGTTTGAAGGATTTTTATCTTACTAATATGCTATAAATTATTTATGTATTTGTTTACTTTTTGTTATGTAGGTCTAAATTATATATATATATATATATATATTTATATGTACTTATTGGTATATATTTTAGTATTTTTTTTATTTGTGTAATTGTTTATGTATTTTTAGAATGTATAGTTTATGTAGTATATTATATGTACTAGTGTTGTTGCACTATCCCGCTTCATTGCGTTTGTTTCTTTATTTAAAGGTTGTCTGGAGGAGATCACTTTTAGTGATAAGACCGCCTTTGCGCACTTATTTGTTTTTGTTTGTTCTCTTTTTTGTTTCTTTTTAATGTTTTGTGTGGCAATAAAGTATTTATCTATCTATCTATCTATCTGGTTCCACTTTTTGAGTTTGAGTTTAGATATTAAGACCCAATTGATAGAACGAGAGAGGGTAGGTAGATACTGCTGCACCGCAGTTCCGTTGTAAGCATTATCCATGCACTGGGTCGAAGTATGGACGATCCAATTTTCGTCGTATTATCATTGTACGGTAGTAAATCTTAAAGGTCTCATAAATTTTAAGTGAGTTTGATTTTCTAAATTTAGAGTGTTCTTAAATTAGTGATCTCTTAAAATTTTAGTTCTTTTAAATGATTTACTTACTTACTTAGTATCACTTATGTAATTGTATGATATACAATAATAATAATATAGTCTTTAAATTGAGGAAATATTTTTTACGGTCTTATATTTCGGATGAATTCGGGATATTGGACGCAGAATAGATTTCGGAAATTAGGCGTACAAACTGGACATTTAGAGATTTGAACTTAATTATTTTTATTTACTTATATTTAAAAAGATTAGCAAATTGTCGGGTTTCAGTTTTGTATGTCATATTGGTTTCAGATTCTATCATGCCGCCCGTGAAAGGTAAAATGTTTCGTTATTCCCAAGACGATTTGGATAAAGCCTTCCAGCAATGTCAAAAAGGAGTTCCAATAGCTACGGTAGCTAAAAAATTTGGCATACCTAGGAGTACCTTAATTGGTAAAGTACAGCGAAAGGTACCTTTAAAAAGAAAAATGGGCAGAAATTGTTATTTATCGGATGATATAGAAAATATGCTGGTAACATGGGCTAAAGAGCTAGTAAAACAAGGATTCCCTATAACGAGAGACAATCTGAAAGATAGTGTTAAGAAAATAGTAGATGACTTAAATCTAGTAACCCCTTTTAAGATGGGCAGACCTGGAAAAAGATGGTACTCCAGCTTTTTAAAACGCCATCCAGAACTCATTTCAAGAGTCCCTCAAAATTTTACTTGCTCCAGAGCCTCTGTAACGGCATCTGAACTAAATAATTGGTTTACAGAAGTCGACAATTACTTGACTGAAAACAATTACAAAGACATCCTAACCGAACCTCGAAGAGTTTTCAATATGGACGAAACTGCCTTTTTTCTAAATCCAAAGGGCAACAAGGTCCTTGCGGCCAAAGGGGCAAAATTAGTATACCAGCACATTAACTCAGATGAAAAAGAATGTTATACTGTACTTCTAGGAGGTAATGCCGCTGGCGAAGTTCTACCTCCGATGGTCATTTTTAAATATGAAAGGATTCCAAAGGATCTTTGTATGTCTATTCCTGAATCTTGGGGTGTAGGACGGTCTGATAGTGGGTGGATGACCATGGAGACGTTCTACGAATATATTTGTAATATTTTTGACAAATGGTTAAATGATCACAATATTCAAAGACCAGTCTTACTCTTTATAGATGGTCATACATCACATATTTCTTACCATGTAAGCACATATTGTTCTAAGAATGGCATCATATTAATTGCACTTCATGCAAATGCAACTCATTTACTACAGCCTATGGATGTTGCAGTTTTCAGAAGCCTTAAATCAGCATGGAAAACTGCCGTGCAGACCTGGCGTTTGGAAAACATTGATTCACCCACTTTACGCAAAGTACACTTCTGCCCCTTGTTAAACAAAGTACTGAAAGACACATTGGATGCTTCACTATTCGAAAATGGTTTCCGCAAGTGCGGATTGATACCATGGAATCCTAATGAAGTATTGCGTTTATTAAGCCCATCATGTCATGATGAAAATACGGATATTCAGAAAATTGCAAAAGCGAAGGAACTTGAAATCGGGATAAAGTTTTTAGAAAAATATATTGATGTCAAAAAAATTACAGAGTTTAAAAAATGTGCTACATGGACGGGTGCTAAAGAAGACCTCGGTTTATTTCAATTGTACAAAAAGGTTGAAGAATTGTTAGACCAGATCAAATGAAGTTTGCCGCCAAAACCAAAAAGTGGTGCAGCTACTCAAAAAAAAAATCCAGAAGAGATCAATATAAATCAAATCATACATATACAACCCATGAACGAAATTCCAATTGCTACATTAGAAGCAATAATCGAAGACCTAACGATTCCCGTTAAAAGCACAGACTATAATATAATATCTCAATGTTCACAGGATACTATGGATTTCACATCAGACGATCCATTCATGGATTTAACATCAGACGATCCATTAAAACTCCCATGTACGAGAAACATCTCAAGTGCTACATTTGAAGCTATAAAACCATACAATATTATGACCATACAATAACAGTTATCAATAATATTGTTTATACTTCTACCATACCTTTACTACTGTTTTAATCATACTTTTGCGGGTCTAAAGTCAGTCTTCATGCCCTAGGGCCGTAATCTAGTCGATCGATCGCCCAACTAGTTGACCAACTCCATACTGTAAATATGCACAACAGAGTCTAGGCTCCAGACTGGTCGACCAAAATTTGACATAAACCATTTGACATAAAAGTTTTTAAACCAAGGAGTATGTATACCTGCATCTTTTTTTTTTATTATTTACTAGACCTATGTATCCTACTTACTATGATTTGCAATAAATATCTAACCGTTACAGTTTGTTTTACTGTTATGGTAGAAGTATAAAGTAGAGTATACACCACCGGGATAAAGCAGTTTTTTTCTTGGGCGCTTGAATCCCTCACTGCACTCAGGACTCAATCTTAATTCCCTCCCTTTGGTCGGGAATTAACTTATAACACCCTCGCTGCGCTCGGGAGTTAAATTTGGAGTCCTTCGTTACGTTCAGGATTCAATGTAGCGCCCGTGACATAAAACAGTGCTTTATCCCCTTGGTGTATAAACTACTATAAGTTTTTACGTAGGATTAACTTTGTTATCAATAAGGTTTTTCTTTGACAAAATATTGTAATTAGTATTGTAATATAATTATTGTAAGTTTTTACTTAGGTAGTAGGTATTAACTTTGTAAGTTTGTTATTAACCGACTTCAAAAAAAGGAGGAGGTTATCAATTCGACTGTACTTATGTTTTTTTTTTTTTGTATGTTTGTTACGCGATTTCTTCGCCAATTATTGTTATTAACCGACTTCAAAAAAAGGAGGAGGTTATCAATTCGACTGTACTTATGTTTTTTTTTTTTTGTATGTTTGTTACGCGATTTCTTCGCCAATTATGAACCGATTTTGATAATTCTTTTTTTGTTTGGTAGGCCATACTTCAGAGGTGGTCCCATTTTAATTTGGTGAAGATCTGATGAATATCTCCGGAGATGGAGAACGGAACTCCTCAATGGATAAGAGTAAATTGCTCGCGATCAGTGTGATAGTTTTGTAAACAGTATGTTTTAACCATGCATAGCATATCCTTTATTTTTTTTAGGGTTCCGTACCAAAATGGTAAAAATGGAACCCTTATGGTGCGACTTTCTCCGTCCGTCTGTCACAGTCGATTATTTCAGTAACTATTAAAGCTATTGACATGAAATTTGGAATAGTTGTATATAATAGTGGCCCAATATCATGGAAATCAAAAAAATTGAAAATTATTTTTAGTTTTATTAAAAAAGTGGGGAAAATCAGGGGTTTGAAATTTCAAAGTAGGATAACTAGACCAAGTGGGGTATCATATGAAAGGACTTTGTACTTGACTTGTACACTCTAAAACAGATTTTTATTTATTTTAATGCATAGTAGTTTTGGATTTATGGGGCAAATTGTCAAAAAAATACACTAAAAATTGTGAAATAAAAAATTTTCAAAAAAAAAATAAAAACCGACTTCAAAAACCACAAACACTAAAAAGTAAAAAATAATTTAATTTATTATGTATACTTACAAGTACTACAGTGACTTACAAGAGTTAATGTAGTTCTATAATAACATTTTTTGGAGTCGGTGCCAATGCAGTGGAGTCACGTCAACAATAATGAGGAGTAGATAGACGGTTCATGCGGCTAATTTCTTTGACAAAATGTCATTATTGTAATTAGTAGGTACCTATTATAAATATTATAATTGTTGTAAGTATTAACTTAGGATTAACTTTTTCATTGCTAGAATAATTTTATTTATCTCAGGTTGGGTCAAGCTTGTGACTATTCACAGACACAATTATTGTTTGAGACTGTGGCATCTTGGAATTAAGCTTTGAAAAAGTTACAATCGATGAAATAATATGCTTCCTCAATAGAGAGTAGTAAGCTTTATTTGCATAATTTGCTACTAAATTGATGAAATATTAGACATCACAATTACCAGATGTAAAAGCCTGGAATCTCGAGCAATTTATTCTGATAAATACTTTTCTATGATTTGCTTATTCTTGGGTCAGATATGTGGTAAAAAAATATTTCAAAAAAGTAGAGAAATATTAATGGAAATATGCTCTACTACTATGATGCCGGCGTGGATTAAGATTTTTGGATTCCCGCGGGAACTCGCGGGCGCGTACCCTCCTAACTAACTCGTAACCGTCGTTACTTTAATTTTAAGCTTACAACATTTAAGTATCACCAAATAGTAAAAAGATTTAATAAATTTTTTTAAAAGCTTTTTATTGTTTAATTTCTATGGAACCTTAAAATTGAAATATAATGCTTGATATCTGTAATTTAACGAAAACCGATTTTTATAAAAAACTGGTAGTGTGCTTGCTATCAACTAGAGGCGGATTAAAATAAAACAATTAACAAATCAGTCGCTTGACGACACTCGCGCTTATTAGGTACAAAGCAATGATGAGGTCTAGGCTGGAGCGCGCCGGCCTAGAAGATGCCTATTTACTCCTGCCTTGAAGGTACATATAAGTTCTGTCGGTTAGTGCTGGTTTTGCCGTCTGCCGGTCATGGATGTATGGCGCAACGCGCGATCCGCTGAAGACTGGGTAAAAATAAAATACTATCTCCGATCCTACTCAAACTTTAATATAAACTATTAGGATAGATTTTGTTCTAGAGTGAGAAAAATGGATGAGTCTTTGTTTCGACTTTCGTATTTTTAAACTGAAATGACTAACCATAGAGTGAACCATAGATTCAAAATAAAAATCCTATTCATTCTGATAGATCTTGTGGGAACGTAGACAGAGAGAGGTTAATAATTCTATGTGTGTAAAAGAAAAAAAAGTGTCTACTGTCTAGCGTAGACAGAGAAAGTGGTGTCTACTTAAAGCTACGTGACTTCTCAAAATAAAACCAGTCCAGAGTCTAGATAGTGCTGCCCGTTTGATATTTTTAAAATTCCTGAGAAATAAAGCAGGAGTGGTAGTAATATTTTTTTCTGACAAGTTATGGTTTTAAAGTAATAGGTAATTAATTACTAATTAGATAGGTATAGTAAGAAACGGGAATAGTGGTATAGACAGCCAACCATGTGGTCGCGGGTTCGATTCCCAGGCCCGTACCTCTAACTTTTCGGAGTTATGTGCATTTTAATAAATTAATAAATATTCTACAAACAGTGCAGGAAAACTGCATGTCCGAGAGTTCTTCATAATGTTCTCGAAGGTATCCGCACTTGGTATGCTTGGTGAACTATGGCCAAACCATTTTCATCTCAATCCACGCGGACGAAGTCGCGGGCATCAGCTAGTTGAATTTATATTCAAGTATAATATATAAGTGATAGAAAAGAGTGTACCACTACCACTACAGCCCATTTACGTCCCACTGCTGGGCACAGGACTCCACTCTCATAGGAGAGAGGGAATTAGAGCTTAGACCCACCACGTTGCTCCAATGCGGGTTGGCGAGCTTTAACGACTATTATCATGTTAGTGATAATAACCAGGACCGACGGCCTAACGTGCTCTCCGACTCACATACACAATATAATATACCTGTCTCGTTCTAATAACGTAGCTTTCACTATGTAAGAAATGTCAAAACAAAATTTTACATGTTTTGATAACAAAATGCATAGTATAACTATAATGGGGACTATCGTTTCTTTGCTCACCAGTTGGCGCCACTGTTGACTAAGGTCAGAGGTAAGTATAGCTGTCAAAGGCGACTTTATAAGATCGGTGCCGAAACAAAGTTTTAAATCTTGATTCTCATTAAGTTTATTAGTTTATAACAGCTATCTTCATATCGAGTAGCAATGCCGCAATGTTGTGCAATTCCGTTTTGTTCGGAAAAAAGGAGGACACATGTTTCCAAAAGATAAAACTGTTCTAAAACAGTGGCTAGTTGCGATTCGCAGGAATTCGCATGATTCTGAGGAATTATATAGTTAGGCACTAAATAAATAAAATAAAAAAGAAATTAATTACTTATTAAACTTTTATTTATCCTTCCTTTTCCCTTTAAAACACACTGCTATACAAATAATAGTAGATTGTTACACAAGGGACGTAAGTAAGCTATTACAGAACAAGATCCAATTTGGCGCCAGTGCGAGCAGCTCGCATAGGGCGCTAATGGATCGCGTGCACCCGAGATATTTAGTCACACGAGCGAGCGCAGCGAGCGAGGGTGAATATAGTTCGAGGGTGTAATAGCTACTTGCAACCGAGGTAAGCATTCTACTTTATATCATTCTTGCGAGGTAAATAAAACATTGGTAATGCAAAATGAAATTTTAATTAGAATAATTAGCAAATTTAGAGAAAAAATAGAAAAAAATGGTTACTTATTAAATTTTTTTTTTTTTTTTTTTTTTTTATTATCAAATCAAAATACAATACAAAAAGCTACGATTCGGTATTAACTAATTACATAAGAAATAATAATTATAGTAATATTGCTGCAATTATGAAAATGCTGTGATTAATCACTTTACGAACAAACTTCACAAACTTTCAGATCAAATGAAATGCCGCCATTTCCATTCTTTTTCGTAAATAGTTTTCCATTTTTTTTTTACGGCTCTGAGTTGCAAGGAGTTTTGCATAGTTTGAAATGTATGGAAATTAAATGCCGCCATGTTCAGTGTTTTTTTTTCAGTAAAAAGTTTTCTTACCATTTTATAAGAAAAGAGATTGTTTACCAAGGAGTTTTGCATAGCTTGAACTGTAATGTGAACATTACAATTCAAGCATAGTGCGACGTAATGTTGCCTTGAATCGCAAACACCAACTTACAAGGAGACTTTCCACCATAGTAATCCCTAGTTACTGAGCAAGTATGATATAATAGTAGATTGTTACACAAGGGACGTAAGTAAGCTATTACAGAACAAGATCCAATTTGGCGCCAGTGCGAGCGCAGCTCGCATAGGGCGCTAATGGATCGCGTGCACCCGAGATATTTAGTCACACGAGCGAGCGCAGCGAGCGAGGGTGAATATAGTTCGAGGGTGTAATAGCTACTTGCAACCGAGGTAAGCATTCTACTTTATATCATTCTTGCGAGGTAAATAAAACATTGGTAATGCAAAATGAAATTAAATCACTTTACGAACAAACTTCACAAACTTTCAGATCAAATGAAATGCCGCCATTTCCATTTTTTTTTCGTAAATAGTTTTCCATTTTTTTTTTACGGCTCTGAGTTCCAAGGAGTTTTGCATAGTTTGAAATGTTGAAATGTATGGAAATTAAATGCCGCCATATTTTTTTTTTTTTTTTTTTTTTTTTAATCCACTAATGGTAGCGGGCTAACCTGTTAGGGGCATGGCAGTTATATTAAACCCATATACCCCTATTCGGTTTCTACACGGCATCGTACCGGAACGCTAAATCGCTTAGCGGCACGTCTTTGCCGGTAGGGTGGTAACTAGCCACGGCCGAAGCCTCCCACCAGGCCAGACCAGGGAAATTCAGAAATTATAAATTTCCAAACCCTGCCGGGGATCGAACCCGGGACCTCCGCACGTTAAGGCAACAGCGCTCAACACTGCGCCACGGAGGTCGTCATGTTCAGTGTTTTTTTTTTCAGTAAAAAGTTTTCTTACCATTTTATAAGAAAAGAGATTGTTTACCAAGGAGTTTTGCATAGCTTGAACTGTAATGTGAACATTACAATTCAAGCATAGTGCGACGTAATGTTGCCTTGAATTGCAAACACCAACTTACAAGGAGACTTTCCACCATAGTAATCCCTAGTTACTGAGCAAGTATGATATAAATACTTATTAAACATTGTAAATCCATACAATGGATATGATACTGAAAGATGGTTGATTTGTTAGTTGAAACTACTAAACAATGGTAACTAGATATTAGATTAAGTTATAAAACTTCTGAAATAAGCTTATCATTTCTATTTACATAAATTCTCTTTTCATCTTTATTTGTCCAAACAAAAAAATCACAATACTTTCTTTTAGTACCTAACAAGTTTTTGAATTTGAAAATAGTAGGGCTACTTTCTTTCAAGCAATATTCATTATTGACCATTTCTATGTGCTTATAATTATCCACACTGATAAACTCATCTTTTATAGAGAAAGGACATTTCTCTTCCAATACTGTTAGTTCTCCAATTAATCCTTCTGGAGAAACCTGAAATGAAACATCTAATATTAATAAAGAGAAATATTATTAAATTCTAGTCATCTCACACATAGTACCTAATCTGATCCCAAGATAGGTTGTGTTCTCGTTAGAGATACTGTGGGTACATAACCAAATACATAAATAGTACCAGAGGGCAGAGACCTAGAGCATGCCTAGAGCAAACTTCGATGTTCATCAATATCATATAGTAAAAGTGTGTCCTTGATGAGCATGAAACCCATTTAACCTTTCATGCAGAAGTCATATTAGGTAAATATACATAATATATTAGGTAAATATATGTAAAAAGAAAAAAACATAGCTGTTACCTCGGCAAACAAGCATACTTCTGGAAAAAATAAGTTTGTAATACAGTAAACAAACTAACCTCTGAATTAGCAGCTCTTTGAGGCCGCTTATTTTTGCGCCTCTTTTTCTTTTTCTGCTTTCAAAGCGTTCACATTCATCGCCAAATAATCCATATTTGCGCTATTTTCACGAAGGAGATCACTTTTCAACAGGTAAAATATAGAAATTAAAATAATTTGTCACGAAGCCCGCCAAAACCAGTGAAAAGTGAATGATAATGGACCTCACGCGACACTAGCGCCTCTAGTGGCAAATTCACACGCGATAGTCCCCATTGAGTATAATGCAACATATCCTCTCCTTTATATATAATCAAAGGGAAAATGAAATGCATGGACGTAATAATAATAAACGTTATATTACGTCCATGATGAAATGGAAAGGATCCATAGAGTAAGAGGACCAGAGGGCAGCGCTGCCAATCGCGGGGAAAATCCCCGATTTGCGGGGAATTGAGGGATGGCGCGGGGAGAGCGCGGGGAATGACAAAAATTGGGGAATTTCGGGGAATCCTGACCACTGTTAATTAAAAAATAAAAGTAATAGGTCTCCTGCTAATATTACCTTTTTCAAACGCGTCTGTGGAGAGGGAGGGTTTTCAGCAATCAAAACACATCACCGTGGGAGTCTCAACAATGACACCATTGCTGCTATAATGCATACAAAACAAGGTATAGCTAAAGCGCGGAATCTCATAAAATTTGAACCTAATAGAAAAATGATTAGTGCGAAAATGTGGCAAAAATATTATACTATTCCAAATAAAATAAGATGTAAGAGTTAATATTGTCTTAAGGTATAGTACCTATTATATAAAAGTTTAAGTAGGTACCTAGTATAATAAACAAATTTTGTATAAAACAGTGTTTTTATTCCAAAATTATCATTTTGGGGAATTGGCGGGGAATGAATCAAAAAGTATCGGGGAATTGACAACACTGACGCGGGGAATCGAGGAATTTTTATTCCATAGATAAGTATTGTATAACCTGAATTTATTCACAGATCATTAATAAACTAGTCCAGCCGAGCGATCGCGTAACTTCTGCATCAATCATTGTTACAGTATCAATTGATGTAATTGTCTGAATTTATTGCATTCTTGCTGCGTCAATGGAATAAGTCCAATAGTGGAAGAGTGTTAACCAATCAGAGGTGATTGCGATGTATCAATGATTGATGCAGAAGTTACGCGATCGCTCGGAGGGATTTTTATTGGCAGCCAAAGAGTATAATAATATACAGGGAATGTTCAATGTTGGCAGCACTGCCAGAGCGAGACTTCAGAGTTCAGACTTGTTTGTTGATAAAATAAAACTAGATTTTCAACTAAAAAATGGCACGAAATATCCTCAAATTGGGAGCCCTAGAAGCCCAGAGGACTGCGTTCTTGCTATGCGATGTGCAAGAGACATTCCGGCCTCACGTGAAACATTTCGCAGAGGTGGTAAAAGTTGCTAATAAAATGGTATGTATTTTGATTACTGATTAGATATTATCATTATTCGCTAGATTCGTTACGTAATAAGTACTTAAATCTCGTTATCTTAGCGCACTGTTTTTGCATTGAAGCCGCTGGAAGCAAGCGGCAAAAGACTGTTCTGTGGGTCCATTCAGGAGACATTCGTCCAGCTGTGGACGTCATAGGTTGAGACTGATTAATTGACGTCTCGATTAAAGTAGGGTAGATAAAGCCCAAATTTGAATCTGTGTTTGGAACTTGGCCCAAGTTACTCAGCACATTTCCTGCATGCATGGATGGTAAGGAGCGATGGAGAATGTTGACCCAAGTCGGTAAATGGATGGGAATGTGGACTTATCGTTTTTGCCGTGCTTCGGAGAACATGTTAAGATGACGCTCCCAGTTACACTCAAACTCAATCTCAAAGTATATTTATTCAAAAAAAGGTACATACATAGTTGTACTTCTGAACGTCATGTTTACAAACTTTAAGACGTGATGGTGTTAACCACAGTATATTAAAAATAAAGCTACGAGGGTTCCAAACGCGCCCTCGTCTGAGAAGAGTTGTTCTGGGTGTTTATTATAAAAACGTATAAAGTACTTACTGTTATCAACAAATGAATTACTAATTTTAGAAAGTCTAGAAGCGGGCACTACAGTTTTATTCTTATTACTGTAGTGACAATATGATAGTCACTTTTCTTCCTGAATTTATTGATGTTTTTATACACTTAAACTTACTTACTACTTAAATATTTAAATTATTATCACTAATATCTGATTATAATTGTTACATACCTTGAAGTTGGAATACTTAGTAAAGTTGTTTGCGGAAGGACCTGGAAACCCACCGCATTACCAGTACCAGTCGCCACATGCAATTGTAGCCAAAGGCTAGCCTATTATAAAGTTTTTTTTTTCTCCTGTCTTTTTCTGTTTCTCGGCAATCTGTCTTGCGACATTGAGCCGTGCGGTTGTGGGTGGCGGATTTGTATTTCAGAGCAAGGTATCCGTCCACTGAATTCCCTATTTGCTAAAGAATCTACTGGGCAGATCGGCTTCACTATAAAGTGGAATAAAAAATTACTGTCGATAAGCCAGGTAGGTATAGGTGTGTATTACAATGTATGCTCTTCTCTTATTGATAACTCGTTTTATACACAAACTAGCTTTTGCCTGCGGCTTCGCTTACGTTAGGTTTGATTTGCATAAAAATTTTAAATCCCTATTTTACCCCCTTAGGGGTTGAATGTTCAAAAATCCTTTCATAGTGGATGCCTACCATTGCTATCTGTATGCCAAATTTCAGGAATTTGAGGGTGTTTTGATGGACCAGTCAGTCAGTCACCTTATCAAATATAAATATTATAATGCGAAAGTTTGGATGTATGGATGTATGTTTGTTACTCAATCACGCTCCAACGGATGAACGGATCTGGATGAAATTTGGCACAGAGATAGATTATAGTCTGGAATAGCACATAGGCTACTTTTTATCCCGGAAAATTAAAGAGTTCCCGCGGGAATCGAAAAACCTTAATTCACGCGGACGAAGTTGCGGGCATCAGCTAGTCCTTTTATATATTTATTTAAAAAAAATTGATACTTCAACTCTTAATTCCAGTTAGAAGCTGCAAAACATTTCAACATACCAGTGTATGTATCGGAACAATATCCAAAAGGGCTCGGACACACTACGGAAGATATCAAACTAGACAGTGCAAAGTTGGTGTATGAAAAGACAAAGTTTTCCATGTACACTCCGGAACTACAGGAAAGATTGAAGCAGGATTTACCAAATTTGAGTTCAGTTGTACTATTTGGCATTGAGGTAAAATAAAAATTACTTTTTCTATCCATACTCCTTTTTTGATGCCTATTTCAATAATAAATTATTTCTAACTGATTATAAAATAGAGGGTCTTCCAAAAGACCTAAAATTCACATCCTCGGTTGGGTTAGGTTATATGCAATAAATAGCCTTCTGGCTGCCCCACTGTCAAGGGAGGGACCATAGTAGGCGCGGTCACTCTTTTTTTTTTTTTTTATCCACTACAAGTTAGCCCTTGACTGCGATCTCACCTGATGGTAAGTGATGATGCAGTCTAAGATGGTAACGGGCTAACCTGTTAGGGGCATGGCAGTTATATTAAACCCATACCCCTATTCGGTTTCTACACGGCATCGTACCGGAACGCTAAATCGCTTAGCGGCACGTCTTTGCCGGAAGGGTGGTAACTAGCCACGGCCGAAGCCTCCCACCAGGCCAGACCAGGGAAATTCAGAAATTATAAATTTCCAAACCCTGCCGGGGATCGAACCCGGGACCTCCGCACGTTAAGGCAACAGCGCTCAACACTGCGCCACGGAGGTCGTCAAGATTGTATTTTTGGTTAGTGTTGTTGTTTTCTCTGTAATTTCATGTTGTTGATCCTATGGGGGTGACTTAGTCAGCATTGCCAAAACCCCTAAAAAAAAAAAAGAGTATGATTTGATTGAGTTCTCATCGTCCCTATTGAGCATTCGACCACATTTGCGTAGTGTATTTATTTGCAGCCAGCGTTTCAAACGGAAATGTTTCTTCTGGTATTTCGTTAGGCAATCAATCAATCAAATATTTTTTATTCAAATAGACTTTTTACAAGTGCTTATGAATAGTCGACTGAATCTACCACTGGGTCGGAATGCCGTTCCTACCGAGAAGAACCAGAAAGAAACACGGTGGTTGCTCCTTTGAAAAAAAAAATTACGATTAAAATAGTGTAAAGATACATAAGTAACCTGATAACCCACATACCTACATTCCCATTTTGGATCAGAAGCTTTTTCACACGTAATGATTTGATTTATTTATCTATTTCAGGCCCACGTATGCATAGAACAAACTGTGATCGACTTGCTCAATGAGGATATTACGGTACACGTCTTAGCTGACGGAGTTTCCTCAAGATCTCTGATGGACAGGACATTAGCTCTGCAGGTTGGTAGAAACTAAAATCATTCTTTCAATCATTCTTTCAACCCATCCCTGGCCCACTAAGTCAAAGTATTTAAAATTCAAAATTGGTGTCTAGACCTATTCAGTACTCTAGATTTTACAAATTATTAGACGTGATGGTGATAATTAACCACAGTATCTTAAAACAAAAGCTACGAGGGTTCCAAACGCGCCTGGTCTGAGAAGAGCCCACAACAAACTCGCCGTTTTTTTATTTTTTACTAGCTGATGACCGGGACTTCATCGGCGTGGAATAAGTTTTTTCAATTCCCACAGGAATTCCTTAATTTTCTGGGGTTAACAGTCAACTTGCATGGATATTCATGCAAAATATCACGTCTATCAGTTGCTTTGTTGCGGCGTGATTAAAGGACAAACCAAGTAATAAACACACTTTCGCATTTATAATATTACTTAGTATCACCAACTAAATATGTACCTACTTAAAACTACCTTTATTTTGTTAACTTTTTACCATCTGACAAAATATCTTAAATTATTTAGACCTATTATTATACTTACTAATATTATAAATGCGAAAGTGTGTTTGTTTGTTGGTTTATTGGTTTGCCCTTCAATCACGCCGCAACGGAGCAACGGATCGACGTGATTTTTGGCATGGGTATAGTTGAAGACCAGTGTGCTTAGCATGCGCACAACGAGATTATCTCGCGACGAGAGAGAGAGATGTTGTCGTTGCCGGCAAATTTTTAATTTACCCTAACATGCACAAAATGCGGTATATTACTAGAAAAAAATAGTCGACATGTAGAGAAAAATACCACAGATAAGAAATACCTATTACTTTTATCTCTACTTTTGACGTAACGAGACAAGTAACCATGTTAGCTTCGGTAGACAGAGAGATAACGGGTAGACATAATTTTACTCGTAGTGCGCATGCTAGCCATACTGGAGAGTGGAGAGTGACATAGGCTTATTATAGCTACTTTTTAATCGCGGAAAATTAAGGAGTTGCCGCGGTATCAGCTAGTTATCAATAAGATAATTTAGCCGCTGGTATAATTCATTCCCAAGCTTTATCATCTCACTACAGTATTCCCAAATTAATAATGCACATGCAGATCTTCGCTAATTGTCGTATTCCCGGAAACACCCGAATAATTGAATCGTAAGAGCCTTAAACAATGCACTTGCATTTTGCACCTTGTTCGAAAGAAATAGGAGTCAATATCATGTGTAAACAATCGAAAACAATTCGGGCTGTCGGCGGCGCGGCGGTCGCCGGTCACTGTCAGTCAAAGGTAAATCAGTCGTCTTTATATATTGGTGGTGACTGCTCGTGTTCGCTCTGTGTGGAATTATATGGAGCTGCTATTACACACCCTTCTAGGTTTTATTTTCCAAGTAAATCAATTCTACAAAGATTGTAGCATATTCGCAATCGTGTGGTTTTCTTCGCTATTTACTTACATGGAATTATCGAATCAAATTTTGTTACTGATAAGTCAATATTTATCTCTTTTAGCACAAAACACATAATTCTACTAAATTATGCATGAAGAAAATGCACTTAATCACTCTATATACATAATATCGTCTTCCGATGCTCGGGGAATACGACCGTTGCCGAACAGTGACGAAGATTTCTATGCGCATTATTAGTTTGGGAATACTGTACTTTTATAGAGCATGTGGGCCAGCCATGGGTTAAGATGATTATAAATAATGTTGAGGTTCATTGAATGTTTCTAGCGCATGCAATCACTGGGCTGTTTCATAAGCACGTCAGAAAACGTGCTGTTCAAGCTTCTAAGAGATAAGCAGCATCCAGCGTTCAAGCATGTTTCCAAGCTCTTTAAAGAACCCACTAGCGAAGTTTTGAGCCATGACGTTGTTGCTAAGCTTTGAGTTGTGTATGTGTTCTTTTTTCTAACTTTTTCATGTCTATACTTGTTACAAGGCTGTTAAATGAGTTTACGTTAAAATTATATTGATAAATTCAAATCGTTTTTCAAAATAACCAAAACACGGCATTCGTCACAATGTAACCCATACCCCTAATCTGTATGTTATACAGATTAGGGGTATGGGTTTAATATAACTGCCATGCCCCTAACAGGTTAGCCTCAAAAGGTGAAGGTCTCTTTGTGCCAAATTTCGCCTTTGAACTGTGAAACTGACCAGACAGACGGACACATTTTTGCATTAGTAATAGTGATGTGATATCCGTATCCGTTACTTTTTTGACTGATCTTTTACCTTATTAATTTTGAATACATAGATGAAATTCTATATATATATAGGTGATTAGGTAGCAATGAAAAACTATTAAATTCCATTCAGATTATTTTTAGGGTTCCGTACCCAAAGGGTAAAAACGGGACCCTATTACTAAGACGCCGCTGTCTGTCTGTCTGTCTGTCTGTCTGTCTGTCTGTCTCCAGGCTGTATCTCATAAACCGTGATAGCTAGAAAGCTGAAATTTTCACAAATGATGTATTTCCGTTGCCGCTATAACAACAAATACTAAAAATTAAAAAAATATATATATTAAGGGGGGTCCCCATACAATAAACGTGTTTTTTTCGTATTTTTTTGCTCAATATTAAAAACGGTAACAGGTAGACGGTTCAAATTTTCACAGAATATTAACTTGTATATTACCTTTCAAAATAAATAATTAAATATCAATAAAGTAAATATTAAAGGGGGGCTCCCATACAACAAACGTAATTTTTATTATATGTCATAAATCGTAAAACTTACTACAGGTTTGTACGGAACCCTCGGTGCGCGAGTCCGACTCGCACTTGGCCGGTTTTTTTTTTTTTCTTAAAATCAAATATTTGGCACCTTTATATTGCAAACATTTATCGTAGTGAGTTTCAAGGTCACGCGCACCGAGTGAGTAAGAAAGATCCGCGCATACTACCGCGCATTCTAAATGCGCGGTAGTATGCGCGGATCTTGATCCCAAATATCAGTATTCGGATCCGTATCCGCGGATATACATTTTTAACGATCCGGCACATCACTATTTATTAATAACAAGCTGATGCCCGCGACTTCGTCCGCGTGGTTTAAGTTTTTTTTGATTCCCGCGGGAACTCCTTAATTTACCGGGATAAAAAGTATCCTATGTCCGTCCCCTGGTTCCAAGCTACTTCCCCACAAATTTTCAACCAAATTTCAAATTCAGCCGTTCTTGAGTTATAAATAGTGTAACTAACACGACTTTCTTTTATATACTTATATATATATTAGTTTATAGTTTATGCCAACTAAAATTATATTTTTATTGTTTACAGCGTTTCCAAAACATCGGCTGTTTCGTGGGAACATCAGAAAACGTGCTATTCAAGCTGCTTAGGGACAAAAATAGCCCCGCATTTAAAGCCATATCGAAACTTAACCTAGTTCCAACCTCGGACCAATTTGGACAAAATGACCAGGAGGGTTACCTTAATAAATTATAATAACTACTAGCGATCCGCCCCGGCTTCGCACGGGTAGCACTAATAATCCTAATCTATATAATATAAACTATCCTATCTCTCAAGTTAGATCGAACTGCACATGGTGTGCGAATTTTATTATAACCGGTTAAGTGGTTTAGAAGTCCATTGAGGACAAACATTGTGACACGAGATTTATATATATTAAGATAGGTATTATTAAACCCCCAACATAGATTAAAACTCTATATCTACAAGCTGATCAAATAAAATCGACAGCGAGTACAAATTTTATAATCTATGCCATGTAATATGAATGTAACATGATATATTTTATGGTATAAGCCTGATGGTATGGTATGGTATGGTATGGTATCCAAGAATTTATATGAACGAATAAAAAAAAATATAAATTATACTTTTGTTATTTATTTTATAATGTAAATAGTTTATTTAACAGCAGTAATATATTTTTGAAAATTTAAGATATTATGGTGTTTCATTTCAATAGAGACCACTTGAGTTGCTCCTTGGCCGATTGTAGAACCTGGAAATAATAAAAAAGTTAAATATCACCTTAGCCTGGCAATTCTGAAAGGCAATAACGCCAGTGTGTTAAATAGGAATGATGACAACTCAATCAAATCAGCAACTCTTTATCAAACTTAAAAACGCACTTCTAGTATGGAAGTAGTATGAAATTCACAGTTGTGACGTCATAAAATTTCAACGCACTTTTTTTCTTTAATCTATATTTTAAAATGGTTATCAAACTTAAACGACGAGGACGCTCTATTTAATAATCAGTTAGAAATAATTTATTTTTGATATAACCATCATCCCTATTGTAAAGCGTGGTAATTTTAGTTCAGAGATGCCACAATTCAATTGGGTTTTTGACAACTACATCAAATAAATATTATAAATGCGAAAGTTTGGATGGATGTATGGATGGATGTTTGTTACTCAATCACGCCCCAACGGCTGAACGGATCTGGATGAAATTTGGCACAGAGATAGATTATAGTCTGGAATAACACATAGGCTACTTTTTATCCCGGAAAATTAAGGAGTTCCCGCGGGAAACGAAAACCTCGATCCACGCGGACGAAGTCGCGGGCATCAGCTAGTATTCAAATAAATTATTTTTTAGTGATTATTAAATAGAGGATCTCCCAAAAGTCGTAATATCCACGTCCCCTGTTAGTTTTATGTGGAATAACCATTTTAAACAATCGATTAAAGTAAAAAAGTGCGTCGAACTTTGATGACGTCACTATGCAATATTTCATACAAAGTCCCATACAAAGCTCGCGTTTTGACGTTTAAAAAAAAGTTGCTGATTTGACCAGTTGTCAAATACCCAATTCCTCTCTTATCAACCTCTTGCCGGTTCACTAATGAGCGCGAATCTCCTCTTGGAATGAAAATGGTTTGGCCATAGTCCACCACGCTGGCCAAGTGCGGATTGGCAGGTTCACACACCTTCGAGAACATTATGAAGAACTCTCCAGCCTGCAGGCTACCTCACGATGTTTTCCTTCACCGTTTGAAGCAAGTTGACGACCTCTGTGGCGCAGTGTTGAGCGCTGTTGTCTTAACGTGTGGAGGTCCCGGGTTCGATACCCGGCAGGGTCAACTTGGGAATTTATAATTTCTGAATTTTCCCTGGTCTGGCCTGGTGGGAGGCTTCGGCCGTGGCTAGTTACCACCCTATCGGCAAAGACGTGCCGCCAAGCGATTTAGCGTTCCGGTACGATGCCGTGTAGAAACCGAATAGGGGTATGGGTTTAATACAACTGCTACGCCCCTAACAGGTTAGCCCGCTACCATCTTAGACTGCATCATCACTTACCATCAGGTGAGATCGCAGTCAAGGGCTTAACTTGTAGTGGAAAAAAAGTTATATTAAATTTTATAAACACAAATTCGAGAAGTTGGAGATGCGTGCCCAGGGATGCAGTAATTTCTAGTAGGTAAATATATATATTTTTTTAATTTCGTGATAGGCTTGCGCTTGACGACAATCATGCTTAGTGCAAAGCAATGATGAGGTCTAGGTTGGAGCGCGCTTGCCTAGAAGATGCCTATTCACTCTTGCCTTGAAGGTACTTAAGTTATATACGGCAGGAAACACGTGCGCTGGGAGGGTGTTCCACACCCTAGCGGTTCGTATCAGAAACTCTTATTTCATTTAATTTCTCAATCTTCGAACTTTTTAGTAATCTAAAGTTCTACCAGTATTGTTCCAGTAAGTAGATTTTTTATAGTGTAAAATTATTTTGAGAATCAATATTGATAATGGTTAGTAACTTTGTAAGCAAATAATATCATGTATAGATTGGCATGCCAAAGTTTGGTTATTTCGAAGAAATAAAATAAAAATCAAAATAAAATAAACAAAAGATAGTATATTAATTATAGGTAAGTACAATAAAATAAAACTAAAAAAACAGTGGCAGCTAAAAAAACTAAACTAACAATAAATACTGCTTTTAGGAAAACTGAGTTATTATATTTAAATTTTCATTTCCCGTGATTTTCTTGAATTTTGAAAATTAATAATTGTTATTGATTATGTTGTATAGAGCCTGAAATATAGAATAAATGTTTAAAAGTTAATAAGTATGAAAAGATATTTAGAATGTTATTATTAGTAAGTTAAAAAGTTAACTTAAATAGAGTTGGAAGAAATAAAATAATTATAAGAATTACCTATCATACATATTAACATAATGTATGTATTAAAATGAAATAAAAAAATAGGTATTTATTCCAAAAATTTATTACAAAATAAAAAAAAAAATACAATAAAAGTTTACAAAAAAAAGTATCCAACAATAAAATAAAATGTTATGTACATAAATGAATTATATAAAATATTTCTTAAAAATATACTTAATATTGTCATTTTCCTAGCTTTTGGTGATTAGATGGAAAACAAAAAGCAATTATAATTATTATATTACATTGTGAGTTTTGCTCTTTGCTTTATATTCGTTAAAAAAATAACTGTTATAATATTATGGCACAATTTATTTATTATTATTATTATGCAAGTAATTGCATTTTTTAATTTTTTTTATTCACTACAAGTTAGCCCTTGACTGCGGTCTCACCTGATGGTAAGTGATGATGCAGTCTAAGATGGATGCATGAAAATTTCTACAAACTAATGTAAACTAAGTAGATTTATATCTAATTTTATTTACGTTTTAGGGCAGAATACTGGGCATACTGATTTTTACGAGCTTTTTAATAAAACTTTGTTGTAATAAACTTTTATTTTCTATTCGCCAAGAATGGGCAAATCAGAAGCCGGATATTTGCGAGTGTTCAATAAATTACTCGTATTTTAGTTTTTGAAGTGAAACTTTAGAATCGTTGTGATTTGAAAATTCGATGAAACGAAAAAGCGACACCAAAAAGAGACAAACATATTCATAATAGGATTAAGCCTTCAAGAGAATGAGATAGAATACAAGCTATATATTTTGTCTCATTCTCTCGTAGGCTACTTTTCTGACGTTTCACTTCTGCCGTGTGTGAAATGTGAATTGCACACACACACTTTTTTTTTAAAATTTATAGCCAGTGTCACTTGGTATGATGAAAGGATCCAACGGTACCCCATACATCCAAATCTGTTCAGGCATTTAATAGATCATAGAGATTTAATAGTCATGGTGGAATGAAGAAACTCACATACACACATGGACACGAAAAAAATTCCACTCCTTTTTGGGACAGTCTTGTAAATTAGTAAGAAAACGTCACCAGAAAAGCTTATTAATGTTATCCATTACCTGAACGACGGTCTGTTCGCCCAAAGGTACGTCCTCAGTGCGTAACGCGGCTCTGCCTACTATGGACGTTGGGTCGGAGTCCAAGATTATCCTGGAAATAAATAAATTAATTTCACAAATTAAACAAGCTATAATTCATTAAATTAAAAAAATTGGCAGTCTGTCGATAGAAATTAGAAATGAAAACGAAAAAATTAAAAAAAAACGAATATAAGTAATAATAATTATTATCAAATATCAAATAAATATTATAAATGCGAAAGTTTGGATGGATGTATGGAATATGGATGGATGTTTGTGACTCAATCACGCCCCAACGGCTGAACGGATCTGGATGAAATTTGGCACAGAGATAGATTATAGTCTGGAATAACACATAGGCTACTTTTTATCCCGGAAAATTAAGGAGTTCCCACGGGAAACGAAAAACCTCGATCCGCGCGGACGAAGTCGCGGGCATCAGCTAGTCAAATAAATATTATAAATGCGAAAGTTTGGATGGATGGATGTATGTTTGTTACTCAATCACGCTCCAACGTATGAACGGATCTGGATGAAATTTGGCACAGAGATAGATTATAGTCTGGAATAGCACATAGGCTACTTTTTATCCCGGAAAATTAAAGAGTTCCCGCGGGAACCGAAAAACCTCAATCCACGCGGACGAAGTCGCGGGCATCAGCTAGTTAAAATATAAACTTTAAAGCTAAGGCATTAAAGTTTAATTACGAATGTAGTATATTTATATTTAAGACCTCTTCATAACATCGCGAGCATGGGGCAGCGAGGTGTCTGTGTCGGTGACGCGAATCCACAAGTTTACCCCCTACCAAAAAGTGCTCAACATGGCTAAATATAAATTTACACTTCAAAAACCTTACCCGCGGTCACAAATCTCGTCAAATGCCAACATGACAGCGTCCAGACTGTCAAAAAGTATGCGCTTCTCCACATTCCTCCTGAGCAGAATACTGACTGACTCGTACAGGGCGTTCAGAACTGACTGGAGGATTAACTGAAAAACAAAATGTTACACAATTATTATCAAAAAGAAAAGAGCTACAAACGGCTGAACAGATTTCCTTGAATCATAGCTAAGAACACTCTTGATCAAGTCACCTTTCAAACAAAATAAAAACGTGTGGTGTCGTGGGACACCAGATAGGAACGAAGTTCCTTATTACATAAATATTTTTGATTTTTTTTATCGATAAAAATCAAAAACTATTTATCTTAACACTTTTATCTTATTCACAATGATTCATAAAAATATATAATAATAATTAGACACTGTATAGCGAACATACATAAACTATACATAAAAATCTTACTCCACGCATTTTCGTTACGGACGTTTTTTGCCGCCTAGGGTACTCCCTCCACATCGTCCATAAGGAACTTCGTTCCAAAAACTTTCAGATGCGAGTCAAACTTTTATATATTTACCTCATTTTCGTGTGAACTTCCTATGACGTAGAAGAACAAGTCAACGTTACTCTTATACACACAGGTTAGGCCGTCTAGAATTATGATCTCTGCATTCGCCCTGTAAATTAATATAAGTTCATATTAGAGATGCATTTACTAGTGACATTTTTATTCCTTGTCAACATTATAAATGATAGATAGATAGATAAATTCTTTATTGCCTCAGATAATATAAATAACTTAATAATAAACAAAAAAAAACAGAAAACAACGCGTGCGCAAGGGCGGTCTTATCACTAAAAGTGATCTCCTCCAGACAACCCAATTCTTAAGGAACTTGAACTTAAATGATTTATTTATTTCACATAGGACAACTAGTGTCACTTATGGTACACTAGCTGATGCCCGCGACTTCGTCCGCGTGGATTGAGGTTTTTCGGTTCCCGCGGGAACTCTTTAATTTTCCGGGATAAAAAGTAGCCTATGTGCTATTCCAGACTATAATCTATCTCTGTGCCAAATTTCATCCAGATCCGTTCATCCGTTGGAGCGTGATTGAGTAACAAACATACATCCATACATCCAAACTTTCGTATTTATAATATTTATTTGATAATCATGGTCAAGACTCTACCACCGGTTCGGAAAGTGATCCTACTGAGAAGAAACTCAGCAACTGCTCTTTTCTTAAAAAGCAAAATGTTACAATAAGTAAACAATACCACAAATACGTTGCATTACAAGTATTACACTGACTTATGGGCTACTGGATGCGAGGCCGGTTGCTTCCATGCAACTTTTTCATTAAGAAAATCATCAATAGTATAATAACCTCGACTTAATAAGCTGTTTAACACAGTCTTTCAATTTATGCAATGAGAAATCCAGAAACTGTTATAAAAGCATACAATCGACCCCCCAAAGTATTTCTGCACCTTGTGCACATGATATGACACTATTAGGTACAAGCTTATGGCGGTGTCTAGTAGATAGGCCTTTTACTTTTTATCTGTATTTAAGTTATAAAAAATTGGATCACATATCGCCAAATGTAGATTTTTTGTTTGTTGACAATCTGGCTCCCAGCTTTCCCTCCACAGACTATAATGCTTACCTATGTGTTTTGTTAAACAAATTCTTTTCAAATGCCTTTTGTTCCTTGGCCGTTGGCAGCACATCCTTGTCATAATACTTGGCCAATATTCTGTTACCATCATTGTCGAGGATGCACATCCCTTTGACTATATAGAGGGTGGGTTCCTGGAAACATTATATTTGTATATTTAAAATAAAGTTTCTCCAAAACACTACAAAACCAGTACCTTGCTTTGTATGCATGTTGGCAGTGCTTAATGCTGAGCTGTACACCCATTCTGGGTGGTGTCACTCACAAAATTATTACATCTGTATCAGCTATGTTTTGTCTGTGACACCATTGGTGAATAAATTGTTTTAATTTCTTTTTTTTCAAAATGTTTTTGTATATTGAAAGGTGTTGTCAAAAGCCATTGTGGTGGTAGGAAAATCTGCATACTGAGACATCTCTATAATTTCTCAAATGTTTGTGAAGACTGTCAATCTACATATTGGATAGAAGCAGGCATTATTTTGCAGAAGTCCATGACAATCAAGGAACAAGCAGCCTTATTCGCTATAATCCGCCATCCTCAGGAGAACAATGCACAATTAAAAATTTGGGCAAGTTATGTATTGTGGTATGGCAACGGTGTGAGTTGCTGGCTTATAGAGTATGTGCATATCGCAAGCTACACCACATAGATTTGATATTGTACCACATAGATTTGTCTGATATAGCAAATCAAGCTTCTTGTACCTTGATTGCCAATCCAGACTCAGCCAGAGTGGGGGACTAGGTATGGCCTGCACCCTTCTCAATCTGAAGGGGACCCGTGCACGGTGGTTGGTCGGCAATGAGATGATAATATGATGATGGATACGGGCCTTTGAAAGTAGTTTCAATACTTCAATATATCGCTACTAGATGGCATAGACAGTATCGTCAAAACACTGGATTAAATGATGCATATCTCAAGTTTCTGCACTGATGATGGGTAAATGAACTGTGGCCTAGCAGTCAAAGGAAATCCGGGCGCGATTCCCAAAGAGCCTCAAATCCTGCCGGTTCCGTAATTATTGATATGTATTTAAGTAAGTTTAGGAAGTTTACTTAATAAAATATAAAAAATGATGATGACATCAATATTGTGAATGTAGCAAGTTATAATTACATGCTTAGAGGCAGATCCTGTATCATAGCTAACCAATGTTTCGTATTATCGTATACCAAATAATGACATATTGTGTATCACTTGCTATGCTTGTTTTTTGGTTGGTTATTTGGATGAACAAAATCTTTTAATCAAACTAGAAAGAAAATCGCACGTTTAACCAGATATGTGCATAAAATAAATAGTCACTCACGAATAAGGCTCCCTCCATTGTTGTGTAAACCATTTTAGCGTTAATTTCTTGAATTATTAACAACGAATATTTAAGTCTGATCGTCTGCCGCTGCTTTCCCTACGCCTAGAGGTTTATAATTTCACTAGTCACTACCAAAGGTGATTTATTATACTTTGATGTGATAGTGTTCTGAAAGATGCAAGAGAATAATAACTAGGTTATATTAAATCGGGATTTATACTAAGTATTATTTTTTCAGAAAATGTACCTATTATTGGTAATAATTTTCTTGAAAATTGAAAATCAGAAAACTGCAAGTTTACGTGTTCAAATCACGTTCAAATGAGTGTTCAAAACTTCAATATTATGACGTTTGACCAGAGACAACAGTGTTGCCACCCTCTGATTTAGGTTTTCCCCTAACTCCTCGTGAAATTCCCCTAAAATAAGCACTTTTCAAAATGTTTTCCCCTAAAAAATTTATTCTAAGAATAAAACACAAATGAAAGTGCAATAAACTTTTTTAACTTTTTTTAATAAGTATATTAAATTAAAAATAAAAAAACTACTAAATCAATACCATCTGTACCATATATAGGTACGTATTATATAATATGTAGGAAGTACGCTACCATCAGATAAGTTTTGACCAATTATTAAGGTGAAAATCTAAATAAGCAGCCAAGTCACTAACATAACATTTAACGATCATATTACATGCCTACCACAAATCTATGAGGATTTTGAATAGAATTCTCATCATCAATCATCAGCTTTTTGAACTATGTTAACCATAGATCATATTTTATAGAGGAGTCCTCTATAAATGACCCATGGTTAACATGGCATCATTGTCCTACATTGTCAATGGTGCACAGCGTACCTACATTTGGAACAAGCGAAAAACACACTACCTAGATTAAAAACACTGACAGTTAAACCAACCAAGTCAAACAAACAAGAGTACCTAAACCATAACGTATAAATCCATAAAAACCAGTTTACCTCGCACACATAAAGCAGCTTAATTCGTATTCGACATCTCTTCTTTCCACGTACACAATTCTATGAGCGCGAAAGAGAAAAATATATTTTGTTTGGTACTAGTCATAGAGAAATGTAACACCATAGTCGTAATTCCTTGATTCCTACTTCCATGGGTAACATCGGTTACGGCACACCAAGTTACGTTCAGATACACGCAGTCACCGATTCGAACCGAAAGTTGAAACTTTCCCTAAAAAATTCCCTAATAATTTTTTTTCCCCTAAAAATTTCCCTAAATAATTGTATACCCTAAAAAAGCCCCTAAGTGTTCAAAAATCCCCTAAAGCTAGGGGAAAATACCCTAAGGTGGGGACACTGAGAGACAAGTAACACGCGTTTGACATTGACTTTGACAATTGACATGACGTGACGTTGTCACTATGACATGCTATAGTGGTGCGCAAAAACCGTAAAAATAAAAAACCGCAACATTCGGACTGCGTGGATATTTTCTAAACTGTTTTTTTTATCAAATACATATTACTGTGAGTTATCAATATTTTTTTAGCCTGACCAGTAACTAAAACGAAAACCTCACCATGTTGTGGCAAAAATAGAGCTAATAGTTTTTATTCGACTACTCAGTGTAAAAATGAAAAAGCAATAGTGGCGCCCCGAGCCGGTTTTTTATTTTTGTGGTCAGGCTAAAGTATTAACATTAGAATAATAGACGTAAGTTATACTAAATTCAACTTATTTTCAGATCAATAAAAGAAAAAACTGACGTAGGAATACCCCATGAAAACTTCGTTGTATCGAAGAGCGAGTAGGTACCTTTATCAAAGGTAGGTGTAACCTACAAAGTTTAGTCTTATGGCGAAAAAACACCAGTAACCGAACTGGAGAACGACATTATGACCTGTCGCACCAGTTTGTGCAGCTCAATAGTATAAAAGTGCTGACGAGTAAGAATGCTTTTTTCTTTTCGGTCCGCATTGTCGTCTTAAAGCTTTTCAAAAGTTAGAACTAATTTAAATGGACTTCAAAGAACATCCAAATATTCACGCATTTCCTCTAATAGAATATCGCATTTTGGGGTTAATTATTTCGTGACATAAATAGGTATACGGAATATGGCGTGCATAGCATAAGCAAAATAGACGCGTTCCTTTGATGTCACCGAATCAAATTACAAAGGAAAACTCGTATCAACCTACCTATAGTTAGTTAATAGGTATCTACTTATAGGTAAATAATCTATTTTAGAGAGTTCAACTGGTTTTTATGGTTTTCTAGCCTATTTTTGTTCACAGTAATAAAGACAGAGAGTTCTCCGGAGGTCCACGTCTTATGGATTCTAAAGATAATATGTTGGAGCTTCTCTGTAAACGCTGAGGGTGGCCTCCGAGGGGGTTTCAGTATCTAGGGTTATTTAAATGTAAACTATTGTATGTAGGTATGTATATGTATTGTATATTTTATCTTTTTGTTATTTTTTTTCTTTTATGTGCATCAACCACATGAGCTCCTAGACCTAGTGTCATCACTCATCAGCTTTGTACGCTCGGGTTGCCTTTAAAATATCACTTTAGTGATATGGCCGCCTTTGCGCATTGCAACGGTTTCCTGTCTTCTGGTTTGTATGTATAAATTTGTACCTATGTGTTAAGATGCAATCAAGACTTATACTACTACTACTACCTACTACTATAAGGTAATTTTTCTCTATGAACCTTTACATGTCGACTATTTTTTTCTTGTACCTAATAAGTATACCGCATTTTGTGCATGTTAGGGTAAATGAAACATTTGCCGGCAACGACAACATCTCTCTCTCTCGTCGCGAGATAATCTCGTTGTGCGCATGCTAAGCACACGCGCATGCAAAGCACACTGGTCCTTAGCTATATCCATGCCAAAAATCACGTCGATCCGTTGCTCCGTTGCGGCGTGATTGAAGGACAAACCAACAAACAAACACACTTTCGCATTTATTATTATATTAGTATGATTATGAGTTCTTGATGACCTCCCTGGTACAGTGGTGAGCACTGTGGTCTTATAGTGGGAGGTCCCGGGTTCGGTTCCCGGCTGGGTCGATTCGTTAAGTTATAATTTCTGAATTTTCTGTCCAGTCAGCCGGGTCTAGTAATAAGTAGTTTCTGCCCTACCGGCAAAGACGTACCGCCAAACGAATTAGAGTGCCGGTGTGATACCGTGAAGTAACCGATTAGGGGTATCGATTCAACATAACCGTACCTCTAACAGGTAGGTAAGCGCGCTACCATCTTTGACTACCATCACTTACCGTCAGGTGAGATCGCAGTCAAGGGGTTAAAATTAACAAAAAAAAAAAGTTAGACAATTATGAACAATGCAGGACGTCCTGAATCCTGATTAAAGGATGATGATGATTTTCTTCTCTCTTCAAATTACTTAAAATCCAAACACTCATTAAAATTTACAGATTTTAATCGATTTTCGTATAGTTACTAAAGGGGCCATACGTGGCCATACTGCCAACGCTTATAATTATTATTGTTTCATTATTGTTGACTTTCGTGTAAGAATAATTATAGTCCTTATTAATTTTAGGAACGTCAAGGTACGTGACATGATGAACTGTCATTTTGATTAATCATACCCATATTTTGAACTAGCTGATGCCCGCGTCTTCGTCCGCGTGGATTTAGGTTTTTCGGTTCCCGCCGGAACTCTTTAATTTTCCGGGATAAAAAGTAGCCTATGTGCTATTCCAGACTATAATCTATCTCTGTGCCAAATTTCATCCAGATCCGTTCAACCGTTGGAGCGTGATTGAGTAACAAACATCCATACATCCACACATCCATACATCCATACATCCATCCAAACTTTCGCAATTTGATGCGATAGTGTGTTTGTTTGTTGGTTTGTCCATCAATCACGCCGCAACGGAGCAACGGATCGACGTGATTTTTGGCATGGGTATAGTTGAGGACCTGGAGAGTGACATAGGCTACTTTTTATCCCGGAAAATCAAGGAGTTCCCGCGGGAATAAAAAAAACTTAAACCACGCGGACGAAGTCGCGGGTATCAGCTAGTATTGCATAAGTATTGCTTTAAGCGTCGTCGGCAGTATGACCCCAGATAGTCAAATAGAATATCATCAAGAAGCGGTAAAATACAGCCCTTCCTTATTACGCTCTAATTGATCCTCCCATGGATTAAATATCGCGTTTCGCCGTCTAATTGCTACCGAAATGTTTCAAAATACGACTTGAAATAGATTCCTGAAGTGTAACGATCTCGGTAAACGATTTACCGACAAAAAAACTAAACCACCGACCTTCGACCAGTATCTGTGAGCTCTGTAATTATAACTTTTACTAGCTTTTGCGTATGGCTTCGCTTCTTATTAGACCTTTTTTTTTCAAAATTCAAAAATTCAAACCTTTTCAAATTAATATATAATTCAAATTAATTAATAAGGGTAGGATGCCTATCAACTGCCTATATTTAACAATAGTGTAAAATGTTGGTCCTCCCTGGCAGAGTTGAGCGCTGCTGTCTTAACGTGGGAGGTCCCGGGTTCGATTCCCGGCAGGCTCAATTTGGTAATTTATAAATTCAGAATTTTCTCTGGTCTGGTCTACTGGCAAAGGCGCCAAACGATTCCAATACGATGCCGTGTATACCGATTAGATTAGAGGTATGAGATTAACGTATTATCTGCCATTCCTAAACCTACCAAAATAGGTTAGCCCGCTATCATGTAGAATGTATATTAGAACTACCTGACGCCCGCGACTTCATCCGCGTGGATTGAAGGTTTACGTTTCTGCAGGAACTCTTTTAATTTTCCGGGATAAAAAGTAGCATAAGTCTTATTCCATACAATAATCTATCGTTGTGCCAAATTTCATCCAGATCCATTTAACCATCCATACATCCATCCAAACTCTCGCATTTATAAATTACTTAGTAGGTATAGAAGTATAGTTAGATAGGGATTAGCATATTTACTGCCATGTAACTCTAGTCTCATAGGTTAGCCCGCTATTATGTAGAATGTATATTAGAATTAAAAAAACTGTTTTATGAACCAACGAACTCAATAATCTCTTTATTGGATAATTTCTATATTAACATAGAAAGGTATTCGGAGTCCCAGTTATGGTTGCCGGCTATTTTGGGGTGAACATTCATAAATATCAGCGGAGTGGGCTCATCTAAATCATTTTAACGCCAAAACCCGACTTTAAAACGATCTGAGTTGATATTTATGTCCTACGATACGACGTTGATACGATTGTTTTAACTAGGTGAGGCCCGCGACTTTGTCCGCGTAGATTTAGGTTTTAAAAATCCCGGGAAAAATCTCAGATAGATAGGTAGATAAATACTTGAGTGCACAAAAGAAAGAATACAAAAAGGCGAAGGCAGCCTTATTGCTTGCTGATTTTCCGGTAAGAAAGTATCATCTAGATTCTAGATTCTAGCCTATGCCCATCTCCAGGTCCTCAACTCTTCTTAAATTATTTACTTTTCCTGAACTAAGTACCATCCCAAGCAAAAAATCATTCAACCCCTGCTCTGTTGCGGCGTGCTTGTGAGGACCAAGGACAAGCCAACAAATAAACCCACTTTCGCATTTATAAGTATCCTAGTAGGGATTTAATAAACTGGTCACAATTTCTTTAACAATCTCTTTTTAATAAGAGATTTGTCATTTGATCAGCCGTGCTAATTCTGATTTCTGATAGATTATGTACCTAGACAGTAAGCACGACATGTTTAAAAATAATAATTACTAGATGATGCCCGGGACTTGTCCGCGTTGATTAAGTTTTTTGTATACCCGTGGGAACGTTAATTTTCTGGTATAAATTGCCGCAATAAGTTCTCCGGGATAAAAACATTAAAAAGCATAATATGTCCTTCCCTGGGATACAACTTATCCCTGTACCAAATTTCATCCAAATCGGTTGAACAGATGGGGCGTGAAAGCGTAGCAGACAGACAGACAAACAGACAGACTTATAATATTAGGTAGTATGGATTTCAACAACGATTAGATTTAATTTTTGCAAGTCAACGCGTCCCTAACAACAACTGCTACCTACGGGAAGTTAGCAGATCATTTTTTCAACCGAATTTTTGAAGTGAGTTCTTTAGCCGCGTTGAGCACTTTTTGGTAGGGGGTAAACTTGTGGATTCGCGTCACCGACATGCGAAATGCTCCGCGCCGACATGCTCGCGTTGTTATGAAGACAAAAGGTCTGAAACATAAATATACTACATTCGTAATTAAACTTTAATGCCTTAGTGTTAAGGTTTATATTTTAATTATTTAAATATTTATGGTTTTAAACTAAAAAAAATTCGTTTTCACTTCTATCGGCAGTCCATAAGACTGCCAACTTTTTTTAGGTTAACTCGCCAGAACTATATCTAAAATCTATCAGGAACTATAGAACTCATCTGCATGCGAACAGAACTCTTTTTTATTTTTGAGCTAGCTGTTGCTCTGCTAAGTTCACGGACACCAAGGTTTTTGTGTCGTGTAGAGTAAAATTCCCTACTGCTGTCAAAAGTGCCGCACTGATAGATGTCACGCCGCAAATACCGTGACAGCTAGTGAACTAATATTCCACATCACTGAACACGCACAAATATGTAAACTATTCCCTAAACCTACATCCAATAGATGTATATTACTTATGTCATGATCTTTACGGATTAATAACTACAAAACTGTCAAAATTTAGTTATAGATTTAAACCCAAACCTATTCCTATATAAACCGGTAATTTTACGGTACCTATACCGGTAATTTTACGGTACATAATCAATTTTATAAAAAAATATCGAAATACTCGCGATAAATAGTATTTATTTCAGGATATAGGTAAATAGGCACGCATTTTAAGTACAAAATCGCTACATTATTAGATGATTTCTTTATTTTATGAACAAATCGTTTAAAAGCGCGTTGAAAACCGGTCACCTTCGTAAAGAATATCTATTAATTTAAGCCATTGTGTGATGAAAAGCATTCAAAAGTACGATGTCACGGTATAGTCCGGTACAGACGGACCGACTTATCATTAGTTTCTTACCGAATGCGTCTAGTTAGAGTTGGATAATATGCTACTTGGTTCCGTATACCCAGGTAATTTTGGCTGCAATAAAACCTTCTGGTATGTGAAGTTGGTTGAGATTAAACTTCCTATCTTTCTAAGTAAATACAACCTAACTGATTAACTGCCAATACGTATACCTAATTGACTAGCGTGGTGCACTATGTCCAAAACTCTTCTCATTCTGAAAGAAGTTTGTGCTTAGTTGGCAAATAGGACATAAATTCATCAAAAGTTCAAAACCCATCTACGGTTGAAGATGATAATAAAGTCGTATCATCGGCTAATATAATACGATCGTGTATTATCGTAAACCTGTAGAAAATGATTAAAAGAATGGGTTTAATAAATAACTGCCTTACCCCTAATAATATGAAATAGTAGTTATTAAGAACCTTATATTATTAATAAAATAGATATGTAAACATAATATGTTAAATTAGGAATAAGATAGGTTTAAAGAAGATTATCGATAAAATTAATAGGGAATGATAGAGTTTTAAGATCATAATGTAAGGAATCGAAATATAAAGCTTTATTTATTTATTATTTATTTTACCCCTAACAGGTTAGCCCACTACCATCTTAGACTGCATCATGACGTACCATCAGGTGAGGTCGCAGTTTTTTTCGGATTGTCATAAATGTGTTGTGTATTTGGTATGGCACAGCCTGACCATCGTATTAGTGCCATGGTTGACTCATAACAGGGGTTCTTGTATCATCGCAAGGATCTCTGAATTCTGGCAAATTGACGGGCGTCACAAATCGATTTTCGTCTCAATGACTTCTTAATTGTTAACACGGGCTTTTTATTTGTTGCACCATTATAGTAGGTACTTGTCTTTGATTTTTGAGTTGATTGTAAGTGTGATCGTGTGGAAAAGTGTTTACTGCTTTGCCAACTTATCGTGTGGCAGAGGCGCCACTGGGGCTGATTCTGTAGTGCACAATCTCTAAACTAAACTAAAAGTAGAGCATTACAAATATTGCTAACCCTTTCATAATACTCCTTGGGGAAAGGGACAGAACTAGATTTAAAGCTGCCATTTTAGTTTAGGTTAGAGATTTTGTTATACAGAATCAGCCACAATGTCTATCAAAAATTAAACATTTTTTAGTAAACATTTAGTAATCAACTGCTTCGTTCGTCTAGTGGTTAATATGTTCGTCTGGGGCCGACGAGGTCCCGGGTTCGAGTTCCAGGTCGGGCCATAATAATTAAGTATTGGGTTTTTTCTGACTAGAAATTCTCAGTAGGTACTAGCCCGGAGCTAGGAAATTGACGGTGTTTTACCACCGTGTCTCGGAGAGCGCGTCGGTCCCGGTTATTGTCACTGACATGATAATAGTCGTCAAAGCATTGAAGCAGCGTGGTGGGTCTTAGCTCTAATTCTCTCTCTCCTATGAGAGTGGAGGCCTGTGCCCAGCTGTGGGACGTTAATGGGCTGTAGTGGTGGTAAACATTTATAGATCAACAGTAGATTTTTACTCTGTAGTTCTGTTTGACGACCTCCCTGTCGCAGTGGTGAGCGCTGTGGTCTTACGAGTGGGAGGTCCCGGGTTCAATCCCTGGCAGGGTCATTTTGGGAATTCATAATTTCAGAATTTTTTCTAGCCTAGTCTGGTGGAGGCCTCGGCCGTGGCTAATATTATAGTAACCACTAACCACCATATCGGCAAAGTACTTAGTACCGTTACTACGTTTTACTTGTACCGATACTACGGTTTACTTAGTAATTTCTATGTCCTTCCCTGGGATGTAACCTACCTCTATAGTCTATACCAAATTTCATCAAAATCGGTTGAAAAGATGGGCCGTTAAAGCGTAGCAGGCAGACAGACAGACACACCTTCGAATTTTATATTATTAGTATGGATTCGATTTTAACCCTTTTCTCCACGTGTGTACGTGATAGCGTGTGATTCGGTCGTGATGGCGAATAGTGTGGGTCGATTTGTAAAAAGCCATGAGTTGTAAAAATAGATTGTTGAGCATTTTTTGTCTCTAAAAATGCATCATCCACACCAATCATACTAATATTTTAAATGCGAAAGTGTGTTTGTTTGTTGGTTTGTCCTTCAATCACGCTGCAACGGAGCAACGGATCGACTTGATTTTTTGCATGGGTATAGTTGAGAACCTGGAGAGTGACATAGGCTACTTTTTATCCCGGAAAATTGAGGGGTTCCCGTGGGAATTCAAAAAACTTATTCCACGCGGACGAAGTCGCGGGCATCAGCTAGTAAAACATGAAAGTGTGTCGGTCTGTATGCTACGTTAACATCGTATCCGGATCTAACTATTCACCTAGTCTATTTTGACGAAGGTAAATTATACATCCCGGGTAAGGACATAAGCTAGATACAAGCACCTATAGGTACCTACTTCTATACTAAAAGTTTGGATGGTAAAAGTTTGGATGGATGTTTGTTACTCAATCACGCCAGAACGGCTGAACGGATCTGCCCCCCGAGTGTGTAAGGAAATCGTAGTCGTATTCGTTTGTCAAACGTATAATTCGACCTGTTTAAGGAGTTCACAGATGCCTGCACGTCAAAAAGCATGTACATAAACTCCTTAAACAGTTCGAGTAATACGTTGTCAAAAGGCACGATTTGCTTAGTCAATTGGGCCTCTCGATGAAATTTGGCATAAAGATAGGTTATAGTCTGGAATAACACATAGGCTCCGTTTTGGCCTGGAAAATTAAAGAGTTCCCGTGGGCACCAAAAAGCCTCAATCCACGCGGGCGATGTCGCGGGTATCAGTTAGTTTCAAATAATAAAAAAAACCTGAGTAAAATCCTCGTTGATGAAATTGTGGGTATCATATTACCTAAGTAGTTGGTTTTATGTTAAGGAAAAAGAAAGGTAAGAACATTTACGATTCCACATATTCCACATGATGATCTAGTGTTACCAGAGGAAGTACAGAGAATAAGGGCATTTGGATCAGAGAGTGCACAAGCGCATAACGTATGTAGAGTAATAAAGTAGAGTTAAGTATCTTAGTACGGGTTTCTAAGCACTTTTTTGTTCATATTATGTTTTGGAATAATATTAACCTTGTCTAGTATTTAAGGAGTACATTGTAGGTAGTAGGTACCTATTTGTACATAAAAAAATAAAAACAATAAAAAGGCTCGATATGGATATGTACAGCATATCGATTATCATAAAGGCAATAATAGGCACGGCGAAGAATACTACGAGTATACTGTGACATTCGTGTCATACCTAGTGTGTACACGGCCTAAGTCGCGCAGGTCTATGACGGATGACGGCAGAATTATATTAATGTGTTCTTTACCTTACTTTGTATATACAGGATGGTTTGTTTCAATAGTGTGCGAGATAATAAGACTAATTTTGTTGTAGGTACACCATCTCCTAACTGAAATAAGATGACAGCTCTAGTTATATTGCCATCCTTTTTGTAATACTCCCTACGGATATTTGATAGAAGCAGGCGTTACTTTGCGGAAGTCCATGATAATAAGGGAACTAGAAATTTAATTCGCTATAATCCGCAACGAATCACAATCTTTACAATCGTGGATTGTCGAGTTAACATCTCCTGAAGATGCTCCGGTGTCGGAGTGAAACGTACGTTGAGAATAATTTGGAAGATTTATGTGGTGTGGTGAATATCGCAAGCTGCAAGTGCAAGATACACTGTACCACATAGATTTGCCTACTGTTGCGGGTTATAGCGAATTAACTTTCTAGTTCCTTCATTACTCCCTGCGGAAATGGGCAGCACTAAATATGAAGCTGTCATTTTAGTTAAGTTTAGAGATTGTCTTAAACAGAATTGGCCACATTGGGGCTGATTCTGTAGTGCACAATCTCTAAACTAAACTAAAAGTAGAGCATTACAAATATTGCTAACCCTTTCATAATACTCCTTGTGGAAAGGGACAGAACTAGATTTAAAGCTGCCATTTTAGTTTAGTTTAAAGATTGTGTTATACAGAATCGGCCACACTATCATCTATAAATTTTGTCATAGTTTGTACGCGTGGTGGATCTCTAAGCTCTAATTCCCCCTTTCCTATGAGAGTGGAGGCCTGTGCCCAGCAGTGGGACGTTAATGGGCTGTAGTGGTGGTGGTGGTGGTACACGTCCTAAGTCGAGGTATATGAGGGATGACGGCAGAATTATACATTACCTTGTACATACAGGGTAAAATTTTTATTAAACAAAAATGCGTGCAATTGTAGCATGTAATTATCGTTTTTATAATTTCTATAGTTACATTATTAATTATTAAACAGGGCGAGTTACATTATTTATTAAGCAGGTAGACCCTGCTTAATAAATAATGTAACTCGCCCTGTTCAAGGGCAAGGGTCAAAAAATTGGCCAAATGGTTAAATTAGAACAAAAAATTGGCAGTCATAGGGACTGCCGATAGAAGTGAAAACGAATATTAAAAAAAATAAAAAATTTAAACATAAACCTTACGACCAAGGCATTAATTAAAGTTTAATTACGAATGTAGTATATTTATATTTAAGACCTTCTGTCTTCGTAACAACGCGAGGTGTCGGTGACGGTGCCGGTGACAGTGCCGGTGACATGAGTGTCGGTGACGGTGTCGGTGACGCGAATCCACAAGTTTACCCCCTACCAAAAAGTGCTCAACGCAGCTAAAGAAGTTTTCACTTCAAAAATTAATTTTCAATCACGAACTTAAAAAGAGCACTCTGTATATAAAGGCTGTGTCCAAATGATCTATAATGAAATATGGCCGTCCGGTGAAATATAGAGGGCTGACCTTTGGAGACATGTGGAATGTTGACTGGGATTGTTTTAATGTTTGTTTTAGGGTTCCCTTAACTGCCTCGTAGGTCTAGTGGTTAGCATGTGCGACTGCGGCCGACGAAGTCCCGGATCGCGCCTCGGGTCGAGCCTTAAATAAGTATTGGGATTTTCTGACTAGAAATTCTCAGTACTATAGGTAAATAGACCGGAGTTAGGAAGTTGGCGGTGTTTCATCCCCGTGCGAGAGCACGTTATGCCGTCCCGGCTATTATCACTAACATGATAATAGTCGTTAAAGCCCGTCAACCCGCATTGGAGCAGCGCGGTGGGTCTAAGCTCTAATTCCCTCTCTCCTTTAAAAGTGGAGGCCTGTGTGGAGGCCAGCAGTGGGACGTTAATAGGCTGTAGTGGTGGTGGCGGTGGTGGTGGGGGGTTTCCGTACCCAAAGAGTACCAATGGGACCCGCTGCCTCCTAAGCCTCCGCTGTACGTCCGTCCATCTGTCTGTCCGTCTGTCTATCTGTCATCAGGCTGTATCTCATGAACTGTATTAGCTAGACAGTTGAAATTTTCACAAAGTGCGTAACTCTATTGCCGCTATAATAACTAAAAAAATTAAAAAAAACTAATATTAATTTCAAAATAAAGGACTTGTCTTATTTATTTTAAATCTTTATGTAAGGAGTTTTTTCCTTATGTAATACCCGTTGTTAGTTGTAGTTGATGCCCGCGACTTCGTCCGCGTGGAATATTTTTTTTATTTCCCACGGGAACTCCATAATTTTCCGGGATACAAAGTAGCCTATGACACTTTCCAGGTCTTCAACTATATCCATGCATATAATCACGTTGATCCAGTGCTCTGTTGCATCTTGCAGCTTGATTGAAGGACAAACCAATCAAGAAACACACTTTCGCATTTATAATATTAGTATGGATTTACCTAGGTAGAGCTTTCTTGTATACCTAACCTATCCGTTACAGAGCCATCTCCGATAGACAAAGAACCAAGAAACAAGAAGATAAATTGGGTATTTCACAAATAGGTAGTCAAATTAGCAACTTTTTTTCAAACGTCAAAACGTGTCCTAAGTAGATATAGGATTTATATGAAACTAGCTGATGCCCGCGACTTCGTCCACGTGGATTGAGGTTTTTCGGTTCCCGCGGGAACTCTTTAATTTTCCGGGATAAAAAGTAGCCTATGTGCTATTCCAGACTATAATCTATCTCTGTGCCAAATTTCATCCAGATCCGTTCAGCCGTTGGAGCGTGATTGAGTAACAAACATCCATACATCCATACATCCATACATCCATACATCCATACATCCATACATCCATACATCCATACATCCATACATCCATACATCCATCCAAACTTTCGCATTTATAATATTTATTTGATTCTGATGTGACGTCATTAAAGTTCGACGCACTTTTTTACTTTAATCGATTGTTTAAAATGGTTATTCCACATAAAACTAACAGGGGACGTGGATATTACGACTTTTGGGAGATCCTCTATTTAATAATCACTAAAAAATAATTTATTCGATTAGTAGTCAAATACCCAATTCGAAAACTCGAACCTTTAGAAACGCACTAAAGATAGAAATATTACTGCAATAAGAAAAGCTATTAATTTTAATATTATATAGATATCAAATATCGATCAACGATAAAAATTACTGTATTACAATGTTAAACAATAGCTGATGGATCACGCCTTTGCTTTCGTGAGAACATTGGTAGATCATGGTAGAGTCAGTATAGTTCGATCGGTTTATAATAAGGCCGACTCGTAATGGTACGACAAAAATATTTTCACAAATAAAATAGGTATAGTCCCACAAACTTGTGCCGGTGGCTAAAATTAACCAAAGGCCAAAAAAACTAATATTTATGCCTGTTGAAGTGAAAACTTCTTTAGCCGCGTTGAGCACTTTATCTCGTAGTAGGTGGTAAACTTGTGGATTCGCGTCATCGACACCGCGTCACCGACATGCTCGCGTTGTTACGAAGACAAAAGTAGGTACTAAAAACAGACTAAATAAAGACTTAAATATAATTCTTCTTAATTCTTTATTTTTTTTTATTTAATGTTTCTCTTCTATCGGCAGTCCCTATGACTGCCAATTTTTTTGTTTTTATTTAAGTATTTTTATTAAACTGTATATCATATTAGTGACGCTATCACCGGGTATCAGTTTGCGGGACTTAATTAAGGTAGGTACTATGGTAAGTATTTTATTATTTGAGAATTTATAATTTCAATAGGGGGGGTAGGGTTCGACGAAGTGTGACTTTGTGTGACAAGGAGTGGGAGGGGACCTAAGTTTCATGACGTCACATTTCAAACTCACAAATGTGACCAACTGTGACAAGGATGGGGGAGGGGTCAAAAAATCACGAAATTAGTGTGACGTACTTTGTGGATGACCCCTGAGGATAAAAAATTGGCTATGAAGCATGCTATGCTCTGAGATGCAACCTACTACATCTTTAGTCAAAATCAGTTAAACAGATAGGCTGTGAACAGGCAGACAGACACACATGCATTTGGCTTGCCAGTTCTTCTCAATAGAATTTCCTTTCCGAACCGATGGCTAAAAATATAATAAGTGGCATAAGTTTTCCTATATGAAATAAACATATTTTCATATTTCATTTATACTCATTTATATACTACTAGGTAGGTATCTACTCTGTTAAAATATTTTTTTTATATTCTTATTCTGTAATCGTTTAAATGGCCTTATTTAATGTTAAGTTATTATTATTTATTGTAAATAATATTAGTTGTAACGCTGTTGATTACTGAAAAATTAATAAAATAAATAAATAAATAAAACATTAGATTGGATTTACTATTTTGACGTTGAATAAATGTAAGCAAGTGGATAGCCAGCCTTATATTTCCCTATCAATATGCAATCGTAACAAAGGGCTACATACAAAGGCACAGTTTTAAAAGATGGCCGCCATTAAAGACTTCAATAAGACGACTGATTGCGTGTTTCAGAACGAGTTAGCTTAACCACAGTCTATGAGATAGGTACGTTCTATCCTGCCAGTCATCCGGGGCCATACTGCCAACGCTTTTTTTAAAATTTTAATCACTACAAGTTAGCCCTTGGCTGCGATCTCACCTGATGGTAAGTGATGATGCAGTCTAATGCTGAGATCTAAAAAGCGTACTTTGACTTGGCTCAGACTTTACTTAGAGTTAAAACGAGATGGACTTATGTGAGTAACATAAATCTGTCGCGTTTAAACCATGTCTTAAGTCTAAGCAAAGTCAAAGTTCTCTATAGATCTCAGCATAAGATGATAGCGGGCTAACCTGTTAGGGGCATGGCAGTTATATTAAACCCATACCCCTATTCGGTCTCTACACGGCATCCTACCGGAACGCTAAATCGCTTGGCGGCACGTCTTTGCCGGTAGGGTAACTACCCACGGCCGAGGCCTCCCACCAGGCCAGACCAGGGAAAATTCAGAAATTATAAATTCCCAAATTGAATTTGCATACCTAAGTAGCCTGAGCTAACACCTTATCAGCAAATCGCTATCTCGATAGGATTATTAGATTACTAGCTGATGCTCGCGACTTCGTCCGCGTGGATCGAGATTTATTGGTTCCCGCGGGAACTCCTTAATTTTCCAGGATAAAAAGTCTATGTGTTATTCCAGGCTATAATCTATCTCTGTGCCAAATTTCATCCAGATCCGTTCAGCCGTTGGGGCGTGATTGAGTAACAAACATCCATACATCCATACATCCACACATCCATACCTCCATCCATCCATCCAAACTTTCGCATTTACGAGTATATATATTTATTATTATTATCATATTATATTTATATATTATATTTGATAGATCCGACAATGAGGCTGAAAAAATAATTGAAAGAAAATAACCCTGTGCGTTCCGCAGTTAGGTAAAAAGAATGACGATTGACGATGACTATTCAGAGAAATTGGACAGGTAGGTATACCAATATATTAATATGTGGATGACCTTTAAGCATAATATAATTAATTATTATTATGGTTATTATAATGATGAAAATCTTACAAAATCGATTGAAAAGGGATTTTCTTTTCGAACGCCAACATCAAAGGAAAATATTTCGCCGAAGTTTGACGTTTACCGGAAGCGCTGAGCCGGCCATCTTGCTTGCGACCGGAAGAAGCCATTTTGAGGTGTCAGCGATTGATACAGAGCTAAAAATATGTTAGACATTGCAAATATTAAGTGGAATTTTTAACATAGTTTGCAACATAACTATTTTCTCTTCTGAATATTATCGTAATTGACCGAGCGAAGCGAAGGTCTCTGAGTCTACTTGAGTGAATTTGCACTTGTCCGTCCGTCCGTCCGTCCGTCCGTCCGTCTGTCTGTCAGAGCCTTATAACTTCTGAATTACTGAACGTAATTACTTACTTCAAATTTAAATATAATAATATGTATACCGATGACCTCCAGCCGAATATGGCTTAAGAAATTATATAAATCTTTATTTCAGGGGCATAGAGGTATAATATTAAAGTAGGTATTATACCTCTATGTTCAGGGGGCTCTCATAGAAGCGAATGCGAAGTAAACATTTTTTTTAGCGTTACATAATATTATAGGAGATAACTGCACTTTTGGTAACCATCGCCAGAAAAGCTGATTCAGTGTTAGGTGGATGTAGAGCTCTCCACTGATCACAAAAGTTGCAGTCTGCCTGCATTTGGATGGCCCTTTCGCTAAATATGGCCGTTGAAAGACGGTTTATTGTTACCAAAAATGAACGATAATTAGAAAAGCTGATTCTTGTACAGTATTAAAGTATGCGCAGTACCTATGTAAACAGCGTAAAAACTGACGCATGTGGATGGGACTTTTCCTAGATATCAGCTTTCAAAGACGTTATAACCTATACTTACTATGCGTTCCTGTAAAAAAATATTAGCAATTGTTATGTCGTCCCATTGATTGCTGTTAAAAAATTTTAATAGCAATCAACGACGAGAAAATTATTGCTAATATTTTTTTACAGGAACGCATAGTAAGTATAGGTTATAACGTCTTTGAAAGCTGATATCTAGAAAAAGTCCCATCCACATGCGTCAGTTTTTACGCTGTTTACATAGGTACTGCGCATACTTTAATACTGTACAAGAATCAGCTTTTCTAATTATCGTTCATTTTTGGTAACAATAAACCGTCTTTGAACGGCCATATTTAGCGAAAGGGCCATCCAAATGCAGGCAGACTGCCACTTTTGAGATCAGTGGAGAGCTCTACATCCACCTAACACTGAATCAGCCTTTCTGGCGATGGTTACCAAAATTGCAGTTATCTCTTAGTCTATAAGGTTGCGGTAGGTATATCATTTTAAAGGTAACTAATTAGGAATAGTCTAAAATTAGATAAATATAATAAGGAAACGAAATTATTTAATTTTTAATGAGCTTCAGTATTTTTAACCGACTTCCAAAAAAGGAGGTTCTCAATTCGGCGCGTATGTTTTTTTTTTTTTTTTTTTTTTTTTTAATGTATGTCGGTGCAAAAAAGGAGGAGGTTCTCAATTCGGCGCGTATGTTTTTTTTTTTTTTTTTTTTTTTTTTTAATGTATGTCGGTGCATATCTCCGTGGTTTCTTAACCGATTTGAAAAATTTTTTTTTCATTGGTTAGAGGAAGCTCCCGAGGTGGTCCCATAAAAAATTCTGACTCCAAATCTTCAATCCTGATGCTGTAGGTGTACCATACTACATGAAATCCTCAAAACTAGGGAGTTAGGAAATTTCGATGGTGAATTCATATAGTAGGTATCAAGTCACGTGTATACGATTCAACTCTGAGTCCCAACTCCTCAACCCTGATGCTTCAGGGTACAGAACTCCCGAAAAATAGCGATTTAGGATTTTTTATGTTGAATTCATATTGTAGGTGTCAAGCAACGACTTCATACTTAAACCCAAGTCCCAACTCCTCAACTCTGATGCTGCAGGGTACTGCACTCCTAAGCCGTGCGGATTTAGAGTACACTAAAAAGTTAAAAATAAAAATTCTTTCCAAAAAACCGACTTCCAAAGCCACTGTAAAGTAAAAAATAATTTTGATTTCTACACACTATGTTGAAGTCGGGCGAGCCTGACGCGTCAACTTTGCCTATCTTTGTAATACTCGCCCGACTTCAACATAGTGTGTAGAAATCAAAATTATTTTTTACTTTACAGTGGCTTTGGAAGTCGGTTTTTTGGAAAGAATTTTTTTAACAGAACTTCTCAATGATGTCAATAAATGGTGCTCTGTAAAAGTTTATTCGTTTGTGCTTAGTGCTTACAAATAATAGACGTTAGCACCATCTTACGTGGACTAAAAAAATAATCTACTGATAGTACTGATGTCTATGAACGTAAAGTTGAGCGCGCATCTAGACATGCTCACCGCAGGAGCCACAGTCATAGTCATCACATTTTATAATTTTTTTATTATGAAATCGTATGCTACTTACGTAACACCCGCTTACTAAAAGTTAACTATTACAATATATAGTTAAAACTATCTTATAGATACCGCGAGGTCTCAGTTCGGGGCGAATTTTATAGCTATCGCAAAGCTTCCAATAAAGCGCTGGTAGTAGAATGTAATAGTATTGGCTTTGGCGAACTCAAGCTTTAGAAAAATGATGTTAGAGGTCATTTTACTTATATTTTAATTACAATATTTTACACATAAGAGTTTCGATATGATCAAACACAGGCAACGTTGGTGAGATGTAAATCTTATACCTTCCTAATAACTCTACAATAATAATAATATTATTATGCTCTAACTTAAAATTTTCATCAAATAAATATTATAAATGCGAAAGTTTGGATGGATGGATGTATGGATGTATGGATGGATGTTTGTTACTCAATCACGCCCCAACGGCTGAACGGATCTGGATGAAATTTGGCACAGAGATAGATTATAGTCTGGAATAACACATAGGCTACTTTTTATCCCGGAAAATTAAGGAGTTCCCGCGGGAAACGAAAAACCTCGATCCACGCGGACGAAGTCGCGGGCATCAGCTAGTTTGGTTATAAATTTTAAAAAATCTGTCCGATCTATGATATTTCTAAATCTATGGCGGCAGTTAGACATGTCCATCGGAAGCGGGCGTGGCGTGCTTTTACAAAATTGCCAGATGTCTGTCTGTTTTCGTTTTCCATCAAATAGAAAATGGAAAATGCGATTTATGTTTTTTCATTGACTAAGGTTTCCGTTAGAAGACTTTAGGGCCGGTTGGTTCAATTGGTCATTTTAACGGACACATACAAAATTGAGGGACGAGTAACCCAGTTGTGACCACGCATATCAGTCGGTTGCGATTGATAAGCAATGTTGACCCTGTCGGTACTCGGTAACTGGATGGGTGACCTAATTTGGAGGTTCTGGTCTTTTCGTTTTCTTCGTGCCTCGGAGAGCACGTTAAGTCGTCGGTCCCAGTTTTTATCACTAACTTCTGATAATAATCGTTACAAAAACCTAAGAGTTTAAATACTCTTAGTCGAGTCGTATGCGGAAGGACGTGGGTGGGTACCCACCGCAATATTATAAGCCCAAGATAACTCGTACCATTATTTGATTAATGGAAAGGTGTCGCGGCCTCAGTAATGAGGAATACGACGCAGAGAGAGACAAACTTTAAGTTCAGCATTATAGTCTTTCGGGTTTTAATGGAAAGTACACCTTGCATTCACACCTAGTACCTAAACATGGCTATTTTTTTCCTGGAATATTCCTATGCGATTTATAAATACTTAAACCACGTGGACGAAGTAACTGACATCAGCTAGTACCTACTTTATCCTTGATAATTTTACTGACTTGACGATTTAAAAGCACTAGTTAAAGTTAAATAAAAAACCTTTAAATTTGACTTTAACGATGATTGGCGATCACCAGATCACCAGATCAAGTAGGTACCAGTTAAATATTATATTAACTGGTACCTACTTGATATATAATATTCTTGCAACCGGCTCTTATATAAAATAATAAATTGGGGTAAAAAAATGGGTAAGCAACGTACCCAAAGTAGATGATCTCTTTTCTTTCAATTTACTAAATTGAAAGGAGCAGAAATAAAGTAGGAAAAATATTTGAGTAAGGTAGAGGCAAAGGTCTATAACATTCATCCCTTAGATGTACCTACTTACTAGTCTGTGATTTTCTTGTTACTTGCTAACCAAAGCTTTTTTTCGAATCAGTCAAGTTATTACTGTTTTGTTGTATATTTACCTTTTATATATAGCGAGCAAACGAGCAGGCGGGTCACGTGATGTAAAGTGATTACCGCTGCTCATGAACATTTGCAGCACCAGAGGAACCGCCAATGCGATTTACAATCGTGCATTGTCGAGTCAACATCTCCTGAAGATGCTCTGGTGTCGGAGTGAAACGTACGTTGAGAATAATTTGGAAGATTTGCGTAGTGTGGTATCGCAAGCTACAAGTGCAAGATACACACTGTACCACATAGATTTACCTATTGTGGCGGATTATTTCATCGCCAATGCGTTGCCGGATTTTGAGATATTAACTATACTAGATGATGCCCGCGACTTCGTCCGCGTGGATTAAGGTTTTTTGATTCCCGCGGGAACTCCTTAATTTTCCTATGTCCTTCCCCGGGATATAACCTACCTCTATACCAAATTTCAATAAAATCGGTTGAAAAGATGGGCCGGGAAAGCGTAGCAGACAGACAGACAGACCGACACACTTTCGCATTTATAATATTAGTATGGATTACGTAGCCAATTAAGTAGACTAAGAAGATTCCTAAAAGCTTATTCTGAAATTAATTATGCTCCCGCCCTAGCGGGAAATAAAAAGCATAAGCCTACTTATGCTTCTTTTAAGGAATGATAATTATAATCAGGGTCGCTAATTCTCTGGCACGATTAAATTCAATTTTCCTGGAATTGAATTCGCGAATTCACATAAATAATTCGAGATTCTAAATTTAAATCAAAGGAGTAGGAAGCGGTGATGATCTGTGAGGTTATGACGGACTCATCAAAGGTAAATTCGTTTAGAAATCGATTGGTTATTTTTTATTATATTCTACCAACCTACGTTTGTTTATATTATGGCTTCGTGATAATATTGTTTCATTTCTTTGGTATTTAAATTTAGACGCTGCCTTAAAATGTTATTATTCTTATACAGATAGTTAATGCCCGCGACTCCGTCCGCATGGTTTAAGTTTTTTGTTTCCTGCAGGAACTCCTTAATTTTCTGGGATAAAGAGTAGCCTATGTCACTCTCCAGGTCCTCAACCACCTCAACTATTCCCATGCCAAAAATCACGTTGATCCGTTGCTCCGTTGCGGCGTCATTGAAGGACAAACCAACAAACCGATAAACTAACAAACCAACAAACAAACACACTTTCGCATTTATAATATTAGTATGATGTCTAAAGGGGGACGTCATCCAGTAGGTATATCGCGGATACGTACGACGAACGCTATGGTACATCTGCAGATGGAAGACCAACTAAAGAAGTGCAGATGAACCTGGAAGAACTGAAGTAGGATGACCCATTTTAACTCCTATGTACTAATAGACTAAGAGATAACTGCACTTTGATTTGATATTCTTCAATCCAATTTTTTTGTATAGAATCGATAAGACCACCTGTGCGAAGCCGGTTACAGTCATCAAATGAATCATAGACAAAGTAGAGATGTGGACGGATAAAACCCCGGCTAAATTCTTTCTATAACTGACTCATTATCCATTAATATTTGTTATCTGAACGATCTTCAGGCAGACATCGGTGGGGAGTACCTACTCGTATTGCTATAACCTATGGTGACAGTGGGAAAAATTACATGGGCTTACCATAGGGCACGGTTTGTTTCCATTGCTGGAGAACAAACCGGATTAGTCCGCAAAATACCAGGACGGCAAACAAACAAATATTACTGTATGGATTTATGGAGGAAAACATCTAGGTATAGGACTACTTAATCAGTTTTGTTTGAAAACACATTTTTTAAAGCAATTTTTGTCCTACTTAGAGCCGGTTTTGATTGAAAATTATTATAGGAATTGACGCAATTCTGGATCAAGAAACTACAATTCGAAAAAAAAATGTGTTTGAATTACAGTGGATTGATCCAGTTCTCTTAGCCAGCTCCTCACTTGCAATATTTGAACAATCTTTAGGCAGATGTCGGTGAGGAATACAATATATTGATAGGTATAATCTGTGGTAACAGTGGGAAAAAATATATGAGCTTCCCATAGGGCACGGTTCGTTTTCTTTCCCACTTGCAATATCTGTAGCCATTATGTAAAACCTGCATCAATCATTGTTATAATCTCTATGAATGTGAATGGTTGAATTTATAATTAATAATAAATAAATAAATAAATAAATAAATAAATAAATAACTTCTATTTCAGGCAATAATTACAACCCATAGTAACAATAATTATGACAAAGATTTGAGACAAAAAATTTAAGTTTAAAAATTAATACTTAAAATTCAAAATTATTTAAAAATAAATGTAAATAAATCGAGCTAAAAATAAAATAAAATAATCAAGTGAAAGTGTTGTTGTCGCACCGATGCAGGTTAGACCAGTGTTTAGCAAAAGGATTACTCAAATCGTTGATAACAGCACACGAGATAGAATTATTACTTTGTCTTAGTCTTTCCCAGAAGGAAGCCGTCCTCGGTCTAAGTATGGCGAAGAAGTCAGGGACTCTCGCAGCAGCAAACATGGCTTTAGCACTACAGAAACGCGGTTGCTTCATTAGGATGCGGAAGGAGTTGTTATATTGTATCCTAAGCGCATTATAGCTGCGCTTGGTATGATTGATAGAGCCACTGGCGTTCCAACGCCCTATTTTGGGATCTTTATCGTCTTAATCATACTAATATTATAAATGCGAAAGTGTGTCTGTCTGTCTATCTGTCTGCTACGTTTTCATGGCACATCTTTTCAACCGATTTTGATAAATGTTGGTATAGAGATAGGTTTCATTCCGTGGATGGACATGGAAAATCCCGGAAAATTAAGGAGCTCCCGAGGTAAACGAAAAATCTTAATCCACGCGGATAAAGTCGCGGGCATCATCTATTATTTACATAGGTAATTCAAGTCTACGTCAGTTTGGAAACGTACACCTAAAACCATCCGATTAGTTCCCGTATCGTCATAATCAATGGAAGCACGCACTAACGGGTCCTGCTTACATTCCGGCAAGCATCTATTAGTGTGAAATATTCGTTACATTAGCGTAAGTTATTACAACCAATCCGATGGTAAGTGACATCTCAATCTCGTTCACGGTAAAATTACCGGTTATTAATTGCGAATAGGTTTATAATAATGTGCTTAGCATTTCTCGAATAGGTCCATATGGGAATAACAAATATATATATACGTTGAGATAATTATTATTAGTATTAGTCTGTGATTCTTAATTATATTTTCTCCTATACTTGTAACTACTTTTTCCTCTGGTTCTCCCCTCACCGCTTATGAATACGAATCCTTAATATTACTGCCCAGGCCAGAAATAAATCAATTCACGGCTGAGTAATATTGGAAGGACGAGGCGAAGTTTTTTATAATTACTTGCATGAGAAGTCCTCACTTCCCAAGTAATTATAAAAAGACGAGGCGCCGTTTACGAAAGGCCGTGAATTGCTATTTGAAAGACTTGAATAGTGCGTTTCTCTTATTTACACTTAAACAACAGCTCTTCTCAGCAAGGTCTTCTCCGTTAGGCCTTGGCCAAAACGGGGGTACGGGCCTCCTTGCCTGAGTGTGGCGCGGGAAAGTACACTTCTCCGGTATCGTCTTTTATAGCCTTGTGTCGACTAGGGCCTACCGTCTTGGCCTCGTGGTCTTGGCCGGATATTGGGTCTTGGGCCCCCGCGCTATGATCGATAGGCGCGGGAGTGTTGTCTATTCCGGTAAGGGTCGCGTCTTCCTCGTGACCGCCATCATCACCGCTGAGTTGCGCTGGGGAGGATGATCGCAGGAGTATTTTCTACAATGTCGATAGCTGGCGTTGATTTACCTTCACGATAAATGATCTGATTTCCTACTTGAATATTAATAGCGGCCAGAAAAGAACCAACGTACCTCCGCATTGCTTAACTAAATATTCTGAGCATGTAGACAGCAGGAGAAAAAGAGTTTTAAGATCTCACAATATGTCCAGCTGTGGACTTTCATCTTTTGAGACGACGGTTATAATGCGGTTCGAAGATACAAAACTCGATACATTGGACCCGATATCTGGGATAGGTATCGACAATAATTGCTATTGTACCGGAGATCGCTTCTCAACGGGCGATTTGGCTATATATTCGCTTAACAATGTGATAGATATGGCACATAAATAGGGCATTTAAAAAAATATCCATTCTAAAATCGCTATGCTAAATGTATGGTAAATGTATATATTATGTTAAATGTTTGTCTGTGTCACCATTGTGGAATAAAGGTATTTTCTTTCTTTCTTACTATTATACTAGCAGAAGCTCGCGACTTCGTCCGCGTGAAATAAGTTTTTAAATTTCCACGGAAACTCCCTAAATTTTCGGGTTAATATATAGCATATGACACTCACAAATAATGTGGCTTTCTATTGCTACCAGAATTTTCAAAATCGGTGCAGTAGATCCAGAGATTACCCCCTACAACCTCACAAACTTTACCTCTTTATAATATTAGTATAGTTAACTAATGCGAAAGTTTGTTTGTCTGACTGTCTACTACGTTTTTACGGCCAAGGTTTTCAACCGATGTTAAAGAAATTTGGTACAATATCCTTTCCCTGGATGTAACCTATACATCCAGGGAAAGGATATTTTATGGAAAATGAAGGAATTCAGTCAATCACAACAAATGAAACTATATAATATATTTGGCTTCAGTCACGGTGCAATAGAGCAACGAAATGACTATTATATTTTGCGTGGGTATAATTCATCATACTAATCAAATAAATATAATAAATGCTAAAGTTTGGATGGATGTATGGATGTATGGATGGATGTTTGTAACTCAATCACGCCCGAATGGCTGAACGGATTTGGATGAAATTTGGCACAGAGATAGATTATAGTCTGGTATAACACATAGGCCACTTTTTATACCGGAAATTGAAAGACTTCCCGCGGAAACCAAAAAACCTCAATCCACGCGGACGAAGTCGCGGGCATCAGTTAGTATTATATAAGTGTTTGTTTGATGGTTTGTCCATCAATGACGCCGCAACGGATCGACGTGATTTTTGGCATGGGTATAGTTGAGGACCTGGAGGTGACAAAGGCTACTTTTTATCCCGGAAAATTAAGGAGTTCCCGCGGGAATAAATAAAAGTTAAACCACGCGGACGAAGTCACGGGCATCCGCTAGTTAAATATATAAATAAATCAGGTCACTTTTTACTTAATCTACGCTGTGACAGTTAATATATAGTTTATTAGAGTTTAATAATTATTATTTGGAAGCAGTCATGTCTGTGAGGTTACTGTGCTATAGCTCAAGAATGACGCAGCACTAGCGGTGGGCCTCGCGTCAGTCACTGCAGTCTGCAGACATAAAAATATACTGGAAGTGGCAAAGTTATCAGTTTTTTTAATTATACGACTGCCTGAAAAAAGGAGTATATTGTTTTCAGGGTTCATGTATGTATGTATGTATGTATGTATGTATGTATGTATGTATGACCATGGTCCCGCATCAAAGACTTAAGTTGATTTTTTTTTTCCAAAATGAGATTAACTATATTGTCATCATCAAAAAAATGATGAGTAGATTCCAAAAATATAATATAAGACTATATTTCAATATCCAGTGATTCACAAAAAAATATCATTTATCTATGGCAGTCGTATTTTTTAATTCTTTGAGTTATATTCACTTATATAAAATTAATATAGAAAAGGAAAAGGTGACTGACCGACTGATCCATTAATGATTAACCCATTAACTCACAGCTCGAACCCATGGATGGATCGGCCTGAAATTTGGCACAAATAGGTATATTCTATCTACTTGGTATCTCTGTACCAAATTTATCAAAATCAAAAGATGGACCATGAAATCATAGCAGATAGACAGATAATTAGACACACTTTCGCATTTATCTATATAAATCTACGCAGACGAAGTCGCGGGCATCATCTAGCAATTTAATAATATTATGTATGTTACATCTAGCCAATCTACTCGTATGTATATCCGTGTAACCCAAACTTTTTGTATGATAGACGGGCAAACAATGAATCGCTTGTAATCATAGATCATTATAGATGCAGTTGTAGCTGTTATGATAGCCGCAGATATCATCTATTGTTGACAGCGGCTGACCCCTCCCGAAAACTAATATTACGAATAGCTACTAGTAATCTCTATTCCCTCACTCCCATAGTGCAATGAGATGGCAATCCTAATTGAAACAAATATTACGAATAGCTACTAATAATAATCTATATTCCCTCACTCTTATAGTGCAATATCACTGCAATCAATTTTTGGAGACCCTGGGATCTTAGTTTACCATTATCATTTCAGCACTGAGCATATTTTAGTCTCCTCTCAAAATGGGAAAGATTTAGCCATTTAAGTAGTCCACCCACACGGGATAAATGCGGATTGGTAAATTTTAACCTTTCTTCGTTAAGTTTTTAAGGCACCTTTAAAAACATTTAAGAACTCTCAGGCATTTCCTTACGATGTTTTCCTTCGGAGTTATTATAGAAAGTGATATTGAATTGCTTAAAACGCGCTGCATATAAGTAGGTACGTAACAGAGAACTAAAGGTCGAGCCCCACTACAGATGCATGACGCTACGCGGACGTGGCGGCTAATTCAAAATTCAAAATTCAAATGTTTTATTTTATTCAAATAAACTTTTACAAGTGCTTTCGAATCGTCGAATGAATCTACCACTGGTTCGGAATGACATTCCTACCGAGAACAACCAGCAAGAAACTCGGCGGTTGCTCTTTTGAAAAAATTCATTTACAATTTCATTAATTCATTCAGTATACTTAGGTAGGTACCTACTATACATAAATAACCGCTGTCCTTAACATTGCTGGAGCGAGTCAAATGCTCTTTTGTCATCGTAATCTTCAACAGTATTATTTTTGCAGAAGCATACTTTTAATGGATTTCCTAAACTTGTGTAAAGGCAAGTTTAAAATAGATTGTGGAATTTTGTTATAAAATAGAATGCTCATCAAATAAATATTATAAATGCGAAAGTTTGGATGGGTGTATGGATGTGTGGATGTATGGATGTAGTATAGACTAATTACTCGTAAGTACGAGTATGTTACATAGACTATTGATAAACCACTATTATGTATTCCGTGCTAATAAATACGTCAAGCTAATAAAAGCGTGTTGAAATTTAAAAAGTATGCTATCTCAGTATTTCGAAATGATATTATTAGCTCTTTCCTAGGAAAAATGAGCGAACAATAATCATAATATCAGGAGTGCATAATGTACGTACGTACGTCTGTGCAAAGGCACTGATAATCCAACTATGAAATGATTTAGAGTGCATGTCAGACTGACATAGCCAAGCCTGGGGCATACCGAGAGCGATTTGATAAAATATAAACTTGAGAACAAAGAAACCTGCTATAATAATATTATTGTACCTATTGCCAGTTTTCGGCCCGTGTAGAGGCCCTAGTAATTATGATTGCTACAGTCATTGATGTAGAATTTTGTTACCTCAGTGTAACGATCGCAACTAAACTTAACGTATCGATATGTGATTTTTGGCATGGGTATAGTTGAGGACCTGGAGAGTGACATAGGCTGCTATTTATCCCGGAATCAAAAAAACTTAAACGCACAAAGTCGCGGGCATCAGCTAGTATTAAATTTTTCTAATATGCCTATGTCGATTTCCTTAGAAAGATTGACAAATTTTATTAAAAATTGTGATTGAAACAATGATCAATGAAGCTGACGGAATAGGCCTTTAGATCGATATTTTTAATTACTTACCTAACTAACAGATATTTGGACTGCCTTTCTATCTCTATCTACACTGTGATAAAATACAGAATGCATAAAAAAGTTTTTATCCATAGAATTAATTGTAACCTGCAAAAATAGGTTTATTTCATGTGACGACCTCCCTGGTGCAGTGTTGAGCGCTGTTGCCTTAACGTGAGAGGTCCCGGGTTCGATTCCCGGCAGGGTCAATTTGGGAATTTATAATTTCTGAATTTTCTCTGCTCTGGGCTGGTGGGAGGCTTCGGCCGTGGCTGGTTACCACCCTACCGACAAAGACGTGCCGCCAAGCGATTTAGCGTTCCGGTACGATGCCGTGTAGAAACCGAATAGGGGTATGGGTTTAATATAACTGCCATGCCCCTAACAGGTTAGCCCGCTACCATCTTAGACTGCTTCTTCACTTACCATCAGGCAGTCAAGGGCTAACTTGTAGTAGAATAAAATAAAATAAATGTTTAGTTCCCAGTGTGCCACCTGCCTTGTGATTCGGGAACACCGCCGCTCGTAGTCGTAGTAACAGACGGACCAGCTTTGACTATCGATCCTATGTTTAGTGTTGTGTAACTATGCACATAATTAGCCTATCGATATAATTTACAACATAACTTTCACGGTTCACCATTTCACGACTATCGTGAGCTGGCACCTATCTAAATTTAGATAAATGAGTGCGAAAAACATAACTCCCATCGATATTCTGTATTTAAAAAAATATTACTTAACACTGTTGGTTTTCTTACCGGCTCTTTTGTAGAATTTGATTTTCTGATGGTAGTATCATTTACATTTTATATATGTAACGTTATCATTTGGGTGATAATTATTGGATTATAATATGAAAATATTATAAAGAGACCTCCATCTGAATTGAACTGAATCGATTTCCATCAACTTTGTGGTGCGTATGGATTTATGGAGATTTGAGAATCTTTTTGGTGCAACGGCTTTACTTTTCGGAATCGTAGGTCATACGAATTAGTTGAATACGCTACGTTGAGTTATTAGTTGAATGTAGAATAAAATGTTTTTGTGAACAAATTCCACTCAATAGATGGTATTTGGAATAAACCTTTATTTATTTCGATCAGCTAATTTTAATGATAATTTATTTAGCTTTGATCTTAAACTTCGAGTCTATATCTAGTTATGCGTGTAGTTTTGAAAAATATGAATCAAGAAGAATTATTTGGCATTCAACGTTTTAGACAACTCAATGATCGCTTACAAACACTCAATTATAAAGTTTTTTTTTTTAATTTGATGATTTAGTAATAGAATTGCAAGATAATATGTGTGTTTCAACTCTTAAACTATCGTGAGTGATATTTATTTTAACTATAAATATATTCATATGTTTGTTCTAAATGCTTCATGGTCTAAGAAGATTACAACTACCGCAATACAGTCAGAAGGGTATTCATACATCAAAATAATAAAAAAATAATATCGAAAAGCTCAAATATTTCAGAATATCGATATCTAGACCTCATTTTAGTGGTTGCGGTACATCACTATCACAAAACTTTAATTCGTTTTTGATAATTAGAGGTTTGTGGAAGAACTAAAATCATTTCTTCCCTATGTAGAATTCCATAAATCAAAAATCTGGTTTTAACTACTACTTAACTATAATTAAATAAAATTAAAAGGTATAGTTTTACTGGAATAAAAAAGTGAAAGGGGTGTGCGTAAAGACATACATTATTCCCTTTTATTATTGGAGGTTTTTGGTATCTTATGACATGTTTTGGGCATTTTAGGTGCTGCCATTGGGACAGGTGCTTTTTGACGATCGAATTGCTTTGTTTTTTGTTGAATTGAAACTTGTCTCATTAATATATATATAGCTGCTCGTGCTGATTGACTGATTGATCACCTCTCCTGGACAATTTTGTATGAACTTTTTTTTTTTCACTTATCGTTTCGTATAGAAAACAAAAATTCATCCGGAGGAAAAATACGGAGAGAGCTGATGATTGAGGATTTCGAAGACGGATGAAGAGCACCAGCCAGGTTATCGAAGATAGGTGGGGGGTGCTCGACCAAATGTCACTCGAAACTTCATCCAATTGACAGTAAGCTGAAAAAAAATTCAAAATGGCGGATTTAAGATGGCCGCCATACAAATTTCGACGGTGTCTATCTCGGAGAGTATAAAAGATGGAAGAGTGGTTTCTTGGCAAAAGATGATCAGGACGTGAGGGTCTACTTGATGAACAGGAAAAAAATTCAAGATGGCGGAATTTATTTTTCCATAGAAAAGGGTATTGAAGATAGGTGGGGGGTGCTCGACCAAATGTCACTCGAAACTTCATCCAATTGACAGTGAGCTGAAAAAAATTTCAAAATGGCGGATTTAAGATGGCCGCCATACAAATTTCGTCGGTGTCTATCTCGGAGAGTATAAAAGATGGAATAGTGGTTTCTTGGAAAAAGATGATCAGGACATGAAGGTCTACTTGATGAACAGGAAAAAAATTCAAGATGGCGGAATTTATTTTTCCATAGAAAATGTATGGCGAATATTGAAGAGGCTACAAGTGTAGAACTATGCAAGACTACGGTTCCTTTTCAAGATTTGTTTTTGTGGAAGAAATCTCATTTTGACGAATGGTTCGGAGAAAAAAATATGGAGAGAGATGATGATCGAAGGTTCGGATGATGGGTGAGGAGCACGGTCAGGGTATAAAAGATAGGTACCTACTTAGGGGCTGCTCAAACAAAAAGGGAGGGGCGGGGGGTTGGTGGTCTTTGTTTTATGTTTTTCCTTTATGAGAATTTTCTTTTACGTCGGACGCTTGGCGTGCTGGCGCTTCCACTGTGCTCTGCACTAGCATAGCAGTGTGTTGTTCAGATCAGAACACGTAGACAGTAAACCAGCTGCAGTAAATTAGAGCTCAATTTCGAAACACGAAATTGAGCTCTAATTCAATGCTGTTATGGTTTATTTTACTTTGACGCCGAACTTTGACGATTTGATCGACAATTCTTACATAATCGGGGGGCAGGATAGTAGGACAGCGAGTAAGTAGACAGTGGACCACGCGCTCCAGTACGCGGTCCGCTTTAGCGGGCCGCGCAGCCACGCGCCATACTAGTTTATATATATATAGCTGCTCGTGCTGACTGACTGACTCATTGATCACCTCTCCTGTAAAATTTTGTATGAAAATTTTTTTTTTCACTCATCGTTTCGTATAAAAGACAAAAATTCATTAAGAGGAAAAATACAGAGAGAGCTGATGATTGAGGATTTCGAAGCCGGATGAAGAGCACCAGCCAGGGTATCGAAGATAGGTGGGGGGTGCTCGACCAAATGTCACTCGAAACTTCATCCAATTGACAGTGAGCTGAAAAAAAATTCAAAATGGCGGATTTAAGATGGCCGCCATACAAATTTCGACGGTGTCTATCTCGGAGAGTATAAAAGATGGAAGAGTGGTTTCTTGGCAAAAGATGATCAGGACATGAGGGTCAACTTGATGAATAGGAAAAAAATTCAAGATGGCGGAATTTATTTTTCCATAGAAGAGGGTATTGAAGATAGGAGGGGGGTGCTCGAACAAATGTCACTCGAAACTTCATCCAATTGACAGTGAGCTGAAAAAAAAATTCAAAATGGCAGATTTAAGATGGCCGCCATACAAATTTCGTCGGTGTCTATCTCGGAGAGTATAAAAGATGGAAGAGTGGTTTCTTGGCAAAAGATGATCAGAACATGAAGGTCTACTTGATGAACAGGAAAAAAATCAAGATGGCGGAATTTATTTTCCATAGAAAATGTATGGCGGATATATCCTTTTCAAAGTTTGTTTTAATGGAAGAATTCTCATTTTGACGAATGGTTCGGAGAAAAAAATATGGAGAGAGATGATGGTCGAAGGTTCGGATGATGTGTGAGGAGCACGGTCAGGGTATTAAAGATAGGTAGGGGCTGCTCAAACAAAAAATACTCGAAACTTCATACAATTGGCAGTGAGCTGAAAAAAAATCCAAAATGGCGGATTCAAGATGGCGGCTATCTCAGACATTATTTTAAAGATGGAAGAGTGGTTTTTGGGTAGAAAATTATCAGGGCCTGAAAGTCTACTTGATGAGCAGAAAAAATTAAGATGGCAGAATCTACGAACATTGAAGAGAGTACAAGATGTTAGGAAATATGCATGATTTTGATATGTTTTTTTACAAGATTTGTTCTTTATTTCTTTATGGAAGAATTATTGTCGGTTTGCCATTAGGAAAGCCAGCTTTGTTTTATGTTTTTTCCTTTATGAGAATTTTCTTTTACGTCGGACGCTTGGCGTGCTGACGTTTCCAATGTGCTCACTAGCATAGCAGTGTTGTTCAGTTTTTTTTATCCACTACAAGTAAGCCCTTGACTGCGATCTCACCTAATGGTAAGTGATGATGCAGTCTAAGATGGTAGCGGGCTAACCTGTTAGGGACATGGCAGTTTTATTAAACCCATACCCCTATTCGGTTTCTACACGGCATCGTACCGGAACGTTAAATCGCTTGGCGGCACGTCTTTGCCGGTAGGGTGGTAACTAGCCATGGCTAAAGCCTCCCACCAGGCCAGACCAGGAAAATTCAGAAATTTTAAATTTTCCAATCCCTGCCGGGGATCGAACCCGGGACCTCCGCACGTTAATTCAACAGCGCTCAACACTGCGCCACGGAGGTCGTCAAATGCGTAGACAGTAATAGGACAGCGAGTAAGTAGACAGTGGATCACAGTGGGCCACGCGGTCCACCACGCGGTCCGCTAGCGGGCCGCGCACCCACGCGCCATACTAGTATACTATATAAAGGATCCTATTTCGCACCATAGATCATCATCCTAGAAATATGCTATGCTATTATATATTTCTAGAATGATGATCTATGGTGCGAAATAGGATCCTATATATAGTAGTCTTATGCAGCCTAAGTAACGTTTTTAACCGTCTTGTTGCATACTCTTCTATTATTAAGTACTAGATGATGCCCGCGACTTCGTCCGCGTGGATCAAGATTTTTTGATTCCCGCTGGAACTCCTCAATTTTCCGGGATTAAAAAAGCCTATGTCCTTCCCCGGGATATAACCTACCTCTATACCAAATTTCAGCAAAATCGGTTGAAAAGATGGGCCGGGAAAGCGTAGCAGACAGACAGACACACTTTTGCATTTATAATATTTGTATGGAAGTATGAATAGTATGGATGTACACTAGAAGATACCCGTGACTTCGTCCGCGTGAATCATGGTTTTAAATCACGTACTTACCTACCTATGTTAACGAAAGTACCTATCATTTGCTAAGTTTAACTGTCAAGAAAAACATCGTAAGGAAAGCTTAATTCCCGAGAGTTCTTCATAATGTTCTTGAAGTTGTGTGAATAATCGCAATTGGCCAGCGTGTTGGACTATGCCCTAACCCTTCTCATTCTGAGATGGGCTCATGCTCAGTAGTGGGCCGGTGATGTGACCTATGTAGCTATGTAAGTAATTTCGTAAAAATTGGTTATTCTGATCGGCCATGAAAAGGTAGGTACTAGGTAGACCAGCAGACAGACACACTTTCGCATTTTTTTAGTATTATTTTTTAATTAGGGGTATATATAGGTTTAATATTAAATATAACTGCCATACCCCTAACAGGTTAGCCCGCTACCATCTTAGACTGCATCATCACTTACAATCAGGTGTGATCGCAATTCGCAGTCAAGGGCTACCTTGTAGTTTATAAAAAATAAAAATTTTATACCTAATAATAATAATAATATATGATAAAGTATGGACGAAGTTTAATATGGACCGTTTACTTTAATCTATGCTAATCATACTAATATTATAAATGCGAAAGTGTGTTTGTTTATTGGTTTGTTGGTTTGTCCTTCAATCACGCCGCAACGGAACAACGGATCGACGTGATGTTTGGATGGGTATAGCTGTTGAGGACCTGGAGAGTGGAGAGTGACATGGTTCAGGCGGGAATCAAAAAAACTTAAACCACGCGGACGAAGTCGCGGGCATCAGCTAGTAGTAAATACATAGCACAGTACCAAAAAAATATACCTACTTAACTAAACTAAAATTTTCTATAAACTAACAAAAGTTTTCTATAACGAAATGCAAATCTTTAGCTCCAAAACGTAGCTTATTTGATTACAGTCAAGTTAAACTCATTTAATATTATGAATTTTAAATTGAAAGTGAGTCCAGTTATGAACTGTACAATTTTCGCGAGTTTCACCTTATTAGATGTTCTTTTCAATGATTAAAAATGTCGCTTAAAGCACTGTTCCTTTAGTACGACATTCGCTTCTAAATCTACATATAAATGAGGAGCTGGGTAACAAAACCGGATAACGGATTAGTCCGCGAAAAACTAATATTATATATTATGGACGGCGAAATACTAATATTACTGTTTGGAGGAGATTATATATACACAAATTGTATCATTATAGGTGGATTAGATCTATTGCTGCGCAAGTTATTAATTTTAAAATTACTTCTATATTCTACAAGTACTTAATTGAAGAAATAGAAGTTGACTTATCTGATTTGACCGTCTTTTTAGTAAGACTAAAATTACACTTTGGTATCCTTTCGATAATGTTCCAAGAGCTGGCGACGAATTTCGGGAAGGTCCTTTTGGCAATCTGCAATTGTGAAAAAATATAATTTCGTCAATAATTGGCGAATCCAGTCCTGCCAGTCTGGTAGAGCGTTTGTGGTTATTTCGTATGTCGTACTCATTTGAAAACTTTATTCACGTCTGGGAATTGTGTAAAACCTGCAAAATTTGTCTGGCGATTTGCAGGTATTATTTTAATTACTCAATAAATATGTGATTAAAATTTCAGATTGCCAAAAGTATATTTTTTGGAAATTTTAATAAAATATTTTTGAAGAGGTCTGGTAATACTTAATATTTACCGACAAAACCGATAAAAAGGTTTTTTTCGAATTCTATAAGTACTAAATTAAAAGATAAAAAAAAAACAAATTGCCAAAAAAACTATTTTTATGGTTATTTTTTGCAAATGTTGTTTGCAAATGATGCGCAGAAGCGAGATAACCGCTCTTCCAGACTGGCAAAACTGGATTCGCCAATTGACGAAATAAATTTTTCACAATTTCAGCTTGCCAAAAGGACCTTCCCGAAATTCGTCGCCAGCTCTCCGTCTATAATAGGTACGCCCTACCGAAAGGGATATCAAAATATGTAGCGCTGTCATTTAAGTTTAGTTTGGAGATAGTATACAACAGAATAACCGAAGAAACCACATTGGGGCTGATTGTTTAGTGCACAATCTCTAAACTAAACTAAAATGACAGCTTCAAATCTGGTGCTACGGTGCTACGCCCTTTCTGTAGGGCAGTATGAAAGGGATATAAATAGAACTGGCATTTAAGTTTACTTTTGAGATAGTACACAACAGAATAGGGAAAGATGACAACTCAATCAAATCAGCAACTCTTTATCAACCTTAAAAACGCACTTCTAGTATGGAAGTTGTATGAAATTCACAGTAGTGACGTCATAAAATTTAAACGCACTTTTTTCTTTAAGCTATATTTTAAAATCTATATATCAAACTTAAAACTAACCTAGGATGTGAATTTTAGGTCTTTTGGAGGACCCTCTATTTAATAGTCAGTTAGAAATAATTTATTCTTGATTTAAGCATATCATCCCTAGGTATTGAACACATTACAACTGTCTCATTTAAGAAACTCCACCTTTATCTTTTCATACCTAATAGTCGTTGGTACTATCCTTCCGCGTTATGCTTTTTGAAAATTTGCAAAGAATTTTCTTCCATTTTACTTTGACAAAGTTATGTCATCTCTAATTAAAGTAATAACGTAAAAAGCTTGTTGGGTGAAGACTTGATTTTTTCGAAAAAAAATTTGCTCTTTTAAAAGGTCGTTGGGGAAAATTATGGCTTTAAAAATGACCTAAAAATTAGAAGAACGAGTAAAAATTGGTCTGTCTATCTGTAAACCTTTTACGGCCCATGTTTAAAACTGTTTGTGACGAAACAAAACTGGTAGGCACAGATATACCTCGGTTGCATCCCGATGACTTTTTAAAGAGCTCCCGTGGGAACCAAAACCACAGTCCACGCGGACGAAGTCGCAGGCATCAGCTAGCTAAATAAATAAACAAAAAAAAACTAAGAAGTGAATTTTTATTTTAATTAAAAAAAATATTAGGTATAATAACGTATAAACCTTAAAATTAAGGGATTAAACTTTAATTACGAATGTAGTATATTTATATTTAAGACCTTTTGTCTTCGTAACAACGCGAGCATGTCGGTGACAAGGTGACGGTGACGCGAATCCACAAGTTTACCCCCTACCAAAAAGTGCTCAACGCGGCTAAAGAAGTTTTCACTTCAAAAATCCTAGACTAGCACCGCTTTAGAAATACATACTTGTACTTTAACTTGTGATATTTTTAGCTGTCGTTTTTAGGGTTCCGTACCCAAAGGGTAAAAACGGGACCCTATTACTAAGACTCCGCTGTCTGTCTGTCTCCAGGCTGTATCTCATAAACCGTGATAGCTAGAAAGCTGAAATTTTCACAAATGATGTATTTCCGTTGCCGCTATAACAACTAATACTAAAAATTAAAAAAATATATATATTAAGGGGGGTCCCCATACAATAAAAGTGTTTTTTTTCGTATTTTTTTGCTCAATATTAAAAACGGTAACAGGTAGACGGTTCAAATTTTCACAGAATATTAACTTGTATATTACCTTTCAAAATAAATAATTAAATATCAATAAAGTAAATATTAAAGGGGGGCTCCCATACAACAAACGTAATTTTTATTTTTAATACGTCATAAATCGTAAAACTTACTACAGGTTTGTACGGAACCCTCGGTGCGCGAGTCCGACTCGCACTTGGCCGGTTTTTCAAAGCTATTGACTCGATCGCTCCGAGCCGGGACAGCATGATTTAAGCACAGGACTCCGTATACTTAAGTTATTATAATAGATTCCACGACTCTGTCCGTCCGTGCGTACCCACCTGAATTGTAAGTGAACGTTGATGTATCTATGAAAATTGTGCACATTGTTCGAATAGCTATTTGGTTGTAACTCTAGGGTATTTAGTTGGATGTCTTCATTGCTTGCGAATAGCGATGCATCGAGAGGTTGGATCAGACTCTAAAATACCTATTTCAAACATGCGTGCCAAAATTTGAACTTTCTAGGTGTTGAATGTTGATTAGTCAGTTATTGAGTGAGTATGGACTTTTTTTGACAAGCTTTTATTTAACTTGTATTGTATGTGTGGTTGTTGAGGTCAAATCTTGCAACTGAATTTTAAAACAGTTATACCCAACCTTTTTAAATCCAATATAGCGTACCTACTACCAAATATGGAAGCCTAATTATTATTATGTATGCGCCCCTATGATATGGGTATCAAATATCAATTAAAAGGTTTAGCTGAGAAAAGTATGAAAAATAAAAATACGTCACACTAAATTCAATATGGCGGACGATAAAAGCTTGTTTTTTAAAAAGTTTTTGATGAATACTTTAACCTATATTTTATGAGATTTTATGATACAGACGGATAGACGGGCTAGTTGCAGGGCGAATCTACAGGGTTTACTTAGTTTTACTACGGAATCCTGAATACTAGCAAAGTAGGTAGCAGGGTCGATGTGCCGGATTTCGGCCTTTTAGTGCTCCCATCAACTTTAGGACATCAGAAAAAAATGTTACAACCTTAATATTGCTATGCTCATTATGTTAGATGAAAGCCCATATACTGGAGTTTCTTTTTTAGAAACTGTGTTGCGCTTGAAGCTATTAGTTATTTTTATTTTTTATTTAATCCGGAAAAACGCTAAAATTTCAGTTTTCGGCCTCAAATTTCAGTTTTCGGCCATCGGGTATTCTGTTTTCGGCCACTGGATTGTGATGGATTTAAAATGAATTTATAAGTTTAAAATTACATTAAAACGCTTTTTGTAAGTTCATCATTGTTTTATTATGTATCCAAATGTTATTAAAAGTCATAATCAACATAATTCAAGAATAGTAGATTATTAACCAAGGGGATAAAGCAGTGTCTTCTGTCGCGGGTGACGATTTAAATCGCGAGCGTAACGAAGGACTCGAGGTTTACTCCCGAGCGTAGCGAGGGTGTTAAAAACTTAAATCACGAGCGAAGCGAGGGATTTAAGACGAGTCCTGAGTGTAGCGAGGGATTTAAGTTCACCCAAGACTAAGACAGCTTTATCACCGAGGAAAATACTCTACTTTTCGTACCATTTGCGAAAAAATTAACACAATAATAATATGAGATAAGCATTTATTAAAAATAATGACAATTTATTTTTTTTTCTTTTATCCACTACAAGTTAGCCCTTGACTGCGATCTCACCTGATGGTAAGTGATGATGCAGTCTAAGATGGTAGCGGGCTAACCTGTTAGGGGCATGGCAGTTATATTAAACCCATCCCCCTATTCGGTTTCTATTCTACACGGCATCGTACCGGAACGCTAAATCGCTTGGCGGCACGTTTTTGCCGGTAGGGTGGTAACTAGCCACGGCCGAAGCCTCCCACCAGGCCAGACCAGGGAAAATTCAGAAATTATAAATTCCCAAATTGACCCTGCCGGGGATCGAACCCGGGACCTCCTCACGTTAAGACAACAGCGCTACACACTGCGCCACGGAGGTCGTCAAAAAGTAAAAAGTCAAAAGCAAATTAAAAGTAAAAGTTAACATTCGAAACATTGGTCCAATTATTGATAGAGAGAGATACATTAACGTTTAAGTATTTGAAGAAAACAAAAACGCGGCAAATTCTTAGACTAATATTTTTTTGTCGGAAACGCAAAGGCATCAAGCTCATACGGCCTCGTCGGTTTTCGTCATTTTATTTAATAATCATAACTGCATAATAAATGCGTTTTCCTTTTTCAAAAAGATGTATAATGCTTTATATAATGCTTTATGTACGATACTCGTACAAACTCAATGGTGTAAACACAGATGTAGTTCAGTATAAATTTCGGTAGGTATTCCAAATTTAAATCACATTCTCCCCCTAGAGGATGAATGAAATTCAGTACAATTTTCTTTCCCTGTTTTTAACAGATTAAAAATGACTATTGTTAAGTTCGCTTTTTGTGGCATAGAATGTCACTTTTTTGAGCAAGTGGTACGAAAAGTTATATTACTTAATAAAAACTTGGAACCTTTGTTACTCACGAATTACAACACCTTTAAAACCTATCAAATACGTTCCTATTTTTATGTTATTTTTGAAATAACAATCTTGGATAATTGTGCATATAAATAAATAAATAAATAATGTTTGACTCGGTCAAAAACTCTGTAAGTTCCCTGAACTAGTCTGATCGATTCTTCTGTTACTCGTGCTCTGGCCTTATTTATTCTTAGCTTCTGGCCTTATTATTATAAATAATAACATAGGTACAATATTATGTAATGATACTTAGTTATCTTTAAAATAAAAACGTTAACTCAAAATTATTGTTGGCTTTAAACTTTGCAATTTTATGGCCGAAAACTATTACCGGTATTCAATTTTCACATGCTTTCCATACTATGCCGAAAACTGAGGTAGGTACTGTTTCTTCTATGTTGTGGTTTTCGGCCACCCCCAAAATGGTCTTCACTTTTAATTTATACTAACAAATTGACGGCCGAAAACTAATGGCGAGGGTTTTCACATCAGGTACAATAATAAAAGAAAGAGTCGTGACATATATCATTTCACCAATTGAATAAAAGAGACAAAAGCGTGGAAGACTTGATACGCCACATAACGGCCCCTAGGCCGAAAAACAAAGTTTTGAAGAAAATTTAATGTTAGATCGCGGCCCCCAACATTATTGTTGTTTTGTACAAAATATTCACATAATCATATTAAAAGTATGTTAATAAGTTATTTTAGAAGGGTATTACATGCCTAATAACATCATTCATTCACAAAAACAACAAAAAGCTTGCCTTAGAGTGAAACGCGCGGCACTATTTTTTTTCTAATTTCCGTAGGTTGCGTTACCTCCGATACAGAGAACTGAACAGAGAGGAAGCTTCATACAAACTGCTCGCGGCGACTTCACCCATACATAGCGCAACGATGTGTGCGTGAGCTCTCACCGACACATTCACCGACACGATCGTCCGGGTTAGCGAGACACTGTCTGGGTTAGAACGCAAGGGCTGACTGTGGCTGACGGTCGTGCGTTTAATGAAAATAAATAGAGGAACAATTTCGTGTTCAATCACGAAATTGTTCCTCAATTTATTTTCATTACTATAAGTTTACTGATTTTGTATTAAAAATAAAACTATGTAGATTTATTTATGTAAATATAGTGTTCTGTTTCAAGCAAAAATGCCGAATACTTGCACAGTTTGCTTGAAAGCTCTAAAGACAATAAGGATGTTTCCTATTTTTCATACCCGAGAGATAAAGAGAAGTAAGTACCTTTTTACACGTACCTAGCGTACCTGTACAATAAAACTTTAGAGAATGACGTGCTAGACAGGTAGGTATGTACTATGTAGCCTAAGTCGGTCTCACCTACTTGAAGACAGTGCTCAGATATTAGAATACCCGAAGTACCTAACATGGCTAAAATATGTGACTTTGTCCACCCCCCAAATTATAAATGCGAAAATGTGTCAGTCTGTCTGTCTGTTACGCTTTAACGGCCCAGTTTTTCAACCGATTCTGAAGAAACTTTGTATAGAGGTAGGAGGAACTTTTTGCTAGTTGCGAGTTGCGACTTGCGACCCCAGGGATAAATAGGGTAAACGTGGGGCAGGGGTTTCCTATTTACCCCTGGCTCCACCAACATTTTTAACCGACTTCAAAAGGATTTGACCCGTATGTAGGTATGTATGTAGGTTTGTTAACGATTTTCTCGGAAACCAATGAACCTATTTTTATGATTTTTTCACTAGTGTAATTAACGTACCTACCTACTTTCGGGAAGGTTTAGGTTAGGTTGGGTTCGGGACATCGACATCGATGTCGATTGTCGATATCGATATTAATGCCGATTTTGATGGTCGATATCGATGTCGATTGTTGATATCGATGTTGATACTCATATCGATTGACGATATCGATGTCGATGGTCGATACAAATGTCGATATCGATGTCGATTGTCGATATCGATGTCGATGTCAATTGTCGATATCGATGTCGATTGTCTATATCGATGTCGTTGTAGATGTCGATATCGATGTCGATTGTCGATATCGATGTCGATAGTCGATATCGATGTTGATTGTCGATATCGATGTCGATTGTCGATATCGATGTCGATTGTCGATTGTCGATGTCTAAGTCGATATTTTTATTTTTCCTTAAACTGTTGACATGCATCAGGTGACAACCCTAGCAGAATAGGTATACATTTTCGACTTTATTAGGAAGCTTCCCCTCTGATCGGATATATACTCGTGTGCCTCCGATGCCCCCCGTCGAATTGAATAAATTCACTAAAATCACTCGAAGATGTTACCTGACCAAAATTGTTGTCAGATACAAAGCAATTATTTTCAAATGTCTGAATAAAGATTTCATTTGGAAATAGTATTTCTAAGCGATATTCTCGCAATTATGCGGCACCGAGTACGCGTAAAGGCCGAAAACTGAAGGAGGCCGGCGAACCGGCATAACAACCCCACGCCTAGATTGGAAGCTGCGATAAGCAGCAATATGCCTGCGAAATGAGAGCTAATACCCCGTGACTTGCGATAGTAGAGCTAATGTGAATAGGTACCTACTACCTACCTACATAATAGAGTTACCATGAAGTAAGTTTATTTTTGATTTATACGGAATTCTATATGTGCATTTTCTAATGAGTCCTTAACCCCCTTAACCCCTAAACTAGGAAAACTCGGTCTCAATCTTAGGTGGCGTGCCTTCCCAAACATTAATTAATAATATTTTCGTACCACTTGCTCAAAAAAGTGACATTCTATGCCACAAAAAGCGAACATAACAATAGTCATTTTTAATCTGTTAAAAACAGGGAAAGAAAATTGTACTGAATTTCATTCATCCTCTAGGGGGAGAATGTGATTTAAATTTGGAATACTTACCGAAATATTTTATACTGAACTACATCTGTGTTTACACCATTGAGTTTGTATATAAAGCATTATACATCTTTTTAAAAAAGGAATACGCATTTATTATGCAGTTATGATTATTAAATAAAATGACGAAAACCGACGAGGCCGTATGAGCTTGATGCCTTTGCTTTTCCGACAAAAAAATATTAGTCTAGGAATTTGCCGCGTTTTTGTTTTCTTCAAATACATAAACGGACCAATGTTTCGAATGTTAACTTTTACTTTATCCATACTAATATTATAAATGCGAAAGTGTGTCTGTCTGTCTGTCTGTCTGTCTGCTACGCTTTCCCGGCCCATATTTTCAACCGATTTTGCTGAAATTCGGTATGGAGGTAGGTAACATACCGGGGAAGGACATAGGCTACTTTTTATCCCGGAAAATTCCCGCGGGAATCAAAAAACCTCAATCCACGCGGACGAAGTCGCGGGCATCATCTAGTTTTTAATAAATGCTTATCTCCTTATATTATTATTGTGTTAATTTTTTCGCAAATGGTACGAAAAGTAGAGTATTTTCCTCGGTGATAAAGCTGTCTTAGTCTTGGGTGAACTTAAATCCCTCGCTTCACTCAGGACTCGTCTTAAATCCCTCGCTTCGCTCGTGATTTAAGTTTTTAACACCCTCGCTACGCTCGGGAGTAAGCCTCGAGTCCTTCGTTACGCTCGCGATTTAAATCGTCACCCGCGACAGAAGACACTGCTTTATCCCCTTGGTTAATAATCTACTATTATTATATTAGGCATAGGCTTACTATTTAGTGCACTATTAACTCAAATAAAAATATTGAGCACCCTTGAGGTTAAATAGGCTGTTCAAGTTATATCCATGGAACATGGTGTTTGTGTTTTCAGTGAAAAATGAAGAATTTTATGTTTTTCACAGCTGTTTTTTGAAATCTAATTCCACGCGGACGAAGTCGCGGGTAAACGCTAGTATAAAATAAAAAACAAGGTTTATGTCAAACACATAATAAATAAATAAAGAAATAAACAAAACAAATTGCCACCCTACCCATTGAATGCGCGCGCGCAAAATTCCAAATTCAAATCAGTCACCCTCAGTCACTTGTCCCGCGCGGTCGGATTTACATACACGTTTTGTATGTATTTTACATACAAAACGTGTATGTAAAATACATTTATCTTGGCTGCGTTTTGTTCGTATGGGACGGGGTTTTTCTGCCTAACGACGTCGTTTCGCCATGTTTGCTGGTTGAGGTAAATGAACTGTGAGGTTCGATGACTTCTTATTTGGAATTTATTTTACAAGAAGCTGATTCCCACGATCTCACCCGCTTGGATTTAGGGGTTTTGGGATTTCTCAAAATCCTTATTAAGAATATTGGGTAAAGCGTGTATTTGACTCCGTCCAGCTATGCTTCGGACTGCGTTTATTTAAGTTATGTATGAGCAAGATCCCGCGACGATCAGACCTTGGTTATTTTATGAAAGCTGAAAGTGTTTCTATTTATGTCTCTATTAGAGGTATAAACGATCCCCGACTATGAAGTTTGGATCGCGTTTGCTTTGGAAGGTATCAGGTATAAAAGGTGGCACCTCAAATTCGTTAAAGTATTAAGCTACGTTTTTTTTACGTTGTCCATTGTCAAACACTTAGTACGATTGCAACCCCCTGTGTCTACACTCCGTTGTTTTATAATTTAAGAGTGTCAACCTCAGTAAACCTCAGTAAATGAAGGCTTTATTTATTTATTTGATGTATTAGATTTTATTGTTTAAACTTTTCAAAAAGAGCTTGCTAGTTCGGTAGGAATGGCATTCCGAATCATTTAAGAAAATTTATTTGAATAAAACTTAGCAGCTTATTGACTAGCAACTAGCTGATACCCGCAACTTCGTCCGCGTGGATTGAGGCTTTTTGGTTCCCGTGGGAACTCTTTAAGAGGCCGTATACTCGCCATCGGCCAATTTTGGAATCTGTAGGTATACCGCACAGTAGACCGTTAGGCTGCACTCATACATAGACGACATAGGCCAGTAAAGATACTTTGATACTTTGCGTAGTCAAGTTCGTAGTTCGTACGTACGTGCGGTCCATTCTTCGATCTGCAGTACCATTTTACACGTGAATTTGATCAGACTTTGATAATATTTTTTGGTCATAGGTATTTTATAGAACTTTATTTTTACACAATTTGTATTATATAAATACTAAACATTCATGGTAAATTTTATTTTATCAGTAATTTCGTCAAACTTTTAAGAAATACAGGTTATTGTGACGCGTAAATTTTGATAAATCGTGCACATTGATTTGATTTTTTTATTAACTAATTTTGTGTAGAACGTATAAAAACGAATTGCAACAGTCCAATTTTAAGAGCGTGTTTATCATATTTGTATTTTTTATAAGTCATTTATTATAATTTTTCGTGGATTTATATGGGTGAAAAGTGTCACCCAAAAGTGCAAAAATGGTAAACGTATTCTGCAAGAATGAGAATTTCACTATTATATTTCAATAAAATTAAATTTTTATTTGCAACAGTCTACTAAGGAGGGATTAATCTTTAATGTTTTAATTTTCTTTTTGTTATAATACTAATATCTCATACACAAAGCTCATCAAAAGTTCTTAAAATGTCGGTTTACTGGTTTACGGACTGTTAATTTTCCGGGATAAAAAGTAGCCTATGTGCTATTCCAGACTATAATTACATAATCTATCTTTGTGCCAAATTCTATCCAGATCCGTTTAGCCATTCTAGCGTGATTGAGTTACAAACATCCATCCATCCATCCATCCAAACTTTCGCATTTATACTCGAGTCGTAAGTCATGGGACCAAGTCCGTAATATTAGTAAAGATGATGATGATGATACAGTAGTAAAAACCAAAGTTATTGGAAAAGTTGCATTTAAAATACAAGGTACACTCTATGTAGGTATGTTGAAAGAATATCGTCTCAAGTAGCGTGTATGTCTGTTTGTCAGTCCATTAGAGACGTTTTAACACCAAATATACTTTGACGCAGCGCTGTGTGCTCTATGCACCCTATTAGACGTAGGATAATGAACCACAGAGCTTATCACAATATTATCTACTAGATGATGCCCGGGACTTCGTCCGCGTGGATTACGGTTATTTGATTCCCACGGGAACTCTTTAATTTTCCGGGATTAAAAGTAGCCTATGACCTTCCCCGGGATACAAACTATCCCTATACCAATTTTCATAAAAATCGGTTGAATAGACGGGCCGTGAAAGCGTAGCAGACAGACAGACAGACCACCAGCACCCACCACATTAACGTCCCACTGCTGGGCACAGGCCTCCACTCTCATTGGAGAGAGGGAATTAGAGCTTAGACCCATCACGCTGCTCCAATGCGGATTGGCTGGACAGACAGACAGACTTTCGCATTTATAATATTAAATATGGATATGTGTTTTAGGGTTATGTAGTGCGTAGTGCGTAGTGCGTACCCAATGGGTGTAGTCAGGGTGTCAGCGCGCTGCACCTCATGAACCGTAATAAAAAGTTCCTCAGGATTTTTACAAAATAAATCCTTTTAGTCGCGGGTATAATTTAGTTATTGTATAGGTAAATCGAGATAGTACATTACTGCCCAATAATATAAGTCCCGGTTGAGTAATATTGCAATTACGAAGCGAAGCCAAGGACTTTCCAAGTAATTTTAAAAGGACGAGGCGTTAACCGATGCCTACCTATACTAATTTTTTCGGGCGAGGAAAAAGCTTTTTTACATTGTCGATAGATGATGTTGACTCAGCTCACGCTAAAGTCTTGCAATGATATGATTTCCTACCTGATTTTCAGAGGATTGAAAAGAGCCAATGCACTTTCTGAGCAAGTAGGAGAAAATAATAAATAGTAAATAATTGCGAAAGGACCTGGGAACCCACGGATATATTATCAGATATATTAGAAAACCCTTGACATTATATTGTGATTAATGGAATGGGATCACAAGTCGCGACCCTCAGCAACGAGGAATACGACGCAGAGAGAGGAGAAAATACATTTGCTTATCTCTGTTCTGAAGCTGGTCTGTGATATACCGATTGATACGTATTCTATAACGAAGTGCTAACAGACGGACGGACGGACCGTCGTGTGCGCCTCTTATTAGCGTTCACTCATTATTGTTAGGGTGTATCACACTAGTGACAAAAACGCTGCGATTTCCGCTGTTTCACGTGTATCCACAAAATACTAGGGCCGCTTGCACAAGTACATTTAAACTGATTTAGTTAAATTTTGTAATGCTGTCCCTTTTTGGCAAATGCGTATTGTTAGTTGCACGGGAACTCCCTAATTTTTCGGGTTAATATACCTATAGCCTATGACACTCTTAAGTAATGTGGCTTTCTCTTGGTAGGTACCAGAATTTTCAAAATCGGTTCAATAGATCCAGAGATTTCCCCCTACAACCTCACAAACTTTATCTCTTTATTAGTATAGATATAGAATAAGAATTTCTGAATAATTTCTTTCGAAATTTATTTATCTAGTACCCTCGTAGCTTTGGTTTTAAGATACCGTAACTGATGGTCACCATCATATTTTATAAATAACTGGATCACATCATCTATCTATTATTGTTATTATCGATATATACCTTACTCACGCCCGCATACAAAATAAATACATATATGACCAAAAGAGAAATGAATAAATTATTATTATTATTGTATTCTTTATTGCACACAAGAGACATAGAAACATAAATACAAAAAAAAAGAAGCTTAATCTCAGTGAAGCGTGCAAAGGCGATCTTATCGCTAAAGCGATCTCTCCCAGACAACCTTTGGTGATCGGAAAGGCGAAAACACGAAAACAGGGGTTGTGTGGCATTGTGTCTATCTATCTATCTAAATTGAATAAATATTTTTTGACTTTCTGAATTTTCTCTGGTCTGCTCTGCTGGGAGGCTTCGGCCGGGGCTAGTAACCATACCAGCAAAGACTTACCGCCAAGCGATTTAACTGCCTCGTTGGTCTAGTGGTTAGCATGTTTGACTGCGGCCGACGAGGTCCCGGGTTCGAGTACCGGGTCGGGCCATAATTAAGTATTGGGTTTTTCCAACTAGAAATTCTCAGTACTAGCCCGGAGTTCTGCTCTACGTTTCTGATTCGAACCGCCAGGATGTGGAATGCCCTTCCAGCACATGTATTCCCTGCCACGTATAACTTAAGTACCTTCAAGGCAAGAGTGAATAGGCATCTTCTAGGCGGGCGCGCTTCAACCTAGACCTCATCATTGCTTTGTATTAAGCATGATTGTCGTCAAGCGCAAGCCTATCTTGCAATTAAAAAAAAAAGTTAGGAAGTTGGCGGTGTTTCACCCCCGTGCCTCGGAGAGCACGTTAAACCGCCGGTCCTGGTTATTATCACTAATATGATAATAGTCGCTAAAGCCCGCCAACACGCATTGGAGCAGCGTGGTGTGGTCTAAGCTCTAATTACCTCTCTCCTATGAGAGTGGAGGCCTGTGCCCAGCAGTGGGACGTTAATGGGCTGTAGTGGATTTAACTTTCCGGTACGATGCATCATCACTTTATCTTACCACCATGTGAGATCGCACTTCGCAGGTAAAAAAGTTTCATGTTTAGCTCTATGTACTTGATTGCAATCTCACCTGATGGTAAGTGATAATGCAGTCTAAGATGGTAGCGGACTAACCTGTTTTGGCCTATGGCAGTTATATTAAACCCATACCCCTAATCGGTTTCTACACGGCATCCTACAGGAACACTAACTTGGCGGTACGTCTTTGCCGGTAGGGTGGTAACTAGCCACGGCCGAAGCATCCCACCAGAATACTCCCATACAGGTTATACAGGTTTCTCTACGGATCCCTAAAACAAGTATTATATTAGATGTAAAGGCCGGTGTTTGCTCGAACATTCTACAATCATACTAAAACTCTTACAGGGCTGAATTTCGCGTCTAGACTGACCATTAGTTTGAATTATTTGAAGATTAGTACCAATATAAAGAGTGAATAGGCATCTTCTAGGCAGACGCGTTTACCTAGACTCCTAGAGTCTATATAAACGCTCTTTACTTACGCTTTGTCTACAGTCTAGATTCTAGACTGTAGACAAAATAAGTAAAGAATAAAGTGTAGGTAATAAGTTTTGACGACCTCCGTGGCGCAGTGTTAAGTGCTGTTGCCTTAACATGCGGAGGTCCCGGGTTCGATCCCCAGCAGGGTTTGGAAATTTATAATTTCTGTATTTTCCATGGTCTGGCCTGGTGGGAGGCTTCGCCCGTGGCTAATTACCACCCTACCGGCAAACACGTGCCGCCAAGCGATTTAGCATTCCGGTACGATGCCGTGTAGAAACCGAATAGCGGTATGGGTGTAATATAACTGCCATGCCCCTAACAGGTTAGCCCGCTACCATCTTAGACTGCATCATCACTTACCATCAGGTGAGATCGCAGTCAAGGGCTAACTTGTAGGGGGATAAAAAAATAAACATATTTTATGTCTGAAACAAATAGGTACTATATGAGATAAGACCATCAAGTCAGACATCCACTTACTTATCCATTGTCAATTAAAAAAAAAAATCTTCCTTTAGAAGTTATAAATTCCAAATTGAACCAGCCAGGTATAGAACCCGGGACCTCACCACGCTCATCACTGCGCCACAGAGGTCGTAAAATCTACTGTTTTTTTAAGTGAAACTTTTTTAGAATAGTTGTGATTGGAAAAATCGATGAAACGTACAAGAGTTTTCATTAATTAATTCATTTATCAAGGAAAGGTTTATCCGTCAGTCATAGCAATAGCTGTACAAAAAAGTCTTAAGTATATAATTCTTTCTGTACATCGTAAGCCCAGAAGGTTTTTGAGAAATTCCACGGGTCAAGCAGTACTTAAAATAAACCTCTGTTTGAAGAGTAGTAAATCTCACACCCCCGGCATCGAACCGAAGACCGCAAACAAAACATTAACTTTACGTTAGGTAGGTAGGGGGGTACCTTCAATGCTCAGTCATAAATAAATCCCTAACAACCAAAATCAATACCGAGACGGTGAGGGGGTGAAAATAGGGTACGTTTCACTTTGTACTCATCCGGTATAAGCTCAGTCCTTAGCTATTCCCGAATGTAACAGTGGTAAGTACATCAGTAGTGAGATCGCATTATTATTAAAAATAAAGTTTAGAACTGTGTTTATTCTCCTATATAATCCATCATCAGCTAGTACCTAAAATTATAGGTACTAGCTGATGATGGAATAAATAATAATTAGTTTATAAAAATGAAAGTGTGTCTGTCTGTCTGAGACGCTTTGAAAGAAAGGACATAGGCAAAATCAAAAAGGTTCCCGCGGAAATCAAAAAACCTCCGTGATTGAGTAAGTGGGTAAACTTGTGTGTCAATTGAAAAATCTATAAATGCTAGAAAAAATACTGGACAAAGTTTACGGTTTCTTCTGGTTATCTTTTATTTTAATGATTTATTGTGTTTTTTAAATCCCGTGGAAATTATTTGATTTTCCGGGATAAATAAGAAGCCTTTCTACGGGATGCAAGCTATTTCGTAGGCTATAAAAAGGTAATTGGGATCTGTCTGACTGCATGTTTGTCTGTACAAACATGCAGTCAGACAGATAGATACACTTTCTCATTTATAATAATACTAGATGATACCCGCGACTTCGTCCGCGTGGATTAAGATTTTTTGATTCCCGCGGGAACTCTTTAATTTTCCGAGCCTATGTCCTTTCCCGGGATAACCTACCCATGAACCAAATTTCATCAAAATCGGATAAACAGATCAGCCGTGAAAGCGTAAAAGACAGACAGACACATTTTCGCATTTATAACATTAGTATAGAAGTATAGATTACACAAGATAAAGAATAATAATAATTACTTACACGCAAAATTATTGTATAGCCAAGGCAGGTTTCTTCTCCGAATGGAGAGAAATCCACTGAGAAGTTTTGGCCCCAGCCTGGTATGATCCCAGTAATTAGTCATCCGCAGTCGATCATGCTAACCATAAGACGAGAGAGGCTGTTAAAATGAATTATTTTTATACCGAGTGTACCAAGTGGAACGCACCCTTTCCTTCCAGGATGTCATCCCATGTCATTTACCTGTCCTCATTAAAGCCTACTTTGTCTTCTGAATGCGAGACGCGAATGTATTATGTATATTATAATGTGGGTACATTATTTACTAGAATTTATATTATAATGTACACATGATTCTATATCAAATATTGACTTCCAATATAATATGTGTATATTAAACACGTTATTAGAATAATTAAATATTAGATTTTTGCTACTTGGTATTTGAGCTATGGAACTTGAGAATGGGCTATGGATTATTGACTTATTATATTTATTGCTATGAATAGATGGTAAATACCTCAGCTTAATATACTTGATTACCTAGTACTGAGCTGATTTAAAAGGATTTAGGCCATAGTCCACCACGCTGGCTATCATGTGTAGACTGGCAGGGTTTGGAAATTTATAATTTCTGAAATTTGCCTGGTCTGGCCTGGTGGGAGGCTTCGGCCGTGGCTAGTTACCACCCTACCGGCAAAGACGTGCCGCCAAGCGATTTAGCGTTCCGGTACGATGCCGTGTAGAAACCAAATAGGGGTATGGGTTTAATTAACTGCCATGCCTCTAACAGGTTAGCCCGCTACCATCTTAGACTGCATCATCACTTACCATCAGGTGAGATCGCAGTCAAGGGCTAACTTGTAGTGGATTAAAAAAAAAAAAAAGGCATATTTCACACTTGAACTCTTTAATGATAAAAAGTAGCCCTATGTCCTTTCCCGGAAAAGAACCTACCCCTGCAGGGCTAGTGGGCCGGAGATAAAAATTTTATCCCCCGATTTTATCCACTGTTAAGAGATAAAATTAACTTATCCACTTCTCAGAGCACGGCAACAGGGGAGAGGAGAAGTTTATCCCCGTTTGACATTTCACGGGGACTCGGGGGACTATTTATCCACCGTTATTTAGCGTTTTTATTTATTTATTTATGAATACAAATTTTATCCTTTCCTCGGGGAGATTGTTTCGGCCCATGCTAGAGGGGCTGTACAAAATTTCATCATAATCGGTTGAACGGATGGGCCGTAAAAGCGTAGCAGACAAACAGATTGACAGACAGACAGACACACTTTCTGGATACCTTTGAGATCAATGTAGAGAGCTCTCATAGCTGAAAAATGTTACGCAAATCATCACCTAATAAAGCCCTCACAGACAGAAAGAGTTCAGCCGTTCTGCGTTCTGCGTTCTACGTTCTGCGTTCTTTGTAACGTTTGTAAGTTTATAGCGCAGACTGTAGGCAGTTAGAACGCAGAACTCAGAACGGTTGAAATCGTTCTGTTTGCGCAGGCTCTTACGTAGACCGATGACAATTTGGCTATTATATTATTCTTTAAATTTTTAGCTGGCGACCTTTTTCCTCGGGGTCTTAGGAACGCTAAATCGTAAAAAATTTGTTAGTAAAAGATTTCTAACGTTTTCTTTACCACATTTATTGAGTTTCCATTAAGCCATTGAATCCCCTATAAAAATAAAACTAATGGTTCCTAATTGCTTTTAAAAGGTCCTTAGGTATAATTTTTATTATTTCGACAAAACTTACTTATTTTTACCATCCATTTCAACAATTTTGAACTCTTTAACTCAAGTTTTAAGGTCGTGTCAAAGTGAAAATGTTTGTTTTCGACAATGTTTTTATAAGGGGTTAGGGTTAATTCGACGGAATAAGGACAAACTACTTGAAATCTATTGAAAAGATAGTACTTGGATGATGGATTTATATATTTTTTTTCATTCCAGATAGGTACTTTATTTGTTGAAAAAATAAAATCGTTCTGCAAATGAAAATATTTAATTTTTACCCTGGAAAATTACAGAAGTCCAGAGCGTCACAAACAGTAATATATAATCTTTATTCCTGTTTTTGAATAATATTTAAGTCGTTTCTGGGTAAAGGCTGAGTAAGATGATATAAGCTTTTAAGAGTACTCCAAGAATACGATATCGTAAGACAGACTTACCTGCTTGTAGGTAGTACATATGTATTTTATTCCTGGGGCCATACTGCCAACGCTTAAAGCAATACTTAAACAATATAACTCAAAATGACAGTCTGATGTCACGTAAAATAAAGACTATAATTCTAAAACACGAAAGTCAACAAGAATGAATCAATAATGGCTTTAAGCGTTGGCAGTATGTCCCCTGACGTTCCTAAAATAAAGACTATAATTCTAAAACACGAAAGTCAACAAGAATGAATCAATAATGGCTTTAAGCGTTGGCAGTATGTCCCCTGGGGGCATCTACCATTAGCAGTATTATATTAAAATGTCAGATTTAAATAATATTATGTGACATACCTTGACCTCTCTGAAATTAGGATTATAGAGCCAGATCCCGCGACGATCAGGCCTTCGTTGTTTTATAACTTTAAAACCTAAAACTACGTTTAAAAACTTTTAGCTTTAATAAAACAACGAAGGTCTGATCGTCGCGGGATCTTGGACCATTATAATATATTCTCTGAAACAATAGCGTCAACAATATTAAAAAATATTATTGCTTAAAGCTCTGACATAGTAACCCCCCTGAGACCTGGGGCCATACTGCCATCGCTAAAAGCCAATATGGCTTTCATTATTGTTGACTTTCGTGTTTTAGAATAAATATAATCCTTATTTTAGGAACGTCAAGGTAATTAATAATAAGGTCAATTTTTAGTAATACTGCTTAAGTATTGCTGTAAGCGTCGGCTGTAAGGCCCATGTCATCGCCTATTTTCGCTTTGTTACATTCCCAAGTCTTTTGCTTATCTAATAATTTGTTATATATACTAGTCGTCGTGTATATTTTCTGAACCGATTTGGATATTTTTTTATAGGTATAAGCTAGATTCCAAGTCTTTTGCTTATCTAATAATTTTGTTATACTAGTCGTCGTGTATATTTTCTGAACCGATTTGGATATTTTTTTATATAAGCTACTAGATGTAGCTTGCTAGAGTCTAGAGATGGTCACGTAAAAAAAATCAACCCTGATGCTGCAGGGTACCTAATGAGTATTAATGGCGTGCAATATAATTTCACTATTATCTATACGCACGCCATGCCATCAGTTAAACAATCTCTTCAAATCCACCATAAGTCCTTAACTCAAATATTAAATACGACATAGGGGTTGTGAAAGGGACGAAATGGGACACAAGTGCGTAAAAACTAAAGGTCCCCAGCTAGTGATGCGCATTTTCTTGTTACGGGACTATAGTGGGACTATAATTCTAACAGTTCTATAATTCTATAACCTAACAGGTTAGCTCGCTACCATCTTAGACTGTATCATCACTTACCATCAGGTGAGATCGCAGTCAAGGGCTAACTTGTAGTGGATAAAAAAAAAAAAAAAAAAATTATTTTAAGGTACAAGCTTATATTTAAATTCATATGAATGTTTGTATGTTTTGTTTTAAAATTCAAAAATGTTGACGGAAGAGCACGAAATTTAAACCTACGTGGTTTTTCGAAGCACCAAAACTATAACCATTTTTAATTTGATAATAAAATTAAAAAAAATTTAAGTTGAGCAGTTTCCCCCGACCGAATATCTTGGAAATGAAACCACCCTTTGGTACTTACAACATACCACCAACATACATAGGTTGTGACTTGTGTCCCGGAGAAAGACATTACTACTTTAAGGGCTACATTTTATCCCAACATATTAAGGAGTTCTCACGACCATCAGCTAGTATTTAAATATCTTGTACCAGTACACTTGGTTAGAAATTCGATATGTCTTGTATAGTCCCACAAATATAACTGACCCGGTGACCAGCGTCGCTAGTATCTATGAAAGTTATACTAAACTAACGTAAACAGATTGAAAAATCTTATTAACATGTAAAGGATTACTTAAATGACCCTTGTCATTTAAGTAATCCTTTAAAGTTTACATGGTAATAAGATTGCCAATAATTTGCTCTAATGGCTCTAATAGTTCCTTAATTTAAGATGATTTGTGAGATGGTGAATGGTGATAAGTAAAAAAACCCCTGCTGAGTTTGTTGTGGGCTCTTCTCAGACCAGGGCGCGTTTGGAACCCTCGTAGCTTTAGTTCTAATATACCGTAACCAATTATCACCATCGTGTTTTATAAGTATTTGGACGTCATTAAATTAGTGTACTGTGTACCTAATTTGAATAAATTAAAGGACTTTGATTAAAAATAAAACAAAAAGCAAATATAGTTCCGAATTTGTCCACCGGGCCAGATAAGTTAGTGGGACTGTAAGTTGTAACTTAACTTTGCAAGGTGGCAGGCGCATCCCTATTAAAAATTAAAGGTCCCTACACATAATTGCGACGTTACCGTATGATCAAAGCCTATCTTGAAAGCCTACTCGAACGACAAATTTTATTTAATGACGCCATTTTCTCAAAGCACATGTCTCTATATCCGTGTGCGTACAATAATTCGTTAATGGCTGCCTTTGATATTAGATAATGTACATTTAGACAGACAATACCTACTTCCTATCATCCAATCCGTGGAAATTGGATTCCACTTACTTTAAAAAAAAAAATATTATAGCGAGGAAACGAGCAGGCGGGTCACCTGTTGGTAAGTGATTACCACCGCCCATGAACATTTGCGGCACCAGAGGAACCGCCAATGCGTTGCTGGCTTTTGAGATATTTGTTTATCCGCCCTTTGAAGAGTCCCATACTAAAATAAATAAATAAAGCACTTACTAAAATAAATAAATAATCCTTTATTCAGCCAAAAATAAGTACCTACAACGAAATAAAACATAGATGGAGTACCACAGCTCTGGTAACCAAGGAGGAAAACCAAGATATTACATGGAAACCATAGGTAGATACTATCACAGCGTTTAAGTAGGTAATATAGTACTAGATGATGCCCGCGACTTCGTTTGTTGTATTACCGCGGGAACTGCTTAATTTTCCGGTATAAATGTGAGTTCACATTGTTCCAGTCCAGTAATCCAGCGAGTTAATCCAGTCCAGTGCTGGACTGGATTATATCGTCCACATTATTCCAGTAATTCAAAAGCTGTTAGATCGGTAACACTATAGTGACAATGTTTTCAAGAAAGGAGTTTAGAAATTGTTTTAAAACTATTCAATTATTACTGTACTTTTCTTTCACCATTGCATTTCTTTTATATGAATTGAACTCGGCGAACCATTTTACCTTCGGCAGGTAAACATCACCACCACCAATAGCACCAGATGTAGATGATTTTTTAATCTTGTCTAGTTCAAGGTAGTATGTAGATCGCATACTTTTTAGGGTTCCGTACCCAAAGGGTAAAAACGGGACCCTATTACTAAGACTCCGCTGTCTGTCTGTCTCCAGGCTGTATCTCATAAACCGTGATAGCTAGAAAGCTGAAATTTTCACAAATGATGTATTTCCGTTGCCGCTATAACAACAAATACTAAAAATTAAAAAAATATATATATTAAGGGGGGTCCCCATACAATAAACGTGTTTTTTTCGTATTTTTTTGCTCAATATTAAAAACGGTAACAGGTAGATGGTTCAAATTTTCACAGAATATTAACTTGTATATTACCTTTCAAAATAAATAATTAAATATCAATAAAGTAAATATTAATGGGGGGCTCCCATACAACAAACGTAATTTTTTTTTTTAATACGTCATAAATCGTAAAACTTACTACAGGTTTGTACGGAACCCTCGGTGCGCGAGTCCGACTCGCACTTGGCCGGTTTTTTTATTTTATTTTTTACATCTTCTACAGTAAAACCTTCTATTTGCATACCCTCACAAATTTTTTGCAGGGCGGATTGGCGCATGCCTTTGTGTTTATAAAATTCTGAAGTGATATCCCACAAAAACACATGTTCTCTATACAAAGAAACAAACAGAAGAGTTTGGTTTTCAGTTAACTTCATTGTTAGGATTTACCAATAGAATTCCACAAAAAAAACAAATGCGTGTTCACTGTTAATCGTGTAATCAAGCACTGGATTGGCCGTTCACACTATTCCAGTGGCGCTGGAATGGGCGAGCTGGATTGAAAAATAGACCGTCATTCCAGTCACTGGACTGGATTGATCACTGGAATGGGTACATTCCAGTGCAGGTTCACATTATTCCAGTAGCATTCCAGCACTGGACTGGAATGCTGGACTGGAATGCTACTGGAATAATGTGAACCGACAATAAAGCCTATGTCCTTCCTCGTGTACAACCTATCTCTATACCAAATTTCATCAAAATCCGTTAAACAGATGGGCCTTAAAAGCGTATCAAATAGGCAGACAGGCGGACAGACAGACACTCTTTCGCATTCATAATATTAGTATGGATTATCCTTACAGTACGTTATTTTTTTTTTACAAATCCAAGCTCACCTACTGCAGTCTGTACCTTATGGCAGTTTTCCTCAAGAAGTTTTCACCCAGCGTTAAAGCAAGGGTTATTATTTATCTGCATGCATAAAACTTTTGGCTGGTGAGAGGCGTCGGCCGTGGAAAGTTAAAACCATAGTAGCCATCACACCCTACCGGCAAAGACACGCCGTGAAGAAACCGATTAGAGGGGATGGGTTTAATTTATAACCCCACCAGTTTAGCCCGCTATCATCTTAAACTGCAACTCTGCATCAGCACTTAGCACTCACCACTTATTGTAGTCAAGGGCTAACTGGTAGCAGAATAAAAAAAATCTATTGTTTCTTAAATCTGCTGTAATTTTCCTCTAAAAATATTGTAACAAATTCTTTCTAATGAATTTCTTATTTGTAAATTTTCTGCTTCCGCTCTACTTAACTGGTCCCTGAAATCCCGTTCAGCATAAAAAATAAATAGTCAACGATCTTGCGCATAAAAATCTCCAGATTTTAACAAAGTTCCGTAGCTCCTTCACTAAAGCCATGAAGAGCGTTGCCATGGCAACCGTATCTTGGTTTCTTCCTCACTGCGCGTTGAATATACCCGGGATCGCTGTGATTTCACCTGGACCACTACCATTGGATCTGTGGAATAAAATGTGATATTGTTCTTATTCGACTTGCAACTGATTATAGTAAAACTTCTTTAGACCAACTAAACTAAAGTGCCATTGCTTAAAGCAATATTATTTCAAAATGACAGTTTTATGTTAAGTCCCTAAAATAAGGACGTGAATAATATTAATACAATACGGCTTTATGCGATGGTTTAATATGCCCCCGGTTCTTTTTTCAGATGGAAGTAATCAGGTGAGATCGCAGTCAAGGGCTAACTTGTAGTGGAAAAAAAAACAATTAAGTAATATCCACTGAGTAGTAACCGAACAGCAACAGGCCGCAATATTTTATCAAAGCGATACCTACTAAGTATTTAGAATTAATATTCAGAATTAGAAACGGTGTAGTGACAACGTAGTAACGGCGAGAAATATAGAAAGAAAACCGGCCAAGTGCGAGTCGGACTCGCGCACCGAGGGTTCCGTACAAACCTGTAGTAAGTTTTACGATTTATGACGTATTAAAAATAAAAATTACGTTTGTTGTATGGGAGCCCCCCTTTAATATTTACTTTATTGATATTTAATTATTTATTTTGAAAGGTAATATACAAGTTAATATTCTGTGAAAATTTGAACCGTCTACCTGTTACCGTTTTTAATATTGAGCAAAAAAATACGAAAAAAACACGTTTATTGTATGGGGACCCCCTTAATATATATATATTTTTAATTTTTAGTATTTGTTGTTATAGCGGCAACGGAAATACATCATTTGTGAAAATTTCAGCTTTCTAGCTATCACGGTTTATGAGATACAGCCTGGAGACAGACAGACAGACAGACAGACAGACAGACAGACAGACAGACAGACAGACAGACAGACAGCGGAGTCTTAGTAATAGGGTCCCGTTTTTACCCTTTGGGTACGGAACCCTAAAAACAGTCACTGAACGTTTGAAAACCCGTAGCTTAAGTGATGAAAAATTTTTGCACATGTTTTATTTTAGTTCATCCACCAGTAAGGGCCGGTATCCACCAGAGTGGTGATAGGTGGAGACGTGTTTATCAGACTAATAAAAATCTAAATAATATATAAAAGGAAATGGTGACTGACTGACTGATCTATCAACGCACAGCTCAAACTACTGGAGTGGAAGGATCGGGCTGAAATTTGGCATACAGATAGCTATTATGACGTAGGCATCCGTTAAGAAAGGATTTTCGAAAATGAAAACCCTAAGGGGGTGAAATAGGGCTTTAAATTTGTATGAAAATAGAACTTGACATGAGCGAAGCCGAGGGCAAAAGCTAGTTGGATTATAGGTTTAAGACTATGAAAAAACTTTTCACATACTCTAAGTAACTTATTAAATAGATAATTCTTTCAATACATAATTATTCGAATGTGAGTTTTGTTATGAGTATCAATCGAGAACAAATAGTAAGTTGCCGTCTTTTTCCTGTCTCACCTGACATTTCGGTAATTAGTCGGAGTGGCCCAAATATTGTCGTTACAGTCTGAGAGACGGTTGCAAAATGTAAGTCCCTAAAAGATAACTGTCTCCAGCTGTGTAGACATCTATAAGTTGAAGACTAGGTACGGTAACGCCGTGAGTTTCAAGCAATCAATGACGACGACCTCCGTGACGATCTCCGTGGCGTGGTGTGTAGCGCTGTTGTCTTAACGTGCGGAGGTACCGGGTTTAATCCCCGGCAGGGTCAATTTGGGAATTTATAATTCTAAATTTTCCCTGGTCTAGCCTGGTGGGAGGCTTCGGCCGTGGCTAGTTACCACCCTACCGGCAAAGACGTGCCGCCAAGCGATTTAGCGTTCTGGTACGATGCCGTGTAGAAACCAATTATTGTATGTTATTGTTATTATTGTATGGGTTTAATGTAACTGCCATGCCCCTAACAGGTTAGCTCGCTACCATCTTAGACTGCATTTTCACTTACCATCAGGTGAGATCGCGGTCAGGGGATAACCTGTAGTGGATAAAAAAAATGAACTGTATTACACACCATAATTTTTACAGCTGGCTCTTCTTTTAGTATAAACAGTCTCAAAGAAAAGTGCCTCGATGTGAAATATAATATGTTTTTATACTCGCAGGATATTATTTTATTTAATAAGCGCCAAGCTTAACATGTTTTTTCTCTTAGAAGGTATTTTTTAGTATAATAATGATTTCCTGTTACTTATATCGTGCTAGATAATGCCCGCGACTTCATTCGCGTGGATTTAGGCTTTTGAAAATCCTAGCTCAGCCCCCCGATTACGTAAGAATTGTCGATCAAACGTTAAAGATTTTCGTCAAAGTAAAATAAACCATGACGCCATTAAATTAGAGCTCAATTTCGTCTGACCATTCGTATACGTTTAGGGTATCGCACATACATAAACGCATAAGAATGGGCAGACGAAATTGAGCTCTAATTCAATGCCTTTATGGTTTATTTTACTTTGACGAAAATCTTTAACGTTTGATCGGCCATTCTTACATGATTGGGGCCCTGATTTTCCACAAGTTAGCCCTAAAATGCTTTTTCACATTGTTGGTTAATGATGATGTAGTCTAAGATAGAAGTGGTAAACCTGTTAGGGGTAGGTATGGCAGATATATTAAAGACACCTTCCACCCTCCTTTAAAGGCATCTGTTAAGTCGAGGTTATTATACCTACTATTGATGCTTTTCTTAATGACAAAATTGCAACCGGCTTCGCATCCAGCAATCCTCAAGTCGGTGTAATACTTGTTAAGTAACGTATGCAATGTAGGTATATTATTATTTACGTAGGGTAAGATTTTTCTTTTTAATAAAAGAGCAACTGCTGAGTTTCTTGCAGGCTCTTCTCAATAGAATCATCTTTCCGAACCGGTGGTAGAATTTTGACTTATCATAAGTGGCACAAGTTGTCCTACGTGAAATAAATAAATTATTTAGGTATGATGATGATGATGAACCTATCAAATAAATATTATAAATGCGAAAGTTTGTATGGATGTATGGATGTGTGGATGTATGGATGTATGGATGTTTGTAACTCAATCACGCTCCAACGGCTGAACGGATCTGGATGAAATTTGGCACAGAGATAGATTACCTATAGACTGGAATAGCACATAGGCTACTTTTTATCCCGGAAAATTAAAGAGTTCCCGCTGGAACCGAAAAACCTCAATCCACGCGGACGAAGTCGCGGGCATCAGCTAGTGATATTATAAACCCCTTATCGGTTTTTACACGGCATCGTATCGGAACGCTAAATCGCTTGGCAGTACGTCTTTGCTGGTAGGGTGGTAACTAGGCACGACTGAAGCCTCCCACCAGACCAGACCAGAGAAAAATCGGAAATAAAAAAATCCTAAATTGACCCTACCGAGGATCGAACCTAGGTCATCCTATTTTTAAGACACCACGTGCTCACCACTGCACCATGGAGATCATCAAATTTAGGTATAGGTAAGCAAAACCTTCAAATTTATATCTACAATAAATATCATTAATAATTGTACTTAATCGTTTATAGTATGTAATTTGAGTAACATAATATTTTGATATCGTATAAAACTAATTTTGCGAATGACTCTCGAGTCCACAGATTTGGCAATAAGGTAATAAAATTTTAGGGGTCTTCGATAAAAAATATTATGTTATCTGATATAATTAACATCGCGAAGATTTGTAAAATCAGTTTTTAATGAATCTTTAAAGTCTATACATTCATAAATAATCTTTCCTCAAGGCAGATACCTGATAAGTACCAGGTTTTTCTCAAAATGTATTGAAAGAAATAAATTCGTAACGTCAAAACTTTTATTTCTTAAACTTAAAATCCATTTTAAATTATAAATGCGAAAGTATTATTTATTATTATATTATTATAAGTCTATTTGTATGTTAAGCTTTCACGGCCCATCTGTTCATACATGCAACAGCACTTACCTACTCCACTTTTTATTCCGGAAAATGAAGTAGGTATATCCCACGAGAATATCAAAATAACTAAAATTTCTAAATCCACGCGACTGACTAATCTATTAATCCGCTGCGTAGTAGAAGTAGGTAGGTATAGTAACTTCAGATTAATAATAATTAATTTGGTTAGGCCCACTTGCACAAGGACACTTAAATTAATTTTTTTTTTTGATTTTTTATCCACTACAAGTTAGCCCCTGACTGCGATCTCACCTGATGTCCTGATGACCTGATTTAGTTAATAGTACATTATTGCAAAGGCCGGGAAATAGGCGATTGGAGGTCGAGTATGAGGCCGAGCCGTAGGCGAGGACTTCACTAATACGAGACAGGCAATTGCCATTTCCGCCGAGGCATATATAGTTCTTTTCTCAAAAGAATGCAGGGAAATAAAACATACTTTTTATATTATCATAAAATTTTCATATAGATACTTTCATGTATTTTTTTTTTAACTTTGCTGGAAGCAAGTTTTCCATTGCCAATTTGGCTTCTTATCTTAAATCTGGCGGAGTACAATCAATCTCCATTTCACTCTCTGAACCGTTGGAAACCATTTTAATTATTATTAAATTTATATTTATTATGTATGTAAATAACAAATCAAGACGAATTTTCAGCTTTGCCGCCAATTTTTTTTTTATCATCTGTGCCGACAGGCAAACGCATTTATGGCTATACAGCCACGTAAACGCAATTTGTACTAAGCAAAGAGACTATGGTATGCCAAGAATGACAAAAGAGATCCGATCAAATAGTATCTAATAACCCCAGCACGCCTTTTCATACAACATTGCAGGAGCGTTGTACTGTTCCAAATTCAAAAAACGCTCTTGCAATGGATTTGATTTTCTTTGTCCGAAAATTCGATACTTCGCGTGTTCTTTTTTCAAAATAATGACAATATTTCCATGCATGTTTAAGAAAAATATTTTAATGCTGTCCCTTTTTGAAAATTGCAATATTATGCATTTGCATAAAAGGGACAGCATTACAAAATTTAACTAAATCAATTTAAAAGTCCTTGTGCAAGCGGCTCTTACTTTATGAATTGTTAACTAAATTAATTAATTTTTCTAATGTATGGGTTGCCTGGAGGAGAACACTTTATTGATAAGACCGCCCTTGCGCACTTTGCTTTTTTTGTTTTCTTTTTCTTTTTATATTTTTATGTTCAGTATAGCAATAAAGAGTTTATCTATCTATCTATTTATCAGATTTTGAAAAAGAACGAATGGAAATTCTGCCTTTATAGTCAAGTTATAACAATGGAAATTGTCTTTTTTAGTTATCGGCTCTTTAAAAATTGAGGCATAAGAATTTCAGGATTAAGTATAGATTTTTTGAGCGAAGCAGTGACGGGACTAAGACTATAGTTTTGTTATAGTTAAATATTTAAAAACACTAATAAAAGGTATTCATTATAATATTATTCATTATCATTACAATATTAGGCGTTGCCTTTTTTTTGTACCTATAATACAACTTATCGCAAAGTGTTTTTTTCCGAAAAGAGTTTGAGGAAACTAATTAAACCATTTGTTGCATTGTACAATAAACTGCTTGTTAAAAAAAACATAATCATTAATTATTTAAACTTGGATCAATATTTACTGATCAAAGATTTGTCTGTATTTATCTCCCTAATAACGATCCCAATAAAAAACTTCGTACTGCCATTCAATAAAATGTTACCTTGCATCCTGCCACCCAAACAAAGTCGTCGCTTTTTATTTGCTACACATAAAACTTAATTAGGTATTATTTGTATGGATATAAAACACTATTCAGACAAAAACAGAAGATGCGGAGTTTCAAATAAATTTGTTATTCAAATAAAGTCTCACCAAAGACGCGGAGTTTTAAATAAAATTGTTACCCTGTGTCTCACCACCCAAACAAACTCGTCGTTTTTTATTTGCTACACATAAAACTGAATTATGTATTATTTGAATGGATATAAAATACTTTTCCAACAGAACCAGAAGAAGCGGAGTTTCAAATAAAATTGTTACCACCTATGTCTCACCACCCAAACAAAGTCGTCTGTTTTCATTTGCTACAAAAAAAAATTTATTAGGTATTATTTGTATGGTTATAAAATACTTTTCAGACAGAACCAGAAGACGCGGCATTTCAAATAAAATTGTTTCCTACTATGTGCCTCACCACTGAAACAAAGTCGTTGTTTTTTATTTGCTACACATAAAACTTAATTAGGTAATTTATTCTGATATAAAACACTTTTCAGACAGAATCACAAAACGTCAAGTTTTAAATAAAATGTTTCGGTCTCGCATAATGTGGCACCCACATTATGCGAGGTGAAACATTTTATTTAAAACTTTTGTCTTTTGCAACAATTGTCGAATTTTCATTTGGTACACATAAAACTTAATAAGGTAATATATACTATATAGTGATATAAAACACATTTCAGACTGAATCACAAGACGCGCAGAACTAAATAAAATGTTTTACTTTGCATTCCGCCACCCAAACAGTTTTTGCTTTTTTATTCGCTACATCGCGAACTTAATTACTACCATATAATGATAACCAACATATCAAGCATGTTGCAATGAAAATTAAAAACCTTCATTTAAGTAATGGCCGTACCTATCGTAAACTTAAAAGAATTATTTAAAAGAAGTTTATATAAAACTAAACTCGGCAAAATCATTACTTTAGTAAGTAGCTACGCAAAAAGCTGGATTTCGGAAAACTTACCCATCCACTTTCCGACTTCAGTCAACGTCACTTTATTACCGTAACTATACTATATTGTGATACAATATCAAAATACTAATGGCACACTATCTTGCACAATTTAGTTTTCCTACTTTATACATAGTACGTTTCCGCTGCGGTTTTCGAATCAGTGTGATAATCCTTAATCTACATGTCGAAGATAATGCAATGAGAATTAAAATCTCCCATTTAATGGTTGTATCGGGTACCGGGCCGTATTGACAGTGGAGCCGAAATTTAAAACAATATGTTTATAGAGGGTGTTTCGAGTACGAAATGAAAGACGGTACAGTATCGGATTAAGACGAGTAGGGTGACCATAGGCTAGCACTCTTTCGATACTCCTACTGGACAGTATCTATTCTCGCTCAATGCATCAATAATTAATTATCCTTTTATATCATTTTTTTTTGTGATTATTAAAAAGAGGATCCCCTAAAAGACTTTTAATAGTATCGAGTAAGGCGAATTTTGATGACGTCACGAGCAAATATTTCATACATCTCATAATATTAAGCGCGAGTTTCGACGTTTGGAATAAAGTTGCTGTTTAGTAAGTGGGGTATTTGACTAGTTGTCAAATACCCCACTTACTAAAACTGTAGCAATGATTGAGCAGCTTTTTCGTTATAGGGGACAGGATAGGTTATTCAGCGTGGTAGAGTCACTTCGACAGCATGAGCTGGGCAGCATTTGCAAGACTACATCATCATCATCCTTATTTCAACCCATTCCCTTACCACTCAGCACGAGTCTTCTCTTGGAAGGGTTTGGCGATAGTCCACTATGCTGGCCAGGTGTGGATTGGCAGATTCACACATCTTCAAAAACTATGAAAAGTTTTTGCGCTGACGTTTTATGCTGTTCGGTCCCTAAACATGCATAGACTTGGATTTTTAATAAGATGCAGTAAACTGACGTTTCAACTAATTACATTGCACAAGTTTTCAAATTAGTTCCTTAAGAAACGGTTTACCTGCAGGAGATCACTTTTAGTGATAAGACCACCCTTGCGCACTTTGCTCACACTTTTGTTTATATTTTAGAAAAATAAAAAAATTCAGTCATATGGACTGCCGGTAGCAATGGTCATGTAGTAAGGGACCTCGAGGTTACGAGCGACTGGGGTGGGGGCTCCAGTCGTTCCATTTTCCATTTCTTAAGTGGCCTTGGGAAGATGGCAGCTTGCTGTGGTACAAGCTGCCATAGCTCATAACGTGTGAGCACCGGGATGAGCCCAACGGGCATTGCGCAAGGGAGGCGCCGATGCGTTCTTTATGAGATCTCGGCGCCTCCCAATGTTGATGCTGGCCACCGAGGGGGTTTTAGTAGGTATAGGGCCGATAGAAATAAAAACGAATATTTAATTTTTCTATTTTTTTTTTACAAAAGCAAAAAATTAAAATACAAACCTTATCACTATGGCAATAAAGTGACCTTTTGTCTTCGTAACTATGCGAACATGTCGGTGTTCGCGAGCATGTCGGTCACGAGAATCCACAGGTTTACCCCCTACCAAAAAGTGCTCAACGCGGCTAAAGAAGTTTTCACTTCAAAAATTTTAGTCGTATATTTTGTGCGGCAATAAATAATTTACCTATCTATCTATCACATGAAAAGTCCGAGTATAGTATGTTTTCGTTCTCAGTCATTCCGTTGTCCGTTAAAATATAGCTCTATAGCCACCCTACATTACGGAGATCCGAGATAGTGACTTCGCAAAAATTCACATATTTCATACGAAACGTCGAAAAATCTCCCGCGCCGGTTATTATGTGAGATGCTATCTAACGCTTGTTTATTTTGTTAATTCTTATAATCATAAAGCTTAGTGTACACGGATGCATGAATTAATTTGTTTCACGCCAATGTTAATTAAGTAACTTTTTTCCTGCATATTTTTACTTCAAAGAATTCTAGACCCGTGACTTAGGGTGCAAGAATTATGTGGGAACTCTTCGGATTTCTGGGATATAAAGTCTAATGTTATGTCCTTTCTCGGGATGAGAATTAATTATACCTCTATAGCCAAATTTCGTCATGATCGGTTGAACAGAATATTATTATGGGTGTCTGCCTGTATCTCTATCTGTATGTTTACTTCACTTGCGTCACTGTTTAAACGATTTACAATCTCTTTAGTACAGAAAGATATCCATAGGCTACCTATCACATTTTTATACTAACGCAGTTGTTTCCGTTCCTTTGTTTTTAGGTATCTATGTTTATGAGAAAATAAATAAATCTATAAATCTATCGCAGAAAACCAAAGTGTTTCCGCATGATTTTTGAAAAACCTAAATCCACGTACTCGAACTCGTTAAATTTTATTTCTTGAAAAAACACGCATTCGTCGAGATTTTTTTGAATTCAACAATAGGTATTCGTACGAAATTGGCCAGCGCGGTGGACTATGGCTACACCCTTCTAATTCCAAAAGGAGAATCGTGCTCAGTACCTAATGTGCTGGCGATAATTTGGAATGATGATGATGATACTTAAATAAATTAATTCGATAGTGTACAACAAGCCTTACTTTATTTCAATGAAATTGACGAATGATTTTTTCCTTTTAAAGATACCCGAATACTTACAATATGGTTATTACGTTATTTTAAACGGTTTTTTATATTTATTGCAAAGTAATATAGATATATTTTACACTTTGCCTTTTTTATTGATATTAAGTATTTATATCGCCATTTTGAATTAATGTCTGATTAGATCTCCCAGATAAAAGGTTATTTTGGGTCCACAACGCATCTGATGGTAAGGGATAATAAAATTTAATTTAAAAGAACATGATATTATAATATTACTAGCTGATGTCCGCCACTTCGTCCGCGCGGATTGAGGTTTTTCGGTTCCCGCGGGAAGTGGATATTACGACTTTTGTGATATCTTCTATTTAATAATGACTAAAATTAGTGATTATGAAATAATGAATAGATAACAATCTAACTAATTAATTAATTTAAATAGTTCTCAAAATATTATTATATCCAATTGATTTAATTGACTTAGTTTACGCTTGTCGTGTTTTTCACTAAACTATGCCACTTTTTCATTTATTTTTTTATTTTTTATTTTTTAAATACAAATTTTACACTACAAATCTTGTTTAAATAAACCATTTTTGACAAAAGCCAGTCTTACGGGGCCCTATTTTTATAATGCCCGAGGTACCAAATAAAACCTTCGAAAAAAACCTGGTTGACTTTGTACTTGACAAAGGACACTTCATTTGATGTCAATTATGATCAACTAGCACTCGACTTTGCCTCTCTGTACCACAATAGGATGTTTGCGAACATCTGCCGTTTTTTTTCTTTCGCCACAAAGTTTGAGTTTTGACAAAGCGTGATTTTTAGTGATCCTTGTAAGGAACCCTAAACCATTCAATTAAAGTCGCGGGTCTATAGGTACTTCTGTACTAATATTATAAATTCGAAAGTTTGGATGGATGAATGTATGGATGGGTGGCTGGATGTTTGTTACTCAATCACGCCTGAACGGCTGAACGGATCTGGGTGAAATTTGCACAGAAAAATTGGCACAGAGATAGATTATATTGATCGCTATGTAGCGATAAGGCCGCCAAATTGTATACTTACTTTGTTATTTGCTACGTTAATTACTGTTGTTAATAATGTATTAAAGGGATAGCTATATAATAGAGCATTTTAGTTTAAAGTAGAGATGGTGATTTAAAAAATAGCATAAGTACCTATGTCTTTATCTGTATCAAATCGCATCACTAACAGATTAAAGAACAGGCAGTTAGACAGACTGATGTACTTTTGCATATTTTATAATAATATTAGTATGGATTTAGAAAATGTACGTTTTTATAGGTAGACACAGCACTAACAAAAGATGAAATCTTTACTAATATTATAAATTTGAAAGTTCGGATGGATGGATGTATGTATGGATGGATGTTTGTTACTCAATCACGCCAGAACGGCTGAACGGATCTGGATGAAAGGCACGTCAGAGATAGATTATAGTTTGGAATAACACATAGGCTACTTTTTACTCCCGTGGGAACCAAAAAACATCAATACACGCGGACGAAGTCGCGGGCATCAGCAAGTTCGAAGTAAATACATATTATCTCAATTTGCCATATTGTTTCGTGCAAAATATACTTGCACGGAACCATCAAACGCCGCGGATCCGGTTCGCGCTCGCCCCTGTTTTTTTAATACCCTTCGACGCGTTAAATTTTGATCTTCGTCCAGCAATGGATGTCGCATGTATTGTCCTGTGTACAACATTATTTTGCCGCCGAAAAATAAGAATATCGTCTGCGGCCATTGATATTATACTCGGAAAAAACCAAAGATATACCTACCTACAATAAATTAATTCTGAGTGGCTCTGAACTTTATAATAGGTATAGGAACTTGATGATAACTCAATCAAATCAGCGACTCTTTAACTGTACTTCTATACTTTATAATATTATAAATTTGCGAAAGTTTAGATGGATGGATGTTTGTTACTCAATCACGCCAGAACGGCTGAACGGATCTGGATGAAATTTGGCACAGAGCTAGATTACAGTCTGGAATAACATATAGGCTACCTTATCCTTCTTTAAAAATTAAAGAGTTCACGCGGACGAAGTCGCGGACATCAGCTAGTAAAACCTAAAAACACGCTTCTAGTATGGAAGTTTGTATGAAATACATAGTTGTGACCTCATCAAATTTCAGCGCACTTTTTCCCTTAATCTATACTTTAAGATGGTTATCAAAGTTAAAACTAACCGAGGATGTGAGTTTTAGGTCTTTTGGAACTCCCTCTATTTAATAATAAGTTAGAAATAATTAATTTTTAACATATGCATCATTCCTATTATTATGAGGCCCATAGTTTAGCGACCACGTCTATGATATCGCCACTATTATACTATATCCATGGTACAAAAATAAGTTTGAATTTTGTTAGAGGGCAAAAAGTTTTTATTATAATATTTTTTTCGCGTTTCCTTTTCATTGTATCGGGAAGGCTTTGTCTGTTCAGGATTCCAAGTCCCAATTGTAACGGGATACTTCAAATTATTTCAAGACTTTGAAAGTCCGGTTTTGTGCAAAAGTGTAGAGTTTCACTAATTGCGGTTTAGCAATAATTTATAAGTTTAATTGCTTGGAAATTTTATACTTTTTGTTTGGGCAGTTTTTGATGATACTAATTGTACCTTCAGATAGTAACAATTTAGTTATATCTAATATTTATTAAGTAGGTAGGGTATAAAAATGGGAAGTATAAAAATGGGGAAGGGTGTTTGTCTGTCAGCTACGCTTTAACGGCCCATCTTTTGAACCGATTTAGACGAAATTTTGTACAGATAGGTCGTATTCCGGGGAAAGACGTAAGCTACTTTTTATCCCGGAAAATTGAAGTGATCGCGGGGATCAAAAACCTTACTTTATGAAAATCGGCAAGGAGCTGGAATTTCCAAAAGTTCCTGAAACACGTTTTCGAAATACTCGTAAGCTAGGTATAACTTTTTCGGTTTTTATTGCTATAGTATATATTATAATCTATATGCTATAGTATGTATAATCTATATGCTATAGTATGTATAATCTATATGCTATAGTATGTATAATCTATATGCTATAGTATGTATAATCTATATGCTAAAGTATGTATAATCTATGGACTCAAGACAGTCACGGCAGGGTCACTGGTAGAGATCTCTTATAGAGATTGTCCACTATGTTTCTGTTTTTCTACATATTGTATACCTTTTTGGTACAAAATATATTTTAAAAAAAAAACAGTTACATTAACCACCACCACCACCACTAGATCCCATTAACGTCCCACTGCTGGGCACAAGCCTCCACTCTCATAGGAGAGAGGGAATTAGAGCTTAGACCCACCACGCTGCTCCAATGCGGGTTGGCGGGCTTTAACGACTATTATCATGTTAGTGATAACAACCGGGACCGACGGCTTAACGTGCTCTCCGAGGCACGGGGGTGAAACACCGCCAACTTCCTAACTCCGGGCTAGTACTGAGAATTTCTAGTCAGAAAAACACAACACTTAATTATGGCCCGACCCGGAACTCGAACGCGGGACCTCGTCGGCCGCAGTAGAACGTCGTAACCAGTAGACCAACGAGGTAGTTTTGACGGGTATACAGTTAAATAATACCTATGACTCAAGACTAAAATTAACGCCATGAACTAAATAATTTCTTAATCCATAGCGTTCGCCGACCACACACTAAACTCATAAATTAACATAAAGGTGACAATAATTATCCGCTCTTGATAACACAAACAACACTTACCTCAGCTCTTATCACACTGAAAAATGACCGGTTTTAGGCCTTTCGCAGACGGAGCGACTTCAATGTTCAATAAACGATGATCAACACAAAACTATGAAATAAAGGTTACAATAATTACTCGCCCTTGATAACACAAACGATAGTTACCTCCGCTCTTATGACACTGAAAAATGATAGTTTTTTGGCTCTTCACAGACGGAGCAGCTTTATCGCGCGTTCAATAAATGCTTATAAACACAATATTAATAAATAAACGCTAAATTAATAATAAATATAACCAATACTTATACGCCTTTGTTAACACAAACAAAACCCGGCTTTTATTGCATACAAATGATCGGTTTGAGATCATTAACAATTAAAGGTGGTTTGAACGTGCGTCAAAAGTTGACAATAATTACCATTGACAAAACATCTTCTTTTATTTCAAACCATGCATAATTCAACGATTCAACATGTGAAGTATTATGTAAAACGAGAACCTAGTACGATACATAAACAATTATTTTATTCAATAAATCTCAAATGTCTTTGATTTTCTTAGCTTGAAAAATTATTCGCTGGTATGGTAGTCTTGCTGCGAAAATAAATTTTGGCTAAGTACCTATAGCGAAAGAGTGTTAGATAATAAGTGGTGATTGTAATAATTTTGACGCAGTAGTTAATCTCCGTTTACGAATACAACATAATTATTGTAGCTAAGATAGTTAAATATACTTATGCTAAAACACGCTGAAGGTTCTGTGCTAAGCCAACCCTTACTCCACAAATAATTGTTATAAGTTTAATGTTTTTACGGCTCTCGGATTGTTTTTAATTGAATAAATTGAAAGGAAACGCGCCATGTGTAAAGACCCTAACAATAATGTCATCTCAGGCGTTAATAGCGTCCGATATCAGAATTCTTTGTTTTATGTATCGGTTTATTTGTTAGCCCGGAAATGAGACGGGCCAAGCGTGATCCGTGTTACGAATACATGCATTTTATTTTTAGGTAAGATTTATGATTTGTGAGCAGTCAACATATTATGTAGGTATGATTGGGTACACTAGATAATATTATTATATATAATATGATATGTAATAATTTCTGTCACGGCGGCCAATCTGCACAGAGATTAGCCATCTGCGCGGATGATATAAGTAGAGCATAGTAATATGTGTGCGTAAACACAGGTGCACTCTCTATTCCCTTACTCTCGCCCGATGTGACGGAAAATCCGACACGATCGAAGAGAGATCTGGGCGCAGGACTGACGGCTTTACGTGGAAGTGGTGAAACACCACCATCTTCCTAACTCCGGGAAAAAACTCAATAATTGCACACCATTATAATTTATAATATGTATGGAATATGTAACACTAGCTGATGCCCGCGACTTCATCCGCGTGGATTGAGGTTTTTTGGTTTTCGCGGGAACTCTTTAATTTTCCGGGATAAAAAGCCTATGTGCTGTACCAAATTTAATCAAATTCGGTTGAATAGATGGACCGTGAAAGCGTAGCAGACGGACAGACACACTTACGAATTTATAATATTGATATGGATCTAGGTCCTTCGTTATAGCGGCTATGTCTTGAATCCGTACCTATGTCACATAGGACGTTTATCTACCCTGTGCCTATGTATTCACTGGCAATACGCCATTGAAGTATTGTTATACCTCAATGCAACATGCACTGTTCCAAGACTTGCTGGTTCTTCTCGGTAGGAATGGCATTCCGAACCAGTGGTAGATTCATTCGACTATTCATAAGCACTTGTAAAAAATCTATTTTAATAAAAAACTTTTGAGTTTTGAATTTTGATTTTTGAATTTTAGTCTTCAGGCACTAAGTTTAGTCATAAAAGTAGGTACCTACACACGAAAATCAAAGTCTAAAAGACGAGTACAGCCGCGCGGCGTGCCTAGTCGTACAAATCAGGCTTATAAACGTCCTCGCTAGTGAATAGTGACCTGATTCCGCCTGATATCGGCTTATTTACCTGCCAGTGGCCATTCCGTAGCTAATGCAACCTGCCACAGAATTTGTAGAGCCCGATTTGACAGACTTTTTACCGCTGAGATTTTGATCTTTTTATACTTAACTACTTTTTAAAAATCTGTTAAAAGGCTAATTTCAAAATTTTGACGAGAAGTCAACTTACGCCGGCCATACACGGACTGCTCGAGCAGTTAGCCAGTAATCAACATATACGGACCGCTCTTGCAGTCATAGTCAACAGCTTGAAGCTACCATTGATAACTGCTGCCAACCGCCCGAAGTTAACTCACAGTTCGAAAACTATAGTCTTCATTCTTCAGGCACTGGGGGTTTACTGCCATCGCCTAAAGCAGTATTATTTCAAAATGACAGTTTTATGTTACGTATATTGAAGGCTCTAAAATAAGGATTATAATACTAAAACATAAACGTCAACAATGTTAAAACAGGCTTTAAACGATGGATCCTCGGAGCTATGGCCAAAAATACGTCTTAGGCGATTTGCATCTGATAACCATTTTTATTGGTAAAACTAAAACCACGCAGACGAAGTCGCGGGCATTAGCTAGTCCATAAATATATTGTCAAAATTTCCCGCCGTTCTTGTGCCGCGCTATACGTAACTTAAACCAATTTACCGCATCCGAGCTTAGCCCAGATTTAAAGAAAACATTGCTAAAGGCAACCCGAAAGATAAACTCTGAACAATGAACCGAGTGTACTTCTAGTTAGGAAGCTTATGGTTAGGTATTTTGACAACTAGACAAATCAGGTACTTTTTTAGGGTTCCGTACCCAAAGGTAAAAACGGGACCCTATTACTAAGACTCCGCTGTCTGTCTGTCTGTCTGTCTGTCTGTCTGTCTGTCTCCAGGCTGTATCTCATAAACCGTGATAGCTAGAAAGCTGAAATTTTCACAAATGATGTATTTCCGTTGCCGCTATAACAACAAATACTAAAAATTAAAAAAATATATATATTAAGGGGGGTCCCCATACAATAAACGTGTTTTTTTCGTATTTTTTTGCTCAATATTAAAAACGGTAACCGGTAGACGGTTCAAATTTTCACAGAATATTAACTTGTATATTACCTTTCAAAATAAATAATTAAATATCAATAAAGTAAATATTAAAGGGGGGCTCCCATACAACAAACGTAATTTTTAAGCAATTTTTACTCGATCTTAATAAACAGGTAGAAACTTGAATATTTGTAAGTAAATATTTAGGAATATATTAACTATAAAATAAATACCTAATCTAATTTTTTAATAATTTAAAACTTACTACAGGTTTGTACGGAACCCTCGGTGCGCGAGTCCAACTCGCACTTGGCCGGTTTTTAATTTTAAACGTCAAAACGTGCGCTTATTATGGGATAATATTTCATATTTGACGACCTCCGTGGCGCAGTGTTGAGTGCTGTTGTCTTAACGTGCGGAGGTCCCGGGTTCGAACCCCGGTAGGGTCAATTTGGGAATTCATAATTTCTGAATTTACCCTGGTCTGGCCTGGTGGGAGGCTTCGGCCGTGGTTAGTTACCTTACCACCCTACTAGCCAAGACGTGCCGCCAAGCGACTTAGCGTTCCGGTACGGTGCCATGTAGAAACCGAATAGGGATATGGGTTAAACAGTAAACTTTAATATAACTGCCATGCCCCAGGTTAGCCCGCTTACCATCTTAGACTGCATCATTCGGTTAGCGATGGTCAATTTAGCGTTAAATCGCTTGGCGGGCGCGCTTTGCCGGTAGGGTGGTAACTAGCGACGGCCGAATCCTCCCACCAGGGCAGACCAGGGAAAATTCAGAAATTATAAATTCCCAAATAATCCATACTTCCATACTAATATTATAAATGCGAAAGTGTGTCTGTCTGTCTGTCTGTCTGTCTGTCTGTCTGCTACGCTTTCCCGGCCCATCTTTTCAACCGATTTTGCTGAAATTTGGTACAGAGGTAAGTTATATCCCGGGGAAGGACATAGGCTACTTTTTATCCCGGAAAATTAAGGAGTTCCCGCGGGAATCAAAAAACTCTAATCCACGCGGACGAAGTCGCGGGCATCATCTAGTGTAGTTAATATTATTAAATTATTGTAGGTCTCTATATACACCCACAACAAAAATTATACAAGATATTATATTATAATAATATTGAAAACTCAACTTCACCTAGTGTGTAGATTAATTTGTACCTCACTAATTGACAGTAATATTTTCGACTTCCATTTATATAACATCGGAACTGAAGGAGTTCGTAGCGCGAAGCAAATGGCCAGTGGCTCCATCTAGTTTGATGAAATATAGGTATAAGATTTGATCTAGGTAATTTTCAAAGTACAAACTATTACTTAATACATAAGTATATTGTACTACTACCTCGTTGGTCTAGTGGTTAGCATGTTTGACTGCGGCCGACGAGGTCCCGGGTTCGAGTCTCGGGGTCGGGCCATAATTAAGTACTGGGTTTTTCCGACTAGAAATTCTCAGTACTAGCCCGGAGTTAGGAAGTTGGCGGTGTTTCACCCCCGTGCCTCGGAGAGCACGTTAAGCCATCGCGTCGGTCCCGGTTATTATCACTAACATGATAATAGTCGTCAAAGCGCGCCAACCCGCATTGGAGCAGCATGGTGGGTCTAAGCTCTAATTCCCGCTCTCCTATGAGAGCCTCCTTTAAAATTCCCGCAGGAACTCCCTAATTTTTCGGGTTAATATATTAGTCTAGACTCTAGGCAATAAAGCTAGTTGACCCCAACAATAATTCCTTAGGCGACGAAACTTTACAGTATGATAAAGTGCCATGAGTTAGACGTATATTATAAATATCCGTATTATTATAAGGAATTTAAAAAACCTATTCTACGGAACGAAGTCGCGGGCCTCCGATAGTTAATAATTTATGTCAAAATAATTCATTTTTCATCTCAACAAAACTTTTGACTCCGTAGCTCCTTGACAAGGTTTTTTAGCTGGATTCTTATCTAAAAAACCTTTTAAAAGCATGTTGGTAAACAGACCAATATCTTCACACTACATCTCAAGGGTTCCGTGTCTCATAGCTATGCCTTAATAGTCCAAGAGACAGTGGTAATAGTTCAATTCAATTAATAGATACTATTTAATTTTTATTTATTTAAATTAGGTACACTGTACTCTAATTGACATCCAATCTATATAATATATTCATACTCATTTATTTAGTTCGATTTTGGCTTGCATAAAGCTCTTACGAATGACATATAAAATATGTATTACAATTAACTCAAATAAGGTTACAAAATTACAAAAACAATAAAAAATAACATGAAACAAGATCATAGATACATGTGGGATTAAAAAAAAATTAAACTTTTATACAAGATCAAAATAACAATTTACAAAATATACAAAATGTCATAAAATAAATAAATTAATAGTCATGAAAAAATATAATAAAAATGAATCCCTATTTATCTTGGTCACGGCATCACGCGTGAATGGCTGGACCAATTTCGCTAATTCTTTTTTTGTTGTGTTTGTTATTGTAAGGAGAAGATTCTTATGAAAGAAAAAACTAAGATAGTTGCGCGGAACATTAGAACATTTAAAAAAACTTAACGACCATATTAACTTTTCTATCTAACATATAACCTTTTTTTTACCCTTTTCAATATTCATAGTTAAGACAGGACAATGTCTGTCGGGTCAGCTAGTAACTTATAAAATATGATAGTGTCAATGACGGTGTCTTAAAAAAACCGGCCAAGTGCGAGTCGGACTCGCGCACCGAGGGTTCCGTACAAACCTGTAGTAAGTTTTACGATTTATGACGTATTAAAAATAAAAATTACGTTTGTTGTATGGGAGCCCCCCTTTAATATTTACTTTATTGATATTTAATTATTTATTTTGAAAGGTAATATACAAGTTAATATTCTGTGAAAATTTGAACCGTCTACCTGTTACCGTTTTTAATATTGAGCAAAAAAATACGAAAAAAACACGTTTATTGTATGGGGACCCCCCTTAATATATATATTTTTTTAATTTTTAGTATTTGTTGTTATAGCGGCAACGGAAATACATCATTTGTGAAAATTTCAGCTTTCTAGCTATCACGGTTTATGAGATACAGCCTGGAGACAGACAGACAGACAGACAGACAGACAGACAGACAGACAGACAGACAGACAGACAGACAGACAGACAGACAGACAGACAGACAGACAGACAGCGGAGTCTTAGTAATAGGGTCCCGTTTTTACCCTTTGGGTACGGAACCCTAAAAACTACGAAGGTTCCAAACGCGTCCTGGTCTGAGAAGAACCCACAACAAACTTAGCCGGGTTTTTTAAAATCCACTACAAGTTAGCAATTGACAGCGATTGCTGATGGTGAGCGATTATATTATGCATTCTAAGATGGTAGCGGGCTAACCTGTTAAGGGTATGGCAGTTACACTAAACCCATATCGGTTTCTACACGGCATCGTACCGGAACGATAAATCACTTGCCGGCATGTCTTTGTCGTTAGGGTGGTAACTAGACCCGGCCGAAGCTAAACCAGAGAAAATTCAGGAATTATAAATTTCTAAATTGACCTTGACGGAGACCATTTCGACGACCTCCCTGGTGCCGTGCAGAAAACGACTAGGGGTATGGGTTTAATATATAACTGCCATGCCCCTAACAGGTTAGCCCGCTACCATCTTAGACTGCATCATCACTCACCATCAGGTGAGATCGCAGTCAAGGGCTAACTTGTGGATAAAAAAAATGCCGGTGGCTCTTAGACTATGATGTTATAAGGGACAGGCGGACACGCTTGAATGGCACACAGTAGGCGCGCCGGGACAGATGGTTGCGTGTGAGTTAGATTTTTTGCTAAGCGTACAGTTGGCTACAGAAAGACGACGAATAATTAAAACGTACTTTCTAAATTTCCCGTAACTGGGGTCGAACCTGTGACCACCACTAATAAAACCACCGCGCTCACCAGTCACCACTGAGCCAGAGAGGTCTTCAAAATGTTAAAAGTTTTCATGAAAAGCATTTGAAGTGAAACTTCTTTAGAATCGTTGTGATTTGAAAATTCGATGAAACGAAAAAGCGACACCAAAAAGAGACAAATATATTATTCAGAAATAAATAGGATTTAGCCTGCGAGAGAATGAGATAGAATACAAATTATATGTTCACGACCAATAGATGGCGCTGTACCATATTGAGTGCTGTACGGCTCCATTGTGCTCAAAAGAGGATATTTATCTCATTCTCTCGTCTGCTACTTTTCTGAAGTGTCACTTCTGCCGTATGGGAATTGCACACATACTGCTTTTGTATTTTGTTTCCTTCTTTGTGTATAATTATGAAGTAATGCCTCTATATTATGTAGTATGGAAATTTTTAATATGTACCCCTATTTCTTAAACTTAGTTTGTATGACATTTGAATGCTGTGTACACCTATAATTGATTTACAGAGTTGTGACAGTAAATCAGAAATTGTAATAATGTGTACGTTTTCGTGTTTATGTCAAATATGTAAATCTTAATAAATAAAATAAAAGGAAACATTGAAAATAGGGGTAGGGGTATAACTGACATGCCCCTAACAGGTTAGCCCGCTACCATCCTAGACTACATCATCACTTACCATTAGGTGAGATCGCAGGCAAGGGCTGACTTGTAGTGGATAAAAAAAAAAAATAACTTAATCACTATTTTAACAGGTTGGTTATGGGCCCACGCCTTAACAAAACTTAGTACACAGCGTAACCTTTTTTTTCAAAGACACACGTATTAAAAACACAGACATGTTAATATCGACAATAAAACCCTAAATTAAATATCGGTCCGTACAGAAAAATCGGTGAACAAGATAACAAAAGTATGCTAAACAATTTTGACATGACACCTTAACATGGGTCCGACTGTACCAAAACAAAAAGTCAATCTGTTATAGCCATAAACACGACTTAACATGACAAGAACAGCATTTTTTCAACATTTTTTGAACTTTTTGTGCTTTTTTTTGTAGTACTTTTTTTGAGTTGAAAACTCAATACCTCTTTTCCGTTAGTTATGGGAGAGAGATGCGTTCCATATCTTATTTTTAACTAGGTTTTGTCATCGAGTTTGCTTATTTTTATTGACATTTTACTAGGTGAGTTTAAGACGAATTGTAAAGATTGACTCATCTACTTCTTATTTTTATTAAGGTGGCAACGTAAAGATTTCCTTTTTTTTAAATTGAAATATTAATTTGGTGTCTATTATCTATTAATATAATTATTGTCAGATAAGCATGTGGTAGCCTATAATAGGTTGAACATATTTTATCATATTGTATTTGTATTTAACAATGTATTTACTATTTAGTAAATCAACTTGTATTTAGTAAACAACTAAAATGTTTTTTTTTTTCAAAAGAGCAACCGCCGAATTTCTTGCTGGTTCTTCTCGGTAGGAATGGCATTCCGAAACAGTGGTAGATTCATTCGACGATTCGAAAGCACTTGTAAAAGTTTATTTGAATAAAAAACGTTTGAATTTTGAATTTTTGAAAAACAATTAAATAAAATAAAAAAAATAAAAAATAACCACTTCTTTTGTTATGTTCGTTAGCTCTTGCACTCTCACCTGTCAAAATTTAATAGCTAGGTATTATGACGTAGACATCCGATAAGTAGGGATTTTTTTAAAATCAACCCCAGCCCCCCAAGCATGGGCCGAGACAATTTTCTCCCCGAGGAAAGTATAAAATTTTTATTCCTGAATAAATAAAAAAAAACGCTAAATAACAGTGGATAAATAGTCCCCCGAGTCCCCGTGAAATGTCAAACGGGGATAAACTTCTCCTCTTCCCTGTTGCCGTGCTCTGAGAAGTGGATAAGTTAATTTTATCTCTTGTCAGTGGATAAAATCGGGGGATAAATTTTTTATCTCCGGCCCATGCTAGCCCTGCTGGAGGGACAGAAATGAAATGTGTATGAAAATAGAACCTAACGTGAGTGAAGCCACAGGCAAAACCTAGTAGGTAAATATCATACTAATATTATAAATGCGAAAGTGTATTTGTACGTTGGTTTGTCCTTCAATCACACTGCAACGGAGCAACGGATCGACGTGATTTTTGGCATGGGTATAGTTGAGGACCTGGAGAGTGACATAGGCTACTTTTTATCCCGGAAAATTTAGGGCCATAATTTTTTTAATGATCGGGAATTGAATAAACTTAAACCACGCGGACGAAGTCGCGCGCATCAGCTAGTAGTCCTTATATTTAGAGCAGTAGGCTACCGAAGTAGCTGAGAAAAATGCAGCATTAATTGAATCGGTTCAACGCAAATTAGCGATAATGCTGTAAGTGCTTTCGCGCGTTCTTAAGATTAACTATCGAGCGTTGATGTTTAGGGTTCCGTGGTTAAATGCATCCATACTAATAATATTATAAATGCGAAAGTGTCTCTCTGTCTGCTACGCTTCAAGTCCCACCTGTTCAACCGATTTGTACTTAATGTGATTGGTAGATACTTTTTATCCTGGAAACTGAGGAGTTCCCGTGGGAATTGAAAAAACTTAATCGCGCGGACGTAGTCGCGGGCATCATCTAGTTTGTCTTAATGTAGTCAATTAACTCTATGGTTTAACTATGTAAGATCTATGATATTAGGTGTATGAGCTTAAATATTATATTGTCTGTGGTATGGAAGCTTGTTTAAAATACCAGTGTCTACATGTAAATTACATGTTGCTTGTTTCTTTCCAAATCCTTCGGAATTTAGTTTTAACACTCTTTTTTTAAAACTGTGATAGCCTCGTTGTTTTAAGAGTTAAATATCACTCGCTAGTCGCTTTAACAGTGAAGAAAAATATCGTGAGGAAACCTACAAGCTCGAGAGTTGCAGAATGTTCTAATCGATAATTCGATTAAATAATAGTCCGATTGATTGATTTCAAACTAAAAGAAACGTATAAAAAACATTGGTTAATGCTAACCAAGGAGTACAAAGTTAATCAGTGGTACGAGTCTCCTTTTAGGACCCTTTTAGGCTCTTTTTAGGGCCATAGTACATCAAGCTGGTCCAGTGTTGATTGGCAATGGCACACGTTATGAATCATACATAATGCACATTCTCAGGCATGCAGGTTTCATGATGTTTCCCTTTGCCGTTAAGTGATAATATTATGGTATACTAGACGATGGCCGCGTTCGCGTTGATTAATTTTTTTTTTAATTTTCCGGTTAATAGTACCTAGCCTTCTCCTTTCCCGGGATACAACCTATCTCTGTACCAAATTTCACCAAACTCGGTTGGAAACATGAACCGTTAAAGCGTAGCACATAGACAGACAGACAGATCATACACGTTCACATTTATAATATTAAGTATATAATAGTAAGTAAGTGCACAAAGCTCCGAAAAGTTAGAGCTGTTTGCACTGAAATTGAATCCTGGACCCCGAACAGGATATTAACCACAAGGCTATCACAGCTACAATATAATACTCTAAGTCTACAATACAATACTATAGAATCTGCCTTGTTGGTCTAGCTAGTGGTTCGCATGTTCGACTGCGGCCGACGCGGTCCCGGGTTCGAGTCCCCGGGTCGGGCCATAATTAAGTGTTGGGTTTTTGTGATTAGAAATTCTCAGTACTAGCCCGGAGTTAGGAAGTTGGCGGTGTTTCACACCCGTGCCTCGGAGAGCACGTTAGTTATCACTAACATGATAATAGTCGTTTAAGTCCGCCAACCCGCATTGGAGCAGCGTGGTGGGTAAGCTCTAATTCTCTCTCTCCTATGAGAGTGGAGGCCTGTACCCAGCATTGGGACGTTTATGGGCTGTAGTGGTGGTGGATAGAATGTATTAGAGGATGATAATAATAGTGTACGGAACCCAGCACATTTTATAATTTCACCCTTACAGCCGCACTTTTATTTTGCTACTTTTCAACAGTTCCAAGCGCAGAATTTTCGAAAGTTAAAAATGCAAACATACGAGTGGTTTCACATGTTATTTGTTATCGGTTTTATCAATGAGAGATAGCGGGTTCGAATCCGGCGACTCGGAACTGAGATTAAAATTAATTGGACCTGAACTCAAATTTCAAAATGAGCATTCTTTTATTGAAAAGGTCAAAATGTCGACGTAAGTAATCCATATTAATTAGTTACAACTTACAATTAATAAAACTTTTTTTAAGTTAAAAGTGAACCTACTTCAAAAGCACTCAAAAGCAATCCAATATTATAAATGCGAAAGTGTGTATGTCTGTCTGCTAAGCTTTCACGGCCTAGGGATAGTTTGTATCCCAGGAAAGGACATAGGCTACTTTTTATCCCAGAAAATGAAGGAGTCCCCATGGGAATACAAAAAAACAAATAAAGGAATACCAATGGGTATAAGGCAATGATAGAGTGATTTTGAGTGATTTAATAGCTGATGCCCACGACTTCGTCCGCGATCCAGATCCGTTCAGGCGTGATTGAGTAACAAACATCTAAGTATTTGAGGTTTTTTGGTTCAGGTCAAAAAGTAGCCTATGTTATTCCAGACTATAATATATCTCTGTGTTAAATTACATCCAGATCCGTTCAGCCGTTCTGGTGTGATTGAGTGACAAACATCCATCAATCCACACATCCATCCAAACTTACGCATTTATAATATTATAGTATACTAGCGATCCGCCCCGGCTTCGCACGGGTAGCACTAATAATCCTAATCTATATAATATAAACTATCCTATCTCTCAAGTTAGATCGAACTGCACATGGTGTGCGAATTTTATTATAATCGGTTAAGTGGTTTAGAAGTCCATTGAGGACAAACATTGTGACACGAGATTTATATATATATAGATATAGTATAGAAAAGTATAGATCTGTGGTTGCGCCATGTAAAATATTCGTCCACAGAATACATAATTTGGCTGTCAAATAGTCAAAGGCACGTCACTCATCTCTGAACGTTTCATTATCAAACCGTTAATTTTCTATCTGTGAGGGGACGCCCCTTTCTTAATTTTTTTCAACTTTTTTAACCCTTTTGTTTAGTAGTTTTATTGCTTTGAATATCATATCCCTTTTATTTATGAGGATACTAGATGATGCCCGCGACTTCGTCCATATATTTTTTTAAAATTATAAGTACAACATTTATAATTCACTAGCTGATGAATGAATAAAACTTAAACCACGCGGACGAACTCGCGGGGACTTCGTCCGCGTGGTTTAAGTTTATTGATTCCCGCGGGAACTCCTTAATTTTCCGGGATTAAAAGTAGTCTATGTCAATCTCCAGGTCCTCAACTATACCCATGCCAAAAATCACGTCGATCCGTTGCTCCGTTGCGGCGTGATTGAAGGATAAACCAATAGACCAACAAACAAACACACTTTCGAATTTGTAATATTAGTATGATTTGTAATTTGTAATTCATTCATAAACAACTTACAAATGAATAGCTGGGTGTAGCCGCTTATAGAAACAAAAATTATCGATAAATAAATTAATTAATTAATTTATTTAATCATAATAATATAATATGGCATTAGATTAATAATAAGCGAATTATATTAGGATTATTATTATAATTAATTAGAACAAAAACATACTGATATGCGTATGATGAGCTAGTCGGTTTTTAAGTGGTTTTTAATAAACTATTATTGTCTTTTCATACAATTTTTTTTTAATCCCATGGGAAATTCTAAAGGAGCCCATAGGAGGATGTCCTATCCGTGGAAAAAACACGTCGATCTGTTGCTCCACTGCGGCGTGATTGAAGGACAAGCATATAAACAAACACACACTGGTCTGGTGGGAGGCTTCGGCCGTGCTTAGTTACCACCCTACCGGCAAAGACGTGTCGCTAAGTGATTTAGCGTTCTGGTACGATGACGTGTAGAAACCAATTAGGGGTATAAGTATACTTAACTGCCGTACCTCTAACAGTAGTCCGTTACCATCTTAGACTGCATCATCACTTGCCATCAGGTGAGATCACAGTCAAGGGCTAAATTGTGGTGTATAAAAAAAAATTAATTATATTACTTGACACTATGACATTTAAATAATCACAATTCACAACTCATTAATTTTATTAACCCGTAATTGACGAATAAAATCCAATGGCGTACATTGCGGCATTTTTCCGCCCAATAATGGCCGAATTCGATTTATTTAACTCAGATAAGATAAGATAAGAAAAACTGGACAATTGCGAGTTGTACTTGCACCAACAATGTTCCGTAACAAAAGGTTGGTAACTGGATAACGTGAACAATTTTTTTTTAATTTCTTGTTTTTTACAACATAAAATGTTTTTTTTAAATATTAAGTTGTCTCGTGTCTTCGATCTCACCTGGTGGAAATGATTCATCAGGCATTTTCTAACAAGGTTATGTCAATACCATGTAATGAATGAACGAGAAGTTTAGTTCGCTATAATCCGCCACAGCAGACCAATCTATGTGGTACAGCGATTCATTGTCGAGTCAACATCTCCTGAAGATGCTCCGGTTTCGGAGTGAAACATACGTTAAAAAAAAAAAAAAAGAGAGTGATTTGGAGGATTTGTGTGGTGTGGTGCGGTGCCGGTGCGAATTGCTGGGTGGTGGTTGTTCGCATGCTATTGGTGAAGGACACGCACTGTACCACATAGATTGGTCTGCTGTGGCGGATTATAGCGAATTAAACTTCTCGTTGATTCATTATCATGGACTTCCGCAAAGTAACGCCTGCTTCGGTTCAATAATACCATGTAAATTGCATGACAAGGGATGATGCCTATTTCAAAAATAAATTATTTCTAACTGATTATTAAATAGAGGATCTACCAAAAGACTTAAAATTTACATGCTCGTTTAGTTTTAAGTTTGATAATCATTTTAAACTATCGATTAAAGAAAAAAGGTGTTGAAATTCGACGTCGTCACAGCTATGTATTTCATACAAACTTCCATACTATGATCATGTTTAATCATACAACATAACGACCTTCTAACATGCAATTAGGTATGAACCTTAAGGTAGTAGGTAAACATTTACTGACCGCGACTGACCTGCACTATTCACAAATGAATATGAATTGATTGATTGATTGAAGAGATCTCTGCCAGTGGCCCTTAGCAGTAGGAGAGGTTGCGATCGAGGTTTTTCACTTTTGAGTACGGCACCCTAAAAACGGGAATCCGTATCACAAATCTCGAACTTTCGAATATAAAGCGCTGTAAACGTTATTTGCGGGATAATTTAAGAAACCTGGGATAACTTAGGACGGAGTGTCTCAAAGTTTTGACGAATATTTTTATCATTTGATGAAACTAGATAGCCCGCCCTGCTTCGCTCAGGTGGAATTTCAGAAAAGCTTATGGCTTTTAACCATAACTGGGGGTTATAATTTTATAATGTCTAAAAGTTTCTCTCTCTGCGTCGTATTCCTCATTGCTGAGGGTCGTGACCCCTTTCTATTAATCACATAATGGTAGGAGTTTTCTTGGGATAATAATGCAAAAAACATTTCGTTTCGTTGATCTTGATTGAAGCACAAACCAAACAAACAAACACACTTCTGAATTAATAATATTAGTATATAGAAAGTAAAAGTGATATTTACTCGATATCCATTCTATAAATATATTTTTACTACTATTTTTATGGTGGTGGTGGTGGTGTGGTGATTGGTATTTTTTCACTACTCTACCTATGAAAAGATTTTGACGAAATATTGCACATAGTTAGTTTGCATCCTTTAATACTATAATGGATAAGATTAGGAATGAATATATATAGGGGAAGTTTGAAAGTAGCGCCAGTGACAGAAAAGATGAGGAGTTAAGAGTGGTAATAGGTTATAGGCTAGCATGGTATGGGCATGTAATGCGGAGGGAAGAAAGGCATATTACGAGAAGAATGATAGATATGCATGTGGAACGAAAAAAGGGTAGAGGAAGACCAAAGAAAAGATGGACGGATTGTGTGAAAGAGGATATGCGTATAAAAGGGTGAATATTTTATGTTGATGAATAATAGTGAGTGGAAGAAGAAAACATGTTCGAAGCCACATAGAGCAATTTGCATCCTGGACACGGAGATGTTAAGGATTCGCACTTTCGCAGTCAAGGCTAGCTTGAAGCGGATAAAAAAAAAAAGAGAAATTCTATCCCAGAAAATCAAATGATTCTCACGATTTAAAAAAAAGCCTAATCCAATCGGCCGAAGTCTCGGGTATGAAATAGTAATAAATACGTTTAGAAATTGCCATACAATAGGTACGAAACGTAACTCAAATCACGCGGAAATTTCTCCAACTTCTCTATTTATACACAAACAAGTGACATTTTGTCGGTCGGTTGATTGACGCGTCCATGACAAAGGGCCCGGGATGGAGGGAAATCTCAGAATCTTGGAACATTGACAGCGCTTTCCAAGAAAACCCGTTTGGAATGAAGAAAGTTTATGTCGGGAACCGGTGAATTTATTTCAAAACTAGATAGATAGATAGATAAAAAGTTAATTGCAGACAAGAAAAAATACATGAAGTTTTAGGTTTAACATTTTTTTCTCAGCGATCTCACCTGACGGTAAGTCATGATGCAGCCTAAGATGGTAGCGAGCTAACATGTTAGGGCATGGCAGTTATATTAAACCCATACCCCTAATAGGTTTCTACATCGTGCCGGAACGCAAAATCGCTTGGCGGCACGTCTTTGCCGGCACTGGATAATTTTATCCCTATCATTCAAATGTAGCGTACACTGTACACTCTTACGCTGAGTTTTAATTCGATCGATCGTATATGCATTCGATGACGTTAGCGTCAAAGTAAAATTCACAAAACCTTAATCGCATTTATTTAATGCTCAATTTCGTGAATGCATTCCTATACTTTTACGTATACGATACGTTTCCAAATTAAAATCGGTTGTACTGAATTTGTGACTTTAAATCAATGCAATTATGGTTAAGGTCAAGGTCAAGCTAAGGTCATTTTATTTTGAATGCTTATACGATCAATATTTATATATACGATATAAGGTCATGGAATGTTTTTACGACTATTCGAATTAAACCTTAGGGTAGGTGTACAGAACAAACATAGGCACCCTATTAAAAATGAATTTGCAAATTAAATTGCCCAAATTAATGATCAAATGTGACAGATTTGGAAGCGCTGGCGTGGAAATTAACGAAGGGTTTGAAAAATCCTAATTATTTCACATTTCGGGGACCCCGTGCGATGTGGTGACGGCATTTGAAACAATTGGGGGTCCGTAATTGCCTTTTAATTGCTCGGATTTGGAGTTGTGATAAAAAAATTCAAACATTGGACCGTTAATTAAAAGAATTGCTTCGGATGGGTATATTTAACCTATCTTTGGAATTTAGACATTGAAAAGCCATCATCAATAATTTAACGCAACGCGTGTATATCTATACTTGTATGGGTCTACTAATATTATAAATGCGAAAGTTTGGATGGATGGATGGATGTTTGTCACTCAATCACGCCAGAACGGCTGAATGGATCTGTATGAAATTTGGCATAGAGTTTGTTAAAGAGTTGTCTACCCTAATCGTGTCGGCACCGGTAGTCGGCATCTTACCAGAACGCTAAATCGCTTGGAGGCACGGCTTACCGTAAGTGCTAACTAGCCATGGCCGAAGCCTCCCACCACACTGCCGGTGATTGAATCCTGGACCTCCCGCTCGTAAGACAATAGCGCCATGCCATGAGATCGTCAAGTTAGTTTTAAAACTCATTTATGTCCCTGAATAGAATATGCACAACGAAGTAAAAGTAAAATAACAGATAAATCATACTAATCAAATATCAAATCAAATAAATATTATAAATGCGAAAGTTTGGATGGATGTATGGATGGATGTTTGTTACTCAATCACGCCCCAACGGCTGAATGGATCTGGATGAAATTTGGCACAGACATATATTATAGTGTGGAATAACACATAGGCTACTTTTTATCCCGGAAAATTATAGAGTTCCAGCGGGAACCGAAAAACCTCAAAACACGCGGACGAAGTCGCGGGCATCAGCTAGTATTATGTATAAATGCGAAAGTGTGTTTGTTTGTTTGTTGGTTTGTCCTTTAATCACGCTGCAACGGAGCAACGGATCGACTTGATTTTTTGTATGGGTATAGTTGCAGGAGAGTGACATAGGCTACTTTTTATCCCGGAAAATTGTAAAGTGAAATTTTCGCCTATAAAAAGTAAAGAAAGAAAGAAAGAAAGAAAAAGAAAATAAATTTATTCAATAATGGTGTCACAAACAAACAATCATATTCTATACTATTGTACCCAATAAGTAGCATAAGTCACTCTCAGGTCCTCAACTCACCCATGCAAAAACTCACGTCGATCCGTTGCTCCGTTGTGGTGTGATTCAAGGACAAACCAACAAACCAATAAACAAACACACTTTCGCTTTTATAATATTAGTATGATATCTATTTGATATCTTTGTTTGTGTACCATTACTTCATATCTATTCAATCTTATACAATGATTCACATTATACCTTTCAAATAACACAAATAACTCAAATATAAGAAAAATACTTGAACTTTTGTCAATCCCAAAAATTCTAACCACGAAAAATCAAATTACGACGGTATGTAAATGCGTTTGTCCATTGGTACGCGTTAAATTAAACCGGCAAAGTGCGATTCTGAGCGAGCATTTGGTAGAGTTCCGTAGTCATATTTACTAGGTATGTGCTAAAAAATTTGATGGTAGTCTTTCGCTAGTGAAAGTTGTTCAACGCGGGCGGGAAATAATAAAAAAATGGTCAGGTGTATCCCCAATAAGTACCTATTCGTTTATTTTTGAAGTGAAAACTTCTTTAGCCGCGTTGAGCACTTTTTTGTTTAGCGTCGAATTTTGTATAGAAACGTTAAATAATCGACTCCCAAGTCTCAACTGTCACTAGATAAATTGATTTCGTAAACATTTTTTCCAAAAACAACATTCTAAAAACCTTATGATGGGTATTTCGAGGGGGTACTTAAATTAATCATATATTTTTTTTAATTAATTTGATAAATATTTTGGTATTATAGCTATTGTTAGTGTGGCGGGTAACAAGTTTTTATAAAAGAATCTCAACTTTGCATTTATTAAAGTTTATTTTTAACGACGACGGGTCCATATTATAAGGGTTCATCATTTTACCACGGAACCCTAAAAATAACTCAATAATTAGTTAACCCCGCTCTGAACGCCCGAGTAGGAAAAGAAACGTGGGAATGGGCAGCGGTAATTGCTGGAATAAATAAATATGTAGAGTCGATATTACGCTTGAATTATTTTTCGCATACCTAAATAAGACTATATGACACAGAATAATGACTATTATTTTGTCACTATGGACTCCATAAACTTTAATAATTACTTGACAGTCACATCATTAGGATAAGAATAAAGAAATCATAGTCGTTGTAGTCCGAACGCGACACTGACACCGCGCGCGACGGCGACCCTATCAGTTATCACCTGCAGCGCGGAGTCCACCGGAAATTACTACAGCTCCACGCGCGACGGTGACCTAGATATTATCTCGGTGCGCGACGGATACTATACCTCCCGCATGCGTTTAAAAGATACCATAGACTATTCAATTTATTCTCACCGGTAAAGCGTTAACGATTATAGAAAGAGAATAGACACAAAACGTATGTAACTTGGCTAGGGGGCAAGACTTGACACGGGTCTCGCACGCGGCGGTGATGACGTCACTCGCAGCGCAGACCCAGCACCGACATCCGGCCTTTAGCTTGCAGGGCAGGCCTTAGCCTAATCACGGCTAGAAGATAATCAAGATGAAGGACACCAGAGGGCGAGGAAGGTCACCCATGCGATGGACCGACCAAATTAAGTCGGCTACTGGTGGACCATTGCACGAGTGTACCAGGCTGTCAGCCAGCAGGGAGAAGTGGCGGATGCTCGTGAGGCGCATTACATCTGCAATAAAGCCGTCACTACATGATGACCACGACCACTCTGTCAAGAGTGTAACGACGAAGGAGACAGCGTTACCTCGCGCCCCACCCGGGTAGGAGGCCATGCTTCGAGGCCCGTACACCCGCTTCTCTCGTCGTGCCGAAGTGTGCTGAGTCGAGTCTTTTAGCATATTACGAATTCGGGACGACTCCATTCATCCTCTGTTCCCCGCAAGCTGCACCAAATATCCGATGGGCGTGGGCAGGGCGTTACAATTAAATATATATTACTGACCGGCGCTGCCTACGTAAAACAATGCGTATCTCAATGCACCGTGAAGCATCTATTCATAGCTGACGTATAGAAGTTATAATACTATTCAGACATTCAATAAGAGTGGATTGATCAGAAAATAATGGTGATTCATATTTTCTAATCTATATATTATTATTATGAGTATTACGACTGCCTCGTTGGTCTAGTGGTTGGCATGTTCGACTGCAGCCGACGAGGTCCAGGGTTCGAGTCCCGGGTCGGGCTATAATTGAGTATTGGGATTTTCTGACTAGAAATTCTCAGTACTAGCCCGGAGTGAGGAAGTTGGCGGTGTACACCCCCGTGCCTTGGAGAGCACGTTAAGCCGTCGATCGCGGTTATTACATAATATCACTAACATGATACGAGTAATAGTCGTTAAAGCCCGCCAACATGCACTGGAGCAGCGTGGTGGGTCTAAGCTCTAATTCCCTCTCTCGTAAGAGAGCGAAGGCCTGTGCTCAGCAGTGGGACGTTAATGGGCTGTTGTGGTGGATTCAATAAGAGTGGATTGATCAGAAAATAATGGTTATTCATATTTGCATTATTATTATTATTATGTATGTCTCTTCCATCTCGGGACCATGGGGTCCCGGACCTTTGGAAGGCGTACGAGGGGCCGAAACCAACTCGCAGAGGCCCGTCAGACAATTTTACTCTAAAGGAAATGTGACACCAACCGGCGAATATCCCTATATGCACTATGCGAGTGCACCCAAGGACAATTCCCGGTTAGTGCAGGACTATTGCAAAACATGGAAACAAATGATAGGTATGGGTCTACGGGTTTGGCTTGCTATAATGGACTGGTGAAATGGGTCTATGGAAGTACTATGGCCCCTGCCTGACCAGTGTTATTTTACATGAATAAAATGGCAGGGGGTGACTCGCACACTCGGTAAATGGGCCCCCGGGAACAGCCGTTGGACGCCGTCGCGCGCGGTGTCAGTGTCGCGTTCGGACTACAACGACTATGATTTCTTTATTCTTATTATTATTATTATTATTCATATATACATTATTATTATTAAGAGTATAAAAGCGGTGATAACTGATAGACTTGGTTAAGACGTCGGTTTCTTATTTGATTGATTGGCAATTTCATCTTTGGGCGTAATTCATCTCCCTGGCGTAGTGTTGAGCGCTGTTGTCGTATCGAGCCTCCGGGCTCGGGTTCGATCCCCGGCAGAGTCGATCCCCGGCAGAGTAATAAGTGTCTGACAATGGACAACGTGGTTTCTAATATTATTCCAAAGAAAAATATAAAAAAAGGAGCTTAATACTTTAACGAATTTGAGGTGCCACCTTTTCTACCTGATACCTTCCAAAGCAACCGCGATCCAAACTTCATAATCGGGGATCGTTTATACCTCCTACCTACGTACTCGTATATAGAAAAACTTTCAGCTTTAATAAAATAACGAAGGTCTGATCGTTGCGGGATCTTGCTCTATTAGTGCATAGTGATTTTAAACGATTTTAGTAAATGAAATGTGCCGGTAGTGGGTTTAAACCTCTATTATATGTTCTGTGGTTTAAATGTTTTGCCTGACACCTTCTGGTACATAAAGGTATCGATGTTAATTTGTTCATGGATGCTTGAATGGAACTCACATCCATTCAAAAAACGTTTTGAAAATCCACCTAATTTGTTCGAAAAGTGACAAACAACAAGTGAAATAAAGGGGCCATTTTTAACATTTTTTACTCAATTAGGGTAACCACAAGTGCTTCATGCGAACTGGGACCCCCAATTAGCGAAATATTAACTGCTGGGTTCGGTAATAATACAGAAAACGTTGGACGGAAAAATTAAAATTATTAAAATAAAATACTTTCACGCCTGAGTGTACCTAAAGTGTACTTAAAAATCTATACTAATATTATAAATGCGAATGTTTGGATGGATGGATGTATGTTTGTTACTCAATCACGCCTGAACGGCTGAACGGATCTGGATGAAATTTGAGACACAGATAGAATATAGTCTGGACCAACACATAGTCTACTTTTTATCCCGGAAAATTAAAGAGTTCCCGCGGTAACCAAAAACCTCAAAAGGGTTTTGTTACTCAATCACGCCAGAACAGCTGAACGGATCTGGATGAAATTTGGCACAGACATAGATTATAGTCTAGAACAACACATAAGCTACTTTTTATCCCGGAAAATTACAGAGTTCCCGCGGGAGCCAAAAAACCTCAATCCACGCGGACGAAGTCGCGGGCATCAGCTAGTATTCAAATAAAATACTTTAACGCCTGAGCATACTTAAAATGTACTTAAAAACAGCTGGTTTGTGTGAGTTGGAATAATGATACTGCCTGCGGCTTTGCTTACGTGATTTGAAGCTTTTTTACACGACTGTCCAAAGAAAGGAGTGGTTTCAGGGATGTAAGTGTACGAGTATGTGAGTTCCTTTATTCCACCATTACTTCATAATGCCTTAGCAAACAAAACTTAAAATGAATTTAGCCTAAGTTTATCTAATATAATTGTAGATGTAGAAATAATCAATTGCCATTGTACTTTTAATTTTTTTTTTTGAGTTTTCTTTTTTCTATTAAGTTGTTTTTTGCTCTTTCTTTTGTATCACTTTTTATATAATTTTATTTATATTTAACCATGTTATGTATTAGATACTTATGTTTGCTTGCATAATTTTACATACATTGGCATGTATCTATAAATTTATGTAAATTATGAAAATCATAGGTAAAAATCGGTAGCGAACCTAATGAATAAAAAAAATAAAAAATTAAGGCGTGTGGGATATCGTTAGAATCTCTACATCTACCAGAGTGAGACTGGCTATAAATTTTTGGAAAAAAAATCTTTTTGTTAGTGTTTGTTTTAATTTTATTTAACGCCCAAGGATGGTAAAAGTCTACTTTATAGTGTTAATAGTGGTGAAGTTAGAGCAACTTTTCGAACAAATATATTTTTAAAGGTTTTTTCAAACTCAAACTCATTTTTTTATTCAAATAAACTTATTATAAGTGCTTTTGAATCGTCGAGTGAATCAATCACTGGTTCGGAATGCCTTTCCTTTTAAAGTTGGAAGTGGGTCGATTCCATTTTTTAAAGTTGGAGAGGTCCTGTATACATCTTAAACTGTGTGGAAACAACAAATGTGAAGTATAATGTATAATATACAGTACAACAATGTATATGAAAGGCAGTGGTGGTATGTTGTCGGGACACGACACTTTGTCGTCTATCTCCCGACATTTGCTGATGTTATCGACACTAAATGGACGACTTTTCGGCGTGGAAACACACGTTCCATATTACAACCACCAACGACACAACCAAAGTCATTGGAGAGTGCGTGTTGGTAGTAATTACATACGTCTTCAAAATGTTGTCTTCAGAGTCACTCAGCGGGCGAGGAAGAGAGCAAAGAGCAATTTTTTTGGGTTGGTTTATTGTTTCAAAAAGAATTATTATACAATTCACATAAATGAAACTTACAGGCTAACATATTATAAAACTTAATGTAAACAAGATTTAGCAAGAGTTTAACAACAGCTTAAAGAATTGTGAAGCTGATGAAGCGGTTTGACGACCCTCTGGCGCGGTGTTGAGCGCTTGTCTTAACGTAGGAGGTCCCGGGTTCGATTACCGGCAGGGTTAATTAGGGTATTAATAATTTCTGAATTATCTCTGGTCTGGCCTGTCGGGAGGCTTCGGCCGTGGCTAGTTACCACTCTACCGGAAAAGACGTGCCGCCAAGCGATTTAGCGTTCCGGTACGATGCCGCATTGAAACGTACAACCTACAACGATGCCGTGTAGAAACCGAATAGGGGTATGGGTTTAATATAACTGCCATACCCCTAACAGGTTAGCCCGCTACTATCTTAGACTACATCATCACTTACCATTAGGTGAGATTGCAGTCAAGGGCTGACCTGTAGCAGCGTTAAAACAAACAAACAAAGTTGTAAGCATTTTCATATTATACTTAGTATCTCATAAATCATAAGTACAAAATGTACCACTAAATTCCATAGCGAAAAGGAAATTTTCAAGTGCTCATACCGAAGCGATCCTTAGGGATTAAAGCCATTGTAAGAGGGATGAATTCTTAGAGGAAGGACGATATCCCCTTCAAGGGAAACTCTAAGGATTCCAGAGGTCATAAATTTCGCTAATTTTTGCTATTTACTTTATAAAGAGTATAGGAAATCTGTTTTTATTGTAATTGTTGTAAAGTTGTTTTATTTCAAACTCAAAAGAAAGTTATATATAGATTATAGACCATGTAAACTTTGAGTCGTCTTGATCTACCACTGGTTCGGAATACCATTCTTAACGAGAAGAACCAGCGCGAATTTGTATTGAATTTTAGTAACAGAGCCTATATTATTATTATTACTTTAAGGCAAACTTTGAGCGTTTTGCCTGATGGGATTCCGTCGTGGCTAGTTACCACCTTACCAGCAAAGACATACCGTTAAGCGATTTAGCGTTCCGGTACGATGCCGTGTAGAAACCGAATAGTTTTCCGAAATAAAAAGTAGCCTATATCGCTCTCCAGGTCCTAAAGCATGCAAGCAGGTCCCATGCAAAAAATCACGTCGATCCATATGCTCATTAATTTGCATTTGAACCAACAAACAAACACACTTTCGCATTTATAATTTTAGTATGACACTACAGTGCCATACTAAAATTATAAATGCGAAAGTATAAATGCGATGTATAAGACATTTACAAATGTCTTTTTCTGCAATCAACCTGTGGATTACGGATCAAGAAATATCCTTATTCTATACTAGATGATTCCCGCGACTTCGTTCGCGTGGACTAATTCCCGCAGGAACTCCTTAATTTTCCGGGATAAAAAGTTATGTTCTTCCCCGGGATATAAACTATCCCTATACCAAAGTTCATCAAAATCGGTTGAATAGGTGGGCCGTGAAAGCGTAGCAGACTGACAGACACACTTTCGCATTTATAATTTTAGATAGTATGGAATATTAGTATGGATTCGGTACAACGCAACGGGACTGCCCGAATTTTACATCCGTATGTATTCACAGGTAAGCATGCAATTTTTGTTCTTTTGAAATTGTTTTTAACAATTTGAGGACCTTTTTAAATTCTGTCTTGCCAGGTTTTTTTTTTTTCGCCCTCGATGCAAGCGGGCATTCTATTCATTAGGTCGAGTTAGGTATTTAGCCGACTTTGGAAAAAAGGAGGAGGCGCCTTAATTCGACGCGAACTTTTTTTTGAAACGTGTCGTGAGTTGAACTATGCAATTTTGTGTTAGGTTTGTTTTGAACACCTCTTTGGCGGAGCGGTCTCAAGAAATAATTAGCAAGATTATAGTTTTATTTCCGGTTGGGAAGATTTTTAACCAAGGTTTTTTTTATACACTACAAGTTAGCTCTTGGACTGCGATCTCACCTGATGGTAAGTAATGATGCAGTCTAAGATGGTAGCGGGCTAACCTGTAAGGGGCATTGCAGTTATATTAAACCCATATTTCGGTTTCTACACGGCATCGTACCGGAACACTAAATCGCTTGGCGGCACGTCTTTACCGAAGCCTCCCACCAGGCCAGACCAGGGAAAATTCAGAAATTATAAATTTCCAAACCCTGCCGGGGATCGAACCCGGGACCTCCGCACGATAAGGCAACAGCGCTCAACACTGCGCCACGGAGGTAAACGTGTCGTGATTTGAACTATGCTGTTTTGTTTTAGGGGTTTTTTGAACACCTCTTTGGCGGAGTGGTCTTAAGAAATACTAAGCAAGTTTATAGTTCTATTTCCAGTTGGGAATATTTTTAACCAAGGTTCCCAACCAAGTAACATTTTTTAAAGGCGTAATAATTCCGAAAATGTCCTTTTGGACATAAAAAGAGTTGTTCTTAAAAGAAAATCTATCTATCTATCCTAAAAAAGTATAAAAAGTAATCTCAGTCCAGTATGACAACTTGGACACTTTAGTATGACACTAGCTGATGCCCGCGACTTCGTCCGCGTGGATTAAGGTTTTATGGTTCCAGCGGGAACTGTTTTCTCCTGAATAAAAAAGCCTTTGTGTTAACACAAATAATATGTGTGAAATACGTACATGTCTTCATTTTTCAATTCAATCAATTCAATTCATTGTTCAATCACACCAGAACGGTTGAGCGGATTTTGATGAACTTTGGCAAAGAGATTATAGTCTGGAATAATACATAGGCTACTTATTATCCCGGAAAATTCAATAGATCTCGCGGGAACCAAAACACCTCAAATGAATGTTCGAAACTCAATCACGCCGGAACGGCGAAACGGATCTGGATGAAATTTGGTACAGAGATAGATTATAGTCTGGATTAGCACAAAGGCTTTTTTATTCAGGAGAACTTGAGAAATGAAGGACTATCATGCAAACTTTGAACCCCTATTTCACCCCTTCGGGGGTAAAATTTACGAAAACTGTGAAACACGTATTTCTTCATTTTTAACCGGTAGCTTGTATACCAAGTTTCATTGATATAACTTGAGAAATGACGGACTTTCATACAAACTTTCAACCTTCATTTCACCCCTTCGGGGGTGGAATTTTGAAAAACTGTGAAACACGTAAGCTCATATACCAAGTTTCATGGCTATAACTTGAGAAATGAAGGACTTTCATACAAACGTTCAACCCCAATTTCACCCTTTGAGGGTGAAATTTTGAAAAACTGTGAAACTCGTATGTCTTCATTTTTAACCCGCAGCTCATATACCAAGTTTCATGGCTATAACTTGAGAAATGAAGGACTTTCATGCAAACTTTCAACCCCTATTTCACCCCTTCGGGGGTAAAATTTACGAAAACTGTGAAACACGTATTTCTTTATTTTCAATCGGTAGCTTGTATACCAAGTTTCATCGATATAACTTGAGAAATGACGGACTTTCATACAAACTTTCAACCTTCATTTCACCCCTTCTGGGGTGAAATTTTGAAAAACTGTGAAACTCGTATGTCTTCATTTTTAACCCGCAGCTCATATACCAAGTTTCATGGCTATAACTTGAGAAATGAAGGACTTTCATGCAAACTTTCAACCCCTATTTCACCCCTTCGGGGGTAAAATTTACGAAAACTGTGAAACACGTATTTCTTTATTTTCAATCGGTAGCTGGTATACAAAGTTTCATCGATATAACTTGAGAAATGACATACTTTCATACAAACTTTCACCCCCTATTTCACCCCCTTAGGGGTAGAATTTTGAAAAACTGTGAAACATTTACTTCTTTATTTTTTACCGTTAGCCAAAATACCAAGTTTCGTTGATATAACTTGTAAAACATCTTGAGAAATGAAGGACTTTCATACCAATTTTCACACCCTATTTTACCCCTTTGGGGGTGGAATTTTGAAAAACTGTGAAACACGTACTTCTTTATTTCTTACCGAAAGCCAAAATACCAAGTTTCGTTGATATAACTTGAAAATATCTTGAGCAATGAAGGACTTTCATAAAAACTTTCATCCCCTATTTCACTCCTTCGGGGGTAGAATTTTCAAAAACTGTGAAACACGTATTTCTTCATTTTTAATCGGTAGCTTGTATACCAAGTTTCATGGATATAACTTGAGAAATGACGGACTTTCATACAAACTTTCAACCTTCATTTCACCCCTTCGGGGATGGAATTTTGAAAAACTGTGAAACTCGTATGTCTTCATTTTTAACCCGCAGCTCATATACCAAGTTTCATGGCTATAACTTGAGAAATGAAGGACTTTCATACAAACTTTCAACCCCTATTTCACCCCTTCGGGGGTAAAATGTACGAAAACTGTGAAACACGTATTTTTTCATTTTCAACTGGTAGCTTGTATACAAAGTTTCATCGATATAACTTGAGAAATGACATACTTTCATACAAATTTTCACCCCCTATTTCACCCCCTTAGGGGTAAAATTTTGAAAAACTGTGAAACACGTACTTCTTTATTTTTTACCGTTAGCCAAAATACCAAGTTTCGTTGATATAACTTGTAAAACATCTTGAGAAATGAAGGACTTTCATACCAACTTTCATCCCCTATTTCACCCCTTTGAGGGTCGAATTTTCAAAAATGGTTAAATACGTACTTCTTCATATTTAACTGAAAGCCCAAATGCTTAGTTTCAAATTAAGGACTATCATACAAATTTTCACCCCCTATTTTACCCCTTTGGGGGTGGAATTTTGAAAAACTGTGAAACACGTACTTCTTTATTTCTTACCGAAAGCCAAAATACCAAGTTTCGTTGACATAACTTGAAAATATCTTGAGCAATGAAGGACTTTCATAAAAACTTTCATCCCCTAGAAATGACATACTTTCATACAAATTTTCACCCCCTATTTCACCCCCTTAGGGGTAAAATTTTGAAAAACTGTGAAACACGTACTTCTTTATTTTTTACCGTTAGCCAAAATACCAAGTTTAGTTGATATAACTTGTAAAACATCTTGAGAAATGAAGGACTTTCATACCAACTTTCATCCCCTATTTCACCCCTTTGAGGGTCGAATTTTCAAAAATGGTTAAATACGTACTTCTTCATATTTAACTGAAAGCCCAAATGCTAAGTTTCAAATTAAGGACTATCATACAAATTTTCACCCCCTATTTTACCCCTTTGGGGGTGGAATTTTGAAAAACTGTGAAACACGTACTTCTTTATTTCTTACCGAAAGCCAAAATACCAAGTTTCGTTGACATAACTTGAAAATATCTTGAGCAATGAAGGACTTTCTTAAAAACTTTCATCCCCTATTTCACTCCTTCGGGGGTAGAATTTTCAAAAACTGTGAAACACGTATTCCTTCATTTTTAACCGGTAGCTCGTATACCAAGTTTCATGGATATAACTTGAGAAATGACGGACTTTCATACAAACTTTCACCCCCTATTTCACCCCCTTAGGGGTTGAATTTTGAAAAATCCTTCCTTAGTGTGCGCCTACGTCACAAAAGGAACATACTGTCAAAATTTCAAGTTTCTAACCCTAGCGGTTTAGGCTGTGCGTTGATCCCTTAACGATTTTATATATATATATAGAAGATAGATAGATATTCGGAAATATTGGAGCTAAATAGGGCCCTGAGGTTCCCTGATTGTACAAACTAAGGTACCCTGTAAGAAAACACATTAAACTCTGTATTTTTGTGTATTTGTTAGAAGCATATCATTTACATACTCGTACATACATTTCGAATATCTGTTAGATCTTTGTTTTTATTGGGTACAAGAATTCTTGAATTCTTAAATAAGAATATTATATTAATTCAATATTTGGACGTCCGCGTCGGTAACGATAAATAATATGCTTGTATATAATAACCTAATAACATCTTGTCTGTACCATATTTTACCAAATAAATAATTACTTTATATAATAAAGCCTGTTTATTCGGACAACAGATATACAATTATGTTTCTTACCTAAAATTTATCTTTCTTAAAAAACTACACTATATATAAACTGTTACAATATAATATATTTTTAGACAATTAGAGTTATTCGCGTATTTGATGCTTCTTTACTTTCTGTATGTCCGTTTGCCAATTGGCAAAGGCCTCCTCCAACCTACTCCATTCTGATCTCTCTCTGGCTACTCTACTCCATGTTATGCCTGCAACCTGCCTGATATCATCGTCCCATCTTTTTTGTTGTCTACCTCTTTTCCTTTTACCTTCCCTTGGATACCATTGTGTAATTATTTTGCTCCATTTTTCCTTTCCTCTGATCATGTGTCCCGACCATTTCCATTTTAGCCTTTTAATTTTTAGGGTTACGTCCTGGATCTTGGTCTTTGTCCTAATGTTTTCGTTTCTTAATCTATCCCTTCTCTTTACTCCTAGCATGCTTCTCTCCATTGCTCGTTGGCAAACGGCAATTCTATTGGTTGTGTTTTTTGTTATGGCCCATGTTTGGCTTCCGTATACTAAGATTGGTAGAATGCAGACATTGAACAATTTGCTCTTTGCTGCTATATGAAGGTTTTTGTCTTTCATTACTTCCCTTAGGCCCCAATATCTTTTCCAGCTATTTGCTATCCTTCTTTCGATTTCTTTGTTTATGTTATCTTTAGGTGATATCAGCTGTCCGAGGTATATATATTCTTCAACATAGCTAATTTGTGACTCGCCTACATTTATGATGCTTTTATTTCCATTGGTCATTACTTTTGTTTTTTCGGGATTTAATTTTAGTCCTACTTTTTCACTCTCAGATGCTAGTTCGTTTAACATTCTGTTAAGGTCTCCTGGCGTTTTTGCGAATATCACAATATCGTCGGCAAATCTTAAGTGTGTTAATGTGCGGCCATCGATATTTAAACCCAGATTTTCCCATCCCAAGCTTCTGAAGATCATTTCTAAAACAGCCGAGAAAAGTTTTGGAGAGAGAGGATCTCCTTGTCTTACTCCTTTTTGTATCCTAAATGAATCTCCTTTCTTTTCTAGCTGAATGCACGCCGAGCTGTTCCTGTATACATTTCTAATCAATCTTATATACTTTTGTTCTATCCCTTGTTCTCTTAACGCCTCCCAGATGTTTACATGTATTAAAGAGTCGAATGCCTTGCTATAATCGACAAATGCTAGATAGTATATGAGTTGATATTCAGCATATTTCTCGATAATTTGCCTAACAGCATGAATATGATCAAGTACTGAGCAATCTCTTCTAAAACCTGCCTGTTCTATTGGCTGTTGTCCATCGAGTTTTCCTTCAATTCGCTTGAGTACGACCTTTGCAAATATTTTGTATAGGTTGGACATCAAACTTATGGGCCGGTAGTTTCCGATATCGTACTGATCACCTTTTTTGTACAGAAGGATTATATTAGATTTAGTCCATTGTTGTGGAATCGTTTCTGTGTTGATGATACCATTGAAGATTTCCTTGAGTATAGGTGTTATTGCTTGTTTCGCTTGTTTTAGTACTTCATTGCTTATTCCATCAGGTCCTGGAGCTTTATCGTCTCTTTGGGTTTCTATAGCGGATTCTATTTCTTCCTGCATGATGCTGGGTACAGACGAGATTTCTAACAATTCTATTTCTTTTTCCACTACGGTACTTTCATATAGTTTCTTGTAGTAAGATGTAGCAATTCCTAATATTCCTTGTCTTCGGTTTCCCTTCATTTTATTATTATCTTTCATCTGTACGATCCAGTCCTTTTTGTTAGTTAACTCTTTATGTGCCTTTTTTATTCCTCCTGTCTGTAAAATATGTCTCTCTATTGTTTCCATTCTCCTCTGAGTTCTATCTTTTCTAATACTTTCATTTATTTCTTTGCTTAATTTTGCTATTTGCTTTCGACTGTCGTTAGTATTTTTTTCATTGATTAGGTCAGCTCTTTGATTAAGAAGGTTAATGGTTTTGGCAGTCACCCACTTGTTAAATAGGTCTTTGCTATTAGTCCCTTGTTGAATAGTTGTTTTGATTGTTCCTTCTAACCAGTTGTATTTTTCTTGCACTTCCATGTTTGCTGTCTCTTTATTGTAATCCCTAAGTTTTATCGTTATGGAATTGGCTATTTGGGCTGTTTGGTATTTGGTAAGTTTTGTGTTCTTCATATTATATTTTCTTGGTCTAGGGTTTTTTGGCGGGGTTATCATCAGTTCAGCTCGAATCATTCGATGGTTGGTATTGAAGTTGAAATTGCTTATGACTTTCATGTTTGAGAAGTATCTGCTTTTACTAGTCATTATGAAATCTATTTCGTTTTTTGTTTTCCCGTCTGGTGATATCCAGGTCCACATCTTACTTTCTTTCTTCTTGAACATTGTATTTAAGATTCTCAAGCCATTCTCCTGCGCAAAGCTTACAAGCTTCTCTCCGTTTCTGCTTCTGGCCTTTTTTCTATATACAAATGGTCCAAGGACTGTGTCTTCTTCTGGTTGTCGTTCTCCAATTTGGCCATTGAAGTCTCCTATCACAACTAGGTTTTTGTGAGCATGGTCTTGGATTGCTTTATTTAGCTCTAAGTAGAATGAGTCTATTGTTCCAGTATCGGATTGTTCCGTAGGCGAGTATACTTGTATAATGGACCATGGATCTTTGTACCCCGGTAGTGTAAGATTCATCACCGCTATGCGCTCTGATACTCCAATAAAGCTCTCCACATAATTTGTAAGGTGTTTTTTGATAATAAAACCAACCCCATGATGACCTGGGGTCGTTCCTATATGGTATAGTAGATAATCTGGATGGGAGATAATTCTTTCTCCCATTCGCCTTACCTCACTCAAACCGACGATGTCCCATTTGATCTTTTTTAATGCATATGTTAATTCAGTAAGATTTTCATCGTTCTTCAGTGTAAGTACATTGAGGGCTGCAACATAGATTTTTGATTTTTTGTGACTGTTTTCGCAATTTTTCTCCTGTGTTGTTGGAGGGTTGTGGTCTCTTTCCCCCACGAGGACCAGTCGGCTTGGGGGAGATTGTGTAATTTCTTTAGTTTGGTTTTCGTAATTTGGTTGGCTTATCCGTTTGCCGGTTGTTAATTGCTATTGGTTTTTATGCATGAGGACGTCAGTGAGAGAGTTTGATCGGGTTCTCAACAAATCGAAGGCGTTTGTCCTGTTAGTTTTAATAGAACTTATCGTTTGTTGCTTTTTAGGTTTAGTAGTTGACGTAGACTGTGGTGAAATAGATAGTTCTCTTTTCCTTTTGTCGGAGTTGGGTCCTTTGACTACTAGTTTATCATATTTCAGAAAAGCAATATTTCCCTTTTTCTTCTCCTCTAGTAGCTGTGGTAGCAAAGCCTTTCTCTTTTCTATAACTTCCTTAGAATAGTCTTCCGATATATAGATTCCCTTTAAACTTTTTTTATTCTTTATAATTTGGTCTTTTTTCCACCCGTTTGTAAATGAAAATAGCACAGGTCTATGTTTGTTCTCGGCTTGTTTTCCTAGACGGTATAGTCTGTTCACTTCATTTTCTTCCACAGATAAATTTAAGTCTCTTTTAAAGATCTCCTTAATGGTTTTAAATAGCTCTAATATAGATTTTTCGCTCTCTTCTAATCCATAAATAACTATGTTATTACTTTTCTTCTCTCTTTTCAAATATTCAATCTCGTTCTCCAGGTTACGAATTTTTTGATTTAATTTTTCATTTTCTTCGATCATAGGAGTTAGTTTTTCATCTATCCGATCCATTATGTTCTTCGTAAGAGATTCTTTTAGATCATTTGTCTGTTTTTGCATTTCTATCTTCATTTTATCGAATAATAATTGAAATTGCTCGTCCATGTTTTCTAACGAAATTGTATGACACGGAACGTAAATGCGAATTGGTAGAAAATATTTGTTCGTGATGGTAACACTCAAGTTAGTTGTCAGCCTAGCCGGTTGACAGTGTTTATTTTACCGGCTGTCAACTTGACGTTGAATGTTGAAATAAATTACGTTGATTATTCTAACCTCAATTGCAGTTGTATATGGTTCGAGTCCCGGGTCGGGCCATAATTAAGTATTGGAATTGTCTGACTAGAATTTCTCAGTACTAGCCCGGAGCTCTCATTTTGGGACCACCACTACAGCCCATTACCGTTCCACAGCTGGGCACAGGCCGCCACTCTCATAGGAGAGAGGGAATTAGAGCTTAGACCCACCACGCTGCTCCAATGCCTCTCATGCCTGCACGCCAAATACATGGTATTGAACTTCGAGTAATACGTTTTAAGCTGTCAAATGATTACGATTTGCTTGGACAATTATTGGGCCTCAGCCTCCCAATCATGTAAGAATGGCCGATCAAACGTTAAAGATTTTTGTTAAAAGTAAAATAAACCATAATTGCATTGAATTAGAGCTCAATTTCGTCTGCCCATTCTTATACGTTTAGGTATGTACGATACTCTAACGTATAAGAATGGATACATGAAATTGAGCTCTAATTCAATGCAGTTATGGTTTATATTACTTTGACGCTGAACCATTACGTTTGATCATCAATTCTTACTTAATCGGGGGGCTGACCCCTGATTACGTAAGAATTGTCGATCAAATGGTAAAGGTTCGGCGTCAAAGTAAAATAAACCATGACAGCATTGAATTAGAGCTCAATTTCGTCTGCCCATTCTTATACGTTTAGGGTATCGTACATACCTAAACGTATAAGAATGGGTATACGAAATTGAACTCTAATTGAATGCTGTTATGGTTTATTTACTTTGCCGCAGAACTTTAATGATTTCATCGGCCATTCTTACATGATTGGGGGGGCTGGTCTGGAAGGCATCGTCCATGGTTAATTTAACCACCCTATCGGCAAGGACATGCCGCTAAGCAATTCTGCCGTGTAAAAAGAAGACAGATTATGGACGTACTTATTAATTTTTTTTATTTTACTAGCGCTTGGCTGCAATAAAACTTAGTAGTGTTGTACCTAATTGGGCTTAATTTAACTGCCATACCCCTAACAAGTTAGCTTCATACAGTCTTATAGACAGAAGAAAGAAAGACAGAATGAAAAATTTCTGAGCACTTCTGCACAGAAATAAACTTAAACTCAGCATCAGATCAGAATCAGATCAGAATCAGCATCAGAATATTAAACACCAGATGAGTTATAGTGTAGTAAAAAAAAACATTTCAGAGTTCCGTAGTAAAACAAGAAAATCATTTATAGTTTTGTCCAGCCTCTCTGTCAGTCTGTGCGTCTGGCTATGGAACCCTGCATTGACGTTTCATCACTTTACTTTTCACATTTTTGCCGGCGAGTGGTAACTAGCCACGACCGAAGCCTCGCGCAGTCTACCAGAAAGACCAGAGAAAAAGTCTTCGAAACGCCAATAAGTGCGGGACTAATAAACATTGACCCTAAAAAAAATGTAAAGCTGATTTTTGGCACAAGTGTTCCTTGGGGTCTGAGAAGTACAGTCTTAAAAAGTCCCCACCCCTAGGCCGCGGGCTTCCCCTCACCCCTCTCAAACGTCTCCCCGACCGCAGTTTTTTGTAATTTTCTCAAAAAATAGTAGAGCTAGAAAAAACTTATTATGGCGAAAATTATCTTCATTAAATTATCCACAAAATAACTTTATACTTCATTTCGATAAGACTTATAGTTTCGGAGATATGTTAACCCTTTGTGCATGAAAATATCTTAAGAGCTTCGTATTATTTTTTTTTAGTATAAGAAAATAAAACGTTTTAAACCCAAGTGTCCTAATATGTACATTGTTGTTGGGCGGTGTTGTCATCTGTGGTACATTGACAAGGGTACAGTGTGATACTAGATAAGGATATGGGGGAGTGCAGACAAGCGACTTTTAAAAGCCTGTTGCGACAGAATAGGGATTATTAAATAGAGGGATTATTAAAAAGAGGGTCTTCCAAAAGACCTAAAATTCACATCCTCGGTGACGGGTTGTTTTAAGTTTGATAACCATTTTAAAATATAGATTAAAGAAAAAAAGTGCGTTGAAATTTGATGACGTCACAACTGTAAATTTCATACAACTTCCATACTAGAAGTGCGTTTTTGAGTTTGATAAAGAGTTGCTGTTCTGATTGAATTGTCATCATCCCTATTGTCTCGATAATGTTTTCAGAATCAGGGTGTGTTTTTAAAACGTCTCAAACTCGGCAAGTTTCTATTCTGCTTTATTATGGTAGAAAATAATAAGGCAGCGAGGTGTCGGTGTCGGTGACGCGAATCCACAAGTTTACCCCATACAAAAAAAAATTCTTTCCAAAAAACCGACTTCCAAAGCCACTGTAAAGTAAAAAATAATTTTGATTTCTACACACTATGTTGAAGTCGGGCGAGCCTGACGCGTCAACTTTGCCTATCTTTGTTATACTCGCCCGACTTCAACATAGTGTGTAGAAATCAAAATTATTTTTTACTTTACAGTGGCTTTGGAAGTCGGTTTTTTGGAAAGAATTTTTATTTTTAACTTTTTAGTGTAGTCTAAATCCGCACGGCTTAGGAGTGCAATACCCTGCAGCATCAGAGTTGAGGAGTTGGGACTTGGGTTTAAGTATGAAGTCGTTGCTTGACACCTACAATATGAATTCAACATAAAAAATCCTAAATCGCTATTTTTCAGGAGTTCTGTACCCTGAAGCATCAGGGTTGAGGAGTTGGGACTCAGAGTGGAATCGTATACACGTGACTTGATACCTACTATATGAATTCACCATCGAAATTTCCTAACTCCCTAGTTTTGAGGATTTCATGTAGTATGGTACACCTACAGCATCAGGATTGAGGATTTGGAGTCAGAATTTTTTATGGGACCACCTCGGGAGCTTCCTCTAACAAATGAAAAAAAAATTTTTCAAATCGGTTAAGAAACCACGGAGATATGCACCGACATACATTAAAAAAAAAAAAAAAAAAAAAAAAAAACATACGCGCCGAATTGAGAACCTCCTCCTTTTTTGGAAGTCGGTTAAAAATGCATTTAAACGCGGCTAAAGAAGTTTTCACTTTAAAAAAATTAAATAAAAACTAAGATGGTTAATTAATCTACAAAATAATATAATTACATCATTAGATTTCAATTTTTTCTAAGACACACCTTCGAACGAACACGAAGTCTAGTCGCATGTCTACAAAACAATAAAAAAAAATCTTATAATAGTAATTCGGAGGCTCTTCCTATCTCATTAGTAGGCATTTTTTACCCAATAACGTATGGGCTGTCATTTTTAGGCCGCGTTTTTGTCTAATAGACGCATAGATAATAATCTAATTTTATACTTTATCCTTGTTTTATTGGGAAGACTTTATTAAGTGCATTGGCTGGGTAATAAAGGCTTTCTGTATATATTTTTTTCTTCTGCCCGAATTGTGACATCGATCAAAATAAGGTCATATCTTATAGACTAAGAGATTAACTGCACTTTTGGTAACCATCGCCAGAAAGGCTGATTCAGTGTTAGGTGGATGTAGAGCTCTCCACTGATCACAAAAGTTACAGTCTGCCTGCATGTGGATGGGCCTTTCGCTAGATATGGCCGCTCAAAGACGGTTTATTATTACCAAAAATGAACGCTGCTAGCTAACTAGAAAAGCTGATTCTTGTACAGTATTAAAGTATGCACAGTACCTATGTAAACCGCATAAAAACTGACGCATGTGGATGGGCCTTTTACTAGATATCATCTCTCAAAGACGTTATAAAATATAAGATAAGCTATACTTACTATACGTTCCTGTAAAAAAATATTAGCAATTATTATGTCGTTGATTGCTATTAAAAAAATTTAACAGCAATCAACGGGATGACATAATAATTGCTAATTTTTTTTTGAGAGGTGATATCTAGTAAAAGGCCCATCCACATGCGTTAGTTTTTATGCGGTTTACATAGGTACTGCGCATACTTTAATACTGTACAAGAATCAGCTTTTCTAGTTATCGTTCATTTTTGGTAACAATAAACCGTCTTTGAGCGGCCATATCTAGCGAAAGGCCCATCCACATGCAGGCAGACTGAAGTTTTGTGATCAGTGGAGAGCCCTACATCCACCTAACACTGAATCAGCCTTTCAGGCGATGGTTACCAAAAGTGCAGTTATCTCCTATAATATTACTAACTATAGTTACATGATAATCCATAGGTACACTACAAGTTAGCCCTAGACTGCGATTTGACCTGATGGTACCTAAGTGATTATGCAGTCTAAGAAAGTAGCGGGCCAATATATTAAATGGTAGTTATATGGTCGGTTAAATTATTTTATTTATTTATTTTATTGATAAGACATACCCGATAAGACTTTACAGTATCCCAATACGTCTTATCAGGCTACAATATTACATAATATGAATTATTAAAATTACACATACATCACAAAAAAAAAAAACACAGAAATACAAAACAATAAAAAACACACTATTAATTAAATTTAGATTAAATGACCAAACAATAACAAAAATATACAAATTATAACTACCTCTTCTCTAATAACAATTTAATTATGGTTAATGGTACTCGGTTTCTACACGGCATCGTACTGGAACGCTGAATCGCTTGGCGGCACGTCTTTGCCGGTAGGGTGGTACCTCCCTCCACCAGACCTCCCACCAGACCAGACCAGGGAAAATTCAGAAATTGTAAATTCCCAAATAGACCCTGCCGGGGATCGAACCCGGGACCTCCTACGTTAATACAGCGCTCAACACTGCGTCAGGAATGTTGTCGTCTCAGGGCTGTTATCATTACCAATGATTTCAAATGAATGATGAACTCGTTTCTAATTCGAACCGCTAGGATATGGAACGCCCTTCCGGCTTCCGTTTTCCCCTCCTCTTATAATATAGGTACCTTCAAATCGAGAGTGAATACTGAATAGGCATCTTCTAGGCAAGCGCGCTCCACCTTAGCATCACCACTTGCAAGCAAGTCTGATTGCAGCCAAGCGCTAGCCTATATACTTATTTTAAAAAAAAGTGTGGTGTCGTGGGACCCATAATACATAAATATTAATTTCAAGTTCTAGTCGAGGTAAAAAGAAAATAATTATTCAGGTAAGTATAAATTATTTTTTATTATGATTTTTTTATCGATAAAAATCAAAAACTACTTTACAAAATTATCTTAACACTTTTATTTTATTCATAAAAATGTAAGTACCTATAATAATAACAATCATCACGTAGACTATACAATTAGACACTGTATAGCGAACATACATAAAATTCTTATTCCACGCATTTTCGTTACGGACGTATTTTGCCGGCTAGGGTACCCACATCGTCCCATAACGAACTTCGTTCCAAAACAACAGCCCACCTCCCATATAAGCGATGGGTAATGACGTGATATCAATGTTGCATGTCATCTCGTGAGATCTGTCGTGTGAGACCTAGACACAGCCTGCCTAGGTAACTTGATACGAAACCGGCAAACTGTTGCACCGATAAATAATCAGTACAGGATGTAGGTACTTACTCGTAGGCTTCCTTTTTTTTTTCTGTGACACCACTGGTGAATAAACCTGTTTTTCTTTTTTTTTGTAGATAAAAAATCATGTACCTATATACAGGATCAATTTATAAAATACTAGATGATGTCCGCGACTTCACCCGCTTCAGAAACTCCTTAATTTTCCGTGATTAAATGTGGCCTATGTCACTCTCTATCCGTTGCTCTGTTGCGGAGTTATTGAAGGGCAAACCAACAAACCAATAAACCAACAAACAAACACTTTCTCATTTAGAATATTATTAGTATGAGGACTAAGTAGATGATGCCCGCGACTTCATCCGCGTGGATTAAGATTTTTTTTTAGACCGAAAACTTTAATTTTCCGGGATAAAAAGTTCCTTGTAAGAAATTTTGTCACTCTTTCACGTCCCATCTTTACAATCATTTATATGTTTGGTATACGGACATAGGATAATATGTCCCAGGGAAAGACATAGAGCTTAGAGATACCTCGTACCGGAAAATTTAGGAGTTTCCGCAGGAATAAAAAACAAATCACGCGGACGAAGTTGCGGGCATCGTCTAGTAAATAACATCCCCGTAACACAGATTTGCGCCCATTCCAAAAAGCAAGGGGTTTATAATTGGAGCACAACACAAGTGCCATCGAGTCTAATGCTAAATTAATTATTTCGTTAATTCGTCCGCCTCCCTTAATTGGATTATACCAGCCAACGGGTAAGTGTATCAAGATTTAAGCTTTCGCTACTTAAAGTGGGTAAGTAGTGGGTACAAGATTTATTATATTTTGTCCAACCATTTATTTCAGACTAGCTGATGCCCGCGACTTCGTCCGCGTGGATTGAGGTTTTTCGGTTCCCGCGGGAACTCTTTAATTTTCCGGGATAAAAAGTAGCCTATGTGCTATTCCAGACTATAATCTATCTCTGTGCCAAATTTCATCCAGATCCGTTCATCCGTTGGAGCCTGATTGTGTAACAAACATACATCCATACATCCGTCCATCCAAACTTTCGCATTTATAATATTTATTTGATTCAATGATATTCTAATGCGTTACTGATTCGATTTTTGATAACAATCGACTTTCTTTTTATGAAGAAATTTTTATCGTTTTTTTTTTATCCACTACAAGTTAGCCCTTGACTGCGATCTCACCTGATGGTAAGTGATGATGCTCAGTCTTAGATGGTAGCGGGCTAACCTGTTAGGGGCATGGCAGTTATATTAAACCCATACCCCTATTCGGTTTCTACACGGCATCGTACCGGAACGCTTAATCGCTTGGCGGCACGTCTTTACCGGTAGGGTGGTAACTAGCCACGGCCGAAGCCTCCCACCAGGCAGATTTGTCACATTGGTTATCTTTGCTCAAGATTTTTGAAGTGAAAACTTCTTTAGCACTTTTTGGTAGGGGGTAAACTTGTGGATTCGCGTCACCGACACCGACATGCTCCGCGTTACCGACATGCTCGCGTTGTTACGAAGACAAAAGGTCTTAAATATAAATATACTACATTCGTAATTAAACTATGACTATGACTGCCAATTTTTTTTATTGTTTTATATACCCAAGCGTTTAAATGACTAAGTTTAATAATGTATGTATTAAAAAAAATACATTTTATATACAACAGAGCAGTAAATGTACATGAATCCGTCAGGTCATAGAAACCATCCATCGCCAAAGATGAATGGTGCTTAAAGGACTATCAAGAAAGCTAGTGTTGAAGCTCTGTGAATATTTTAAAAAGGAAAGTCGTACTTGTAATTACTTGATGAGTATACGAGTTACGAAATCCATACTAATATTATAAATGCGAAAATGTGTCTGTCTGTCTGTCTGTCTGTCTGCTACGCTTTCCCGGCCCATCTTTTCAACCGATTTTGCTGAAATTTGGTATAGAGGCAGGTTATATCCCGGGGAAGGACATAGGCTACTTTTTATCCCGGAAAATTAAGGAGTTCCCGCGGGAATCAAAAAACCTTTATCCACGCGGACGAAGTCGCGGGAATCATCTAGTATCGGATAAAAGGGCACGTCGTTTCACTACCTATCGTAAAAAACGATATGCAGCGTCTATGGAGATTTATGATTTGATGGATATGCATTTTTTTGTTGATGGTTGCCTGTCAATAATTATGACACTTCATAGGCGTGCTTATGTCAAAAGTAAAATATCATGCTAAATTTGACAAACCATACGTATTGTTTTTTTAAATAAATTATAGTCCCACAAACTTTTCTGGCTCGGTGGCTAAAATTGGAACTAATTTTTTTGCCTGTTTAGTTTTTGTTTTATTTTTCATTAAAACTACTCACTCAACAACTCACTGGTAAGTTTGTGGAAAGGAGAAGGATGAAAGGGACGGATGAGGATGAGGCAAGCTGAGGCAGTAATGGTAGGCCTTCAAGGCGGGGACATCACTGCTTGGAGAAAGGAGGGGTTTTTAGCCGGTAGGAGTCCGGCACTATCCGATTCGGAGTCGGATGTCCATGAGGATTTTCCCCTCCTACACGAAAAAAAAGGTAAGTTTGAGGAACTGTAATTATGAACCTCTAATTTTAGAAAATTGACAGAATTAACTTCGCACCAATGACTTAGTGGTTAAAAGAATAAAACGAAAGCACTCAGTAATTGCGAGATGAACCTCAGTGACAGACGGACATACAGACATCCGACGCAATGATATACAACATCTATTCATAACAACTTAGATTTTATTGTAAGGACTTATTCACATTGCAATAATTATTTAGTAATTAGAGGTTAATCTCGAATTCGATCGCGTGGATTTAGGTTCTAAAAATTCCGGGGGAAAACTTTCAACTATGACCATGCAAAAATCATTTTAACTATAAATATTATCACCGGTTGCTCACCTCACTAGTTTTTTCGGTAACGATAAACGTTTGTTTAAACGTTAAAATGCAAAAATCACGTCGATCCGTTGCTTTCTTGCGGCGTGACTGATGGACTAACCTACAAACGTGGTACGAAATACGAATCCACACGCTTTTATATTTAAAATAATACTCAGGATCGCCCGCAGCTTCGCTCCCAAAAAATAGCATATCATATTATCATTTATTAATTTAGTTCATTTAAGCAATAAGCAATAAGCACATTTATATAGTATAGTATATAAGTTTATTTTTATTTTTGCACCACCTCCCTTTGCCCTCTTCTCCATTTTTTCCCTAGCGCTAAGGTTGTTTGGAAGAGATCGCTGTTTAGCGATCCGCCTTATTGTACCTATATTTTAAGTTTCCTTGTATCTTGTTTCTTTTGTGTTTTTGTAGGGTACAATAAAGAATATACATACATACATACATTTATAAACACACTAGAATCTAGATCATGCCCGCGACTTAGTCCGCGTGAATTGAGGTATTTTTTCCGCGGAACTCTTCAATTTTCCGGGATAAAAAGTAGCCTATGTCCTTCACCGGAATGTAAGCCCTCTGTACCAAATTTAATTGAAATCGGTTGAGTAGTTGGGCCGCGAAAGCTCAGCAGACAGACACACTTTCGCATTTATAATATTAGTACCTATGGTAATAAGTAGTAGTATTGATTGTTTTGTTCATTAAGTTTACGTCTAGCCTTATTGAATGGTCTGCATTGTAAAGGAAATCTCTGAGCCAGCTTTCTAGCTCCAAGGATTTAGGCTAGGCGTTGATGAGTCAATATAAGTAAAAAGAAAATTAAGATGAAAATATTAATGATAAAACTTGTCACTAAATCTTACATTGCCGTGCGTTAGTCTCCCGAAAAATTGTATCTAAGTATATGAATTTTTTGTGTGTTTAAACTCGTATCAACTTATATTTTCGTCAACACACATTTCTTTCTGGATCACTGTCAACTCATCTAGAGTCTAGACACATGATAGACGCGGCCCAATTCCGCAAATAGCCAACGGAAGTGGCCGCAGACAGCGCGGCACGTGTGCGCATGAGTCGTTTATTTGTGTGAAACCAGGAAATTTCATGGAAAGCCCCAAACTATTCGTGTTTCCATACTAATTCATACTTAATACAAATATTATAAACTAGTGGTTCGCCCCGAACTGAGACCTCGCGGTATCCATAAACTTGTACAGAGCGCCATCTATTGACATAATAATTGTGAAGTTCTGTTAATAATACTGAAGCACATTAAAAATTAAATAATTTCGTTTCCTTATAATATTTATCTAATTTTAGTATTTGTTGTTCATGTACAGGATATAATTCAAATAATTGATAAGTTTCAGGCTCAGCCTTTCAGAAAATTGAGAGTTCGGAAAAATTAAAATTCTAATTATCTCTATTCCTAATTATCTTTAAAATGATATACCGCAACCCTATGTAACGCTATGAAAATATTTTACTTCGCATTCGCTTCTATGAGAGCCCCCCTGGAATAAAGATTTTTATAACTTTTTAAGCCGTATTCGGCGGAAGGCCATCGGTTTACATATTATTATATTTAAATTTGAAGTAATTACGTTCAGAATTCAGAAGTTATAAGGCTGTGACAGACGGACGGACGGACGGACAAGTGCCAATTCACTCAAGTATATTAGTAGTATTCACTCAAGTAAGACTCAGAGACCTTCGCTTCGCTCGGTCAAATTAGTATGGATTTTTCATAGATACGCTGTCTCGGTCAGATATAGGTAAGTTTGTGGGACTAACACGTATAAATCTAATCTTTAAATCTTATGTCGAACTCTATTGTCTCCGCCTCCTTTGTACTCGAGTTGGAGAGCACAAGTATTTACTCTCAGAGATAAATCTCCTAACTTGTCCAAAGTTTAAACTTTAAACTACTCAATCGAAGCTACAGAATTTATAAGTACCCTACATCCTAGAGATCTTTATGAACTTTTGTTTTTATAAATTTAGTTATCTACTGACACAATGTGACACATTCTGTTATATCCATCATACTTCATACTAATATTATAAATGCGAAAGTGTGTTTCTTTGTTGGTTTGTTGGTTTGTCCTTCAATCACGCCGCAACGGAGCAACGGATCGACGTGATTTTTTGGCATGGATACGAGATTATCTCGCGACGAGAGAGAGATGTTGTCGTTGCCGGATTTTTTTTTGAGTTACCCTAACATGCACAATATGCGGTATATTACAAGAAAAAATAGTCGACATGTAAAGGTTCGTAGAGAAAAATACCACAGAGAAATATTACTTTATCTCTACTTTTGACGTAACGAGACAAGTAACCATGTTAGCTTCGGTAGACAGAGAGAGTAAGTATCGGGTATCTAGACATAATTTTACTCGTAGTGCGCATGCTAGCCATACTGGAGAGTGACATAGGCTACTTTTAAACCCTGAAAACGGGAATCATAAAACTTAAACCACGCGGACGAAGTCGCGGGCATTAGCTAGTCTATAATGCAGGCAGTGATACCACGGAATAGGGAATAGTAGGTACATTAAGTGATACTGTGAAAACTTGCTCTAGTTTATTACATTTCGGATTGGTGTTAAATGATACATAAGTAAGTAGTTTTACAGTATTGTGAGATACACGTGGGCGGTATATCGGTATCACGAGCAAATAATAGTAAAGATAACAGTGAAATATGTAATGGACCGTTATTGAAATACTAGGTAGTTATTGATATCTCAAATATATTCAACTGCAGAATGCTAACATTATTACATCCATAGCTGATGCCATAGAATTCAGAAAGACAAGCACTTTATACATAATATAAATAGCAAGTGTGTTCTCCCAAACGGATGAACCAATTTTGATTTAGTTTTATTTAAATGAAATTATTTTATTTGTTTCAAGACTCTACCACCAGTTCTTCTCGGTGGGAACGGTATTCCTAACTAGTGGTAAATTCATATTTTGACGATTCAAAAGCACTGGTAAAAGTTTATCTGAATAAAAATAGTACATTGTTACCCTAGGGATGAAAGTAACTTATTTAGTCCCGAGACGGGGTTTGGCGCCCGAGCGTAGCGAGGGGGCCTATAGTTCGAGGGACTAAATAAGTCTTTCATCCCGAGGTAAACACTGTGCTTTTCATTACGAATATAAGGAAAGTCAAAATAAAAAGTCTATGAATCAGTTGTCTTTACTTTATGAATAAAGTCTATCTTTCTTCTTGTCTATGGATGCACTCGGGTATAAAAAAAGAGTGTTTCATTTGAACTCCAATAAAAATTCAGTTGAAAACGATTCTCCCTAGGGCTGAAAAGTATTACTTTCAACCCGCTTCTCAGGCAACTTCAAACCTACTTTCCGTGTATGAGTAATGAAAAAACTATTCTGCACTGTTTGTATACATTATTTAATAACAAATATTTTTTGTAAGCTATAACTGTTTTTTGCCAAAATAAATCCATACCTACTATCCATATTCGTACATACATATAAGTGCAAAAGTGTGTCTGTCTGTTTGCTACGCTTTCACGGCCCATCTACTCAACCGATTTACATAAAATTTGGTAAACTTATGGATAAGTAGTATGTATTCCGGGGAAGGAAATAGGTTACTGTTCATCCCGGAAAATTAAAGACTTCCCGCGAGGAATAATAATTCTTAATCCACGATTAATCTTAATACTATAAAATTAAAATTAAAATAAATAAAAAAAGTGCGTGTGCAATTCACACACGGCAGAAGGGAAACTTCAGAAAAGCAGCCTACGAGATAATGAGATAAAATATAATTTTTAGCTATCTCATTCTCTCGCAGGCTAAATCCTATCCATACTTCCATACTCCATACTAATATTATAAATGCGAAAGTGTGTTTCTTTGTTGGTTTGTTGGTTTGTCCTTCAATCACGCCGCAACGGAGCAACGGATCGACGTGATTTTTTGGCATGGATACGAGATTATCTCGCGACGAGAGAGAGATGTTGTCGTTGCCGGATTTTTTTTTGAGTTACCCTAACATGCACAATATGCGGTATATTACAAGAAAAAATAGTCGACATGTAAAGGTTCGTAGAGAAAAATACCACAGAGAAATATTACTTTATCTCTACTTTTGACGTAACGAGACAAGTAACCATGTTAGCTTCGGTAGACAGAGAGAGTAAGTATCGGGTATCTAGACATAATTTTACTCGTAGTGCGCATGCTAGCCATACTGGAGAGTGACATAGGCTACTTTTAAACCCTGAAAACGGGAATCATAAAACTTAAACCACGCGGACGAAGTCGCGGGCATTAGCTAGTCTATAATGCAGGCAGTGATACCACGGAATAGGGAATAGTAGGTACATTAAGTGATACTGTGAAAACTTGCTCTAGTTTATTACATTTCGGATTGGTGTTAAATGATACATAAGTAAGTAGTTTTACAGTATTGTGAGATACACGTGGGCGGTATATCGGTATCACGAGCAAATAATAGTAAAGATAACAGTGAAAATATGTAATGGACCGTTATTGAAATACTAGGTAGTTATTGATATCTCAAATATATTCAACTGCAGAATGGTAACATTATTACATCCATAGCTGATGCCATAGAATTCAGAAAGACAAGCACTTTATACATAATATAAATAGCAAATGTGTTCTCCCAAACGGATGAACCAATTTTGATTTAGTTTTTTTAAATGAAATGATAAAATGAAATTATTTTATTTATTTCAAGACTCTACCACCAGCCCCCCAATCATGTAAGGATGACCGATGAAATCGTTAAAAATCTGCGGCAAAGTAAATAAACCATAACATCATTAAATTAGAGCTCAATTTCGTGTACCCATTCTTATACGTTTAGGTATGTACGATACTCAAACGTATAAGAATGGATATGCGAAATTGAGCTCTAATTCAGATAATTCTAATGCAGATAAGGTTTATTTTACTTTGACGAAAATCTTTAACGTTTGATCGGCTATTCTTACATGATTGGGGCCCAGTTCTTCTCGGTGGGAACGGCATTCCTAACCAGTGGTAAATTCATATTTTGACGATTCAAAAGCACTTGTAAAAGTTTATCTGAATAAAAAAAGCTATTCTGCACTGTTTGTATACATTATTTAATAACAAATGATTTTTTGTAAGCTATAACTGTTTTTTGCCAAAATAAATCCATACCTACTATCCATATTCGTACATACATATAAGTGCAAAAGTGTGTCTGTCTGTTTGCTACGCTTTCACGGCCCATCTACTCAACCGATTTACATAAAATTTGGTAAACTTAGGGATAAGTAGTATGTATTCCGGGGAAGGAAATAGGTTACTTTTCATCCCGGAAAATTAAAGACTTCCCGCGAGGAATAATAATTCTTAATCCACGATTAATCTTAATACTATAAAATTAAAATTAAAATAAATAAAAAAAGTGCGTGTGCAATTCACACACGGCAGAAGGGAAACTTCAGAAAAGCAGCCTACGAGATAATGAGATAAAATATAACTTTTAGCTATCTCATTCTCTCGCAGGCTAAATCCTATCCATACTTCCATACTCCATACTAATATTATAAATGCGAAAGTGTGTCTGTCTGTCTGTCTGGTACGCTTTCCCGGCCCATCTTTTCAACCGATTTTGCTGAAATTTGGTATAGAGGTAGGTTATATCCCGGGGAAGGACATAGGCATTTTTATCCCGGAAAATTAAGGAGTTCCCGCGGGAATCAAAAAACCTTAATCCACGCGGACGAAGTCGCGGGCATCATCTAGTTATAAATATGTTTATCTCTTTTTGGTGTCGCTTTTTCGTTCCGTTTTTCGTTTCATCGAATTTTCAAATCACAACGATTCTATAGAAATTTCGCTTCAAAACATTTGTGTAACTTGAATTTGAATATTCTGTGTAAGTACTTGACCGATATTCTCCAGAACAGTCAAAAATATCGACGGCCATCGACCGCAGCTGTCAAGATCTGGACCAAGATTATCGATCCCTTTATTTAAATTCGCTCCCACCTCATAAACTTCTTAAAAACAAGGCGGAATAATTACTAAGATAAATATTACACACTAACACCCGCTTATAAGAGAAACAACCTTACAATAAAACATATAAAGTCTTAATTTCCTTGACAGGAATCAGTAAGACAATAGTTCGAAAACGAGCGCCAATTATCAAGTTAGTACAAAATAAATAAGAATTTGACATAACAATTTAGTTCTAGTTATAAATATGTTTGTCTCTTTTTTGGTGTCGCTTTTTCGTTTCGTTTTTCGTTTCATCGAATTTTCAAATCACAACGATTCTATAGAAATTTCGCTTCAAAACATTTGTGTAACTTGAATTTGAATATTCTGTGTAAGTACTTGACCGATATTCTCCAGAACAGTCAAAAATATCGACGGCCATCGACCGCAGCTGTCAAGATCTGGACCAAGATTATCGATCCCTTTATTTAAATTCGCTCCCACCTCATAAACTTCTTAAAAACAAGGCGGAATAATTACTAAGATAAATATTACACACTAACACCCACACAAAAGAGAAACAACCTTAAAGTTAAACATCTAAAGTCTTAATTTCCTTGACAGAAACCAGTTAAACAATAGTTCGAAAACGAGCGCCAATTATCAAGTTAGTACAAAATAAATAAGAATTTGACATAACAATTTAGTTTTGCATGCAAATTTACTAACATTATTCCTTACTGCAAAAGAATAAGATTCATTTTTCAATGAATGAATTGTAAATTTATTTTTGTTTCTTAGGATCGGAACATGTATGGAACAATTTTGCACAATTAAATTTCAAATAAAAACTTAATACCTTACAATTTTATATAGTGCGACTGTCAAAGTTATTCACAGCACATTACTTTTGAAAAATAGCCTTTATTTAATATGTATTAAGTTACTGGTTATAAACTTGAAAAGTTATTCTGTGTGTAAACAAATTTTGTGCAATACCTTGGCTCTGAAAAGCGTAAGAAATTTGTCTCTGGAGTCGTTTTGCTCGCTTCTTTTGCTCACTTTTTTTTTGCTTTTGCACACGAAACGTGCAAAGCAAAAAGGGTTTGACATTGTTTTCGGTACTCGGTGCCGAAATTGGAGTCAATTAGTGTGTTTTTTTTCTTCAGATAAAAGTAAAATATACCGATGTTTTACCTATTAATAAGACTTTTTCAAAATGAGATTTGATGATAGGTATTTGTTTTTATTTGAAATTTCAACCTGCATCATTGGCGCAAACAATATTGTATTAATTTTTTTTTATCCCGTGAGAACTCTTTGAAGTTTGTCCTTTCGGTCCAGCAGTCAGCATTCTTGCCATCATTCCATGCGGGTATGATATTTTGTATGCTCTCTCTCTCTACACGTCGCATTGCTCATTGTTGAGGGTCCTGACCGCATTTCCATTAATTATAATGACAGGGATTTTCTTGGGATAATAATGCAGTGCCCACTGCATTTCCACATTATCTATCCACTGGGAATCCTTCCAGGTCCATCCGCTTGCGACTCGACTAAGTAGGTACCTACCTACTTAGAATTTTCAACAGTTAGGTTTCTAGTTTCTAACGATTGTTAGCAGATGATAGTGACAATAGCCGGGAACGACGGTTTAACGTGCTTTCCGCCACGGAGGAAACGAAAAGGCCAAATTCGGACATCCATATTCGGTCACACATCCAGTTACCGACTTGGATCAACGTTACTTAACCTTCGCAATCGACTGATATGCATTGCCACAACTAGGCCACTTGTCCTTCGAGTTTTGTATACTATTATTGTTTTATAATTTTATTACAGTGTTTCACACACTAGGAAAGTTTCTAAACTTACTTAATATATACATATCAAAAATTCCCAAATTCCAAATTCAGGGCGCAATTCCCAGAGACGCAGGTTCAAATCCTGCCGGTTCCGAATTTTTTGGTATGCATATAAGTAAGTTTACTATTAATTGGATATTTGTGTTACATAGGTACTAGTTTTGTTTTACTACTACGTATTAATTGGATTACAAGTTATAAGTTTTATTATTTTCAGTAAAACAAAATCATTACTATAAAACAAACGTAAAAAGTATTGAATCGAAGCAGGCGTTACTTTGCGGAAGTCCATGATATTCAGAATGAGTCCATGATGATGAAGTCTCGTTCATTCATTAAACGTAAAAAGTGTTACCAAGTCTACTGGGGATTGAAACTTTTTAGATTGTACCAATTTGTGTGTTCGTTAGTTTCTACGATACTTTTTACCGTTTATCTTGATATTGTTGACACATTACAATGCATGCATGACTACTAGAAACAAAATATTTAAAAGTATTTGAATTTTAGTATTGCAAATCCTTTTTTGAACTTTCTTTAACTTTCAAAATAGAGTTATTTTTTTCCATGATCAATACTTTAGTTATTTTAATTATTATTACTGTATTAGTTTTTTAAGCAATGCAGAGTTACTTATCTACGTCTCTGAAATTAAAATTTAGTACGAGCATAATTTTCCGATTAGATTCTATCATCTGCAATTTCTCTAAATACCTACTATGCATTTTAATTTAGAAGAACACCATATTCAAAATAACTTTATGTTCACAATATTATGCACCGTGCTCACCAACAATGCCTAAAATATATTAGGGAACATCTAAGTCCATTTTAGTTGAAAGTCATTTTACGTGAAACTGTCACGTAAAACTAGTCTTGAGTGTTCCCTAAAATTTAGGGAACAATCGTGCATTGTCGAGTCAACGTCTTCTGAGGATGCTCCGGTTTCGGAGTGAAACGTACGTTGAGAGTGATTGGGAAGATTTATGTGGTGTGGTGCTGTTGTGCCGGTGCGAATTGCTGGGTGGTGGGTGTTCGCATGCTATTGGTGAAAGACACGCACTGTACCACATAGATTTGTTTACTGTGGCGGATTATAGCGAATTAAACTTTAGAGTTCATACATTATCAAAGTAACGCCTGCTTCGATTCAATATTTAAAAGGCATTCTTAGTGAAATCGGGTATAAGTACTTTGCCGAAGATCTTCTTAATTGTAATTCATAGTGCATTAAAAATATTTTAATTACGTCCAACATAGCAAACATTTTATATGCGCCGCCATCTTTCTCACCTTGAGCGAAGATCTTTATCGGTGCTTGATAAATTATATAAAAAATGGAATTGATTATTTAAGCGTCGTTTGATCATAATCGGGCCAGCTTAATTGGTAATTATTTAGTTAATCTTGAGGCGACAATTTTTATCGGATCTCGTGGTATTTATTTCGATTGTGTGGTATTTTTAAATTCTTCGGTGAATTCCCGTTTAAAAGCTTACAGCCTTACACCCTAGACGCAATACGCATACCTACAGAACCATTGAACTTTTTGGAGTTTACCTCCTTTAAAATCGATTTTCATATAATAAGCCCGGGGTATGAAAATTTATAGGGAGAAAAATCTTACTTTCTCCGTTACGTTATTTACTTTATGTTTCCATGACTATGTAATGTATTTTATCTACTCCCATGCTATAAATCCTCTATAACAGGTTCTGAAACAGTTAGCTAATTGCCAACATTAAAACACCCAATGTCCTAATAACCATTACATCATCCAAACGGGTGATGTAATGTTGTACTGGATTTCATTACAACACCCCTGCCACATCTGCTCGATGCGTGGTATCTACGAATATGTACGAATTTCAAAAAAAGAATATTGTCATACACGCGCGTTCACTACCAGAACGCCGCGCGTTGTAAAAAAGTTAACAAAAAAAAAATTTTAATAAATAAAATTAAAAAAAAAAAAATAATAATAATAATTAAAAAAAAAATAATAATAAAAAAACTTGATTTAATAAAATATAATTTTGGTGTTGAAACCCTGGGGTCGTGGGGCGAAGATGCTAGATCCTTTTTTAAGGATCTATCTTCTCGTCTCACAGAGTCCACAGGTGACCGGAGGGCTGGCAGTTACCTCGGCCAACATATAAGTTTGGCTATTCAGCGAGGTAACGTAGCCAGCGTTCTGGGCACATTGCCTCATTACAGCGGCATAGATGATATTTTTAATGTTTAGTTTTTAATTTAGATTTAATTTAGTTTTTAATAGTATTATATAGAATAATAATAACATAATAGACTTCTACTGACTAGTTACTACAAAAAAAAAAAAAAAAATATATATAAAATAAAATAAAATAAAAAAATTAAAAAAAAATTAAAAAAAAAAAAATTAAAAAAAACAAGTAAAAAAAAAAAAAAAAAAAAAAAAAAATAAAAAATAAGCGATTCAAGTTTTGAGTTTTGATGATATTAGGTTACTAGGACTGGATGTTTTAATGTTAGCAGTAAGCTAACTATTTCAGAATCTGTTATAGAGGATTCATATTATGAGTGTAGATAAAGTCTTGTATGCAACAGTTGATAATTAGGTATTAAAACACTCATAGGATACTATTATCATACTCCGCTTCGCGTCGTATGATAAACCCACATTCGTGTTTTAATACCCCTTATTACACAACTGTTGCATAAATAACTATTGATGGATATAAATTATATAAGTAATTAATATAAATAAATGTATCAAGCATGCTTTCAGTAATATAAAAAAAATGCGTTCATTTACCCTCATTCACTAGGTAATCTATATAATCGATCGTAAAGCGAAAACTCCAGTCGTGCGTCGGAGCTGACACACAAAAATTTTTTTTATATATTTTTTTTATTCTACTACAAGTTAGCCCTTGACTGCGATCTCACCTGATGACGTAACAAAGAGACACCTGTATGTCCTACATGTTTTAAATAAATAAATTGAAAATTGAAAATCTATCAACGCGCAGCTCAAACAGTGCTGGATTAGCCGAAACTCGCTCTAGACTAACGATAGGTACTCAATTAGATAAACAACAGAGTCTTGTGTTGTGGTGTTGTTGCATGGTGTGGTGTGTTGTGATAAAAAGTCCGCTACGACGCGGACGCCTCTGATGGCCGTACGAAGCCATAATTCCGGTGACACGCAATGGTCATGCTACATTATTGTAGAGACAGACTTTTTAATACTAGTAGTTCGAACTGAGACCTCGCAGTATCACAGAGCGCCACCTATTGGCATCATTGTGAAGTTCTGTTAAAAGTACTGAGGCTCATTAAAAATTAAATAATTTCGTTTCCTTATTATATTTATCTAATTTTAGTATTTGTTGTTCAAGTACAGGATATAATTCAAATAATTGATCAAGTTTCAGGCTCAGCCTTTCAGAAAATTGAGAGTTCTGAGGTCAACTTTGGACGTTAGAAAATCTCCACTTTGAAAGCCCCCCATTTCATCAATTTTGGACTCTATTTCTAATTATCTTTAAAATGATATACCGCAACCCTATGTAACGCTATAAAAAATATTTTACTTCGCATTCGCTTAGCTATGAGAGCCCCCCAGAAATAAAGATTTTTATAACTTTTTAAGCCATATTCGGTGGGAGGCCATCGGTTTACATATTATATTTAAATTTGAAGTAATTACGTTCAGTAATCCAGAAGTTATAAGGCTCTGACAGACGGACGGACAGACGGACGGACAAGTGCCAATTCACAAAATATTTTTTTCTAAAAAACTTTTTTTTAAATTAATAAAAACCGAATATAGTTAATTATAATAATTATTAAAATATAATTACGAATGTAGTATTAGTATATTTAAGACCTTTTGTCTTCGTAACAACGCGAGGTGTCGGTGTCAGTGACGCGAATCCACAAGTTTACCCCCTACCAAAAAGTGCTCAACGCGGCTAAAGAAGTTTTCACTTAAAAAATATAACAGTTCCATATTAAAATTTATAAAGCCGCCTCTACATTAGCTTAGCCCTCACGTCTTGGTCGACCCACAGGCTAGTTGTGTACTTGTATTACATACAGGATGGTAAATATTGCGACACAATTTATTTTCAGTTCTCGAGTTGAACACTGTAATGTTTTAATTTAAACTTGATAATATTAATCTCTTGTTAATGTGAAGCTTTATTTCAAAAGTTACATTGACTTGGTCAAAGTTTTTTCATTAAATAACTTTTACTTTTAAAGGAATTATTTAGGAAACATTCAAATTACTACTTTTTGAACCTCAATTTGCGTTCGGTGGCTAACAGTTCTGGGTAAATGGTGGATGATTAAAGGCTTTAAATTTTAAAAAAATACGTGCCGAATCCATTACTTCATCCTTTTTGGAAGTCGGTTAAAAATCAATGATAAACCGGGTCCGAAACTGGTTTTTCTGGCAAACTTACTAAAACCGGAACGGCTTGGTAATAATACACGCAACCGCTATGCTTAGGCCGGCCTTTCGCGGACTGCTCGAGCAGTTAGCCAGTGATCAACATACACGGACCGCTCGAGCAGTCATAATCAACAGCTTGAAGCTACCATTGATAACTGCTGCCAACCGCCCGAAGCAGTCGCAACAGCGGTTCCATGTATTTGTGTACGTAGAAGACTGTAGTTCACTATGCAGTCGCAGCTTGAAGCAGTCCATCCTGACTGCTTCAAGCCGTCCGTGTATGGTCGGCCTTAGATATAAAGCTGTCAAAACGTAAGATGCAAATACATAATATGTATGTAAAGTATAAATAACAAAACTCTTTTCACCCACACAAGGGGGTGGAATTCGATTAAAAATAGATTAAAAAAACATCACCCCTGCATCACCCCGTTATCATGTTACGTGTGTATTTTGACAAGCATTTACCGGTGACGAAACCTTAGCTATTATCAATACTTCGTTAGAAGAATGGCAAAAAATGTGTTTTTTTTGTGCGGAGGTCTATCGATTTTTATGTCTATGGGTTTTCTATGTAGCTATAGGTGTTGAGTTTTCTTTCTTGTGAGGTTTCTGTAGGAGTTTTTTATAGACATCGCAAGACAACAATACGCATTTTATCTTACTTTACTAATTAATTTTAATATAAATGTTAAAGTTTGGATATTTGTAAGTTTGTTGCCAAATTGGTAGATATAGGTAGTTGTTTGAAATGTACAAAACTTTTTACCCTGAATTTTGAAATGTGCACTTAAGCAACATTTAAACCCGAAAAAAAATTAAAATTTAACCTAATCCAAGCGGACGAAGTTATAGGCAATGATCTAGTGTTTTATAAATAAACTAAAATATATTATTTACTTTAAAAAATATTATTGTACCTAGTTAATAATATATTACAAAAACTGGATTATTTAGTTTCGTTTTTTAGTTTCACGCGGGTATAAAATAAAATTTTAATGCAAAATAAATTTCTCTTCCTCGGGATATGTCTCCAACTCTCTTATATACCAAGTTCCATCAAAATTGGTTAAATTGTTAAAAAGATGGGCCGTCAAAGCGTAGCGGCCAGACAGACACAATTTCGCATTTAAAATGTTAGTATGGATTTTATTTATAACTCTCGTAGATCGTTGACCTCAGCTGTACCCTGTATTTTTTGCTCTCCACATTAGTTCCCTACTATTAACACCCCAACGATTAGAAGAAGCCCCGTTGGACTCGAATAAAAAAATATGTTATAAACTATTGAAGTGGGGGCATTGACCCGCGGAGGGTAGTGCGAGGGCAATTCATAACACCTTTTTTAATTGACGGAGGTAAAAATGGAAAATACCTACCCCTTTTTATGCTAGGGGAAAATGTATAAAGGAAAAATTAACATTTCAGCATAATTGTACGTACTTAGATATTTTTAAATATACCTAAATTGCAACTTATAATATGTCTTACGTGTGTCAATTTTTAATCGTTAATACACAGGTAGGTACTTAGAATTATTTTCATGCCATTCAGCCATTTTCAAAGCCAAGATGGCTGAAGTTGTTTACCATTGGGCACGAAGACAGAATAACAGAAAAAAATGGTCGTGCAATCCGATTAATAGTTTCGGTAAAATCCGCAGACAAACATAAATACATAGTACATCTATAATAATTAATTAATTATTATTGGGAAGTATATTTATTTGGAAGCTCTAATAGATTATCATAATGTGAATATAATATTGCAGTTCCAATAATATTACAGGCGTATATACGTGTCGAATTGATTATCTCTTTTTTTGAAAAATTAAAAAAAAAACTACGGCTGGTCCCCAAAACGTAACAATTGACGCGTAACACGGTGTCTTAAAGACATTTTTTGAGACAAATTAGTGTGACACCGAAAATAGTGGTGGGTCAATATAGCGGACCACCTCGGCGCGGGAAACGCTTAGACAAACACATTTACCTATTTATTCACTTGGGTAAAGTGGTGTAGAGCTTAGAGTATTTAGACAGGACTTACTAAAATCAGGAAGGAAGGTAGATACCTCTACAACCACTCATCGTCATCGTCATCATCGTTAGGTATAGGTACCTATTTATGATTCAATTTTTTCATAATATTATTTTTTGTCTCCTATTTCAGTTTCTTGCCAAGCTTGCTTGGTAAAAACGGACAATGTCAAATGACACTGTAGTAACAACAACAAGACTTGTTGTTACAAAGACAAGAAAATATATTTTAGCGGGATGGTTAGAATAATTGAAGCACTTGAATCCGACTCTGGAGCTCTCATTCTCTGAAGGACTCATTTTTAGTAGGAGATTTTTTTCTGAAACGTAACAATATGACACTTGCTCTAAACACGTATAATCTTGCAGTAAGCCCGTCAGCAATGACTATTTGTAACAATGGAAGTTCCTATATTGACGACTTGTGATTTTTATAAAACTGTACTTTTAATTTGCCCGCTCTATACCTTCTAAGCTCAACACGTAGAGTGCTTAAGGTCTATGTTGACTCTACTGGAGACCGCTTCGCCGCCGCTGTGTTTGTCTCTGTACTCTATTCCGCTCTACCTTCGTAGAGTTCGGGTGTATTGACAACTCTAAATTGACTGGACTGACACCTAGCACCTACATTCCTAACTACTATCTACTATTCTGTGCCACTATTATTAATTCTGACCTCGCCAAGCGAAATAACCAATGATTTTAGTGGCATATGCTACTTTTTATCCCGGAAAATTCCCCTTTTTTAAAATCCACGCCGACTAAGCCACGCGAAACTTCTTCTATTTTCTTGAGTTTTTATCGGATATACTTTGGAGACTTTTCAACCTTTTTTTTTTTTTTTTTACTTTTTCAACAGCAAGTTTTAACCGTCAGCGTTGGCATCCTTTAAAAATGTGGTTGACGTCCAATTTGCTCGAACGACACGGTTTTGATACGAACCGCTACGCAGTGGCGTGCACAGAGTTTGAAGCTAGGGTAGGCATTAATTAGTCAGAATACCTATTTACTGACTGTCATGATGAAAAATGAGCATTGACTTATTTCCATTTGGGTAAGCAGTGCTTTTATGCCTCTATGAACGGCACGCCACTGCCGCTAAGGTGTGGAATGCCCTTCCAGCGCATGTATTTCCCATTACCTACGTATAGTATAAGACATAAGTATTACCTTCAAGGCAAGAGTGAATTACTGAATAGGCATCTTCTAGGCAAGCGCGCTCCAACCTAGACCTCATTCAAGTAGCCCATTGGTAGTCTATTCAAATTCACATCGATTCCATTACAATTTGAATTACCGGCAAAGACGTGCCGCCAAGCGATTTAGCGTTCCGGTACGATGCCGTGTACAAACCAAATAGGGGTTTGGGTTAATTAAAACTGCCATGCCCCTAACAGGTTAGCCCGCTACCATCTTAGACTGCATCTTCACTTACCATCAGGTGAGATCGCAGTCAAGGGCTAACTTGTAGTGGATAAAAAAAAATAAGAATTGACTCGTAGGGGTTTACCTAATTGGGATTGGGGTTTTCCATCATACTCTTTATTTATATCCCCATGTTAGTTATATACCTACCGAAATCAATTTAATTTACCTATTAAAAAAAATACAGCCCACCTACAAAACTCTAAAATCGTTTACAGTTTCCGATAAACATATTAAGCTTTTTTAACAAGACAACTTAATTTCAGACCTCATGTATTTTGAACCCTATTGCCTTGTTAATAAGGGCTACATTAAACTATATAGCTGCTACTCGTAAGCTTTGTGTACACGTAAGTAATTGTGCGTTGAAAGTGTACTCTCATTGTGTATAATGAGTACGCCCGTTTGTGTCTATTTCACAAAGATGTCGTGTTAATAGATGTGACACTATTTACCGCGTTCTATGACGACTCCATATCACCATGAATGTGATCAATATATTATTATTACTCTTACTAGATGGATAGACACGTCGTTCCGTTACCCTGTTGCGGCGTGATTGAAGGACAAACTAACAAACAAACACACTGTCGCATTTATAATATTTTAGTATGGTGGTGGCGGACTATAACCTGGTAGAGTGGCGTGGCAGTAATAATAAATGTTACTGTTATATGAGGGAACATGTCAACTACCACTACTACCACTACCTACAGCCCATTAATGTCCCACTGCTGGGCACAGGCCTCATATAGGAGAGAGGGAATTAGAGCTTAGACCCACCACGCTGCTCCAATGCGGGTTGGCGGGCTTTAACGACTATTATCATGTAAGTGATAAACATGTTAACATACAATCAAAATTAATGTCCGATCTCATCATCATCATCATCATCTCAGCCTGCGGACGTCCACTGCTGAACATAGGCCTTTCCCAGAGAACGCCACCACACCCGGTCCTCAGCCTTCCTCATCCAGCCACTTCCCGCCACCCTCTTAATGTCGTCGGTCCATCGTGCTGGAGGGCGCCCCACACTACGCTTACTTATACGCGGTCTCCACTCTAAAACTTTCCGGCTCCAGCGGTCATCGCTCCTTCTACAGACATGGCCCGACCACTGCCACTTCAGCTTGCTAATGGTTTGGGCTATGTCGGATACCTTGGTTCTCTTACGGATCTCTTAATTTAGAATCTTGTCCTATGTCCCATCTTGTAGGAACTATTAACTATATCCGTGTACAAATGACTGCTTTTACGCCACGCCGTTGATACGTGTCCCAGCTAAGTGTAGGAACATCGTTTATATCATTTTGTAACTAGGTTTCGACTAAAAAATTCATGAATTCCTTTACTTTTGGTACAAGGCTAAGCCTTTATTTCAATCTTGCTAAGTGATGACGGGAATTTTCTCGCAGGGCCTGGGAAATTGATGACGTAGCGTAAAATGAAAAGAGTAGACTAATAATTCAAGTGTCATTTAAAAAAAAGTGATCCCCGAGACTTCGTAGACGTGGATTTTTAGATTTTTAGTTTTCCAAATCCCGTGAGAACTTTTTTTTTTCGGAACACAGTTTACTATATACCTACAGTAGGTACCTACCTATTACATTACAGTACAAATTTCCGTCAAAATCCGTTAGGTCTTCAACTACACCCATGCAAAAAAACCACGTCGATCCGTTGCTCTGTTGAGGACCAAACAACAAACAAACATACTTTCGCATTTATAATATTAGTATGTGATACGCCAAGGCGGCCGTCCAAATAACTTGGCACGCAGACAGAGAGAGAGGAATAATTGAACCTAGGACCTTTTGGATTACACCTCTAAACCGCTGAGCTATCGAGGTTCATGTTATCACTTATTTACCATAAGAGATATAAGCTTATCGCCTCTCAAGTTCTGAAGACCATCCATCTTGTAATCACTCGTAATCAAACAACGGGGAAAGATAACTTTGTTTATTATAGGTTAAAATTGGGGTACAGGATTGGTTGGAGCACTTTGAAATTTTGTGAACTTTTGACTTTTAAGTTTTAAGTTTTTTTATACTGCTTTTACTACTAGTAGCTTTGCTCACAGTACTTACCTTTTAAGGGACGAGTAGCCTAATTGCGACAACGCAAATCAGTTGATTGCGATTGTGAAGCAACGTTGACTCGTTAACTGGATGAATTACCGAATTGGGAAGTCCGCTTTTCGTTTCCTCCGTGTCTCGGAGAGCACGTTAAGCCGTAGGTCTTGGTTATTCAAATGGTAAAGGTTCAGCGTCAAAGTAATATAAACCATAACTGCATTGGATTAGAGCTCAATTTCGTGTATCCATTCTTATACGTTAGAGTATCGTACATACCTAAACGTATAAGAATGGGTACACGAAATTGAGCTCTAATTTAATGCTGTTATGGTTTATTTACTTTGCCGCAGAACTTTAACGATTTCATCGGCCATTCTTACATGATTGGGGGGGCTGATACTTAATATTCGCTCGAAACCTAAGAGTTGAAACTATACCTACTCTTAGTCGAGTCGTATGCGGAAGGACCTGAGAACCCACCGCATTACTATGTAAATTCTAAAGGATACCCCTGCCATTAAGTGATTAATGGAATGGGGTCAGCACCCTCAGCAATGTAGTGATGTATTCTTTGTACAATTATGTCGCAGTGCATCTCCGTGGGCCCAGCTCCATACAAACTCATGCAAACATGCTCGCGCACCGAGGGTTCCGTACAAACCTGTAGTAAGTTTTAAATTATTTAAAAAAAACTACTTACTTACTAGATCTCGTTCAAACCAATTTTCGGTGGAAGTTTGCATGATAATGTACATCATATATTTTTTTTAGTTTTATCATTCTCTTATTTTACAAGTTACAGGGGGGGCACACATTTTACCACTTTGGAAGTGTCTCTCGCGCAAACTATTCAGTTTAGAAAAAAATGATATTAGAAACCTCAGTATCATTTTTGAAGACCTATCCATAGATACCGTTTTTGAAGACCTATCCATGATAGATAAACAGACAGACGTCTCAGACATGACGAATCTATAAGGGTTCCGTTTTTTGCCATTTGGCTACGGAGCCCTAAAAAGACTAAAATTGAACTCAATAGTTCATGTAAGACTATTTAAACGCTTGTTCCTTGCATGATAACATAATTAACTGACCCGGTTACCGGGTTAACTAAACAGTTAAAGTAGTTTACATTTGACTTGAAGGAAATAAAGTTGTTTTATTAGAGCGGCCGGACATTTGGAAAGAAATGTAACGAATCACTTCTAAATACGGCCTCCTTCGTTTGCATGTAGACTCGTGTACACAAGTTGTTAAACATTTTTGAAGTGAAAACTTCTTTAGCCGCTTTGAGCACTTTTTGGTAGGGGGTAAACTTGTGGATTCGCGTCACCGACACCGACACCTCGCTGCCCCTGCTCGCGTTGTTACGAAGACAAAAGGTCTTAAATATAAATATACTACATTCGTAATTAAACTGTAATGCCTTAGTTTTAAGGTTTATATTTTAATTATTTTAAATTTTTTAATTAAAAAAAATACTAAAAATATATTTAAAAAAAAAACTTCGTTTTCACTTCTATCGGCAGTACCTATGACTGCCAATTTTTTAATTTATTTAGTGTTTGACATACAGGTAGACAGGCAGGCAGATAGACACATTATTTATTAAGCCTAGTGCCTGAGCCATTTAATATTTTGTATACTTTCTGCATGTAATTCTGTTGGTACTTAGTTCAAATAAAATAAAATTAAATTAAATACTTAGATGATGCCCGCAACGTTTGCGTGGATTAAGTATTTTTAGTTCCTGGAATAACTCCTTAACTGTCCGGGATAAAAAGCAGACTACTATATTCTTTCTCGGGTTGTCCTCTGTAGGTGTATTTAACTGGTTGACATTCAAAAAGTGTAGATATACATAGTGTAATGTAAGTTTATAGTGTTTGCTTTACTTGAATAAACAATTAACTATAAATTTCATCTAATAAAACGTAGCAGACAGACATCCTAGACATCCTAGAGATCGCATTTATAATATTAGTATGGATATGGATCTTCCGTTCGAGGTTAGGATCTAGCCAGGACCACGATCTTCAGCAATGAAGGAACGACCAAAGAGAGAGAGAGTGGGATGGATGGATTTACATTTCCAAATTTTTTTTAGGATATACAAGGATTTTTGAATTAGTTTCTAAAACAATTGTTACAGTGAGTGTACACGCAGGTCTCCCACACTTTCCCCGTCGCTCAGCCATCAGTCATCCATTATCACTCCGCGCTTACTGTGGCGCATACGTTATAATTATATTACTAGATTACCATACAACACTATGTGGGATGTGACTACACTAGAACATCTTGATACTTTGTCGTATCAATCGTTCACAGCAGTTTTAGTTTTAAGTAGTTTTAAAGCTCAAGATTCATTGCATGTTATTGAATTAGTTTCTAAAACAATTGTTACAGTGAGCGTACACGCAGGTCTCCCACACTTTCCCCGTCGCTCAGCCATCAGTCATCCATTATCACTCCGCGCTTACTGTGGCGCATACGTAATAATTATATATATTACTAGATTACCACATAACACTATGTGGGCTGTGACTACACTTAGGGCATGCAGTATCGATACAATTCCAAGAACCGGGAATTTTTTGTCCGATACTGGCACGGAACCGGGAATTCCCGAGACTTTCGATACTTTCGATACTGCCATATAAAATTACAGAAACACGAATAGGAAAGGGCATAAAATGTGAAATAAAACCTTACTAAGTACTCAAAACTAGTTTTTAATTTCTAACATAAATAAATCATTGTAAGCAGGTAGGCATTAAAACTCATAAAATATTATGAACCTCGAAAGACAAATCAAAAGTCAAAGTTTAGCCTTTAAACAAAAAGTCAACAAATTACTTATCTAAATCAAAAGTAAGCCTTCATTCTCGTGCTTATTATACAACCTTTTATAATATTATTAACTGTAGCCTCACTAGGCCAGTTTCCTTCCATCATTCTTTTTGTGTAAATTATGGAAATTTCAAGCCAAATAACATTCAGAATCTTCTCTTATTAAAACAATACAGCGTAACAATTAATAACAATACTAGCGTACCAAAAAAAACACCCTGACAATTTTTATTTTTGTTTGCGGAGGCTAGCACTTTTTAATATTTTTTGACAGAGACAGACAGACATTCTGACCTCGCAGGAAGTAATGCCAATCAGACGACTTATCGCCGGATTTGCTTGTAAAATCTTCAAAACTCGTAGCAGAAGGATTTTTAATTTTCCTGCAAAAGTTATGATGTGCTTAATATACTGTCGCTATTAAAAACGAGAATTTAATTTAGTAAGTAATCTAACTATATTGCAAATAGGGTATTTAGTGTTTCTCTTTCAATAACTATTTCTTAATGTAATAAGGGTTCACTTAAATATTGCTTTATATTTAAGTGAACCCTTATTATACGTATAGTAAAAAGTATTGGTCATTTAAAAATTATGAACTTACCGATCTTGCAATGATTTTTCGAAACCGTCGCTCAAAGCCGCTGCTTGTGCTCTTAATGACGTGATATCCAGTCACTTCACAGTTTAATAGCAAGTAACAAGAGACGAGACCAATATATTGAAACAAAACAAGTGATTTGACCAATTTCAACATAAACAAACGTTTCGGTACGTATTATATTACAAAAAGTTAATACAGTAAGCATACACAATGCGAATATTTTAATTTACTCAAGATTTTCGAATAGTCTCGAAAGTATCAAAAGTACCGGACCTCTCTCGTGGAGAACCGGGACTGAATATATTCAAAAGTCTCGGGAAATCCCGATACTTTTGATACTGGCATTTCCCGGGAGCATGCCCTAACTACACTACAACATCTTGATACTTTGTCCTAACAATCTTAGTTTTAAAGCTGAATTCATTGCATGTCAATAGAAGTGCGCTATTTATTGCGCCAACTTAAGCTACATAATTGCTTCAATGTCGTTAAAGTACGATACTAAACAATCTTGATAATTTGTTACATGATACTTGTCTTATCAATGTTATTAAAGCAGATTGGTTCATACCTCAAGATTCATTACATGACAATAGAAATTCTTTATTTACTAAGCTAATTTAAGCTAAATGCCTATACTTCAATGTCATTAAAGTACTACACTAAAAAATCTTGATACTTTGCCTTATAAATTTTACACAGCTCAAGAACTTAAATTGGTGCTTAAAAATAACTGCCATATTCCCGTACCCGTTTACCTCATTTTAACGACTTGCTTTATATAATTTAAGTGTTTGTAATACTTGCGTGATCTAAAGTGTTTGTATCATCACTAAACCTTTTCATTTCACGGTAAGACCGTACTTACATACTGATATAAATAATCCAAGTATCAAACCGCTTCAGTCACAATTTATAATAACTGAATCAATAATGCTTTGCTCGGGGAGCGACGTCAATAAAGATGACTTATGCCATATCCTCCGTACCCGTTTACCTCATTTGACCACTTGCACGAACTAAATTACTTGTTAGACCATTTCGTAATATTACCGCTGGGCCATGACATTGCAGTAAGTATAAGCGATAACGGGCAAGAAGTTTCTTGCCCGTTAAATAGGTACTAAAATTGTACATCAATGCCGTTACCGCATATACTGCAATGTCACAGCATCTATACTTAATATTATAAATGCGAAAGTTTGGATGGATGGATGGATGAATGGATGGATGTTTGTTACTCAATCACGCCCCAACGGCTGAACGGATCTGGATGAAATTTGGCACAGAGATAAAGAGTTCCGGCGGGAACCAAAAAAACCTCAATTCACGCGGACGAAGTCGCGGGCATCAGCTAGTGTTGTAATATTATGCAGCATGTTGACAGTTGTCAAGCGTCTAACGTTGAGTTTCACGAAACAAATACAAAAATTTAAGTGGTACTTAGACTAATTTAATCGCAAGAATCGTATGGAGTCTTGTGATTAAATTAGTTTCATTAACACTTAAATTTTTAAAATAGTTTCGAGCAACTCAGAGTAAGTTTGTTACTGTTACTCAAAAAAAAAACAAAATTAAATTCGTTTTTTTCATGTAGGAGATCAGGCGCATTCAAGCATCTGAGTGTTGGATCAGTTATATTACCTTTGATAAAACGACTCTATCCAAAGTCCAAACTGATATTTTGCACTCAGTTTTCATTTCTGTCTGTGTAAATAGAATAATGTATCGACTATTCAATAAAACCGTCAAAATATGATACCCATTTTAATATTGAAAGCCGTATTACAAAAATATTATGAAATAAAAATATTTGCGTTGAAACGCGCCAATGATCCATAAATATACGAATATCACAAATACTATACATAAGTAAATATTATTGAAAAACTAATATTATATTCCCGACCTTTCACGCATATCATTTGTATGACAATAAAATTATCATAATGGTCGGTTCACATTATTCCAGTAGCATTCCAGTCCAGCATTCCAGTCCAGTGCTGGAATGCTACTGGAATAATGTGAACCTGCACTGGAATGTACCCATTCCAGTGATCAATCCAGTCCAGTGACTGGAATGACGGTCTATTTTTCATTCCAGCTCGCCCATTCCAGCGCCACTGGAATAGTGTGAACGGCCAATCCAGTGCTTGATTACACGTTTAACAGTGAACACGCATTGTTGTTTTTTGTGGAATTCTATAGGTAATTCCTAACAATGAAGTTAACTGAAAACCAAACTCTTCTGTTTGTTTCTTTGTATAGAGAACATGCATTTTTGTGGGAATTCAGAATTTTATAAACACAAAGGCATGCGCCAATCCGCCCTGCAAAAAATTTGTGAGGGTATGCAAATAGAAGGTTTTACTGTAGAAGATGTAAAAAATAAAATAAAAAGTATGCGATCTACATACTACCTTGAACTAGACAAGATTAAAAAAAAATTAAAAAAAAAAAATAAAAACCGACTTCAAAAACCACAAACACTAAAAAGTAAAAAATAATTTAATTTATTACGTATACAAGAGTTAATTTAGTTCTATAATAACATTTTTTGGAGTCGGTACCAATTAGCCGCATGAACCGTCTACCTACTCTTCATTATTGTTGACGTGACTCCACATTGGCACCGACTCCAAAGAATGTTATTATAGAACTAAATTAGCTCTTGTATACGTAATAAATTAAATTATTTTTTACTTTTTAGTGTTTGTGGTTTTTGAAGTCGGTTTTTATTTTTTTTTGAATTTTTTTTATTTCACAATTTTTAGTGGCCCCACTGTTTTAAAATACAGGATGTAACTAGAACGAGATATGCTATGCATGGTTAAAACATACTGTTTACAAGACTATCACACTGATCGCGAGCAATTTACTCTTATCCATGAGGAGTTCCGTTCTCCGTCTCCGGAGATATTCATCAGATCTTCACCAAATTGAATTGGGACCACACGGGAAGTACCAGCTTTCAAATAAAAAAAGAATCATCCAAATCGGTCCACCCAGTCAAAAGTTCTGAGGTAAAAAAATACAGTCGAATTGAGAACCTCCTCCTTTTTTTGAAGTCGGTTAAAAAATCATCTACGTCTGGTGCTAGTGGTGATGTTTACCAGCCTAAGATGAATGGTTCGCCAAGTTCAATTCATTTATAAGAAATGCAATGGTGAAAAGAAAAGTACAGTAATAATTGAACAGTTTTAAAACAATTTCTAAACTCCTTTCTTGAAAGCATTGTCACTATAGTGTTACCGATCTAACAGCTTTTGAATGACTGGAATAATGTGGACGATATAATCCAGTCCAGCACTGGACTGGATTACCTCGCTGGATTACTGGACTGGAATAATGTGAACTCACCTTTAAGCAAAATACTACTGGAAACGAAGATGTAGAGTGGATAGGTATATTAAACTAGAAACGCCATTGTATATCTTGCGACGTATCTACTTAACAAAATATTACAGATACTAAAATAGACACCTGTAGATTGAGAATGTAATGTTTTATTTATCTTGATACATAAAATTACAATATTTTACCATAACTTGTAATATAATGTTTTATCTTGATATATACGAGTACCTGCAGGACAAACATCTGCAGATGTAAAGTAAATAGCTTTGTATAACATTCAAAGTTCTATGATCAAATATTATTTAAAAGTTTCAACGATTGTAAAAATAGTACCTATTAAAAAAGTCTGATAAAAGCCTGGTTTGATTCCAAATATTGGCTAGAAGCAGAAGTTATTTTGCGGAAGTCCATGATAATGAAGGAACTAGAAGTTTAATTCGCTAAAATCCGCGACAATGCACGATTATAAAGCACTTCACAATCGTGCATTGTCGAGACAACATCTCCTGAAGATGCTCCGTTATCAGAGTGAAACGTACGATGAGAATAATTTGGAAGATTTCTGTGGTGTGGTGAATATCACGGGTTATAAGTGCGGGATGCACACTATACCACATAGATTTACCTATTGTCGCGGATTATAGCAAATTAAACTTCTAGTTCCTTCACTGGTTTAACTGGTGTAACTGGTTTGGTTGGTAGCGGAAGAAACTGATTAGGAGAATGGGTTTAATATAAATTCCATATCCCTAACAGGTTAGCCCACCTACCAGACTACCATCTTACACTGCATCATCTTCGTATGTGGTAATATCATTGATTCTTGTCATATTTATTGGATAACGTATCCATTGACGCCTCTTCTATGGGACAAGTATGCAAATACTGTTAAACCACAGAATAGGCAATAGTACCTACGATAAAATGCTGTCGTCTGTCCATTTAGTACGCGTACTGCATCGTCCGTGAATTATATACTGAGGATAAGACGTCTTAGAGACTTATATGAATATGTACGGTAAACCAGACAAGACATTGTTCTTGTCTTATGTTCGTGTCTATGCGGAAAAGGCCAGATTAGCAATGAAAATCTTTTTTTATTCCACTTCAAGTTACACACCTGTTGGTGAGAAGGTCAAGTCATGATGCAGTCTAAGATGGTGATTGGTAAGTAGAATGGTGGGCTAACCTGTTAGGGATATGACATTTATATTAAACCCTATACTAATCACATTATACGTGAGTTAAACCTACTGTACTTATTTTAACTCAGGGCACTTCTAGAATAATAACATTATATCATTGTAAAAGGAAGTGATCTTGTATTGTTGAAGATCGGAATACCAAATGAAGACGTCAGTCAGGTCCAATACGGATTATTTCCACTTTAAATACATTTATCTTCAAGTAGGTAATATTAGTTGGTTACCCAAGTAGGTACAGCGAGAATAACGAGAGCTTTGATGTTTTCTCTCTCTGTGCGTTGTATTCCTCATTACTGAGGGTCACGACCCCTTTCCATTAATCAAATAATGGTAGGAGTTTTCTTGGGATAATAATGCGGTGGGTTCCCACTTCCCACGTCCACGCATACGACTCTACTAAAGAAAGAGTATTTAAACCATAGAGATTATTATTATCAGATGTTAGTGATAATAACCGAGACCGACGGTTTAACGTGCTCTCCGAGGCACGGAGGAAACGAAAAGGCCAAATTTGAACGTCCAAATTCGGTTACCCATCCAGTTACCGACTTGAGTCAACGTTGCTTTACACTCGCAATCAACTGATATGCATTGTCACAACTAGGCCACTCGTCCCTCAACTATTATTTAGAACACATAATATTATTTTGCTTGGTGGAAGGCTTCGGCCGTGGCTAGTTACCACCCTACCGGTAAAGCCGTGCCGACAAGCGATTGATAGCGTTCCGGTACAATGGCGCGTATTAACCGAGGGTAATGGGCGCCATACCCCTAACAGATTAGCCTGCTACCATCTTAGACTGCATCATCACCATCGACCACAAAACCATCTCTTACCTTGGATAACAAAAAAGATATTAAACCATCCGTATACATTTACGTACCCACCTTACTTATTTATTTATTATTTACTAGATCATGCCCGTGACTTCGTCCGCGTGGACTAAATTTTTTCGATTCCCGCGGGAACTCCTTAGTTTTCCGGGATAAAAAGTAGCCTATGTCCTTCCCCGGGATACAACCTATCGCTATACCAAATTTGATCAAATTCGGTTGAAAAGATGGGCCGGGAAAGCGTAGCAGACAGACAGACAGACAGACACACTTTCGCATTTATAATATTAGTATGGATTACCTACTATAGGTATATAAATATGATTCATTACAATTATTACATTAAATCAAATTAAGAAATAACTCTGGGTTGGGAAATAAATAATGGCGTACTTATTTAATAATTATAAATATGTACTTAATTATTTATTACCTAGTACTTTTTTTTTTTATTACCAGATAAGCTTGCGCTTGACGACAACCACGCTTAATACAAAGCAATGATGAGGTCTAGGTTGAAGCGCGCCCGCCTAGAAGATGCCTATCCACTCTTGCCTTGAAGGTACTTAAGTTATACGTGGGAGGGAATACATGTGCTGGAAGGGCATTCCACATCCTGGCGGTTCGAATCAGAAACGTAGAGCAGAACCGTTTCGTTCGGGCTGACTGGACGTCAACCTCATAAGGATGCCAACACAACGGTTTCTTGCTGTTCTGTGGTAGAACGGTGAAGGGGGAACAAGGTGGAAAAGTTCCTGAGCACACTCTCCAAAGTATATCCGATAAAAGACCGATAAACAAGCGACATTGCGTCGGTGCTGTAAGCAATGCAGTACTATCTAAAAGCGTTAATTCGTACTTCCCATTGTTAACAAAACAGTGGTGCAAATCCGTTTATATAGTTTAACAATCCAACTGTATAAAAATGTTATTTAATTTAAAAAAAAGCGCATAAAAATCGAAGATCATTCAGGTCGATTCCATTTTCAAATTTAAAATGAATGGATTCCGAATCCATTCGGACCGAAAGAACGATTCTGCTTCGTAAATCGAACGTAGAAACAATGGCGTTTAATTCCATTTCCAAATTCAAACTTGGGGTCGTGACCTCTTCGCTTGAGATCGTCCATCACCGGATTTTCCGATTATGAACATTCTATTTTTAAAATCGGCGGATTGGATTCCGTAAGAATGCATTTCACATCGTCGAATCGTAGTATAACAGTCTTCTTTGGATTTTCCATTTATTAAATAAATAATTCGTCGTGCATTTGATTTTTGATTGACTTTGTTTACTTTTGAACTAGATTAGGCGAATACGTTCTCTTTGGACAATGGACATCCCAAGCTGGTTTTTGAAGTGAAAACTTCTTTAGCCCCGTTGAGCACTTTTTGGCAGGGGGGTAAACTTGTGGATTCGCGTCACCGACACCGTCACCGACATGCTGAGGCCGTATACTCGCCATCGGTCAATTTTGGAATCTGTAGGTATACCGCACAGTAGACCGTTAGGCTGCACTCATACATAGACGACATAGGCCAGTAAAGATACTTTGATACTTTGCGTAGTCAAGTTCGTACGTACGTGCGGTCGTACGATCTGCAGTACCATTTTACACGTGAATTTGATCAGACTTTGATAATATTTTTTGGTCATATAGGTATTTTATAGAACTTTATTTTTACACAATTTGTATTATATAAATACTAAACATTCATGGTAAATTTTATTTTATCAGTAATTTCGTCAAACTTTTAAGAAATACAGGTTATTGTGACGCGTAAATTTTGATAAATCGTGCACATTGATTTGATTTTTTTATTAACTAATTTTGTATAGAACGTATAAAAACGAATTGCAACAGTCCAATTTTAAGAGCGTGTTTATCATATTTGTATTTTTTATAAGTCATTTATTATAATTTTTCGTGGATTTATATGGGTGAAAAGTGTCACCCAAAAGTGCAAAAATGGTAAACGTATTCTGCAAGAATGAGAATTTCACTATTATATTTCAATAAAATTAAATTTTTATTTGCAACAGTCTATTAAGGAGGGATTAATCTTTAATGTTTTAATTTTCTTTTTGTTATAATACTAATATCTCATACACAAAGCTCATCAAAAGTTCTTAAAATGTCGGTTTACTGGTTTACGGACTGATAAATATAAATAATATATTCGTAATTAAACTTGAATGTCTTAGTTTTAACTTTTAAGGTTTATATTTTAACTAGCTGATGCCCGCGACTTCGTCCACGTGGTTAATGTTTTTTGATTCGAGCGGGAACTCCTTAATTTACCGGGATAAAAAGTAGCCTATGTCACTCTCCAGGGACCTCAACTATACCCATGCCAAAAATCCGTTGCTCCGTTGCGGCGTGATTGAAGGACAAACCAACAAACCAATGAACCAACAAACCAACAAACAAACACACTTTCGCATTTATAATATTAGTATGATTATTTTTTTTTTTTTTTGTTTCAAATTTTAATACTAAAATTCTAAGTTATAAGTTTATTTCACATCTATCGGCTGTCCCTATGACTGCCAATTTTTTTTTATTCGGCACTCTTGCCAGCCTGCCCGCCTGTCTGTCGATCGGTCTGTATGTCTGTCTATCTATCTGTCTGTCTGTTCGACTGTCGATCTTTAAATGCCTATTTTTTATTTTCAAAACAAGAAGGCATAAAGTATTCATTAAGTAGGTTTAAAAAATTCGCCAGTGATATAATATATGACGATTCGAAGTCCATTAATCGAGTTTATTCGATGGACACAATGGGGTGTAGTCGATAAAAAATCGATTTGGAAGCTGGTGGCGTGCGGCTAACGATCTTATGTAGGAAGTGTATGCAAAGCAGTCAGCTATTGTGGTGTAGTGTGGTTGGGTTGTATTGGTCTATTTTGGAATCGTCATACAAATTAAATTTTTTTTTTAAAAAAGTGTGAGAGTGCGGTGTAGATGATAAGTGGTATAATGTATATGTATAACTATGTAGATGACTGGATGATGCCCGCGACTTCGTCCGCGTGGATTAAGTTTATTAAATTCCCGCGGGAACTACTCGGGTAAAATAATAGAGATTTTATTATTCCTTACGTAGTTACGTCATATACCTACGTCATTATTACTAATCTCCTACACTGCACTTTTAAACTTTTTATTATAAATGCGAAAGTGAGTCTGCCTGAATGTCTGTCTGTCTGCTACGCTTTCACGGCCCATCTGTTCAACCAATTTTAATCAAATTTGGTACAGCGATAGGTTGTGTCACGGGGAAGGACATAGGCTACTTTTTATCCCGGAAAACTAAGGTGTTCCCGCGGGAATCGAAAATATTTAGTCCACGCGGACGAAGTCGCGGGAATCATCTAGTTATAATATTATTATTTCAATTGGCCAATGCAGAGGCGTATCACTACGCTACTAAAAATGCAAGCTGCGGTGTTCCTAAAATTCGGACGGAGCCGCGGGACTGGTTTATCGCTTCCTCCGAGACGCGGCCATGTTGTGACGTCACACGGTGACCGACTTCCAAGATTAGCATCCCCAATACAGGGTGCCTTTCAAGACATTAGCAGATTTTTGAAGTGAAAACTTCTTTAGCCGCGTTGAGCACTTTTTGGTAGGGGGTACAAACTTGTGGATTCGCGTCACCGACATGCTCGCGAACACCGACATGCTCGTGAACAGCGACATGCTCGCGTTGTTACGAAGACAAAAGGTCTTAAATATAATTATACAGGCATTAATTAAACTTTAATGTCTTAGTGTTAAGGTAAATATTATACCTAATTATTTTAATCTTCTTTAAATAAATATGTAATTAAAATAATTTAAAAAAAATATATTTAAATACTAGCTGATGCCCGCGACTTCGTCCGCGTGGTTTATTTTTTTTTTGATTCCCGCAGGAACTCCTTAATTTTCCGGGATAAAAAGTAGCAGTCACTCTTCAGGTCCTCAGCTATACCTATGCCAAAAATCACGTCGATCCGTTGCTCCGTTGCGGCGTGATTGAAGGACAAACCAACAAACCAAAAAACCAACAAACAAACACACTTACGCATTTATAATATTAGTATGAAGTATGATAGTATGATATGATTGGTTGTCACTTCTATCAGCAGTCATTTTATGACTGCCAAGTTTTTTAGCCCTCAAGGGATAAAAACCTGCCACGTTAGCTTAGTCTGTTAGAGCTTGGACGAATTAACCACGGGAAGCGTGATATCGGCTATATTAATCGCCTCTCGCCATTATTTATGATATTGTGTTGTCATAGTGATCGACTTTTTCATGCACTAGTGTCAATAATTGGGCAGAAAAATGACAAGGCACTCTCCCCTCGCCCCGCAAAAGTTATGTTATGTACACTTGTAATCGATTTACATATAAGAAATAGTAATAATGTGAACGTTCTTGTGTTTGTCATATATGTAAATTGTTAGTGTACTAAATAAATAAATAAATAAAGTTAGTCGAACGTGATTTCATACATTTTTCTTACGTTTCTTCTTTTTAATTTTACAATACGTTTCTTATCCCGTTTCACGTGTCTTATCCCGTGTTTATTTCATCCAAGTATGGCAGTTACACTCGTATTATGTTACCATACCCCTAACAGGTTAGTAAGCCCATAGGTACCTACCCCTAATCGCAAGTCGTTGCCGGTAGGGTGGTAACTAGACTAGCCACCGCTGTAGCCTCCCACCAAGCTAGACCAGAGAAAATTCAGAAATGATAAATTCCCAAATTGACCCTACCAGGAGTCGAACCCGGGATCTCCTACGTTAAGACAACAGCGGTCACCACTGCGCCATGGAGGTCGTCAAACTTCGTCATCCGCAAACGAACGTTTTAACCACTAAGCCAATGAGGCAATCTATACTTCTGTACTAATATAATAAATGCAAAAGTTTGTATGGATGGATATGTGGATGGATGGATGGATGTTTGTTACTCAATCACGCCAGAACGGCTGAACGGATCTGTATGAATTTGGTATAGTCTGGAATAAAACATAGGCTACTTTTTTCCCGGAAAATTAAAGTGTTCCCATGGGAATCAAAAATAATAATTTCACGCGGACAGAGTCGCGGGCATAAGCTAGTGTATTCTATGCCTGAATAGCTATTTACATAGATCCAGCTCTATATTATTATGACCTCACATGTTGACCGACTTTCAAAATGCTTAATGCACCCAAGATATAGTGTACTTGGACGTAAAATGGCTGTTTATAGGAGTGCTATTTAATTTATGGCCCGAAAAATATGCGAAGATAGATGTACTTACCTACTTAGCTACTGGTAACAGCCAAACTACATTTTGGCCAATTTTAACAGATCTTTTCATGGTTTCTATTATAAAAATATAAATTAATTAAAATCATTATTAAAAACAAGCTTTGATTACCCGCCGTATAGTGTGACTTTTTTTATTTTTCGTATTCTTCTCAGCAAACCCTTTTATATAATTGATAACCATATTATTATCATGGAGATGAAAAAAAAATTAACTAATCTACCATCTTTGTGAGTCCGCCATATTGAATTCAGAATGACGTCATTTGGCTAACCATGCACTGCAATTCTGATGTACACCATCTATAAACCATCGCTAAACTAAACTAAAATGGCAGCTTTATTTATATTGCTATCCCTTTCATATTACTCCCCGCGGAAAGGGGCAGCAATAGATTTAGAGATGTTATTTTAGTTTTGTTAAGAAAGAAAGAAAGAAAGAAAGAAAGAAAAAGCATTTATTTTCCAATTCTGCCACACATGCCCTTACCTTAAAGGTATGCTACCCCGGCGCCTCCATCACCACCACCAACAGCAATGTGCTAAACTACCAAGGTGACACAAGCGCCGGGACAACAGGAGTCATGTGTGGCACAACCTGAAAAAAGGCCCCAACTCAGCATAATGCTGCATGATTCGAATATGCACAAAGGCAATATAAAAACCATGCAGCGCTGATTTTCAGCCGGAACCTTGTTGCAGGCGACGCCACGGATCCATAATTATAAATAATAAAACTAGCACTAAACCACTAATTACAGTCTATTGCACTTATACCAACACATACTTACTTAACTATATACTAAGATATATATATTTTATATATATATGTATATATATCTTATATAGATTTTAATTGAGTAGAAGAAAACAAAATAAATATAATTCATTATAATAGTCTGATACTTTCTGTTAAATTCACATATAATAATAAAAATAAATAATAATGATTAATTGAAATTAATAAAAAATAAAAATAAACATATTTAATTAAACCTATATATGTATAATAAGAATTGTAACCCTACAGAAATGAAAATTCCGCCACCAGATCCTGAAATTCAACCTGTTTCTCTAAAAGGTATTTTTTTAAATTTATTTTAAATGTAAAAATATTTTTTAATTTTCTAATTGGAGGGGGTATATTGTTCCAGCATTTAGTGGCGGAGTACGTGAATGAACCTCTAAAAGCAGCGGTGCGATGAAATGGAATCCGAAGTCGATTGCGACAGCTTCTGAGGCGATCGGATTCCTCATCACCCACCCAGTTAAGCTTATTTAGAAGGTACAAAGGCTTACCAAATTTAATAACACCGAAAAGTAGGCCTGCGAGGTGCAGTTTCCTTCGCGATCTCATTTTTAGCAATCGATGATTATTTAAATAAGGGGTCACATGATTGCGCGGAGGTATGTCAAAGCAGAAACGCGCGCACGCGTTTTGCACGCGTTGAATTAGGCGTTTTGTCCTGCATAGTAACCGCGGCCCATACACAACATCCATATAATTTAGCTTTGAAAGAACCAAGGCTTCCACTAACTGGATACGCAGCTCCAGAGAAAGATAGCATCTAACTTTGTACAGTATCTTCAGCCTGTAGAAGCAATTGCGAACCTTCTCCGCTACATGCTCTTCAAACCTCAAGCCAGAGTCCATGAGCAAACCCAAATTTCGCACCAGAAATACTCGCTCTAAGGTATTGTCACCTATACTTATATCACTGCCTTGCATATTGATTTTACTTACAAGATTTTTGGTTCCAAACAAAATATATTTAGATTTTGTTGGATTAAGTACTAAACAATTACGATCCGACCATTCTGCAATCCGATTAAGATCTTCGTTAATGAGATTAACAGCAGCTTGGAATTCCTGTGGTTTAAATGAAATATATAGTTGTAGGTCATCAGCATATAGGTGGTATCGACAATTTATAATTTGCTGTGTTACATCAGCGATATACAATATAAAAAGCAAGGGTCCCAGGACCGAGCCCTGCGGAACACCCCTGGGCACTAGAGCTGTCGCTGAGCTATACCTCTTCCCATCCTCATGAACTATTTCAACAGACTGAGTCCGATTGGACAAATAATTAAGAGATTGTGTTTTACAGAACTAGCTGATGCCCGCGACTTCGTCCGCGTGGATAAATGTGTTTCGGTCCCAGCGAAAACTCTTTAATTTTCCGAGATAAAAAGTATGTGTTATTCCAGACTATAATCTATCAATGAGCCAAATTTCATCCAGATCCGTTCAGCCGTTCTGGCGTGCTTGAGTAACAAACATCTATCTATCCATCCATCCATCCAAACTCTTTATAATATTAGTATAAACGTGTAAGCAAAATTCAGTTACGAGTAGATGCAATGTTTTTAAATTCAACAAACCCACAAATTAGTTATTTATATAAAAGCTTGTAGGTACAAAGGCTTTCAAATTGACTTCAGGTCTGAATAATTCAGGAATCAACCTCCAAAAAAAACTTGTGAAACGCTTTCAAAGGAGTCATAATAATACATATTATATTTGAACGATTTTGATGGAGTTTAAATAAAGAAACGATATTGCTCGCATTGTCTCACAGGATTGGTTTTTGATGCGTGTGTCAATTTCTCGTTTAAATATTAGGGTTCCGTGAGGATTTGTATATATCCGTGATGATATTATTATAGTAAGTATAACTATTTATAACTTATATGTATTGTATAAATATATAATACATCTACTATGTGCTTTCCTACTATTAATAATAACGTGTATTATATTGTGCCACACTACCCTACACAACCTGTTCAATCCTCTCACCAAAGGTTGCCTGTACCCTTACTCTGAGATTGATCGAATTTAAAATACGGTCTCACTAAGTGAGGTGAATTACATATGAGTCAAACTAAAATGGACCCAAAAACTCTTGATTTAAAGCCACAAATTCAGTGCAACCGATTCAAATTTCGAAACGTATCGTTTGGAGCGCTAGCTGTGAATGCATACACGAAATTGAGCTCTAAATTAATAAGATTAAGATTCATTTTAGTTTGATGCATATGTAATTCACCTCACTTAGTGAGACCGTATTTTAAATTCGATCAATCTCAGAGTAAGGGTACTGGTAGAGATTGCTCAGTAAGCAATAAGGCCGCCTTTGCATACCTACTTTTTAGTAAACTTTACTTTGTATTCTTTTATGTGTGCAATAAAGTATTCATCTATCTATCTATCTATCTATCTATTTATTATTAAACAAGTATTTATAATTGTATTCTATGTTGCATGTTAACATTAGCTAATAATAATAATTATTTGCAAAAAAAAGAACCTATGTAACAGGGAAGGCACTAGCTCCCTTATCATAGTTTTTACTTTTTTGGGAGGTAGAGGCGAAATTATTAATGTGAACCTATGTAGTTTTTGCAAATAAAGAGGTTTTATTTATTATTTATTTATGTATTATTTATTTATTTAGTTAGAACCTTTTGATATTGTTCCTCCCTCACCATTATACCATAATAAATAAATAAATAAAAACTTTATTGTTTACCTTATTACGTTACTATTACCTATAAGTATACAATGAATGCACTTATCTTATTACTATAAGTTTAGGTTAAAATAATGTTACTCATTAGCTTAATTTACTCATAGGCTAGATCGTAACTTTAATAGGGTATTAACTGTTGTTAGTACTTTATGATATATAAAAAAAAAAAAAAAACTTATCTTATTACTGAGATAGAACCCAACAATAAACAATAGGTAGCAAACTCAGGATTACCGAGCATTGACAACAATGCTCGGCGCTGGTTTTCAATTTGCTCCATTAATCTGATCATTCAAAAATATTGCGCAGCGCCATTTGCCTTAAATGTACATATATTTATAATTATTTTTTAATTATAATACCGCAAGACATCGTCAGGGTCTGCATCCGTACGTAGTTGAAATTCTACGGACACGTATGAAGCGATTTGCTTCCTCGCTTCTAATTCGAACCGCTAGGATGTAGCTTCCATTATCCCCTCCACTTTTAACATTGGTATCTTCAAAGCAAGAGTGGACATCTTCTAGGAAAACGCGCTCCACCTAGGCTGTACCACAACTTACCAGCATGTCAGAAATCGTTTTTCTGTAATATTTATACGGAACCCCTATTTAAAACGTTGATATTTGCCATACTAACGCCATATTGGAAATTTTAATGGAAAATGTGCTATTTCCCATCACAAAAAAATGATGTAAACTTACCAGCAAGTCTGAAATCGTTTTTCTGTAATATTTATACGGAACCCCTATTTAAAACGTTGATCTTTACGATACTGACGCCATATTGGAAATTTTAATGAAAAATCTGCCATTTCCCATCACAAAAAATTTATGTAAAACTATGTGTATTTGATTAAACGGTTTCCTATGGGATGAAAAAATTGTTACTGGAACATGAAAATAAATTAATTTTACGTATCTCTCCCATTGTTTTCAGGTTTTATATTAACTAGCTAATGCCCGCGACTTCGTCCGCGTGAATTGAGGTTCTTGGTTCCCGCGGGAACTCTTTAATTTTCCGGGATAAAAAGTAGCCTATGTGCTATTCCAGACCTCAATCTATCTCTGTGACAAATTTCATCCAGATCCGTTCATCCGTTGGGGCGTGATTGAGTAACAAACATCCATCCATCCATCCAAACTTTCGCATTTACTAGCTGATGCCCGCGACTACGTCCGCGTGGATCGAGGTTTTTCGTTTCCCGCGGGAACTCCTTAATTTTCCGGGATAAAAAGTAGCCTATGTGCTATTCCAGACTATAATCTATCTCTGTGCCAAATTTCATCCAGATCCGTTCATCCGTTGGGGCGTGATTGAGTAACAAACATACATCCATACATCCAAACTTTCGCATTTATAATATTTATTTGATAATATTAGTATAGAAGTATAGACTAGATGCCCGCGACTTCGTTCGCGTTAAGTTTTTCTTTTTCCTGCAGGAACTCGTTTCAGGGATATAAAGTAGCCTTGTGTGTGAAAATGTCCTTTCCCGGATCTCTTTACCAAATTTCATCCAAATCGCTTGAAAAGATGGGCACCGTAAAGACAGACAGACAGACATACACTTTCGCATTTATAATATTAGTATCGATTTAAAATTCATATTTTTCAGTGATATTCTTCGATATTTATTACTATTTGATAACAATGACTAAGTACGTCTGTAGACTTCAGTTGTTTTTATTCTAGTAGGAACAATTTTTTTATAACTATACATAATATCCGGATAAACTCACGTGTTCCGTCGGAAAAATGAGTCGAGTAGCGGCCGCGTCGCGCGAACAGGCTCATGAATAAGGGCCTCGAACGGGTTCGAAACTAGTCGGGCATTTTTCCGACGGAACACGTGAGTTATATATGAGGGATATTATGTATAGTTATAATGAATATCACTCACGATAGTTTAAACGTTAAAACTATTTTTTTAATTTTATTTATTACACTACAAGATATCCCTTGCCTGGGATCTCACCTGGTGGTCAGTGATGATGCAGTCTAAAATTGTAGTGGGCTAACCTGTTATAGCAGTTATATTACCCATACCCCTAATCGGTTCCATTTCAACACGGTATCGTACCGGAATAAAATCGCTTGGAGGGGACATCTTTGCCGGTAGGGTGGTAACTGGTGACTAGCCACGCTCGAACCTTCCTTCGCAGAAATTATAAATTACTTAATTGCCCCCGCCGGGACTCGAACCCTGGATGGACTATATAGAAGCGCTCACCACTAAGCAAAGGAGGTTATCAAAACAAAGAAAAAAATATAAAAATATTTAAATTTTTTCGCATTTAACAACATAATAATACAAGCTTTACAACCAGTTTTTACAACATTAATAAAATTAGGCATCTCATCTCTTTGGTGATATAAATCTAAATTACAATTTTTATTAACACATTTCAAGCATTTTTTATACCACAAAATGCTGTACTCCTCTCAAAGTTTGATAAGCTACACGTTTCTCTTATGGAGAAGTTATAAGCACTCCGCGCGTTCCTCTCCGGCATATTACTAGACCGCTTGGTCAAATATTTAAAATCATCATGCTAATATTATAAATGCGAAAGTGTGTTTGTTTGTTGGTTTATTGGTTTGTCCTTCAATCACGCCGCAACAGCGCAAGGGATCTGCCTGATTTCTGGCATGGGTATAGTTGAGAACCTGGAGAGTGACATAGGCTAATTTTTACCTCGGAAAATTAAGGAGTTCCCGAGGGGATTAAAAATCTTAAATTACGCGGACGAAGTCGCGGGCATCAGCTAGTGTACCTATATTTAACATGAATTATGCGTCAATTAACTAGGTATATTATTTAGCTTACCAAAATTAAAGGTTAACAGTTGTTTGGAAGCTATTTACATAAATAAATAAATAAATCGTATATTTGCTGAAAATATTGTGCAAAGATGACAAAGATCAAATTTGACCAAACATTTTTCGTCATTACTGACGTGCAAATTTAAAACATTGTGAAATAATTATCAAAAGGAATTCATAAAACCATTAATCAGTTAATGCACAAACATAATTTTACGTCACGATTTTATAGAACGATTATCTACAATTATAGCTTTCTGACAAATTTATCTTCTCTGCCAAATAAATCTAAAAAAGCTATACATCTATTTTCTTTGTGTAGTATTTGTCCTTGCTATGGATCGTACCCTTATTTGATTTTGTCTGATTTAATTAGTTGAGAATGCTTACCAATTGATTTCAAGTCTTGTATGCTGACATCTATAGAGCGTACTTTGACTTGGCTCAGACTTTACTCAGAGTTAAAACGAGATGGACTTATGTGAGTAACATAAATCTGTCTCGTTTTAACCATGTCCTAAGTCTAAGCAAAGTCAAAGTTCGCTATAGAGATCTCACACTTAGATGAAAGTGGCCAACAATTATTATAGATGTGACCTAACTTTATTTAGCACGAGAGCTATGTCTTCTCTTAAATATATTGATTAGTATTTAAACTAAACTCAGCCGTATTTATATTGACATAATTTCCAAAATGCTTTAACGTATTTGTTGGCTACTGCATTCCTTTGCTGTCTTGACAAGTCGATAAATTTTTTTATTGTTCCCGGTTTCGGGGCGGCTGTCATCTTATTGATAAAACGTGTGACAGTGTGACTTTATTGTTCTAGGGTGTCCATGGACTTATTACTTTATTATTATTATGGATAGAATAATAATACATAATTTTTAGTTTTATTCCCATATTATGTTGTTTTTTTTTAAATTTATCTTTGTAACGAATTAATTAGGATGTTGTGTTTACTTTTAAGTGGTCACTACATTTAGCTTTTTTTAATATGATAAGATTACCCTTGAATGTGTTAATGTACGAGTAAGTGTCCGTTAGTAGGTAGACCTAGTAAATAAAAATAAAATAAAAAATAATAATCATAGGAATATCCATACTAATCTATACTGATATTATAAATGCGATAGTTTGGAGGTAGATTATAGTTTGGAGTAACACATAGGCTACTTTTTATCCAGAAAAATTCCCGCGGGAACCAAAAAACCTCAATCCGCGCGGACGAAGTCGTCGGCATCTGCTAGTTAATAATATTAGTAACTAGTAAGGAAAGTATGAAATTAGTATGGATTTCACCGAATAATATTTTATTAGTATTTTTATTTAGCTAATGATAGTCAATAATTGTCACAGTAATAAATTTTATCAGCTATTACCACTACTGCCTTAATGGGCAGTTGGGACGTTAATACGTTCCACAGCTGGGCACAGGCCTCCACTCCCATAGGAGAAAGGGAATTAGAGCTTAGACCCACCAAGCTGCTCCAATGGGGAGGGACAGGCCAAGCTAATCTCAGATGGCGCCACCCTCGCTACTAACTGTCAGATTCATTTGCGTACATAATTGAGGTAATTGCGTCCTATTTTAATTGAATCTGGGAAAAAAACCAGTGTATGTGCTCTTGCCATAAAAATCGTCAGGTCTAAAGTGAGCGCTACATAACCTAGCCGATGAACTGGGTTTCCAATTTTGTTGGCGCAAGGCCTTGTACCATAGTCTTCTTCATTCCTCATCAGCAGGAAAACGCTGTGCGCCTTTATTATCACATTTGAATGCACAACATTTAGGCAAATGAATTAATCTATGAAAATTAAACTATCGCGTAAAAACTATATGGTGTTTGACAGGTAAACAACACCAGCGACGATGCGACACCTAGCGGGATAAATTGGCAGTGTCCCTCCTCATTGTTATAAATATTGAAGTAATTACACTGACTTTAAAAAAATAACGTGGTCACCCTGCTTTGTCCATCTTAAAACATACTAAAAACGAGCCGCTAACAAAATAAAATTTGACATTAAACCTATGTATAGAGATCATAGAAAAATTAATTTTCAACTTTCATACGAACACAATAAGATTCAAAATCGATAAAAACATTTTTCGAACTTTTTTTAATACATCATTTAAAAGTCTACGATCTGTTTTATGACATATTATTTACAATAAAAAAAATATTACCCGATAGAATAAAAAAAAATCTATGCGAAGTTAGGAGATAAGTGGTTTTTAGTGCTTATTTTTATTGGTTGTAAATTACTTGATGAAGACAGCCCAACGTGGTGACAATCATTTCTGTTTAACTATTTTGTTGATTAGGTTTTTTCAATGCAATTTATGCTTTGTCGTCGTCATTACATGAATTTAAAAACTGTGTTAAACCGCATTTGTTAAAAGTCGAGGTTATTATACTACCAATGATTTTCTTAATGAATAAGGTGCAAGGAAGCAACCGGCCTCGCATCCAGTAACCCACAAGTCAGGGTAATACCTACTTGTAACGTAACTTATGTGTTGTATTGTTTACTTATTGTAAATTCATTTTGAGAAAAGAGCAACTGCTGAGTTTCTTGCCGGATCTTCTCAGTAGAATTAGTTTTCCGAACCGGTGGTAGAGTCTTGACGTATCATAAGTAACACAAGTTGTCCTACGAAATAAATCATTTATCATTGTCGTCATTTTGCAAAGCCAAAGGGTGCCAAGTGCCAATTAGAGCCATAAACGCCTGTCCATTAAAGCGAAGTGGAGCGGAGGTGTTCCAAATAGACCAATCAGAGGCCCACTTGTTAAAACACACACAGCTTAAAACTTTTTAAATATCTTATTTAAATAAAATAAAATGGATTTATAAAAAAACACTATTCATCATTGTTTCTATTCTAGCCAAGTGCGGGTTGGTTACACACTTCACACATACCTTAGAGAAAATTATGGAGAACTCTCGGGAAATCAATTTCTCAAATTTTCTCACGATATTTTCCTTGACCGTTAAAGAGACCCTAAATGCGGATGTACAACTCCGTATCTATACGGTTCTCAAAACTAGTTGGACAAACTATTGAAAAAAAAAAATCTCCTCTTAGACTTTAGAATGTGGAAGTCAAAAGAACCTCCCAGTCTCAAGACTGACCAGTCGCACTCATCTCACTCACACCAACGTACCAAAGAAATCTCAATAATTATGTACTTACCAAGTAATTTTTTCTTCTCATAATATTAACATAATTCACATTGACATTTACAAGTTTACAATTCCACAATTTTATTGCAAATGGCAGTTTGACTTACGATTCAAACTCAATCATAATAATATAATTTCTGAGAACCGAGAACCCATACCATTTGGTCTCGTTTCTCTTTCACAGACATCATATTATTTTAAGTGTCATTTTTCTCGATCATCATTATCATCAGCTACTTGTTTAACAATACATATTATTATGTGTATTGTTAAAAAACAGGTGATTCTGGCGAAATCTTACGGATTTGGGTTTTAAAAATTACTTGGGAATATTAGATTTTCTGAGATTTTCTGGGATAACTTTGATATTATTCCGGCTATGCAAGCTATACCAATGTGCCAAATTTCGTCAAGTTATCGCTTGGACCTGGAAAAGGTAACAGATAGACACATTTTCACAAATTAATCTAATGTTAGAATTACGGATAGTAGGTATGGACTTGACTTTAAATAATGCAAGGTTATTTTGGTCTTTGTTACAGAAGATCAAAATAATTTAGCTGGATGGGAAACTGAAGACGTGAGAACATAAAAAGGACAAAACAGGAGGAACAAGTCCTATTTATTTAAATAATAAATAGACCTGTCAATGTAATAATTTATTTACCTCATTATGCTTTGCAAATCTTCTGTTTACTTTCACAAAGAAAGTAAATTAAAAAAAAATATATTATAACACCTGTGGCGAGCATACTCCTTTGACACTGGCTGGTCATAGCTTCCAATCTATTTTCAAATGTTCGAAATTCGAGGCATGCGCAGAACGACCGCGCAGCAAAGGAGATACCATTATTAATATACAAGCCATCACAGAAAACGCAATATGTGTATTATCTAGAGATGCATCTGGGAGCGCTTCCAGGAATTGCCCTGATTTGTAATTTTATATACCTAGTTTTCATATTATGATGTATTAAGAAGTAATATATTAATTTTATCAGTGAACACGCGTTTGTCCTTTAAAGAGTGATTAGCCCTAGATTAGGCTACGAGGTGACGTATCTTTCACCTCACACCTCTTACAAAGCTTATTTTCTATAGAGGAATGTAAAGTGTTTAACTTACTTTTTATTCAGAAAATGTAAAAAAATGAGTATCTCTATCGATAACACATAGTAGGAGATTTTACCTCAACTTGATTTATACGTTTAAAGTTCTAAAACACCTTTTCGAGATATAATTATTGTTTATGAGTTAGACGTTGGTATGGGCGGGCATTTCTAACTTCTCGAAAGAATCACCACCATTTGTGATGCAGGCGAATCGTTTTTTATTTAGCTTTTTCACAGCTGTTTTTATTATGTGCTAGATTATGCCCGCTACTTCGTCTGCATGGAATTAATATTTTTTTACAACACCTACGGGAAATGAGATAAAAAGTTGAATTTCTGAGATAAAAAGTTCCTACATTTTGTACTCCAGAATTGTACTAAATGTACTTACTAAAACTAGCTTTAACTGTACCAAATTCTGTCAATGATAGGGTTGTGGGTTCAAAATTCAAATCTGTTATAATTTACCTACAGCTGACTCGACACATAAAAGGTTTATAAGTATTTTGCAAACGGATCCCTGAATCGAAAAACTGGGTAAGTGCAAGTCAAACTCGCGCACAAAGGGTTCCGTACCACCACACAATTTTTTTAAATTATAATTTTAAATTATTTTAATAAATAACAAGAAAGAACAAGTCATAACAACACGTATTCAGCAGTGAAATAACTAACTTTCATTATGCGCTAAATTGGTAGCGCCATTTTTGTAAGATCTATCCAATGACATTTTTTTTCGGCGAAATAAAAAATCCACCCCCACTAAAAAATACAATTTTTTTTAATAAAATTACCACTTTGTCGGATATAATGTATATTGTATACCCTTGCCAAATTACAGTTTTCTAGTACTAATAGTCTCTGAGGTAAGCCACGGACGGACATTTAAGGGTATGGATTCCGAACCATAAAAACTAAGATTTAGACTTTAGAGAGATTAGTGTTTCGTGTTAAGAAAGAAAGAAAGAAAGAAAGAAAAACATTTTATTCACCAGTGGTGTCACAAACAAAACTAGATACAAATGTAACACTTTCGTCTGTGACACCACCCAGAAAGGGTGTACAGCTCAGCGTTTTGCCTTACGTCATATGCTAACAAGTGATATTTAAACTCAAAGAATTAAAAAATACGAATGCTATAGTTAAATGATATGTTTTTGTGAATCACTGGATATTGAAATATAGTCTTATATATTTTTAGAATCTACTCATCATTTTCTTGATGATGACAATATAGTTAATCTCATTTTGGAAAAAAAAATCAACTTTAGTCTTTGATGAGGGACCATGGTCACCCTATCAATTTTTTTTTAAATTTTACTAGCCTATGTCACCCGGAATAAACTAAGGATTCTAACGATACCTCATTCATCAAAATCCGTTCAGGCGTATAGAAGTTATGGTGAAATATACAAACTCACATACATACATACATACATACCTATATACATACATACATACATGAACCCTGAAAACAATATACTTTTTTTTTCAGGCAGTCGTATAAAAATGCGTATGTTACAAGTATTTGGTTATAAAAATGAAAAATGTTCTCAAATATTTACTGCTCTACAATTATCTTCAAGGGTTTTTAAACAAATTGTATCGTAAATCAGACCACGCCCTGGATTCTGGGCTCCCAAAAATATCCTTTGCAGGGCTTTTTTTTTCTTTTTTTTTAAGTGCCGTCGACTTTTGCAGATGTTTGCTCGGTAGCGATTTTGTATGATATATTATATTAAATGAATTTAATTGAATAAAATCCATACTGAGGCAATACTGCCAACCCCTAAAGCCCTATTGTTTCATTATTGTTGACTTTCGTGTTTTAGAATTATAATATTTTTTTTAGGAACGTCAAGGCATGTGACATCAAACTATCATTTTGAGTAAAATTGCTTTAAGCGTTGGTAGGTAGTCTGTCTGCTACGCTTTCACGGCCCATCTGGTCAACCTGACGTAATTTGAGAATGAAAAATGAAATGATTTAATGAAATTATTTATTTCACGTAGGAAAACTTGTGCCACATAAGATAAGTCGTAAGAATCTATCACCGGTTCGGAAAACTGATTCTACTGAGAAGAACCGGCAAGAATTTCAACTCAGATTGACGTCATGATGATGATGATACCTGCTGTTATTCTCGTACTGGAACGCTAAATCACTTGGCGGTACGTCCTTGCCAATAACCTTTCAAAGCTTTCGGAGACAAAAAATATTAGTTCATAAAAACCATTCAAACGATGGCCGATAAATGTAAGACATGATTCATATAGGAAGCTTTTTAAAGTGGCCAATGTATGGTCGTTTTATGAACTTAAGCTAAGTTAGTGTTATGTTCTTATGATGCGGTCTAAGTTATGAGCTTTTAAAGGCTCGAATTTTATAAAAAGATCGTAGATTCGTCGTAGATCGAGCTGAGCGGTACACCCTTTCTGGGTGGTGTCACAGACGAAAGTGTTACATTTATCTCTAGTTTTGTCTGTGACACCACTGTAGAATATCTGTTTTTCTTTTTTTCTTTCTTTACTTTAAACTAGCTGATGCCCGCGACTTCGTCCGCGTGGATTGAGGTTTAAATTTCCGCGGGAACTCTTTAATTTTCCGGGATAAAAAGTAGCCTATATGCTATTCCAGACTATAATCTATCTCTGTGCCTAATTTCATCTAGATCCGTTCAGCCGTTGGAGCATGATTGAGTAACAAACATCCATACATCCACACATCCATACATCCATACATCCATCCAAACTTTCGCATTTATAATATTTATTTGATTATTTTATTACTACTACTTTTGTAAGTTCGCTAATTTTTGAACGGGTCGAAAGTATCTCAAGAGTTCTTAAAGATGTTCGCAAAGGTGTGTGTAGACTGACAATCAGTACTTGGCCAGCGCAGTGGACTATGGCCTAATTTAACAACATTTTGATAGGAGACACGTGTTCAGTAGTGAGCTGTCTGGGTTGAAGTGATGTTGAACTAAAAACTTAACTTAATTTAACTTTTTAACTCTTAAAAACGGTTGGTCCGTTGGTTGGTGATAACGAGTTTTTATACAGTGGGAACATTCTTGAAAAAAAGTAAAAAAATCAAAATCGCTTAAGCTTATGACTTGCGCGTGTTCACACATTACCCAAAGGTATGTTCACATTGGCTGCGTGGGCGCAACTCATTACAATACGGCTCTATTGTGCTGTGCAGTTTGTGATTTGTAAACAACTTTGCCACCTTAGTGTGGATTGGGTTTTAGAACGATTTTGTTTATCCATAATTAATATTATAAACTATATTATGATGCCCGCGACTTCGTCCGCGTGGATTAAGGTTTTTTGATTCCCGCGGGAACTCTTTCAGTTCCGAGATATAAGTAGCCTATGTTCTTCCACGGGCTACAAACTATCCCTATGCCAAGTTTCATCAAAATCGGTTGAACAGATGGGCCGTGAAAGTGTAGCAGACAGACAGACGGACAGACAGACAGACACACTTTCGCATTTATAATATTAGTATGGATTCGCAAGTTTGGATGGATGGATGTAGGGATAGATGCATGGATGTTTGTTACTCTATCACGCCAGATCTGGATGAAATTTAGCTCAGGGATAGATTATAGTCTGGAATAGCACATAGGATACTTTTGATTCCGGAAAGTTAAAGAGAGTTCCCGTGGGAACCAAAAATCCTCAATCCACGCGGACGAAGTTGCGGGCATCATCTAGTCAAATAAATATTATAAACTAGCTGATGCCCGCGACTTCGTCGGCGTGGATTGAGGTTTTTCGGTTCCCGCGGGAACTCCTTAATTTTCCGGGATAAAAAGTAGCCTATGTGCTATTCCAGACTATAATCTATCTCTGTGCCAAATTTCATCCAGATCCGTTCAGCCGTTCTGGCGTGATTGAGTAACAAACACACATCCATACATCCATCCATCCAAACTTTCGCATTTACTTATAATATTTATTTGATGCGAAAGTTTGGATGGATGTATGGATGTATGGATGTATGGATGTATGGATGTTTGTTACTCAATCACGCTCCAACAGCTGAATGGATCTGGACGAAATTTGGCACAGAGATAGATTATAGTCTGGAATAGCACATAGGCTACTTTTTATCCAGGAAAATTAAAGAGTTCCCGCGGGAACCAAAAAACCTCAATCCACGCCGACGAAGTCGCGGGCATCAGCTAGTGCTTTATAAAATATGCGACAGTGTGTTTGTTTGTCCTTCAATCACGCCGCCACAGAGCAACGGATCGACATGATTTTTTGAATAGGCATACCTACTTGAGGACTTGGAGAGTGACATAGGCTATTTTTTATCCAGGATAAATATGGAGTTCCCGTGGGAATTAAAAAAAACTTATTCCATGCGGACGAAGTCGCGGGCATCAGCTAGTTTATGGTGATAGTAAGGATTTAGCTTCTCGTTCCTTGTGTATCATGAACTTCCGTACAAAAACGACTTATTTTTACTCCTATAGTCTGACCATGATGACTCTGCAGTGGATTAAATGGGCAACCCAAAAAAAACTTGGTATCTGTCTTCTTAAGTCTGTCATTTCGTGATACTTCAAATGTCAGATTGTTTACGCTCGCCTTAATTTTTCGCAAAAAGTAATGTGGAGTTATTAAAATATAACATGATTCATAAATTTCAAGATAAACCAATCTCGATGAAATTTAGCACAAACATAGCTTGCTACTTGTGGGCTGTGCGCTATAAATTACTCTTTCAACAGGTAACAGCTGTACTTTTAAATGACCACTGACCACACTGTCTTGGGAAATCAGACAAAGCATAAAAACCTATTTTAAACAACAAGTATCAAATGCGTTTTTTCGCAGTACAGACTGTGTTTCCATCAACAGATTTTCAAACTCTACCATTTTCATAGTTCTGCAGACTTCAGACTATACTTATTTAACAAATTCGCCACCAATATTTAAAAATGACCTATCCACATAAAGACCAACGTGTCGACTCACTTCCGACCCGGCGTTGCCTGTACAACGCCGTGTCTTTTCCCGGAAAATCATAGATTTCCCATTGGATTATTAAAGCCTAAACCCACCACCACCACCACCACTACAGCCCATTAACGTCCCACTGCTGGGCACAGGCCTCCACTCTCATAGGAGAGTGGGAATTAGAGCTTAGACCCACCACGCTGCTCCAATGCGGGTTGGCGGGCTTTAACTACTATTATCATGTTAGTGATAATAACCGGGACCGATGTCTTAACGTGCTCTCCGAGGCACGGGGGTGAAACACCACCAACTTCCTAACTCCGGGCTTGTACTGAGAATTTCTAGACAAAAAACCCAATTCTTAATTATGGCCCGACCCGGGACTCGAACCCGGGACTTCGTCGGCCGCAGTTGATGCTAATCACTAGACCAACGAGGCAGTCTAAAACCCTAAAATCCACCTACAATCAATTAAAGTGTTATGTCTCCAATGAGTACGTAAATTCCAAGGTCTGTCCACATTAAGACAGTCGCATAACCAACATGTCTAGTCGACTTGGAGGACAATAGCCTAGCTTCCGACCCGGCGTCGCCTGTACAACGCCGCGTGTCTGTATCATGTTTGTGTTTATAATGTTTATACAGCTACAATGCATTGTTGCATGATGATGTATTACCCTTTAGAATATAACTAGCGTTTACTAAGTAAATGTCAGTATGTACCTATGTGGCGTGCATACTCCTTCGCCACTGGCTGGTCATAGGTTCGAAATCTATTTTCAAAATGTTCGAAATTCGAAGCATGCGTAGAACAGCCACGCAGAAAAGGAGAGGTCATTATTAATAATGCGAAAGTTTGGATGGATGTATGGATGTATGTTTGTTACTCAATCACGCTCCAACGGCTGAATGGATCTGGATGAAATTTGGCACAGAGATAGATTATAGTCTGGAATAGCACATAAGCTACTTTTTATCCCGGAAAATTAAGGAGTTCCCGCGGGAAACGAAAAACCTCGATCCACGCGGACGAAGTCGCGGGCATCAGCTAGTCAAATATAAATATTATAAATGCGAAAGTTTGGATGTATGGATGTATGTTTGTTACTCAATCACGCTCCAACGGATGAACGGATCTGGATGAAATTTGGCACAGAGATAGATTATAGTCTGGAATAACACATAGGCTACTTTTTATCCCGGAAAATTAAGGAGTTCCCGCGGGAAACGAAAAACCTCGATCCACGCGGACGAAGTCGCGGGCATCAGCTAGTCAAATAAATATTATAAATGCGAAAGTTTGGATGGATGGATGTATGGATGTATGTCTGTTACTCAATCACGCTCCAACGGATGAACGGATCTGGATGAAATTTGGCACAGAGATAGATTATAGTCTGGAATAACACATAGGCTACTTTTTATCCCGGAAAATTAAGGAGTTCCCGCGGGAAACGAAAAACCTCGATCCACGCGGACGAAGTCGCGGGCATCAGCTAGTTATTAATATACAAGTCGTCATACAATTATCATCTAGGAGCGCTTTCTAGATTTTTCATGTTTGTAATTTATACTTATACCTTGTTTTGATATCATGTTGTACCTATTAAGAAGTAATACATTAATTTATCGCCTCACCTACTAGCCTACGGAGGAAGGAATATGGCGACGGCTCTAAATCCTCCGAGAACATCGGAAAAAGACCGAGTTTTTTTTTACCGAGAATCCTTTCTTTCGTATATTCCTCATTGCTGAAAGTTGTGACCCCATTCCGTTAATTACATAATGGCAGGTGTTTTTTTGGGATGATAATTCGGTGGCTTCCGAGGTCCTTCCGCATACAACTCGACTAAGAGTACTATTTCAACTCTTAGATTAGGTACTAACCATTATTATCAGACTATAGCTGAGGCCCGCGACTTCGTCCGCGCGGTTATAGTGTTTTTGATTCCCGCGGAAACTCCTTAATTTTCCGGGATAAAAAGCAGCATAAGTCACTCTCCAGGACTATATACCCATGCCAAAAATCACGTCGATCCGTTGCTCCGTTGCGGCGTGATTGAAGGACAAACCAATAAACCAACAAACAAACATACTTTCGCATTTATAATATTAGTATGATAATATAGTGTAGTATGATTAGTAAGTATGATGTTACTGATGATAACCGGCCGGGACCGATGGCTTAACGTGCTCTCCGAGACACGGAGGTAACGAAAAGGCCAAATTCGGTCGCCCATCCAGTTACTGACTTGGGTCAACGTTGCTTAACAATCGCGACTGCAATTGCGACTGATATGCGTTGTCGCAACTAGGTCACTCGTCCCTCAGTATTTCACCGAGACACCCGTGGAGAAAAGCTGCCATGGCACTCTTGTTCGGGAGGATCTACCTGTTCCAAAAAAAAATAAATTGGAATAAGTATAAACCTTAAAACTCAGATATTAAAGTTTAATTACGAATGTAGTATATTTATATTTAAAAGACCATTTGTCTTCGTAACATCGCGAGCATGTCGGTGACGCGGTGTCGGTGACGCGAATCCACAAGTTTACCCCCCTACCAAAAAGTGCTCAACGCGGCAAAAGAAGTTTTCACTTCAAAAAATTCACTATATCGTAGTTTTGTACCTGTATGTAAAGTTAACAATGAAAGCTGTCCCATGTTCAAACAAGTTAATTAGTACAAACATACACACACAATGTATAAAATCTTCATATAATCCATGCGATTATCACTTCTAACTTTAATGGAATAGGGGTTGAAACCGTATGAAGTAACGGCAACCGCAGAGTTTTTTTGATAGGGTGGCGATAATAAAGGTGGCAGCCGCAATCACTGGTAACCACAGAACGTTTGTGGTTGATAATGTACAGACATTTAAAAAAAAGTTTCAATTTGTAGGCAAGTAATGATGCCGTCTAAGATGGTAGCGGGCTAAACTGGTAGTGGTATTTAAGCCTAACTCTGAAACTAGTTTTTTTTTGGTAAGTAGTACTTTTTTTTTCTTTTCTATACTGTGTGCGTACTGTGGAAGTGGTATATGGCAGTTATTAATTACCTAGCTTTTAATAGAGAAAAGTGGCGAAATATGAACTAGTAATTAGTATAATGGTAAAAAACAAGGTAGATAATATTATCTGCCTCGTTGGCCTAGCGGTTAGCATAATATTTGACTGCGGATCGCGAGGTGTTGGATTCGATTCCCGGTCGGTCATAAAAATTGTTAGGTATTGGGTTTTTCAGTTAAGAAATTCTCGGTGCCAGCCCGGAGTTGGAAGTTGGCGGTGAGTCACCCCCGTGCCTCGGAGAGCACGTTATGGCGTCGGTCCTGGTTAAACCCGCATTGGGGCAGCGTGGTGGGTCTAAGCGCTAATTCCCTCCCTGCTACGAGAGTGGAGGCCTGTGCCCAGCATTGGGACGTCAATGAGCTGTAGTGGTGGATATTAATAGTAGATTAGTAGCCAAGGGCTGTAAGGCATCAATTGCAGCCCGAGATATTTAGGCGCACTCGCTGTGCTCGTGCGCCTATAGTTCGAGGGTGCAATTGATGCTTACACCCGAGCTAACTACTCTGCTTTACATCTCGATTGTGAGGTAAGTAGGTCCTTATTACCCCCAAATGGAGCTTGAAGGTGACCAATTAACGCTCTAGGGTAATAATGTTGCTAGAAAAGCCCTAGGGCGGTAAGTAATAAAAAAAAAAAATCTTCACTCTTTCAAAAAGTTCGCGTACATCACTAACCATCATACTTTTTTTAATTACTTACCGCCCTAGGGCTTTTCTCGCTACATTATTACCCCAGAGCGCTAATTGGTCACCTACAAGCTCCATTTGGGGGTAATAAGGACCTACTTACCGAATATGAGAGATGTAAAGTTACTTACCGCCTAATATTATTTTTATCACACACAAAAAAATAATTGAGGAACTCTATCATCACCTTATCTAATACGTACGGGAAAGCGAAACAAAAACTTTTCAGCCTCATACTTTATTATAATGATAATTTAAGCCAAAGATTTAAAAATTGCACGTTAAAAAACCTTAAATTGTATTTTATAAATAAACAGATATTGGGTATGTTCTGTTCCTTTTAAACTTATGGGCAGTAAAAGAGAGGGGTATATATCCGGTATATCGGCGGTTAATTCATTTCGACGGATCCGATAAGGGTCCGAAACGTATAACTTTGAGTTTTAGTTTGTTTAATTTTGCTACAGTAATCAAAGGGTACTGGTTGTTTTTGTGTGCGATAATGAACTCTATTGCGCGGTGTTAGGGTTGTTGTTTTAGGGATTTAAATTGGCTGGTCCAATCTAAATTTTGGGCGGGTCCGCCACTTTGAAATATAAGCGATGAACACGAAAGTAGGCCAGGAGTCAGTGTCCTAATATGGTAGTAAAGAAAAACCATACGACATCATTTTTTAGACGTTATGTTATAACATAAATACTTACTATTATTTTTTAATCCACTACGTTTTTTTTAAATTTATAATAGGCAATATGGTTTTTCACAATCACATCTCATGTCAAGTGATGACACACACACGATGAGGGATGAAGATGCAAAGCTCTCTACTACTCTCTTATTCTACTATTTATTCTAATTTTTAAATTTTTTACTCTATAACAAAATTACACAACCTATTTTAAACTTGCCTTAACATAAATTTAAGAAATCCATTAAAAGTATGCTCCTGAAAGAAGCTGATTATACTGTTGAAGATTATGTAAATTAAGCATTGATTGATTTGACTCGCTCCAGCTAATGCTAAGGACAGCGGTTACTTATTTATCTAAATCTATTTTTTTTAAACTACACATTAATGTAAATGATTTTTTAAAAACTACCGAGTTTCTTGCTGGTTCTTCTCAATAGGAATGGCATTCCGAACCAGTGGTAACGATTCACTCGACGATTTAAAATCACTTTGTAATCAGTTTATTTGAATAAAAAAATATGAGTTTGAGTTTTGTTGGTGTGTCCTTCAATCACGCTGCAACAGAGCAACGGATCGACGTGATTTTTGCATGGGTGAAGATTTATTGTGGAGAGTGATATATAGCTACTTTTTATCCCGGAAAATTATTAAGAATTTAAAAAAACTTTTTCCACGCGGACGAAGTCGCGGGCATCAGCTAGGTTACTCTAATTTTGTTATTATTTACAAATGGCTAGAATTTACTTACCTCTTGAAACTGCGGCACCCGCTCTCACAGTATAAATCGTTCGCAACGCTAAGCTGATTTGGACTGATGCACGGTGGCGAATGACGTTTAATTATTCCTGACCAACTTATTATGGATTTCGGGCGTTCGTAATTCTTAAACTGACACCACCTTTTTAAGGATTAGCCCAAGTTATGTGACGTGCGCTATCGGAGAAGTCATTGCATGTTTTGGTACTTACGAAATCTTATTATAGGATGCACTTCACTGACCTATCTCGGTTTCGCAGGAATGGGATGTCTGATAAAATATGATAATCCTTTCTTGAAGAGTATCATATACTAATACTATATCTTATCGTATTAAATTTTAATCCTAACATATTCTACCTATGTAAATATGTACCATATTCTGGCATAATAAATAAATGATTATGATTTCTTACTAATTAAAAGAGGGTCTTCCAATTCACATCCTCGGTTACTTTTAAGTTTTTTAACCAATTGATCGATTTAAAAAAATACGTTGAAATTTGATGACGTCACAAGTCACAACAACTGTGTATTTCATACAAACTTCCATTCTAGAAGCGCGTTCTAAAGAGTTGCTGATTTGGTACCTAAAATTTTTTTAACCGGTGATTGTCATTGGCCATTACTTTTCTTAGTAGGTAGGTATATTACATAGATTTAAAAAGAAAAGATAATCAAGAAGGTACCTAATAGGTATATTTGGTTCCCGTATAAGCCGGTTAGCTAGTACTAAATATTACTAGACATACTACAACTGCATCCAACTTCATTCCACATTTAAGGCGACTCACACACTGCGACGCGTCCCGCGATGGAAGTTGGAACGCGGGGCTGCGTGACTTACGATTGCGGCAGCTGGGATGGGTTGACAAAAGGAAACGAAGACTTTTGACTAATACTAGTTTACTTCTAAAGTACTTAAACCTAACTTACTTCTGTGTCGATTTTAGACCACAGATCTAATGTGACAATCTTAACCTAATGCTACGTCGATTTTAGACGCAGCGATTTACATTATGAGTTATGACTGCCTTAGGCTAACGGGCTAACCTAATCTACCCTAACTAACATCCTGCGTCGATGTTAGACGACAGAAATAATGAACGATCTTCTCATTATTACATTAGCTTTTAAATCTCACATTTTCATACTAAAATCTAAGCGATGCCTGATGTCACGTTTTTTCGGACGTGATGCAATTCCGTGGAATTCGCTGACTATGCGTGTACCATGGCCGTTTGCTGGAGGTGCGAGGTTGCGATCTTGCAACGAAAGTGATTTTAACCATGACGCCGTAGGTATGCGTAACTCGCGCTGATTCAACGCGCGGAGAGCTGTTGTTACTTGTTAGTAATATACATATTATACACACGGTCAACGCCGCCCCGCGATTTCTCGCGGGGTGCGTCGCAGTGTGAGTTTCGCCTGACCAACACGTCAAAATAATCGGATGCAGCCACGGTGTGTGGTCTATCCTTATAACTTGATATTCAATAACTTTTTTATGGTGTATCGACACCATATTGTCTAGTAGGTTTACGGCTAGTTTAATACGATATTTATTACTTTTTTAAGGTAGTTCCGATCGACTGCTTAGAGGTATAAGTTGTTTTTAATACAGTTGCTCAAAAAGTTGCGTATTGCAGGGACGTATAGCGTTCGGGATGTGGGCTATTACATACTCGTGCTTTTTTTTTACCTTTCCCGAACTCGTGCGTTCTCTTTCCCAACTGTCAAAATAATGTCTATTAAAAAGAAAAACCAACCATGAAGTTTTTACTAAAAAAATTCATAGAAGTTTTTATGATTCATGCAAATACGTATATTTCTAAAAAGAAGCTACTAATTTGTTTCAATATCAGATTTAATGATTTGATTGAATGAGTTTGGTTAGGTTTCATTTCATTTCATTTCATTAAATTTCATTTTCATTTCATATCAATAAAAAAATTCTACTGAAGACTTGGCTGTATGGGCATAGTTCCCTTTGCCTACCAGAATGGGTGAAGAAAAAAAAAACTCTGCTTAAGTATATTCTACGGTTGGCGCCATTTTTCAGAAATTTTCTTTGCGAGTTTAGTTGTTTGTTGCACAAAATGAGTAATTTCGACCCTAGTTTTTTTGAATTAACACCACCGGAACTCAGTATAATTGCACAAAATGCTTCGGAGAACATTTTACCGGAAAAGTCAAAAAGTCGCTACATATCTACATACGACGAATTTATTGCGCGGAGAGAAGAGAAAAAAGCAAATAGTTTTTCAGAAAATGTTATGTTGGCATACTTCTCCGAACTCTCAGCAAAATTAAAACCTTCTACGTTATGGTCGAGGTTTTCGATGATAAAAAGTATGCTGAAAATGCAACAAACTAGAAACTGGGAAGAAAATCACACACTCCATTAATTTAAGGTCCAGTCCGTCTCCTTCACATGTTGCAGAGAATGTTCGTCCATCTACCTTCGTTGATAATGATAATTCATCAGATCCAACTCCATCAACTAGCAAACGCCATTGTATGACAAATATACATGAACAATCATACGAAATTAATAATAGTTTGTCTCAAACAGTAAATATGCAACCTAAAACTTCCCCAGTTAGTATAAAAAACTGTACCAATTTCAATGTAATATGTGAATTATAACTTTTATAAGAAATAAATGTTAAGTTAGTTGAGTTTATTGTGTTTTTATTATTTTATTAAATTGCTTCATTTTTTCGCAACTGTATTAAAAATAGTCGTTCAGTACACGTGCGGAACCGTCATTGCAACTTGTTCCGACTGTCAACCCTCGCTTTCGGCTGCGCCTCGGCTCGGGTAGACATTTGTCGGAACTCTTTGCAATGACAGCCTTTCCACACTTGTAATGAAATATACTATTGTTTTATTTGAATCGGAAGACAGTAATATACTAACGACTTACCTTACAAGAAGTGTGTTCCCGCGCGAACTCTTTAATTTTCCGGGATAAAAAGTAGCCTGTGTTATTCCAGACCTTATTATATCTCTGTACCAAACATCGTTATTGATTAACAAACGTCCATCCATTTATCCGTCCATCCAAACTCTCGTACTCTCGTACTCTCGTACGTCGTTATGTATTAAGAAAGTAGGTATAGATTTATATTTTTAAAATTATTTTATTAATACGAGTACATAATTATTCCGGTCTGGTGCGGTTTTGGCAATGGCTGGTTACCATCCTACCGGTAAACACGTGTCGGCAGAAGCTTCCCACCAGACCAGGGGCCACCCTTACTGCCAACGCTTAAAGCAATACTTAAGCAATATTACTGAATCTGACAGATTGATGTCACGTACCTTGACGTTCCTAAAATAAGGATTATAATTCTAAAACACGAAAGTTAACTATAATGGAACAATATGGCTTTAATTGAATCCAGTATGGCCCCAGACCAGAGAAAATTGAGTAAACTAAATTCCGGAATTGAACCTGCCGAGGATAGCTCAGAACCATAGCGCTCACGGCTGCGCCAGAGAGGTCAAAAATAGGTAATTTTAGGTGTATTACAAACCTAAAACCATTGACTTTTAGTAGTATACATATAAGTCAATGCCTTAAACAAATAAACCTTGTTTGAAAAAAATAACGAAAAAAAATTTAAAGTTAGGAATTCACACTTAAATACTCAAAACAAATAAATATTATTTCTCAAAGATGAAATCTTATACCGACCAGTAACTAATTGGCGCCAGTTTTGGGGTTCCCTGGTAAAATACTTATATTCTGCTGCAATGCAATGAGTTTTTTTTATTTCCGCGAGAACTCGCGGGATCTAATTTTCCGGGATGTAAACTATGTATATGTCCATGCAAGGGATAAAACCTATCTTTATATTAAATTTCATCAAAATCGGTTGAAAATATGGGCCGTGAAAGCGTAGCAGACAGACAGAAAGACCCACTTTTCAAAGTCAAAGTCAATTTAGGTAGTACACTACACTTACTGACGTCCAGTTATTTATAAAATACTAGCTGATGCCCGCGACTTCATCCGCGTGGTTTAAGTTTTTTTTATTCCCGCGGGAACTCCTCAATTTTCCGGGATAAAAAGTATCCTATGTCACTCTCCAGGTCCTCAGCTATACCCATGCCAAAAATCACGTCGATCCGTTGCTCCGTTGCGGCGTGACTGAAGGACAAACCAACAAACCTACAAACAAACACACTTTCGCATTTATAATATTAATATGATGATAATCAGTTACGATATCTTAAAACTGAAGCTACGAGGGTTCCAAACGCGCCCTGGTCTGAGAAGAGCCCACAACAAACTCAGCCGGTTTTTTTTTCTATCGCATTTATAATACTAGTATAGTAAAGAAGTATAGATGAATATAAACTTTTCTGAGTTATCTGCGTTCTAAGCAACTACAGTTTGAAGATATGTCCGTTTTACGTAATTAAACATAACTAGGCTTCAAACGGTGAATGAAAACATGCCTGCATGCATGCTCGAGAGGTCTTCATTATGTTCTCGAAGGTGTGTGAAGTCTGCCAATCCGCACTTGGCCAACGTGGTGGAGTATGGTCAAACCCTTCTCATTCCGAGAGGAGACTCGTGCTCAGTGGGTAGTTAATGGGATAAAATGATGATAAAATGAAAGTCATCGCGACGCGCGATAGAAAAACACAATGCGTCACAATTTCTTCTCTTTTTTTAATTTTTTTTTTTTTTAATTTAAAAATTAACTTGACCTAGGAATCGAAACCAGTGTGCTTAGCATGCGCACAACGAGATTATCTCGCGACGAGAGGGAGAGATGTTGTCGTTGCCGGCAAATTTTTTATTTGCCCTAACATGCACAAAATGCGGTATATTACAAGAAAAAATAGTCGACATGTAAAGGTTCGTAGAGAAAAATACCACAGATAATAAATATTACTTTTATCTCTACTTTTGACGTAACGAGACAAGTAACCATGTTAGCTTCGGTAGACAGAGAGAGCTAACGGGTAGACAATTTTACTCGTAGTGCGCATGCTATAGTCATACTGGACCTCGTCGTCGCAGTATAACCAAAAGCTCAATAAGTGTGTGTTGACAAGAGAAGCAACTTTTCATTAATTGTTATCTGAAGGTTTATTTTAACCCTACAGAACCCATCTTCAGTTTAACGTAACGTGCTCACCACATTTTTGACATAAAAGCCGGTTGCTTGTTTCACGTAAAATCAACATGGCGGGCGCTTCTAACACGTGTCCAGACGTAAAAAAAACCCATTTGCATGTGTTAATAGTGGAAAAAATGTTTATGCATATTTTGACAACTTATTCCGTGCTTATTTTGACCTTGGAGTTGCCTATTCACTTAAGATTGTAGTAACATAGATGCTTGATCTATGTAGTTATGTGAATAGGTAATTTGACCTTGAATCGTAAATCGATAATCGTTATAGCATGACTAGGTTTATCGCCACGGAGTCGCGTGGTTGCCATTTCTGAAAATCCTTCCATATAGAGGATCTGTGTTATAGACAGAGCTCGACTGTGGATTCGATAATCGATTCTCGGGTCGGGTCATAATTAGGTACATATTGAGTTTTGCTGAAAGGAGATTCTCCATAGGTGCTAGCCGGAGTTAGGAAGTTGTAGCTTCGGAAAGCATGTACATAGCGTAGTAGAGCATGTACCCAGTAATTACAGCCAGCTTTTAAATATCAATCTAGCCGTGTATAGTCTCACAAACTTATAAGTTTGTGTGACTGCGGCAACGGGTCAGATATATATCTGACCCGTTGCCGATTCTGTATAACACAATCTCTAAACTAAACTAAAATGGCAGCTTTATGTCTAGTTCTGTCCCTTACCGTAGGGAGTATTATGAAAGGGTTAGCAATATTTGTAATGCTCTAATTTTAGTTTAGTTTAGAGATTGTGCACTACAGAATCTGCCCCCGGTGACTCGTAAATATGAAAAAAAAAATAATTAACAGAACAGCGAGAAACCGTCAGCGTTGGCATCCTTATGTGGTTGAGGTTCAATCTGCCCGCACGAAACGTTTTTGCTCGACGTTTCTGATCCGAACCGCTAGAGTGTGGAACACTCTCCCAGCGCACGTGTTTCCTGCCACGTATAACTTAGGTACCTTCAAGGCAAGAGTGAATAGGCATCTTCTAGGCAAGCGCGCTCCAACCTAGACCTCATCATTGCTTTGCACTAAGCATGATTGTCGTCAAGCGCAAGCCTATCTAACAATAAAAAAAAAAAAAAAAAAATTAAAAAAAAATAATAACAGACATAAGAATTATTAGTACCGATTTTGGCCACCGGGTCAGAAAAGTTTCACGGACTGTAGGATAATTTTCTAAATAATAAAATTTAAAAAAAAAAATTTAATAGGTAGATAGTTAGGTACTTGATAAAAATTAATAGAAATAATTTTCTTTCCCGAATTATTATTTATTTCATGAAAATAAGATGAAAAGACGGGCTTTGAATGAACAGACAGACAGACACAATTTCGAATTGATAGTATCAGTTTATGGATTAGGAAATAGTATAAATGCAACAGTGTGTCCGTCTGCAACGTTTTCACGGCAAACGAATCATCCAATTTTGACGAAATAAAGTAAAAATATAATTTTTATCCCGGTGAAGGAAACAGGGTATACTTTCTGTCCCGGAAAATAAAACAGTTTCTTACGGATTTTCTCAAAACCTAAATCCACGCGGACAAAATCGCGTGCATCATCTAGAAGGATGTACCTACCTGTATTCTTAAAAAAAAACTATAGAAGCCTTACCTACAGGTAAACTATTATAGCACAAGTGCTTTAAGAACAGGTTCCGAAGCCTTACAAACGCCTCCCGGTTCCAGGCTAGCGCGTTCCATCTCACGCTGCAGCATCCTCAGATCAAATTATAACCTAGATGGATCTATAGCTTGAAATTTTTATACGACTGCCTGAAAAAAGTAGTAGTTTAAAAGTATATTGTTTTCAGGGTTCATGTATGTATGTATGTGAGTTTGTATATATTCCACCATAACTTCTATACACCTGAACGGATGTTGATAAATGAGGTATCGTTAGAATCCTTAGCTTATTGCAGGTGACATAGTCTAGTAAAATTAAAAAAAAATGATAGGGTGGCCATGGAGATTCACTATATTGTCATCATCAAGAAAATGATGAGTAGATTCCAAAAATATATAAGACTATATTTCAATATCCAATGATTCATAAAAAAATATCATTTAACTATGGCAGTCGTATTTTTTAATTCTTTGAGTTAAATTCACTTGTTTGAAGTGAAAACTTCTTTAGCCGCGTTGAGCACTTTTTGGTAGGGGGTAAACTTGTGGATTCGCGTCACCGACACCGTCACCGACACCTCGCTGCCCCATGCTCGCATTGTTACGGAGACAAAAGGTCTTAAATATACCTACTACTTCTAAATACTACATTCGTAATTCATCTTTACTGCCTTAGTTTTAAGGCTTATATTTTAATTATTTTAAATATTTTTCACTTCTATCGGCACCGGCGCGGCGTCCCTATGACTGCCAATTTTTTTAATTTTATTTAAAGGCTAGCGTTTGGCTGCAATAAGATCTAGTACTGGTAAGTGATAGTAATATTTTATTTTATTTGCAGGCTAAAACTATGCTATGGCTTTATTGACTTAAAAGTTAAACTATGTTAGTACTACCAAATAAAAGCATAAAAAATAGCTAATTTAAATATCTGCGGTTCCATACCGTGGTACTAGGTACATAGACATGCGAGTGTATCCAGTGCCCTAGTTAACTTTTTAACTGCCTCGTCGGTCTAGTGTTTAACATGTTCAACTGCGGCCGACATGGTCCCGGGTTCGAGTCCCAGGTCGGGCCATAACAAGAATTATTGGAATTTTCTGACAAGAAATTCTCAGTACTAGCCCGAAGTTAGGAAATTGGCGGTGTTTCACCCCCGTGCCTCGAGAGCACTCCTGCGCCTAATCTCCCTCCGATTGTGTTGGATTTTCCGTCCCATCGGGCTATGAGAGTGAAGTAACAGAGTGCACCTGTGTCACCTAATCTCTCTGGAGATAGGCCACCGTGGCCGAAATGTGGTCGGGAGTACATTATTATAATTTGCGCGTTTTCCATACAAAAAAATGGACTCACTTTTAAAAGCTCTCACTCCGTCTAAGTGTTATTTGGTCTGACGCATCATCATTTACGTACGTGGTTTAACGCAAAGCGAACCTGTTTACAATTAAAACGACGATCGTTATGAATTAACACATAATATTATTACATTTACATAAAGTGACAACAAAATGTGAACGAATGCCCCGTTTACATTAGCCTAGTAAGTATAGCTTCAGAATGTTTGTTCTGTAGCCCTATTATGTAAAACCTGCATCAATCATTGTTACAGTCTCGATTGTTGTGTACCGCGACAATGAATTTTGGTTAATTGCGTAAAATGAAAATGAAAATGATTTATTTCATGTACTTACTCAGGACAACTTGTGCCACTTATGATAAGTCGTAAGAATCTACCACCGGTTCGGAAAGCTGATTCTACTGAGAAGAACCGGCAAGAAACTCAGCAGTTGCTCTTTTCAAAAACAGAAAAATGTAACAATTTGTATATAATATAAAATGCATACGCTACGTAACATTATTAACCAATTCAATTCAAGTAAGATGGTTAACCAATTCAATTCAATTCAAAATATATTTATTCAAAATAGGTACCTACAAAGTACACCTTCTGAACGTCATGCTTACAAAGTATAAGACGTGATGGTGATAATTAACTACGGTATCTTAAAACTAAAGCTACGAGGGTTCCAAACGCGCCCTGGTCTGAGAAGAGCCCACAACAAACACAGCCGGGGTTTTTTTATTATCACAAAATATCGAAAATTACTTAATTAGATTTATAAATATAATAGTTACATAATCAGCCGCTGGAACAATTCATTATACCCATGCCCTCCTATCATTCAAATAATCCTTTACACTGTAATAGGACTTTTCAATAAGTTTACGTTTTACAAAAACAATCAGAGTTCATTGCGATCGTTACAATGTAGCAATCATTATTATTAAGTACGTTAAGTATATCATTATTATTAAGTACGTTAAGTAGTTAAGTTATACTAAGGCTCCTGCATACTGAGCCAGTAGACTTCCAATCCAACCAGCCAGCAGTAAAATAAGTGAAGAATTTTTAGCATTTTAACAAAAAGTTAATATAATAAACGAGAAAATGTGTTTGTCTATTTAACAAACGTCAAATAGAGCGCTTAATGGTGACGTCATCAAAAATCAACTTTTTTACTTTAATCCATAGTTTAAAATAAGTAGTTTGACGACCTCCGTGGCGTAGTGTTGAGGGCTATTGCCTTAACGTGCGGAGGTCCCGGGTTCGATCCCCGGCAGGGTTTGGAAATTTATAATTTCTAAAATTTCCCTGGTCTGGCCTGGTGGGAGGCTTCGGCCGTGGCTAGTTACCACCCTACCGGCAAAGACGTGCGGCCAAGCGATTTAGCGTTCCGGTACGATGCCGTGTAGAAACCAAATAGGGGTATGGATTTAATTAACTGCCATGCCTCTAACAGGTTAGCCCGCTACCATCTTAGACTGCATCATCACTTACCATCAGGTGAGATCGCAGTCAAGGGCTAACTTGTAGTGGATTAAAAAAAAAAAAAAAAAGTTATCAAACAAAATCAAGAGGGGACGTGGATAATACGTCTTTTGGCAGGTCCTCTATTTAACAATCGCTAAATAATAGTTTATTATTAAACGTAACAGACAGGCAAGACACCTAGTCTAGATAGATAACTAGCTGATCCCTGCAACTACCTCCGCGTGGATTGAGGTTTTTATGTTCCCGCGGGAACTCCTTAATTTTCCGGGATAAAAAGTAGCTTATGTGTTATTCCAGACCATATAATCTGTCTCTGTGCCGATCCGTTCAGCCGTTGGGGCGTGATTGAGTTACAAACATCCATGCATCCATCCAACCATCCAAACTTTCGAATATAAAATAGTATACATAGATAGATATAGATTATGTATTGATCTGTGCACTGAAAAGATCTCACTGGAATTAGCGGCTGTATTAATGACAACCGGCCATAATAAAAAAATCTACATAAAAGTGGCTTTCCTTTCCAAATAATAAGATCCATCGATATGGATATGTTGTGTAAACATCGAAATAGATTGTGATATATTACATTTCGATGTAATGTAATTTATCCGACGGCCTCTTCGTATTAGTGCGATTTAATTTATTGCGAGCGAAATTACGTACGCGTTTTTATCTTACGAATAGTGTTGCGTGGTTTAAGTTACAAACTTTTATCGATAAGTTAAATAAGGTAAGCGACGCGACGATAGCATAGTGGTTAAACAGGCCTTATGTTCTGACCAGCTGATGCCCGCGACTCCGTCTGCGTGGATTGTAGTTTTTTGGTTCGCGCGGGAACTCTTTAATTTTCCGAGATAAAAAGTAGCATATGTGTTATTCCAGATTATAATAATCTATCTCTGTGCCAAATTTCATCCAGATCCATTCAGCCGTTCTGGCGTGATTGAGTAACAAACATCCATCCATCCATATATACATCCATCAATCTTTCGCATAATAATAGTATAGAAGTATAGATGGTTGTTAGTTCGATTTTCGGGAACTCATCTTTAACTTTCCTGGATTATCGCTTTAATGGTGAAGGAAAATATCGTGAGGAAATCTACATGCCCGAGAGTTATTTAAAATCTTCTGGAAAATGTGTAAAGCCTGCCAATACGAACTTGGCCAGCGCGGTGGACTATGGCCTAATCCTTCTCATTCTGAGAGGGGAATCGTATTCAGTGTGCCATTGATAGGATGAAATGTGACTGTGATTTCTCGATAAACCACTTACCACACTAGACAAGACAAGAGAAAATTTTCTAATCAAATAAATTCAAATAAATATTATAAATGCGAAAGTTTGGATGGATGGATGTTTGGATGTATGTTTGTTACTCAATCACGCTCCAACGGATGAACGGATCTGGATGAAATTTGGCACAGAGATAGATTATAGTCTGGAATAGCACATAGGCTACTTTTTATCCCGGAAAATTAAAGAGTTCCCGCGGGAACCGAAAAACCTCAATCCACGCGGACGAAGTCGCGGGCATCAGCTAGTTATAAATAATCCAAAATTGACCCTGCCAGGGATTGAACCCGGGACTTATAAGACAGCAGTGCTCATCACTGCGCCAGGGAGGTGATCAAAAATCGCTCATGAATTGTGCCACAGCCTAAAAACTGTGTTCTTGTTTTTAAAGATATTTCATGTAAGAACATATTAACGGCATGGCGCATTCAACATGCATGCAACGACAGGGCCATGCCATATATCATGCATGCGGTGAAACGCATGTTATGCAATATTTTATTGCATGGAATTATGCCTTTTTGCGATCGCATGTAATTGTTATTAATGAATTATGATAAGAAAATTATGTACCTCGATTGTAATGGATTTCTCTGTGTCGTAGATTGTCTGTGGTGATTTGTAATGGAAGGTATTACTTATAGTCCCACAAACTTATTTGACCCAGTGACAGTGTCGCTAGTATTTTATATGACAAAAAAAATAATAATTTGGCAGTCCCTATGGATTGGCGATAGAAGTGAAAACTTATAACTGAGAATTTTAGTATTAAAATAATTAAAATATAAACCTTAAAACTAAGGCATTAACGTTTAAATACGCATGTTGTATATTTATATTTAAGACCTTTTGTCTTCGTAACAACGCGAGCATATCGGTGACGGTGACGGGACCAAAAAGTGCTCAACGCGGCTAAAGAAGTTTTCACTTCAAAAATTATGAATAATAATTTACTATCCAAATCACCTTTTACAAGTTTTTAGATTTAACCATTTTTTTGGACAACATTTACTGGAAGAAAAACGTTATCGCTTTTTGTATGAAAATTTACAACTAGACGATCCTCTTAATTAACCATTTTTTTAAATATGTACTTATATAAAATTAATATATATTATAGTATAAATAAAAGGACTGACTGACTGATCTATCAACGTACAGCTCTAACCACTGGACGGATCAGGCAAATTTGTCATACAGATAACTATTATGACGTAGGCAGCCGATAAGAAAGGATTTTTGAAAATTCTATCCATAAGTGACCACTACTGTTGATATTTGTATGAAAATCTAAACTAACGCGAGCTAAGCCGCGGGCAAAAGCTAGTAATAAGCTAGCCTGTCATATCATTAAATTTTTGCATTTAAAAATAATTTTCGAAATGCGTAAATTTGTTTCCTTAATAGGTACAAAAGTGAAGGAATATAAAATAGCAAGCGTAGGAGCTACTATTACCTATTCTGTGGTAGGAGGTTAAATGTGGAATAGGTTTTTTATCGATTCCTGTACTTAATAATTAACATTCACAGACATACAGCCATTATGCGAGTACCAAACTAGGATACCCGTTTATACCTTGTTATGAGATTCACTACAGTGTAACTAAATCAGTATACCTAATCAAGGAGCAAGAAGCAATATTATTTATATATAGGTACTAAATTTTGACATAACTGACCAAGATAAATTTAATCAAATAAATATTATAAATGCGAAAGTTTGGATGGATGTATGGATGTATGGATGGATGTTTGTTACCCAATCACGCCCCAACGGCTGAACGGATCTGGATGAAATTTGGCACAGAGATAGATTATAGTCTGGAATAACACATAGGCTACTATTTATCCCGGAAAATGAAGGAGTTCCCGCGGGAAACGAAAAACCTCGATCCACGCGGACGAAGTCGCGGGCATCAGCTAGTATTAATATAATAACGCATAAATAAACGCCATACGATTAAAAAAAATGACATAGGCTACTTTTTATCTCAAGAAAATTAAGTAGTTCCCGCGGGAATCAAAAAACTTAATCCACGCGAACGAAGTCGCGGGCATCAGCTAGTGTATAATAAATGCGAAAGTGTGTCTGTATGTCTGCTACGCTTTCACAGCTCATCCATTCAACCGATTTTGATGAAATACAGGTTTGGTAGGTACAGGGGAAGGTATCCCAGGGAAGGAAATAGGCTCCTTTTTATCCCGGAAAATTAAAGCCTTCCCGCGGAAATCAAAAACTAAATCCACGCGGACGAAGTCGCGGGCATCATCTAGTATCCATACTAATATTATAAATGCGAAAGTGTGTCCGTCTGTCTGTCTGTCTGTCTGCTACGCTTTCACGGCCCACCTGTTTAACCGATTTTGATGTTTGTTATATTATTATCTGGATAATTTGTATCCCGGGGAAGGACATAGGCTACTTTTTATTCCGGAAAATTAAAGAGTTCCCGCGGGAATTAAGAGAATTAAAGTGTATTTTAATTTTAAAATTCATGTGATATTTATTGCATGGTTTGTACTTCAATAGATTGGAGTGATTTTTTGCGTGGGTATAATTGAAGACTTTTTTTAATTTGCTTGGCTGCAATCAGACATGCAAGTGCTTGCAAGTGGTTTTGAAGCCTATAAGATGAAGCGTGCTTGCCTTAAAGATGCCTATTCACTTTTGATTTGAAAGTATTTAGGTATGTATTAAAAGTGAAAAGGAAAACGGAAGCCGGAAGGGCATTCCATATCCTAGCGGTTCGAATAAGAAACGAGAAAGGAAATTGCTTTGTTCGTGTCCATGGAATTTGCTTGAAAAATTTGATTTTCCTCGATAAAAAGTAGCCTATGTGCTAATTCAAGGTTTAATCTATCTCTATTTTAAATTACAGCCAAATCAGTTCAGTTGTTGAGGCGTGATGAAGAAAAAAACACGCAAACCTACAAACAACCATCCAAAATTAGACATTGTTATATAAATTACTAGCTGATTCCCGCAACTTCGTCCGCGTGGTTTAACTTTAGTATTATTCCTGCGGGAACTCCTCAATTTTCCGGGATAAAAAAGTAGTCTATGTGCTATTCCAGACTATAATCTATCTCTGTGCCAAATTTCATCCAGATCCGTTCATTTGTTGGAGCGTGATTGAGTAACAAACATCCATACATCCATACATCCATCCAAACTTTCGCATTTATTATATTTATTTGATTATTTGATTATTAGTTTAGGTATAAATGTTATATAAGATGACTGTATTTATTTACCCTGTGGCCATCGGCTCCGTATGTAAAGGACATTATACTAACAAAAATGTCCGTAACTGTATAATTAATACGAAACTAGTTACGCCCCGTTGGTCTCAACGTGTTTGGTGAGTTTACTCTTGTTTTTGTTATTGTGTTTTAACAATCTGTCAATGGTTAAGTTATCACTTTAAAGTACAAGTTAATCTGTTTAAAAAAAAAAGGATAAATTAAACAAGTAACTGACACGCTAACGTAGAAAGCCATTCTGGGTCTGAAAAAAAGATGTTAAAAAAAAGTTTTCTTCTTTTTTTTAATCTCTTTTTTTCATGGGACTTTTTTTTACAGAACATGTCAACACCAAAGGTCTAGAAAACTTAAGATTTTTGTTTTTCATGCATCCCATACTAGATGACGACCTATTACGATACTATTTGACGACCTCCGTGGCGCAGTGTGTAGCGCTGTTGTCTTAACGTGCGGAGGTCCCGGGTTCGATCCCCGGCAGGGTCAATTTGGGAATTTATAATTTCTGAATTTTCCCTGGTCTGGCCTGGTGGGAGGCTTCGGCCGTGGCTATAGTTACCACCCTACCGGCAAAGACATGCCGCCAAGCGATTTAGCGTTCCGGTACGATGCCGTGTAGAAACCGAATAGGGGTATGGGTTTAATATAACTGCCATGCCCCTAACAGGTTAGCCCGCTACCATCTTAGACTGCATCATCACTTACCATCAGGTGAGATCGCAGTCAAGGGCTAACTTGTAGTGGATAAAAAAAAAAAAAAAAGATGATCCCCGCGACTTCGTCTGCGTGGTTTTAAATCTAGGGGGAGCTGCTTAATTTTCTGTGATAAAAACTACAATCTCACCTGATGGTTAGTAATGATGCAGTCTAAGATGGTAGAGGGCTAACATGTTAGGGGTAGGTACGGCAGTTTTATTAAATCCATACCTCTAATCGATTTCAACACAGCGTAGTACCGGAACGCTATATGTATAGCTTGGCGGCACGTCTTTGCCGGTAGGGTGGTAACTAGCCACAGCCGAAGCCTCCCACCAGGCCAGACCAGTGAAAATTCAGAAATTATGAACTCCCAAATGGACTATGCCGGCGATCGAACCCGGGACCTGAGCTCAACAGCTGTGCATTACTGTACACAAAACGATTGAACTTTTATTAGGAACGGAGTTTTGACGACTTCTCTGGCGCAGTGGTGAACGCTGTGATCTTAACGTGGGAGGGCCAGGGTTCGATTCCCGGCAGGGTCAATTTGGGAATTTATCATTTCTGTACTGAAATCTTAAACTGCACCATCAATCACCATTAGGTGAGATCGCAGTCAAGGTCTAACTTGTAGTAAATAAAAAAAAAATTGCCAGTAGGGACTGCCGATAGAAAGCCGTTGCCGCGAAAACGAATATTAAAAAAAAAAAAAAAATTTAATTAAATTTTTTTTTTAATAATTAAAACAAAAAGCATTAAAGTTTAATTACGAATGTAGTATATTTATATTTAAGACGTTTTGTCTTCGTAACAACGCGAGCATGTCGGTGTTCGCGAGCGTGTCGGTGACGCGAATCCACAAGTTAACCCCATGCCAAAAAGTGCTCAACGCGGCTAAAGAAGTTTTCACTTCAAAAAAAGTTAAGTGTACTTATAGTACTTCACCTATCCGGTTACTGACTTTTATTGTCGTCGCTTGCCCGATGATTTTGATATGCGCCGTTACAATTCGGGCACATCTTATCTTATCTTCGTTAAGTGTCGGTGAGCGAATTAAATTCACACGTCGGCTTTAATCTTCATATAATTTGTGCACAATTTAAATGTTAAGCTTAGTGTACACCCTTGAGAAAAAGGAGAACCGCCATAACAAATTGTGAGTAGTCGAACAGCGAAAGGAGATCATCCACGATTCATACATTTTTGGTCCAAAATTGAAAGTGCCGGCCAAAAAATTTTTTACTGTATTTCGTTAGAACTTGTCCACATAAACATTTTTTATTATTACACCGAAGCTGTAAAACCACTTTACTTTTGGTTTACTTTTGGACCAAAATGGATGATGTCCTTTGGTCTACGGGGACTTTTTAGAAGTGAAACTTCTTTAGAATCGTTGTGATTTGAAAATTCGATGAAACGGATGTTGTCGCCACGAGTACAAGTGGCGCCACCGGATGAACGTGTATACAAAGCGTTCCATCTTTGTAATATTCTGTTTGATTTTTTAAATGTAGCAGTAGAAAGTCTGATTTGTTAATTGCTTTTTATGTTTTATTTTAATTAGCCTCTGGTTGATAAAACGAAAAACGAAACGAAAAAGTGACACCAAAAAGAGACAAACATATTCATAATAGGATTTAGCCTGCGAGAGAATAAGATAGAATACAAGTTATATTTATCTCAATCTCTCGTAGGCTAGGTACTTTTCTTAAGTTTCACTTCTGCCGTGTGTGAATTGCACGCACACATCTTTATCTAAAATAATGTGATAGGTACCCACTAATGTGACAAAAATCATATTTTCTTCATTTTGAAAAAACTAGCTTAGAAAAATTCTGGTTGTAGTTATTGCCTGTTCTAATATATAATGAAATTCCTATTCCTACCAAGAAACATCGAAGCTATTTTATCTATTTTACTTTGTTATTCTAATAATTGTACTTGGCTAAAATCAATGATGTTTTTATAAAGGTACTTTAATGGCTAAAATTAAAAAAAACTTACATAAAATTCTCCTCTAGGAAAACACTTTACGTTACTCCAAACTGCATCAAAAAGAGTCAAACAAACCCATATTAGTTGCTTGCTAGAACGTTCCTTTTTTGAAGTTATCGATAACTGGTATAAAAAAGTCATAAGTAAAATTAAAAAGCACGTGTAAACCAAGCTTTACATTCCAGAAATTTTCGTCCATGTACGGTCCAAATTTTTAATATACGAATAAATTCTTGAATTAAGATAAGATCGGTCCAGAATCAGGGCCAAATCAGCCTCGTTTTGACATGCCACCTGTCAAGGGTATGATGGTGTGAAAATTTTGGAGTTGGGACTGAGTTTAACTATACATATTTGCTTTTAAGACCCCTTATTAATCCATCTCTTTATTACTGTGCGCAATTATAAATAACTTAAGACGCTGAAAAAGTTGTATTTTTAAATCCAATTTAAGTTTTTTTACAATTTATTGATTAACTAGCTGATGCCCGCGACTTCGTCCGCGTGGTATAAGTTTTTTTGATTCCCGCGGGAACTTCTTAATTTTCCGGGATAAAAAGTAGGTAGCCTAAGTCATTCTCCAGGTCCTCAACTATACCCATGCCAAAAATCACGTCGATCCGTTGCTCCGTTGCGGCGTGATTGAAGGATAAACCAACAAACCAACAAACAAACACACTTTCGCATTTATAATAATATTACTATGATATAAAAATATCATCCATCATATTCTTTTAAATATGTAATTGGACGTCAATAAGTGTAGGTATAGAGTACCTAATTCGAATAAACAAATATTGATTGATTGATTGAAACTGCCCGTTGGTCTAGTGGTTAGCATCTTCGACTGCGGCTGACGAGGTCCCGGGATTAAGTCCCGGGTCGGGCCATAAATTAAGTGTTGGGTGTTTCTGACTAGAAATTCTCGGTACCTACTAGCCCGGAGTTAGGAAGTTGGCGGTGTTTCACCCCCGTGCCTCAAAGAGCACGTTGCCGTCGTCAGTCGCGGTTATTATCACTATCATGTTAATACATAGTCGTTATACCGCGCCAATGCGCATTGGAGCAGCGTGGTGGATCTAAGCTCTAATTCCCTCTCTTGGAGGCCCGTGCCCAGCAGTGGGACGTTAATAGGCTGTTGTAGTGGTGGTGGTGGTGGATTGAAACTCAATATTTTGGAGCCTTTTGGTGTTGAAAACCTCGGGTCGTGGGGCAAAGATACTAGATCCTTTTTCTTCTCGTCTCACAGAGTCCACAGGGGACCGGAGGGCTGGTTACCTCGGCCAACATAATATAAGTTTGGCTATTCAGCGGGGTACCGCAGCCAGCGTTCTGGGCACATTGCCTTATTGCAGCGGTTTTTGTAGTGAAAACTTCTTTAGCCGCGTTGAGCACTTTTTGGTAGGGGGGTAAACTTGTGGATTCGCGTCACCGACACCGACATGCTCGCTCCGACATGCTCGCGAACACTTACATGCTCGCGAACATTAACATGCTCGCGTTGTTACGAAGACGAAATGTCTTAAACATGAATAAAATATGTACTACATTCGTTATTAAACTTTAATACCTTTTATTTTTACGGTTTAAATTTTATTTTTTTTAAATTATTTTAAATATTCGTTTTCACTTCTATCGGCATCGCTATGACTGCCAATTTTTTTTTTTAATGTTTAGTTTTTTATTTAGTTTTAATTTAGATTTTAATGTATTTCATAGTTTTACAATAGCGGTTGGCACAAAAATTTGAATTAACTTGAGAAATTAGTCAAGGGAAAAACGCACCAGGCACCACGGGCAATTTTTTTTTTCCTTATGAAACTCCACTGACTACCGCGACAAGACGAAACGTGTTTCCCATACGCTGTGTGCATTTCACCCGGATATTTGGTACGGCCCTGTCTGTAGTGTGCTTCCGCCCTAAATCTAGTGCATAAAAGGTTGGTAAGCTACCCAAATTCTCTTTAATAAAATAATAAATGGGTAAATATAACATCAAAACCAAACCGCGTGCATACAAAAAAAAATCCACCATTCGTGTTCCAACCCATCTCATTTCAAAACGTTCTGTTTTCGAATTTACTTTTTTAAATTCCAGCCAATGCAACGATTCACGTCCTTTCAGCCTTTTAAAAAGGCCTTTGAGTGAAGTGTGAGTCCGCTTTTATTTCTATTGTACCGACACTTTATTTTTCTCGTCGACTCGGATATTATTATTATTTATTCGTCGATGTATCCGCAGAACGAGTTTCGAGCCGGCGTTTGGGCCGTGACCTTTAGGGATGTGCACCTTTCACTTTTCTATCGACATCGATTAATTTATTTTTTAATAATATAATCTTAGCTTTTATAATATAGAGCTAAGAAAAATATTACCTTCAATGCATCCATTTTGTACAGGTAAAATTGGTTAAAAAGACGTGTAGGATCTGAGGCCCGATTATAAGAAAATTGTTTTTGCGAGCTTAAAACGTATTTTAATGTTTCAAGCTTATTTGAACTTTTCTAAAAGAATAAGTACCTAGCTAAAGATGATAATATGTACCTGAGTATCTTCAATCAACATCTTATACAGTTCGAATACAATATGTTTAACCAACTTAACTGATTACAATTTCGCTACAGACGTAAGATCGTATAAGCCGATAATATCGAACCGGTCCATAAAAGCCAACAACCAAGAAAAGAAGAAGAATAAAACAATACAAACATAATATTATAATATGTATAGTTGGAACACAGGAAAAAATTCAGCCAAAAAATTCTGAAACATCCAGATAGATTTACCTACAACAATAACGTGATGATATTTTTTGTAAAAATTGTTATGAATGTTGTATTTTTCTTGTAGCTTCGCCAAAACTTCGACTGGCAAGTACGAGATTTAAATTAAACTTAATTGAAGCCTAATGTTTCATACTTTAATGGCTGTGTGAAATATAGGTATTTTCATATGCGCAAATAATTTAATAAAACCGATTTCGATAAATAAAAACATCGATAACGTCGATAAAACCGACCAAACCGGACAGGCCCATCACTAAAACACGCGTCACTTTCGTGTTTCATCTTTTACACCTCCAATGATGCACCTTTTCTCGCGTATCGCCTCGTCTCTTTCGCACCGTTTTCCACCTACACTCTGTGCGTTGATTTCTGTACGACATTCAAGACACAGTGTTCGTAAATCTCTTTGTGCTGGATCTCTGTGTCGGGGTTCTGTGTCGTGTGGATGCCTTTTTAAACTTGTATTAAGCAGTTTAAAGCCTGTCATTGCCTATTAGTTTAATAATATTGGATGTTTTTTGCGTTTTTCGTAAGAGGCTCCATTCAGGTGGGCTGTTATTGGGAATTTTATTTTGTTTGGACAATCTCACACTTGTGGTTTTGTTCGTAAACTTTTAATCAATATTTGAACGAAATGGTAACATTTTAGCTAACTTATTTCACTACAAGTTAGTGATTGCGATCTCACCTGGTGGTAATGAAGATGCAGTCTAAGATGGTAGCGGGCTAACCTGTTAGGGGTATTTGAGTTATATTAAATCCATACCCCTAATCTGTTTCGATACGGCTTAGTAGGTACTGGAATATGTTAATCGCTTGGCGGCACGTCTTACCCGGTAGGGTGGTAACTAGCCACGGCCGAAGCCTCCCACCAAATCATACCACAGAAAATTCAGAAATTATAAATTAACAATCTGACCCCGCCGGCGATCAAATCCTGCACCTACAGGCTACAATAAAACCTATAACAAAGAACTGTCTGTCTGCTACGCTTTCACGGCCCAGCTATTCAACCGATTTTGATGAGATTTGGAACAGGGATAGGTAGTATCCCGGGGAAGGACATACATACTTTTTATCCCGAAAAACTAAGGAGTTCCCGCGGGAATTGAAAAAAAACTTAATCCATGTCGACGAAGTAGCGGGCATCAACTAGTTAATGATAAATGATTTATTAATTTCACCTAGGACAACTTGTGCCACTTATGACATGTCAAGACTCTACCACTGGTTCGGAAAATTGTTGGTATGGGCCCATGGGGGTAGGGTCCCAGGGTTCGTATCCCGGGCATGCACCTCTTACTTTCGGAGTTATACATGCGTCATAAGCAATTAGTTAAAATCACTTGCTTTAACGATGAAGAAAAACACGGCCCATCTTTTCAACCAATTTTGATGAAATTTGGTTCAAGCAATTAATTACTTAGATTTTGTCCCAGGGAAAGACATTTCTAAGAAAGGCTATTTTTTATCCTGGAAAATTAAGGAGTTAATACGGGCATACAAATAAAACTTAAACCACCCAGATAAAGTCGCTCGCATCATCTAGTATCATATCATGTCTCAAGAATATGCAAATTAGTCTAATCTTTGAAATTGTCTTGAAGTGCCTTGAAGTTTGATATTTATTCAAATGTAAGGATTCCGTAGATTAATTTTAGCCATAGGGATTAGGGGATGCGTAATTATGGAATTATACCATGGAGTACATAGATATAGACGATTTCTATTTTAATTTCTTGTAATACTTTCTGATATCAAGGGAAATTCAAAATAACAACCAGGCCCAATTGTACCTTTAGGCAAATCTTAATCATTTGACAGCTTGATACATATTACTTACTTTTTGTTTTTTAATCCACTACAAATTAGCCCTTGACTGCAATCTCACCTGATGGTAAGTGATGATGCAGTCTAAGATGGTAGCGGGCTAATCTGTTAGGGGTATAGCAGTTATATTAAACCCATACCCCTATTCGGTTTCTACACGGTATCGTACCGGAACGCTAAATCGCTCGGCGGCACGTCTTTGCCGGTAGGGTGGTAACTAGGCCGAAGCCTCCCACCAGGCCAGTACAGGGAAAATTCAGAAAATATAAATTCCCAAATTGACCCTGCCGGGGATCGAACCCGGGACCTCCGCACGTTAGGACAACAGCGCTCAACACTGCGCCACGGAGGTCGTCGAAGGGAGGTTTAAGGAGTTCATACATGCTTTATGAAGTCCTTGTCCTTTAAAGTCCTTAAACAGGTAGAATTAAATACGTTTGACAAACGATTACTCGTAATCGTAATCGCAATCGTAAACGTTTGTCAAACGTATAATAATTCGAACTATTTTAGGAGTTCATAGATGCCTGCTTGACAAAAACCAAGTATGAACTCCTTAAACTCTTCGAGTAAAACGTTTTAAGCTCTCAAACGATTACGATTTCCTTACACAATCGGGGGGTTGGTTACATCACTACAGGGTCACACAGGGGCTAGTTAGGTAAACTAGGTATTTACATAGAAGCGGCAAAAATCCTGTATTGTGTATGTCCAGCGTTGGAGCGAGCGTTCACGCGTGCGATACCGACGGAGATAGGCTTGCTAGGGTTGTCACTAAGGTTGCAAAATTAAAAATACGTTATTTTATATATTACGATAAAATTGGTCAGCTTCTTTGCGTTTTATTTAATTTTATTTCTGCTTTAAAATTGAGAAATCGTTTTTGAGACCTTTAGGAAATTAGCTAAGCCCAAGAGGGCTCCCAAAAATTTAACTTAAAAAATGCGTAAAATTACCTATATTTTACGGTTTTTTTTACCATAAATTAAATTAAAAGGGTAATGTTACGCTTTTACAACCGTAGTAATTGTCACCGTTGACTTATATAATAAAGGGATGATTTGAAGATACCAATATTAAAGCGGAGGGGAAAATGGAAGCTTAATAAAAGCCATATCCTAGCGGTTCCAATGAGAAATAAAACGCAAATCGCTAGGAAGCAATTACTAGGAAGGCAAATGTAGCATTATCGATTTTGCCAAAATAACTTTTTTTTAAATTCCACTACAAGATAGCCCTTGACTGCGATCTCACCTGTGGTATGTGATGATGCAGTCTAAGATGGTAGCGGGCTAACCTGTTAGGGGTATGGTAGTTATATTAAACCCATACTCCTAGTCGGTTTCTACACGTCATCGTACCGAAACGCTAAATCGCTTGGCGGTACGTCTTTGCTGGTAGGGTGGTAACTAGCCACAGCCGAAGTCTCCCACCAGACCAGACCAAAAAAAATTTAGAAATTATAAATTCCTAAATTGACCCTGGCGAGAATCGAACCCAGGACCTCCCACGTTAAGGCAACAGCGCTCAACACTGCGCCAGGGAAGTCGTCAAGAACTATCCACATTATAAAAATGCGACATTGTGTTTGTTTCTTCGCTCAACGTACAGCTCAAACATAAAATATTATTGAAAATTCAAACCCCAATTATTTAATTACTTTACCAATTGAAATCGAGCTTAAGACGCTCCACGCTGTTACTTATTTATGCGAAGTTACATGTTTTTTGATTGCTTGTATTTATCTCAACAATCAAAAATTAAAAAAAAAAGAATTATACAGCACTAGATGATTCCCGCGACTTCGTCCGCGTGGATTAAGATTTTTTATTACCGCAGGAACTCTTTAATTTTCCGGGATAAAAGTATGCCTATGTCCTTCCCCGGGATACAATCTACCCCTGTACCAAATTTCATCAAAATCGGTTGAGCAGATTGGCCGTGAAAGCGTAGCAGACGACAGACAGACAGACAGACAGACACACTTTCGCATTTATAATATTACTAGCTGATGCCCGCGACTTCATCCGCGTGGATTGAGGTTGAGGTTTTTCGGTTCCCGCGGGATTTTCCGGGATAAAAAGTAGCCTATGTGCTATTCCAGACCATAATCTATCTCTGTGCCAAATTTCATTCAGATCCGTTCAGCCGTTGGAGCGTGATTGAGTAACAAACATCCATCCATACATCCATCCAAACTTTCGCATTTATAATATTTATTTGATGTATGGATGTATGGATATGTATGGATATGTATGGATGTATGGATATGGATTTTAATATTATACTCAATCGAAGTGCCTGCCAACCCTACGCCAGTTGCGGTGGCTACCCGTCTAGGGCTTATACCCTTTTTATTTTCACGAATATAATATTTTTATACACCTCTTTTCACATTCTTATCTCCAATAGGTTTTATTTAAAACATACAAGTATGTGAATACCCAAAATAAAATGCATTTTTCGGCATAGGCCCATTTACATTCCGCACCAGTGGTAGATTCAGTTGACTATTCAAATGTTTATTTTGTAAAAGTTTACTCGAATAAAAACATTAATTGAATTTGAAAAAAACATGCAGAAATCGCAAGCCTTTAAGCGCTGAGCGCGTGGATAAGTGGAGGCCCCGGGTTCGATCCCCGGCAGGGTAAAAATTTACGAATTTATAATTTCTGAACTTCAGGTCTCGTCTGGTGAAAGGCTTCGGCCATGGCTAGATACCATCCTTCCGACTTATACTAAGCGATTTAGCTTTCCGGTAAGATGCCACGTAGAAAGCCATTAAGTGTATGGGTTTAATACATTGAGCTATATAATGTATCTGCTTTTAGTACATAATACTACTTCAATCTATACTTATAATAAAACTGTAACAGGTCCATTTCTGTACATTGAAGATATTTTGAAATTTTTTTTTGGAGGGCACTCGTTATTCGATACTGAAGCCAAATCTGTAATTTTTTTCATTTTTGTCTGTCTGTCTGTCTGTCTGTCTGTCTGTCTGTCTGTCTGTCTGTCTGTATCTTGGCCGCGCATCACGCCGAAACTACTGAATGAATTCAAACGAAACTTGGCACGATCTGAGCCCATACTATGAGGTAGGACATAGGATACTTTTTATCCCGAAATTCCACCCCTAAGGGGGTGAAATAGGGGGTGAAAGTTTGTATGAAAGTCCGTCATTTCTCAAGTTATATCGATTAAACTTGGTATACAAGCTACTGGTTGAAAATGAAGAAATACCTGTTTCACAGTTTTTGGAAATTTTACCCCCGAAGGGGTGAAACAGGGGTTGAAAATTTGTATGAAAGTCCTTCATTTCTCAAGTTATAGCCATGAAACTTGATATATGAGCTGCGGGTTAAAAATGAAGACATACCTGTTTCACAGTTTTTCAAAATTTCACCCTCAAAGGGGTGAAATAGGGGTTGAAAGTTTGTATGAAAGTCCTTCATTTCTCAAGATAAATCGATGAAACTTGGTATACAAGCTACCGGTTAAAAATGAAGAAATACGTGTTTCACAGTTTTCGTAAATTTTACCCCCGAAGGGATGAAATAGGGGTTGAAAGTTTGTATGAAAGTCCTTCATTTCTCAAGTTATATCCATGAAACTTGGTATATGAGCTGCGGGTTAAAAACGAAAACATACGTGTTTCACATCTTTTCAAAATTCCACCCCCAAAGGGGTGAAATAGGGGTTGAAAGTTTGTATAAAAGTCCGTCATTTCTCAAGTTATTTCGATGAAACTTGGTATATCCACGCGGACGAAGTCGCGGGCATCAGCTAGTGGTTTAATATAACCGCCATAATCCTAACAGGTTACCCTGCTACCATCTTGGACTGCATCATGGCTTATCACCAGGTGAGATCGCAGTCAAGATCTGACTTATCTATATATCTATATATATATAATTCAAAGTCCTGACTGACTGACTTATATATCAACGCACAGCCTAAACCGCTGGGACTAGAAACTTGGTATTTTTACTGTAGGTTCGTTTTGTGACGTAGGCGCTCACTAAGGAAGGATTTTTCAAAATTCCACACCTAGGGGGTGAAATGGGGGTTGAAAGTTTCTATGAAAGTCCGTCATTTCTCAAGTTATATCCATGAAACTTGGTATTTGAGCTACCGGTGCAAAATGAAGAAATACGTGTTTCGCCATTTTTGAAAATTCTACCCCCATAGGGCTGAAACAGGGGTTGAAAGTGTGTAGGAAAGTCGGTAATTTTTCAAGCTGTAGCCATGAAACTTGGTGTTTGGGATTTCGGTTTAAAATGAAAAAATACGTGATTCACAGTTTTTCAAAATTCTATCCCCAAGGACGTCAAATAGAGAGTTTAGCCTTCAATCAAATTCAAATTCAAATTCAAATTCAAAAGTTTTTTATTCAAATAGACTTTTTACAAGTGCTTATGAATAGTCGAATCACGCTGAAATAGAGCAACGGATCAACGTGATTTTTTGCATGGGTATAGTTGAGGACTTGGAGAGTGACATAGGCTTCTTTTTCTGCCGGAAAATTAAGGAGTGCCTGTGGGAATTAAAAACTTATGCCTACGCGAACGAAGTCGCGGGCGTGCGCTAGTCTAAATATATAAAAGAAAAAGTAGTGTCCGACTGACTGACTGATCTATCAACGCACAGATCAAAACCACTGGACGAATCGGGCTGAAATTTGGCATAGGTCCAGATAGCTATTATGACGTAGGCGTCCGCTAGGAAAGGATTTTAAAAAAATACCCTGAGAGGGTAAATAGGGGTTTGAAATTGGTATGAAAATTGAACCTAACGTGAGCGAAGCCGCGGGCAAAAGCTAGTAGTAGAATAATAATAATAAAAACAGTAAAACGTAAGTATTTTTATGATAATATTTTTTAGTTGAATATGATGTATGAGGATTACTCAAAAACCATTGCTTCGATTTTGGTATAACTCGTACAAAATGGAATGAATTTTAAAAGGCTTTTTACAGTCGATGCGGGCAAACAGACGGTGGTTTGATAGTTCAATTAATATATAAATCATTTGTGTGGCGGACTCAAAATATATAGAGTCGATTTTTACGGCAGAAATCCATACTTTCATACGTATATCCATACTATCCATACTAATATTATAAATGCGAAAGTGTGTATGTCTGTCTGTCCGTCTGTCTGTCTGTCTGTCTGCTACGCTTTCACGGCCCAACCGTTCAACCGGTTTTGATGCAATTTGGTACAGGGATAGGTTGTATCTCAGGGAAGGACATAGGCTACCTTTTTGGCCAGGAAATTGAGCCAAAAATCAAGGAGTTCCCGCGGCAATCGAAAAAACTTAGTCCACGCGGGCGAAGTCGCGGGCATCATCTAGTGTGATATAAACGGCTCGGATGTGAAATAATTGGGTATTTGAAAAAAAGCTATTCAAATAAATTATTTTTTAGTGATTTATTAAGTAGAACATCTCCCAAAAGTCGTAATATCCACGTCCCCTGTTATTTAAACTATCGAATAAAGTAAAAAAGTGCGTCGAACTTTGATGACGTCACTATTCAATATTTCATACAAAATCCCATACTAAGCACGCGTTTTGACGTTTGAAAAAAAAGTGGCTGATTTGACTAGTTTTCAAATACTCAAATATTATAATAATCCGCACGCAGATTCGCTGCAGTATTCAAAAATCAAAAATTAAAAAATTTCAGCTTTCTAGGTCCAAGCGATTGGTCTAGGCGTTGGTGGACACAGAAAAGGACTTCTCTTTTTAATAAATGAGATTTCAGTCTTTTTTTTTTCTACAATTGTTATCAACTCCATGTCATCTTTAGTCCAAATACCTACTGTATGAATTAACCATAGAGATCAGTTCGCACTCAATTTGATTTCAGCCATCCATCCATACTTATTCATTACATTTTGCTTTATTAGTTTAATAGGTTCATGTGAAAAGGGTTCAAATTAAACAAAAAGCGATATATTCATCGTTGGTCTAGCAGTTAGCATGGTCGACTGCAGGTTACGACTCACGAGGTCCTTGGTTCGATTCCCGGTCGGGCATAAAAGTTTACAGGTATCGGGTTTCTTTTTTTTTTTTTTTATTCACTACAAGTTAGCCCTTGACTGCGATCTCACCTGATGGTAAATGATGATGCAGTCTAAGATGGTAGCGGGCTAACCTGTTAGGGGGGGTCCTTATTTGAAATTTGGCGGTAAGTCACCCCCGTGCCTCGGAGAGCACGCTAAGCCGTCGGTCCCAGTTATTATATCTAACATGATAATAGTCGTTAAAGCCCGCCAACCCGCATTGGAGCAGCGTGGTGGGTCTAAGCTCTAATTCCCTCTCTCCTATGAGACTGGAGGCCTGTGCCCAGCTGTGGGACGTTAAATGGGCTGTAGTGACTAACTAACGCTAAGTTAACGCTAGACTAGCTGCTAAGGACAGCGGTTACTTATGTAATTACAAATTAATGAAATTGTAAATTATTTTTTTTCAAAAGAGCAACCGCCGAGTTTCTTGCTGGTTCTTCTCGGTAGGAATGTCATTCCGAACCAGTGGTAGATTCATTCGACTATTCATAAGCACTTGTAAAAAGTCTATTTGAATAAAAAACTTTTGAATTGAATTTGAATTTGAACGAAGTCCAGTACCGCGATCACTTGGTAGGTGAAGCCAAACTAGTCAATCCGCACTTGGCCAACGTGGTGGACTATGGCCAAACCCTTCTCATTCCGAGAGTAGACTCGTGCTAAATGGTGAGCCGGTAATGGGTTGATACTTAATAAGAGAGAGACAGATAGAGAGTTAGAGAGAGAAAGAAAGGTTGTATTTTCATTTTTTTTTTTTTTTTTTTAATCCACTACAAGTAAGCCCTTGACTGCGATCTCACCTGATGGTAAGTGATGATGCAGTCTAAGATGGTAGCGGGCTAACTTGTTAGAGGCATGGCAGTTAATTAAACCCATACCCCTATTTGGTTTCTACACGGCATCGTACCGGAACGCTAAATCGCTTGGCGGCACGTCCCCACCAGGCCAGACCAGGGAAATTTCAGAAATTATAAATTTCCAAACCCTGCCGGGGATCGAACCCGGGACCTCCGCACGTTAAGGCAACAGCCCTCAACACTACGCCACGGAGGTCGTGGGTTGTTTTACCCAGTTTTACCATAATGTGCTTCAAGTAACAAATTCTGTTAAAAACACACAATATCCCGTCATGTCAAATAACGTCATTAATGAGGTTCCCCTTTCATGGCAACACTGGATTGCGGTGACTCGCAAAATGGCGAATAATTGAATAAGGTAAGCCCGCTACCATCTTAGACTGCATCATCACTTACCATCAGGTGAGATCGCAGTCACGGGCTAACTTGTAGTGGATAAAAAAACAAATTCTGTTAAAAACACACAATATCCCGTCATGTCAAATAACGTCATTAGGGATGTTCCCCTTTCATGGCAACACTGGATTGCGGTGACTCGCAAAATGGCGAATAATTAAATATTTTCATAAAGCCGCGCTCATAAATCACAGATAAAGACTGTTTCCATTGCCACGAGACGACACTTCGTAACACTGTAGTCTGTGAGCCTTAATTAAAAAAAAAGTAAATACTTATTATTAAGTCATCATCATCATGTCAACCCATTAACATTTCTTAACACTGTAGTCCGTAAGGCTACGTTCGCTGCGAAAAACATTCCTAAGACTTACTTTAAAAAAAGTAAATACATACTCATTAAGTCATCATCAATCATCATTTCAACCCATCGCCGATTCACCACTGAGAACGAACCTCATCTCAGAATAAGAAGAGTTGGGCCATAGTCCACCACGCTAGTGCAGAATTGGCAGACTTCACACACCTGAAAACATTATGAAGAGATTTCCTTACGATATTTTCGTTCGCCGTTTAAAGCAATAATTGATATTGTTTAATTTCATAAAACGCACTTAAATTAGAGGTGCGTGCTTGGGGATCGAACCCTCGACCACCCGAAAAGGAAGCCGGGCATCTTAACTACTATTCTCTGTCCAATCATTTATTTAACTGGTTCTAATACGATACCTGATTCGATTTTTGATAACTATCGACTTTCTTTGAAACGTCATAGACGTGCTTGTGTCAAAATAAATGGTTGGACAGAATATAGGCTACCACCGCTTATACCTACGTCATCCTCCTTGCGTCGTTTTCCCCATTACTGAGGGTCGTGACCCCTTCCACCAATAATCCTTCTATGAACGATGTCGCGTCACGTTGCTCGGTTTTTTGCGACACGCAGGGCTTCGTGGACCTTACTATCGAGAGCGGTGCGGATTTGATCTGACCAAGGCATCGGGCTACGTCCCCGAGGTCTCTTGCCGTCCACTTTGCCAGTAATGACAATGTTTGCAAGAATGTGTCCCTCCCTTCTGGCAATGTGGCCGAAATAATCAAGGATCCTCTGGAGACAGGTGGTTGATAACCTTATCGTGACCTACGTCATGGTATCTTCAAAATCAATACTTCAGGAAGTGCAATGGAAACGCGCACTATAATAAGGGGGTGAATATACCCTATACATAGAGCGTTTAACGTAAAACCGAGGCTTCACAGGAGGAACAATGCCTTATTCAGGCTCCGGGTGGACGCGCAAATATTTGCCTATTAATTCTAGGGAAATTATGTTGTTCATAATTTGTTAAGCATTTTCGCTGAGTACCGAAAAAGCTGTTGCTTTTGTCAATGTTAATTTTCTAGTTCCCGCTGTAAAAAATTCACAGATTTCGCAGTCCCCGCAAGAATCGGAGCATTGAAAATAAATACAAAAATTTACGAAGAAGCACTTCTCGCCTGCATCCTGCATCTTTTGACACCATTACCATGACGATCGGTCAATAATAATAGAAGCTACATCACTTTTTATATACGGAAATACCCGTTTTTCTACAATTCCTAATCTAAAGGGACCACCTACAGGTCACAATTATTAACCGACTAGCTGATGCCCGCGACTTCGTCCGCGTGGAATAAGTTTTTTTTAATTCCCACGGGAACTCCTCAATTTTCCGGGATAAAAAGTAGCCTATGTCACTCTCCAGGTCCTCAACTATACCCATGCAAAAAATCACGTCGATCCGTTTCTCCGTTGCAGCGTGATTGAAGGACAAACCAACAAACCAACAAACCAATAAACCAACAAACCAACAAACAAACACACTTTCGCATTTATAATATTAGTATGATTTTCAAAATTTTTTCGCCATTTTGTAGCTAAATTAACCCTAGGACTTTTTTTTCATTTTTTCTTAAGTCGGTTTTTTTTTCGCAATATTTACAATTTAGTAAACAAACACCACCAAAACCCCGACTTTTTTACATTTTCAAAATTCCAAAAAAGTTACCAGCCGATTTTCAAAATTCAAACGCTCACACGTGTCTCGATAAATTCCTCAACATTTGGTACTATTCCCATGTCGATCCTCTCAAAATTATCGGAGCTATGGCCAAAAATACGTCTCCGGCGATTTGCATCTTATTCAATTTCAATTTGATTTTCAATGGTAAAAATTAGCTTACCACAAGTTAAATGAACGGAGCTATCATGTACCAACCTAGTGGAAGTATAAGTACAGTCTCACCAACCTATTAACCATTTATAGTAGGTAGTTGTAACTAATTGTAAGTGCATTTACCCCCGAAATGCGTGGTGTTAGTATATAAGCATGCTCGACCCAGATGCGGTATAGCGCATTAGCACGCGATTAACTAAGTAGATCCAATTTGTTACTCGCGACTTTACCTATAACTACCACAATATATTATAACCTCGTCGTAATAAATATTATAAATGCGAAAGTTTGGATGGATGTATGGATGGATGTTTGTTACTCAATCACGCCCCAACGGCTGAACGGATCTGGATGAAATTTGGCACAGAGATAGATTATAGTCTGGAATAACACATAGGCTACTTTTTATCCCGGAAAATTAAGGAGTTCCCGCGGGAAACGAAAAACCTCGATCCACGCGGACGAAGTCGCGGGCATCAGCTAGTAGCACATATAACTACCTCGTTGGTCTAGTGGTTAGCATATTCGACTGCGGCCGACGAGATCCCGGGTTGGAGTCCCGGGTCGGGCCATAATTAAGTATTGGTTTTTCTGGTATTCACAGTACCAGCCCGGAGTTAGGAAGTTGGCGGTGTTTCACCCCCGTGCCTTGGAGAACACGTTAAGCCGTCGGTCCCGGTTATTATCACTAACATGATAATAGTCGTTAAAGCCCGCCAACCCGCATTGGAGCAGCGTGTTGAGTCTAAGCTCTAATTCCCTCTCTTCTATATGAGAATGGAGGCCTGTGTCCAGCAGTGGGACGTTAATAGGCTGTAGTGGTGGTGGTGGTTATAGAAGGGTGAAGCGGTGATAGCCTAATGGTAGTGATCAAGAATTTAAAATATCAAGAAGACATGGTGGTATTGTAATTATTTAAAGTAAACTAGCTGATGCCCGCGACTTCGTCCGCGTGGTTTAAGATTTTTAGATTCCCGCGGGAACTCCTTAATTTTCCGGGATAAAAAGTAGCCTATGTCACTCTCCACGTCCTCAACTAGACCCATACCAGAAATCACGTCGATCCGTTGCTTCGTTACGGCGTGATTGAAGGACAAACCAACAAACCAAGAAACCAATAAACCAACAAACCAACAAACAAACACACTTTGGCATTATGATATTCTAAGCTAAATTGACACAAATACACGTCATATTGCATATAATAGGACGATAAAATATGATTATTTTCTTTCTACTCAACTTTGTTATTATTTTGACTTAAAATATGTGAATTCTAAATAAGTTTAATTATTCTAGTAAAATGATTATGCAATTGCCCATAAGAATTGAAAATAAAGGCTTTATTTATGTATTTATTAACTAATAGATGATACCCGCGATTTTGTCCGCGTGGATTAAGTTTTTTGATTCCCGCGGGAACTCCTTGATTTTCCGGGGTAAAAAGTAGCCTATGTCGTTCCCCGGAATACAAGTACAATCTATCCCTGTACCAAATTTCATCAAAATGGGTAAAACGGTTGGGCCGTGAAAGAGTAGCAGACAGACAGTTAGATAGACTTTAGCATGTAAAATATTAATATTGATAGTTGATACTAGCATTTTTCACGTAATTTACCCATCTTATGGAAAAACAAAGTCCTATTTTCGGTTCTAAGTATTATAGTTTGAAAGATTTATACTTAATAAACATAATAATATTATTAGTTAAGACAAGTGTATTAAGTTTTCTGTTCTATCATAATCAATCACAGAAGTTGGTTTAGCGCTTACGTAGGAGCAGGCGGGCGGGAAAGTTTTAATATGAGCAAATATCAACTATAGATATTGCCTGCGACTTCGTCCGCGTGGATTATCTAAGGTTTTTGATACCCGCGGGAATTCTTTGATTTTCCGGGATGAAATAGAATAGATAGGGGATGAAAATCCTATACAAACTTTCATCCCGTATCTAACCTCCTTCGACCCACGTACTTCTTTATATTTTTAGCCGAAAGGCAAAATACCAAGTTTCGTGGATATAACTTGAAAAATTCCTTTTTTTTTTTTTTTCGGCTACAAGTTAGCCCTTGACTGCGATCTCACCTGATGTTAAGTGATGATGCAGTCTACGATGGTGGCGGGCTAACCTGTTAGGGGCACGGCAGTTATAGTAAACCCATACCCATTGTACCGTGTAGAAACCATTCGGTTTCTACACGGCTTCGTACCGGAGCCACAGAATAGGTAATAGCCGGAACGCTAAATCGCTTGGCGGCACGTCTTTACCGGTAGGGTGGTAACTAGCCACGGCCGAAGCCTCCCACCAGGCCAGACCAGGGAAAATTCGGAAATTATAAATTTCCAAACAATGCCGGGGATCGAACCCGGGACCTCCGCACGTTAAGGCAACAGCGCTCAACACTGCGCCACGGAGGTCGTCAAAAATTAACCTAGAACCCAGAGAAATTAAGGACTTTCATACAAACTTTCATCCCCTAATTCACCCCTTTGGGGGTCGAATTTTCAAAAATGGTGAAACACGTACTTCTTCATATGTAACCAAAAGCCCCAATGCTAAGTTTCATGGCTAAAACTTGAAAAATGAAAGACTTTCATACAAACTTTCAACCCCTATTATATCCCATCGGGGCCGCGCCGGCAAAATTCCTACGTCACAAAAGGAAACACTGTCAAAATTTCAAGTTTCATAAGCCCAGCGTTTTAGGCCGTGCGTTGATAGACCAGTCAGTCAGTCAGGAGTCAGGACTCAAGACAAACGATTTTATATACATATAGATTAGTATAGATAATTGGCATTCCAATTTCGCATCGCTTTTTGCATAAATCGCCCACCTTTTCCAGTGAATGTGACAAAACGCGGAATCTCCATATTTACCCAACCGGGAATGCAACCGGCTACCCCGGTAAGGAAACTGGTATCCTGGGAGCCGACTAGTATGCAGGGTTAGGCAGATAATTTTTATGCTTATTTAAGCATAAAATAATAATAATGTATTCAATTGGTAAAGCCCAAAGAGTTCTAAACGACATCATATAATATAGGTTTTAGTTGTGGTATTAGCATATTACCTATTCTGTGGTATTAGTCTACCAATATAATTTCGACCATAGAAATCGAAAACCCAGACTTATTCCTTCTCTACATTCAAATCAAATCAAATCAAATCAAATCATCTTTATTCAAAATTGGTACCTACAAAGTACACCTTCTGAACGTCATGTTTATAAAGAATAAGAATTGATGGTGATAATTAACAACGGTATCTTAAGACTAAAGCTACGAGTTATGTTTATTATCTTTGGCGTGAAAAAAATATCTTGCCATCCTGCTAATATTTATTACTAGCTGATGCCCGCGACTTCGTCCGCGTAGATTGAGGTTTTTCAGTTCCCGCGGGAACTCTAATTTTCCGGGATAAAAAGTAGCCTATATGCTATTCCAGACTATAATCTATCTCTGTGCCAAATTTTATCCAGATCCGTTTAGCCGTTGGAGCGTGATTGAGTAACAAACATCCATACATCCATACATCCATACATCCATCCAAACTTTCGCATTTATAATATTTATTTGATAAGTTAGATGATGCCCGCGACTTCATACGCGTGGATTAAGGTTTTTTGATTCCCGTGGGAACTCTTTAATTTTTCGGGATACAAAGCACTATGACTTTCCCTGGGATACAAACTATCTTCATACAAAATTTCATCAAAATCGGTTGAACAGATGGGCCGTGAAAGCGTTGCAGACAGACAGACACACTTTCGCATTTGTAATATTAGTATGGATGCGAAAGTAACACACTTTTACTGCAGTTAATGTGTTGCAGGTTAGTCATTCAATCACACACATCAACGTGGTTTCTTGCATGGGTTTAATGGAGGAGGTCCTTCATTATACCTATAGGCAAGAAATCAAACCTAAAATAACATAGGTACCTAGTTCAAGAAAATAACCAACGTTATTTTGTATAAAATCATAGTGAGCAAAACCATGCGCCTGCGCAGGCCTGCAGGCTTAGCATACAACGAGATATCTCGCGACGAGAGAGAGAGCTGATGTTGTCGTTGCCGTTAATTTCTGCGCTCAAAGCTGCGCCACAGAGGTCGTCAAAAGAGCGTTCTGGTACTATGCCGTGTAGAAACCGAATAGGGGTATGGGTTTAAAATAACTGACATGCCCCTAACAGATTAGGCCGCTACCATCTTAGGCTGCATCATCACTTACCATCAGAGATTGCAGTCAAGGGCTAACTTGTAGTGGATAAAAAAAAAAACGCTAAATCGCTTGGCGGCACGTTTTTGCCAGTAGGTACTACTTGAACTACGAACTAAGGATTCCCGGTTTTCCTACGGAACCCTAAACAGTTAAAACTTTATAAATACGAGTAGGTGTTGATCGACACCTGCTCATGTACGGAGAGCGAGGTATTTGTGTTGGTTAAATAAAAACTCTGATAATGAGATGCAAAATAGCGCATAATTGAAGGACAGACAGACATAAATTGCGCCTACACATTGTGTGTATACATTTCTTTTAGAAAACGGTAAATAATTCATTGAAGTATGTACCTACTAGCTGATGCCCGCGACTTCGTCCGCGTGGATTGTGGTTTTTTGGTTCCCGCGGGAACTCTTTAATTTTCCGGGATAAAAAGTATCCTATGTGCTATTCCAGACTATAATCTATCCCTGTGCCAAATTTCATCCAGATCCGTTCAGCCGTTGGAGCGTGATTGAGTAACAAACATCCATACATCCATACATCCATACATCCATCCAAACTTTCGCATTTATAATATTTATTTGATTTACAAGTTGATGCCCGCGACCTCGTCCACGTGGATTGAGGTTTTTTGGTTCGCGGGGGAATTTTTTAATTTTCTAGGATAAAAAGTAGCCTGTGTGCTATTCCAGACTATAATCTCCTCCTGAAAACCAGCGCTGTAGCTTGCTGCGGCTTTGTGCTGAGTGAGGAGCCTTATTTGTTCACGATCTATAAAAATAGATTAAAATTACTTATGTAAGTAAACATTGTAATTTTTTTGTTTTCGTGGGCAAATAAATAAATTATCTATCTATCCATCTAAATCAATCTCTGTGCCAAGTTTCATCCAGATTCGTTCAGCCGTTCTGGCGTGATTGAGTAACAAACATCTCCATCCATACATACATCCAAACTTCTCATTTATTATTATATTAGTATGGATGTGAAAGTCTGTCTGTCTATTACGCTTTAACGGCCCATCTTTTTAACCGATTTTGATGAAATTTGGCACAGAGATAGATGGAATAACACATAGGCTATCTATTTTTATCCCGGAAAATAAACGAGGTCCCTTGGGAATAAAAAAAAACACACTTTCGCATTTAAATTTATAATCTAAGTTATATGGATTGGTAGGTATGGATGAAAATATGGATTCAAAGTTTTTTAAAACAAGAACAACCGCGTTAAAAAAATAGTCATCCAAAACAAATTTTGCGTGGGACTTTTATAGCTTTTCAAGTTTGTAAAGTCCAAGTTATTTGACAGAAATCGTCATAAATAGGGATTAAAAAACTATAAAGTAAACGTACCTTTCGTATATGTAAAAAAAATCCGTAAGGCATTGTCCTACGCGAGCGACAGGTATTAAAGGTACTACTTAGGTGATGATGATAACTTAGCGTGGATTTTTTTTAATTCCCAAGGGACTCTTTTATTTTCCGGGATCAAAAGTAGCCTATGTGTTATTCCAGACCATAGCCTATGTCACTCTCGTCCTCAACTATACCCATGACAAAAATTACGTCGATCCGTTGCTCCGTTGCGGCGTGATTGAAGGACAAATCAACAAACAAACACACTTTCGCATTTAAGAGGCCGTATACTCGCCATCGGTCAATTTTGGAATCTGTAGGTATACCGCACAGTAGACCGTTAGGCTGCACTCATACATAGACGACATAGGCCAGTAAAGATACTTTGATACTTTGCGTAGTCAAGTTCGTACGTACGTGCGGTCGTACGATCTGCAGTACCATTTTACACGTGAATTTGATCAGACTTTGATAATATTTTTTGGTCATATAGGTATTTTATAGAACTTTATTTTTACACAATTTGTGTTATATAAATACTAAACATTCATGGTAAATTTTATTTTATCAGTAATTTCGTCAAACTTTTAAGAAATACAGGTTATTGTGACGCGTAAATTTTGATAAATCGTGCACATTGATTTGATTTTTTTATTAACTAATTTTGTATAGAACGTATAAAAACGAATTGCAACAGTCCAATTTTAAGAGCGTGTTTATCATATTAGTACTTTTTATAAGTCATTTATTATAATTTTTCGTGGATTTATATGGGTGAAAAGTGTCACCCAAAAGTGCAAAAATGGTAAACGTATTCTGCAAGAATGAGAATTTCACTATTATATTTCAATAAAATTAAATTTTTATTTGCAACAGTCTACTAAGGAGGGATTAATCTGCAATGTTTCAATTTTTTTTTGTTATAATACTACTAACTCATGCACAAAGCTCATCAAAAGTTCTTAAAATGTCGGTTTACGGGTTTACGGACTGTAGTATGATTTGAATAAATAAGTAAGTATGATTTGAATGACAAAAAACAAATCCAAGCTATCTGATTTGCAGCTTTAATAGGGTCCGGCATGTATGGAGTATTTTCTATAAAGGAATAGATAGATAAAGAAATCAAAGAAAGATTGCAGATAACCTTTGCGGAGCTGCGCTTTATATGGGAAAGGCGTGAAAGTACCAAATAAGTAGTTAGGTGCCTGCCATGGCTGGTATTGCAATACTACTCATTGATTTCCGGTATCCATATTGAAGTGAAACTTTTTTAGAATCGTTGTGATTTGAAAATTCGATGAAATGAAAAAGCGACACTAAAATGAGACAAACATAATATTCGAATAGGATTTAGCCTGCCAGAGAATGAGATAGAATACAAGACTAAGTTATATTTTATCTCATTCTCTCGTAGGCTACTTTTCTGAAGTTTCACCACAGGGTAGATAAACCTATGTGGTTTCACTTCTGCCATGTGTGAATTGCACACGCACACTTTTTATTTTTATTTTATTTATTTTTTATTTTATTAGGTACAATATAAATACTGATCTATCCTAAAGTATTATCTAATAACATTTTATCCATACTAATCCATACTAATATTATAAAAGCGAAAGTGTGTCTGTCTGTCTGTCTGTCTGTCTGTCTGTTACGCTTTCACGGCCCAACTTTTCAACGGATTTTGATGAAATTTGGTACAGGGGTAGATTGTATCCCGGGGCAGGACATAGGCTACTTTTTATCCCGGAAAATTAAAGAAATCGCGCGGAAATAAAAAAATCTTTATCCACGCGGACAAAGTCGCGGGAATCATCTAGTTTATTATAAATCTGACAGTGTGTCTATCTGTCTGTCTGTCTGGTGAAACCTCTCTCTGTACTTACTAAATTTTATCAAAATCGGTTGAAAAGATGGGCCGTTAAAGCGTAGCATACATACAGAGAGCTGTACTGTGTACACACTAGCGCGATAGGACAAAAAGTCGTTCTCCACCGACGGTGACGCATCGTGCAATAGGTCGTGTTTGATCATAGTTTTTTTTATTGCGTGATAAGGCTTGCGCTTTACGACAATCATGCTTAGTACAAAGCAATGATGAGGTCTAGGTTGGAACGCGCTTGCCTAGAAGATGCCTATTCACTCTTGCCTTGAAGGTACTTAAGTTATAAGTGGCAGGAAACACGTGCGCTGGGAGGGTGTTCCACACCCTAGCGGTTCGTATCAGAAACGTTGAGCAGAAACGCTTCGTGCGAGCAGATTGGACGTCAACCAGATTGTCAGAACTCAAATATCTAAGGGTGACTTTCTACCACGATGTGCTAAGCTACGGATATGTGTGTGAAACCCACCAAATATAGGAGCGCTTGTGGCTTGATCTAAATCTAAGCTCCTCCGTATCTTAGCAACGGCTTTACACATGTGTGGTGGAATGGCACCCTTAAACCTATATCTGACTGTTCTAATTCGTGTGCTAACTTTAAAGCAAAGTCCTCTGGAAACCGAGATTCAGGTTGACCTGGATTCCAAGCGAAACCATGCGCAAATGCTAGTAGTTATATAGCCTTAATCGGTTAGTTAGTCAATTTGTCCTAATTAGAGGTAGTCAGGTGTCATCTTCAGCCATTGAGTTGACACTATAGTCTATAGAGCAGCGTACTTCAACAAGCAGGCACTAAAATAATAATTACAATAAAGATATTAAGTAAGTTTTGATGGAAAAGAGCAACCACCGAGTTTCTTGCTGGCTCTTCTCGGTAGGAATGGCATTCCGAACCAGCGGTAGATTCATATTATAACGATTCAAAAGCGCTTGTAAAAGCTTATTTGAATAAAAAACATTTGAATTGAATTTTGAATTTTGAATTATTGTAATTATTATTACTACAATAATATTACAATGGCGATATTACAATTTGTGAATTTTCTCTGGTCTGGCCTGGCTTTGGCCGTGGCTATAGTAACCACACCACAAGTAAAGACGTGCATCCAAGCGAGTTAGCAATCAGAGGGGTTACTACCAACGCTTCAGGCAATATTATTTCAAAATGACAGTTGTATGTCATGTTTCTGACGTCCCTAAAATAAGGATTATAATTCTAAAACAGGAACGTCAACAATATTAAAACAATACGGCTTTAAGTTAATCTGCTGGTGAGATTGTAGTGAAGGGTTAGCTTATCATCATCAATCATCATTATCGAGTGCCTTCTTCAAAACGAAGTTTGGCGGTCATCATCCGAAAAACTTCTATATTTTGAGCCGCATCTTTGAGCTTTGGACAGCTAAAACCTTTTCAACCCCCTATATCGTCCAACCACTTGCGCCCTTGGCGACCTGGAGCTCTCTGGCTTACAATCCTTCCTTCCAAAACTAGTTTTGGAAGTGAGAATTGGGCTCCTCTTTGGTTAGCTTATAGTAGGATTTAAAACATAGGCCTTCTCTAATTAGCCATCTTGATGAAAATAGTTACTCTAGCATTCTCAACTCACCGGGATAAATAATTGCTGTTTGATGAGAGCTCTCGGTAAAGGTGTAAGAGATAATGATTGTATCTATTTGCCTAGCCGGGACTCGAACCGGTTCTACGCTAATTTGTCGCCCCTACAGACGACCAAAATGTATAGACAGGGCAGTAAAAAAACTTTTTTTTTAATGAAAGAACTAGAAATTTAATTCGCTATAATCCGCCACAGTAGGTACTGACGGAATAAAATAGAATAGTTTGTACCTAATGTTTATTATGGTTAATAAATAAATTTAAAAAAAAAAGGTAAAATGTAAATCTATGTGGTAGGTACCTACAGTGTATCTTGCACTTGTAGCTTGCGATATTCACCACACCACACAAATCTTCCAAATTATTCTCAACGTACGTTTCACTCCGACACCGGAACATCTTCAGGAGATCTGTTGACTCGACAATGCACGATTGTAAAACTTTTTTTAAATTCAGTCCTTGATTGTGATCTCACCGGGAGGTAATTGATGATGCAGCTAAGATGGAAAAGGTAGGTATGTGAACTGTAAAGTCAACTAATCGACATTTGGCCAGCGTGGTGGACTACAGCATAAACGCTTCACATTTTGAGAGGAATCTGTGGTGGCGAGCTGTTGAGATAATGATTTATAATCGTAGGGCATTTTTTAAATCAACATTATATTATAGTGCATAGATGTGACAGCTTAGATTATATAAAGTGACATAATATAGAAGCTGTTAGGTATCAAATAAATCGCTTTCTGCACAGGTACAGCAATCTTCACGTGAAATGATCTGTACAAAAACCAATCATACTTCATACTTAATTACTTAATAATACTAATATTATAAATGAGAAAGTGTGTTTGTTTGTTTGGTTTATTGGTTTGTCCTTCAATCACGCCGCAATAAAGCAACGGATCGACGTGGTTTTTTGAATGAGTATAGTTAAAGACCTGGAGAGTTACATAGGCTACTTTTTATCCCCGAAAATTAAGGAGTTCCCGTGGTAATTAAAAAAAACTTATTCCACGCGGACGAAGTCGCGGGCATCAGGTATTAATATTATAATGCCTAGATGTGACAGCTTAGGTTAAATCGTTCTCTGCGCAAGTACAAGGTCAGCAATCTTCACGTGAAACGTCTATACAAAAAAACCAATCCGTTATAAAAAAGTTTGTAAGCTTCATTCAATGGTGAATGAACTTTTTATACGAAAGGTAAAGTTAACAACTCAAAAAATATCCCATTTACCGTCAAAACTTGGTAAAGAATGGCGTATTTATTCCACCGTCTTATTATTAAGGGAATCTACATACGAAAGAGGCACGTTATAATGCGAAAAAAGGGTTTTTGTGAAAACTTTTCGATGAAACGAGCCTTTACAATCTCTAACAAATACTTAAGGGTTAAAGGGATGGAAAGGTCGGAGCATGAAAACTGAGTAAAATAATGAGGTATAAATAAAATATGACTTCTAGTATCACGAAACACTTTTAATATGCTTAATGGGCAGCTTTATTTGTAAAAAACAACGACCTCAATTTACATAGACGTGCCCGGTCAAACAAAGAATGTGCGTACTTTACTAACGCCATCAAGTCTGAAAAGCGGGACAGCGCTATGGCGGGGACAAGGACAGGCATATACCTACAGGTGTGGAGCGCGCTCCACAGGTCGGACGCCCAATTTTTTTTCTATGAAAGGGCCTACTAATGGTAAAAAAGTACTATAGCTGGCTGCAATCTGCGCCCGATTGTGAAAGGAAATTGTAATCGTAATCATTTGTCAAATTATGGATAATTCGACCTGTTGGAGTTCATAGATGCTTGTATGTCAAAAAGCATATGCTTACAGTTAAATCAGTTACGGTAATAAAAACTAAAGCTACAAAGGTTCCAAACGCGCCCTGGTCTGGGAAGAGCCCACAACAAACCCAGCCGGGTTTTTTTCATTATCACCATCTCACAAAATACAAATATCGTAAATTACATAATTAGATTTATAATAATTAAATTATAAAAAATTTTCAAAAAAAAAATAAAAACCAACTTTAAAAACCACAAACACTAAAAAGTAAAAAATAATTTAATTTATTATGTATACAAGAGTTAATTTAGTTCTATAATAACATTTTTTGGAGTCGGTGCCAATGTGGAGTCACGTCAACAATAATGAAGAGTTATTTCACAATTTTTAGTGGCCCCACTGTTTTAAAATACAGGATGTAACCAGAACGAGATATGCTATGCATGGTTAAAACATACTGTTTACAAGACTATCACACTGATCGCGAGCAATTTACTCTTATCCATGAGGAGTTCCGTTCTCCATCTCCGGAGATATTCATCAGATCTTCACCAAATTGAATTGGGACCACACGGGAATCACCAGCTTTCAAATAAAAAAAGAATCATCCAAATCGGTCCACCCAGTCAAAAGTTCTGAGGTAACAAACAAAAAAAAATGAAAAACAAAATACAGTCTTTTTTTGAAGTCGGTTAAAAAATATATTATAATTATAACATAAGCACTCAAATGATGACGATTTGCTTAGACAATTGGGCCTCAGACGGTTAGACCTGCTTGCAAGTGGTGATGCGGCCTAAGGTGGAGCGCGTTTGCCTAGATTTAGAAGATGCCTATTCGCTCTTGATTTGAAAGTATTAAAAGTGGCACGAACATGTTGCCCAAAAGCCGTGACAAAAGTTCTTCCAAACAGCAAAGACCTTGCCAAAGGATTTAGCGGTCCGGTACGATGCAACGCAGAAACCGTTTAATATAAACTCACACCCATACCCCTACCAAATTCGCCTACTACCATCTTAGACTACATGATAATTTAACAGGTGAGACACTCCGTGTCAAGGACTGACTTGTAGTAGACTGGTAAAGTTTCGCTAAGAATGTCTAGAGGCAAATATCCAGAATTCGATTCCCATTTGGGTCATTTTTAGGGTTCCGTAGCCAAATTTGGCAAAAACGGAACCCTTATAGATTCGTCATGTCTGTCTGTCTGTCTGTCTGTCTGTCTGTCTGTCTGTGTGTCCGTCCGTATGTCACAGCCACTTTTTTCCGAAACTATAAGAACTGTACAAGAACTATACTGTTGAAACTTGGTAAGTAGATGTATTCTGTGAACCGCATTAAGATTTTCACACAAAACTAGAAAAAAAACAATAAATTTTGGGGGTCCCCATACTTAGAACTGAAATTCTAAAAATTTTTTTTTATCAAACCCATACGTGTGGGGTATCTATGGATAGGTCTTCAAAAATGATATTGAGGTTTCTAATATCATTTTTTTCTAAACTGAATAGTTTGCACGAGAGACACTTCCAAAGTGGTAAAATGTGTGTCCCCCCCCCTGTAACTTCTAAAATAAGGGAATGATAAAACTAAAAAAAATATATGATGTACATTATCATGCAAACTTCCACCAAAAATTGGTTTGAACGAGATCTAGTAAGTAGTTTTTTTTTAATAATTTAAAACTTACTACAGGTTTGTACGGAACCCTCGGTGCGCGAGTCCGACTCGCACTTGGCCGGTTTTTATTTAAAAGGACTCACATTAGTCATTACCGTCATACGAAAGGTCATTTTATTAATATCTCAACAGTGATTCATGCAAAGGCAAAAATATTGATATCCAAAAAGTTTAATCATAAACGATGTATGCTGTAATCAATTATCCCCATTCTATAAGTTCTTTATCTGTGCATAATGCGAAATTGTTATTTCGTGATAATTTATAACGGGTTCCGTATTCGAATTTTTTTTATTTACCCCAACTTAACTTATAAAATTTATTTACACCAAACTTAAATTTATCCTTTGGAAAGAAAAATATTAAAAATACTTCAAGACTTGGTGGAGTGACCTGAAGGTATACTTCGACGACTACTACTGGAACTCCTAGAATCCAGTGGGATTCTGTGGGATCCAGTGGGATTCAGTGGGATCCTAGTGGGAATCCCACCATCTCGGAAAGAGTATTTTTACTCTGTTTACTCTATTTAAACCTAAAATGAGTGATTCTAGTGACGAAGAAATTAACAGAATTGAATTTAATCTTGTGATTTTTTTTGCATTTAGTCATTTCCTCGCTGAGGTGGGATGAAAAGTTACGTGTTGCACTCGAGTGAAAAGATTTTTCACCTCGTGCTCTTTTGATTCCCTCGCTGACGCTCAGGATTCTAATTTTTGAATCCTTCGCTTGCTCGGTCATCAAAATAGAGCACGCGGTTAAAAAACAACTTTTCACTCTTGTATAACAAATAACTATTCTTTCTTTCTTTACTTCGCTGTCGCCGTTTATAAGATCAACAGCGGATCTCTAAAACCAAGCGCTTTTCACGCTTTTATAGCAACAGATTTACAATTCGCGAAGGCTGTTACAAAAACCCGCTCCTTTTGACCACACCTCCTCCGGCCAAGAAGTGACCCTCCTCCATGGGGAGAAGATATTATACGCAATGTTGCCATAAGTACCTACTGTACCACTTGGTCAAACTAAAAATGTATACAAATTACTAGCTGATGCCCGCAGCTTTGTCTGCGTGGAGGATTTTCTCGCGGGAACTCTTAATTTAAAAAGTAGCCTATGTCCTTCCCCGGGATACAATCTATCCCCGTACCAAATTTCATCAAAATCGGTTGAACGGAGAGGCAGTTAAAGCATAGCAGACAGACAGACAGAAACACTTTCGCATTTATAATATTAGTATGGATTCTCTTACAGATTTATGGATTAGATTTTTGGTTCAAGAGAATTTCGATGAATAAATAAAAGACATTATCTTATTTTCTTCATTTACGTCTCTATAATACTGAAGATCCACAGTCGGTTTTCTGAAAATGCCACGTAAAGGTTGAAAAACTTTAAGAAAATATATATTTTAAACTGGAACTTTTTTTAAACATTTTAAACAAACGTCACAAACAAAAAAGTCACTGATGAAGTGTGTTTTATGATGTCAATATCTCCTGAAGATGCTCCGGTATCAGAGTGAAACGTACGTTGAGAATAATTTGGTAGATTTCTGTAGTGTGGTGAATATCGCGGGCTATGAGTGCAAGATACACATTACCCATTGTCGCGAATTCTAGCGAATTAAACTTCTAGTTCCTTCATTCACTAATGTCCGTCAACTCCTAAACGCGTTGCTTGTTGTTGGTCATAGCGGCCATCTTAAATTCAAATTTAACGACCTTTTCCAATGAATATGCATAGAATGCTGGCTGAATACTCCCTTTTTCTGGAACTCTTAAACGAAACTATCAATGTACGATGAGGATTTATGTCAATTGTGCAATGCTGTTTGATTCCATAAACCTTGGATCACACTAAATTGTCTGCAAGACAAAATGTTGCATTAATTTGCGTCCACAGGGTTTAAAACTAGGGTTGTCAATTATTTATTTTATATAGCACAATTTTTGTCGCTCATTATATTTCGGGACTTTACCATTATTAAGGATGCTATAATGAATTATCTTATAGGTACATATTATCTATGTACTAGCTGGTATTATGACAAATAAGCATTGAATCATTTCAACTTGAAGTGCTCTTGTTTAGCTACATTATCATGTAACCTCTGTACAAATTATCAGCTTTCTAGATTTAAGGATTTGGGTCCCCAAAATTCCCGTTTTGGACTGTTGGTTCCACTACTTGGTTCCACTTGTGAGAAAAATAAGATTTTCAAGACCTACTAATGGATCCACCGCATCATGGGGTGGGCTGCTAGCTTTCTACTGGGGTGCGGCTAAGGCTATGATTTCTGACGAAATGCATTACCGAGAAGAAGATGAAGAACGGAGGAGGTTTTTAGTCCGTAGGTCACGAAAATCTACTTGGAGGGAAGTCGGGCATGCCAGTTCCTGGCATCCATGAGGGTTTTTCTCCTCCTCATAAAAAAAAAGGCTATGAGTGAGTTAGTGAGACAAGATTATTCTTTGATACCTGATGCCCGTGACTTCGTCCGCATGGTTTAAGTTTTTTTTTATTCCCACGGGAACTCCTTATTTTCCGGGATAAACAGCCTATGTCACTCTCCAGGTCCTCAACTATACCCATGCCAAAAATCATGTCGATCCGTGACTCCATTGCGGCGTGATTGAAGGACAAACCAATAAATCAACAAACAACACACACTTTCGCATTTATAATATTAGTATATTAGTATGATATTATGATTGTATGACACAAAAAAAGGATAGGAAAAAGTATTAAGACAAAAAAGTCTGTAGCATAAACAAGGACTTAACTTTTTTCGTAAGCGCGTCTCGCACTGTGGTTTTTTTGTACGCAGGCAATAGAAAAAAGTTGCTTTGTCTAGCGTTGAGTCGATCAAAAAAAGTTCAATGGAAGAGCTGTGAAGTTTTAGCGGTATTCAATTTTAATGTATTGTTAGTTGTAAGAACATTTTTTTACATAGGTATTTACGTAATAGGATTTGATGATCTAACTTAATAGTAGTTTATGCAACTGTCATATAATGAAGGGTATTAAAACACGAGTGTGAGTTTATGAAACGAGCGCAGCGAGTTTCATAATAGTAACGAGTGTTTTAATACCCGTGTTATATGCAGTTGCATACACTACTTTATCTTCACTAATGCAATTTATCAAACAACAAGAGTAAAAGCTGACAATAGTTTATGTTTAGACGTGTATTGTCACAGTGAACTTGCCGCCATTAAAATCTAACCAATGAGAGCGCAGCTGCGCGCGCAGGGCCAATCAGAAGCGAGCGCGCGCTGTTCGTTTTTTATTTAATTGGCACAAGATCTTACCAAAGAGTTTTGTGTATGTAAGTTTAGTAGTTTCGACGAAGTTTTCACGTATAACCCAACTGTTTTCAAAAGCCAGCCTAATACCAAAATTTTATACAACTTGTATGAGGATTTTGACATAAGGCTCGCCAGGTTAATTGGTTGCGTTTTATTGATGTTATAATGAGATTTTACGATATCGATGTGGATATTATACCATCATGTGAAATTGCTTAAATTGAGTGTTTTGTTATCTGCGCTATAACAGTAGTAATTATAAGTCAAGTATTGGAAACATAAGTAGAATGTTATAACATTAGTGTAGATAAAATAGATTATGTTAGTGATAAAATAGCGTGGATTCAATTGAATCAAATGGATCCAGCTTCCATCTTCTGTGTTCCCTCATGATTATAATATGGGGCTCAACAAAGGGCGGAACAAATATCTCAAAAGCCAGCAACGCATTGGCGGTTCCTCTGGTGCTGCAAATGTTCATGGGCGGCGGTAATCACTTAACATCAGGGGGTCTACTCTCTTTCTCTCAAACGAAACTTCGCAAACGAACGTAATTAGTCGGTTATTAGACCCACACAAAATCGTTCAATCCAATCGGTCACGAAAATTTTCTATGGATCCGTACTTCGTCTGCGTGTACGAAAACGAAATAGAGAGGAGCATAGAGATAATATTATGTAGGAGAGGAGTTAACAAAATTTCGTTCGTTTGTTTGCGAAGTTTCGTTTTAGAGAAAGAGAGTAGACCCCCAGGTGACCCGCATGTTCGTTTGCTCGCTATACCTATATATAAATAAATAAATAGAAAAATCAATTACCGCAACTTTCCACAATAAAACCATATCATACTTAATATTGTAAAAGCAAAGTGTATTTGTTTGTTGGTTTGTCATTCAGTCACGCCGCACCAGAGCAATGGATCGACATGATTTCTTGATAGTGATATAGGCTCCTTTTTATCCCGGATGAATTCCCGTGGGAATTCCAAAATAATTACTCCACGCGGACGAAATCGCGGGTGTCAGCTAGTTAAACAAAAAACCATCACTATGTTAGAGAAGTACCTTACCTTTACCTACTAATAAATAATGTCCTCCCGACCTAATTTCGGCCACAGTGGCCAATCTCTAGTGAGATTAGCCATCTGCGCGGGAGATATTATAGTGCACAAGTGTGTGCACTCTCTGTTCCTTTACTTAACTAACTTAATAGCCTGATGGGACGGAATATCCGACACCGAGGGCTTAACGTGCTCTCCGAGGCACGGGGGTGAAACACCTCCAACTTCCTAACTCCGGGCTAGTATACTGAGAATTTACTGTCAGAAAACCCCAATATGTACTTGTTGTGACTTGTGACCCGACCCGGGGCTCAAACCCGGGACCTCGTCGGCCGCAGTCGAACGTACTAATCACTAGACCAACGAGCCAGTCACCTGTCACCATGTACCTACTACAGTGCGTGTAAACCTCAGTTACCAAACGCGTTCAAAAACACAGGGTGAGAATGTGAAAATAATATTTTATTGCCTTTTGTTTGAGGGCACAGGAACTCCACAATATGGCGTATAGTCGACTGACTCATGCCCGCGGCTTTGTCCGCGTTGATTAACTTAGGTATATTAAATCCTGGGTCTGGGTTAACGTAGCTACCTTGTATGACTCCAAGATTTAAGTTTTCTCTCTGCCAAACTGCTAAACCAATTTAGAAAAACAGACAGATAATAGAGACAAGATATGATAATTTCAAGGGTAACAGTTTTTTTATAACAACTTTTATATATATTTTTTTTAAACTTTGTATGCACCCTAGGCTGCATCACCACTTGCAAGCAGGTCTGATTGCAGCCAAGCGCTAGCCTATATGTTTAAAAAAAACGAGTCGGAAACATTGAGGTATTATGTACTAACATATTATAATTCAATGGTCAGAAACCTCGTAGGTCCATACTTCAAACATTACAAAAAAATATTCGCGGAAATCAGAACCTCCTCCTTTTCTGGAAGTCGGTTATCAATAGCCACGTTTACACTTTTGTATTAATAATACTAGGTAGATGATGCCCGTGACTTCGGCTGCGAGGATTTGAGTTTTTTTAATTCTTGTGAAACCGGTTAATTTTCTGGGCTATATAGTATCTAAATGTCAGTTCCGTAGTGCCTATCAGATCTGTACCTTTAATTAAAATATGGGGCCGTAAAAGGTAACTAGTAAAGGTAACACACTTTCGCATTTATAATCAAATAAATATTATAAATGTGAAAGTTTGGATGGATGTATGGATGTATGGATGTATGGATGTTTGTTACTCAATCACGCTCCAACGGCTGAACGGATCTGGATGAAATTTGGCACAGAGATAGATTATAGTCTGGAATAGCACATAGGCTACTTTTTATCCCGGAAAATTAAAGAGTTCCCGCGGGAACCGAAAAACCTCAATCCACGCGGACGAAGTCGCGGGTATCAGCTAGTATTAAAATAAGTATGCATTTAGAAATCACAGACAGCCACCTCAATTTTGTTCATTTGTATGGATTTGTATGCATTCGATTCTTTTGTATGGAAACGCGTCACACCATGCGAGTAAATTCATACAGCACAATAAATAATAAAGTGTGGAATTTTGTTTTATGTTTTGAACAAATTGCAGCGGCACTAAAAGTACTGCAAAAAGTGTAAAAGTAAGTACTAGTTGTCCTCTTTGAAGCGGTGATAGCCTAGTGGTTAAAAGTTTACAACCTAGGCCTCCTATTCGGCGGGTTGGAGGTTCGATTCCCGGGTTCTAACTTTTCGGAATTAATGTAATTTATGTCAAAAATAAATTATAATGTAGCGATTATTAAACCCGCTAAAAGACGGAAATGCACGTCCCCTATTAATTTTATGTTTGACTAGCTTATGCCCGCGACTTCGTCCGCGTTGACTACACAAATTTCAAACTGCCATTTAACCCCCTTAGGGGTTGAATTTTCAAAAATCTTTCTTAGCGGATGTCTACGCCATAGTAGCTATCTCCATGCCAAATTTCAGCCCGATTCGTCCAATGGTTTGAGCTGTGCGTTGATAGATCAGTCAGTCAGTCACCTTTCCCTTTTATATATTATTTAGACTAGCAGATGCCCGCGACTTCATCCGCGTGAAATAAGTTTTTCAAATTCCCACGGGAACTCCCTAATTTTTCGGGTTAATATATAGCCTATGACACTCACAAATAATGTGGCTTTCTATTGGTACCAGAATTTTCAAAATCGGTTCAGTAGATCCAGAGATTACCCCTACAACCACACAAACTCACAAACTTTACCTTTTTATAATTTACTAGCTGATGCTCGCGACTTCGTCTGGTTAAAGTTTTTTTGATTCCCGCGGAAACTCTTTAATTTTCCGGGATAAAAAGTAGCCTATGTCACTCTCCGTCCTCAACTATACCCATGCCAAAAATCACGTCGATCCGTTGCTCCGTTGCGGCGTGATTGAAAGACAAACCAACAAACAAACACACTTTCGCATTTATAATATTTAATGTATATTAATAGTATAGTATAGATAACTGTTTTAAACTATGGATTAAAGTAAAAAAAAGTGTGTTGACTTTTGGCGGGCATCATTTATTCAGCTTTTGTACTTCTTATTAATATATGAGCCAAACTTTAAATCAGACAAAAGTTCAAAATGAAATCACGCAAAAATATTAGGTATAACCTTTGCAAAGGCTCTGCTTAAAGAAGCAAAAATATCACCCAATCAACCTTTTCAAAAGGCACATAATAACGATCTCGACTGCTTTAAAAACCTTTTTTTTTCCAACAATTAATCAAAGGCGGCACGAAAAAAACCCAAGACTCAAAAGTTCTGCATCCATGCATTGACGGACCTCTTTTCAGCAACTGTCAAAGTGACAGCTGATTTATTATTTTCCATTGTGGCAACACTGGTTCGTTATGGCGCGAAAGCCATTTATATTGCTAATGACATTTAGAGATATCTAAAACGCTGGATAATAAATGAAGTACAAAAAACTCGGCGTGCGATATATAACTTTGTTACTGCTTGTTGTCTGTAATTACATCTTTATAAAAATAATGCTTATTTGATTATTTTATATTTGAAGCACAAAAAAGATTATTGCTAAAGTACAGGTTATTCACTGGGAGCGGTACTTTTCAAGAAAAATGTGAAAAATTAGGCACAGAATGTTCGTCTCTTTTGTATAAAATTAGTGCGGGTTCGATTCATGAATGTGAATTTGTGTAAATTTTAAAGGATAATTTTTCCTATTTAGATCAAATTCGTCACAAAATTGAAAATAAAATAACATTCACGATTTTTTTTTTATTCTAAAAGTTAGTTATATATTATAGTTGGTGAAAGAAAGAAAGATAACAAAAATATAAGAAAAAGTTAAAACTACGTTGTTTTAAAAAAATTACAATCTCTTCACTACATCTGACCTAGTCGGCTGTCAGACTATTTATATTATAATAATACTTTAGTCAAATAATATTGTTAATTAATTGAAGAATTTAATTCTACACAAATCCACGCTAAAAATCTTGTATAGTTCACAACACGTCAGAGATTGTACAGAGTAATGTTATGTTTTTTATTCCCATAATATAATGTTCGTATTGAACTCTGACCACTAGTAATTACCTACTCTGTATTGACTAATTGTACAGATAATGTGAGTAATTTTTTATCAGATTATCTGTTGCCTTTGTAGAAATAAATTATTTTATTCAAAACTATATTCATTCATACGTTGACAACCTCTGTGGCGCAGTGTTGAGCGCTGTTGTCTTGATGTGCGGAGGTCCCGGGTTCGATCCCCGGCTGGGTCAAATTGGGAATTTATAATTTCTGAATTTTCTGAGTCTGGCCTGGAGAGGCTTATGCCGTGTCTAGTTACCACCCTACCGACAAAGACGTGCCGCCAAGCGATTTAGCGTTCCGGATGCCGTGTAGAAACCGAATAGGGGTATGGGTTTAATATAACTGCTATGCCCCTAACAGGTTAGCCCGCTACCATCTTAGACTGCATCGTCACTTACCATCAGGTGAGATCGCAGTCAAGGGCTAGCTTGTAGTGGTTTAAAAAAAAACTTTATTATGAAATACGCGAAAGTGTGTCTGTCTGATTTTGATGGCTAAAAGGGTTGGGACTACGGAGATTAATTCCATCCCTGAGATAAATTATATTCCGTAAAATTGGAATTTACTAAACAATCAATAAATACACGTGGATGAAGTTGTAGGAAGTCGGTTTTTGGGGTCAATTTGGGAATTTAAAGTTTCTGAATTTTCTCTGGTCTGCCTGGTGGGAGGCTTCGGCCGTGGCTAGTTACCACCCTACCGGCAAAGACGTACTCTAAGCTCTAAGCGATGTAGCGTTCCGGAATGATGCCGTGTTGAAACCGATCAAGTAGTTAGGGTCTAAAATTTTGTACATAGACCGCTCACATCCCGGTTCTCACAGTTTTTATTAAAATCTATAAAAACATGGAAGAAGTCGCGGGCAGCATCTAGTTAGGTGTATGATAAAGGTAAATGTTAGTTGAATGCTGATTTCACAAAAAATTGCAATTATTCTACCAACAATATAAAAAATTAAAACATTAAAATCAACTTCGCATTAAGTACTTAATTCCAAATTCCAATATTTGTTGTCAACGTAGCAAAAAACTTTTAGAACTGCAAAAAATTGATTAACAAATATCTCGAATCGAGCGCCTAGACGGATTATTTGTAAAACAATTGTAAAACTAGTGTTAAAATCGCGATGATCTGGATGTTTCACTCACTTTATTGTTCCCTTTTTTATTTAAAAAACCAACAATCTTGTGCCGTTATGTCTATCTTTTGTTGTTTATTTTGTGTTTTTACTTGAAAAAAGTTGTCTTTACCTACCAATTTACCTATACCTACCTATTTATTTTTTTAGACTTCTTAGACTTCTTACATAATATTAACTCCCGCACTAACCACGACCCTTAGCTCAATAGTGAATACTTAAATGGCGAATGTGCAAACTAGATGTAAGTAGTTATTTGATAATTATTATGCTGTATGTATTCCAATAAAGAGAAAAAAAAAAAGCTTTTTATACTCAAATGACTTAACCAAGATAGAAATCGAGTTTGTTTTTCTTTTTGTGTTCGGTTTCTTGGTAAAATCAGCGTTCCTTATAGGTGGTGGATTTATCACCATAATACAGACACTGATAAAAATAATCAAAAGAGCAACCAAAAATTTTAAATGCCCACAATGCTGAAAGAGTTTTTTAAATACAAAATTACTGTGTCGGTCTGTAAACTTTGTACAGTTCTTGTTGGGACTTACGAGACATAGAACATGGTATCATCAACGTCAAAATAGTTTGCACGTGAGTCGCTCAAACAAAAAAGGCAGTGACGCATTTAAAAAAAGTTAATGCACCAATTTTTCAATGTGACCATACAATCAATCCAAATTAAAAAGTACCTATACGAAGAAATATAGACCCTACCGAGGCGGACAGTATGACAAAGTCGCATATAAATCAATTTGTCAATGTTGCCAACCTAATAAAATAATGCATTTGCGCCTTTTGTTATCTGTGGTAATGTGTCTTTTAGCTCATAAAAAAATAACACAAACTTATACAAGTGCTTTTAAGGAATGCTTAAATGCATTATTTTGACTGTCTGTTATTTTCTTTAGGGACAAGAGCAAATTAGTCTCATTTAAAAAAATAATATAAACCACTACTTAGTAGATGCCCGCGACTTCGTCCGCGTGGATTGAGGTTTTTTTTGGTTCACGCGGGAGCTGCTTAATTTCCCGGGTTAAAAAGTAGCCTATGTGCTATTCCAGACTATAATCTATCTCCGTACCGAATTTCATCCAGACCCGTTCAGCCGGTCTGTCGTGATTAAGTAACAAACATCCATCCATCCTCACATGCATCTATTCATCCATCCATCCATCCATCCATCCAAACTTTCGCATTTATAATACATATTAGTATAGACCATAGAATATAGATCATCATCATAATTAAACTGTAATGCCTTGGTTTTAAGGTTTATATTTTAATAATTATTATTATTCATTAAATTCGTTTTTATGTCATATTTAATTTTTTTTCCATTAAAAAATATTTAAAATAATTAAAAAAAAAAATTTTAATATTCGTTTTCACTTCTATCGGCAGTCCCTATGACTGCCAATTTTTTTTATTATGTTCTAAGCCGGTAGTGAGCATGGATTTCCTCTCAGAATGAGAAGGGTTTAGGCCATAGTCCACCACGCTGATCAAGTGCGGATTGATCATTAAGGAGAACTATCAAGCATGCTTTCTCACGATGTTTCAAACACCCCTCACGATCGATGTTTCAAACATTTTTAAAGCAAATGTACATCATTTAGCGACTGCCTCATTGGCGCAGTGGTTGGCATGTTCAACTGCGGCCGACGAGGTCCCGGGTTCGAGTCCCGGGTCGGGCCATAATTAAGTACTTATTGGGTTTTTCTGACTAGAAATTCTCAGTACTAGCCCGGAGTTAGGAAGTTGGAGGTTTTCACCCCCGTGCCTCGGAGAGCACGTCGGTCCCGGTTATTATCAAGAACATGATAATAGTCGTTAAAGCTCGCCAACCCGCATTGGAGCAGCATGGTGGGTCTAAGCTCTGATTCCCTCTCTATGAAAGCGGAGGCCTGTACCCAGCAGTGGGAAGTTAATGGGCTGTAGTGGTACATCATTTGCTTTAAACAATAAAAATGTTTAGCGGACATAGAAAAGTTGGTTCTGCGTACCTGGGATATGAACCTTGGACCCCCAAATAAGAGGCCGAAGCTTTAGCCACTAGGCTATCACGTTTTGTGCACTTCATCTGTTTTCTTTGAAAACATCTGCATCTTGGAACTAATAAAAACACCTACCTATTTAAAATCGAATGTACCTACTCTTTACAGTGAAGTCAAAAAAGTTGCTTAAAACCTAGCTTAGCAAAAATTTATTTTTTACAAAAACAAGGTTTTTTACCCTAAAATCTGTACTAATCGATAGCTGGCGAGACGTCAAGGCGAAAAAATCTAGGTTTTCTTTAAATCTTCGCCTAAATGACCGCATCCGTCAACACTGAAGAAAAAGTGGCTAAAATTGATTGAGATTTGAAATCTCAATAAACTAACTTTTTATGTACCTACTTTTTCCTTATATTATTATCAGAAGATTGGAAATACCTTATCAATGAGTGGGATAATGAAATAAATTATTTCTTCTGATTATTAAAATATAGGGTCTTCCAAAAGACCTTTGAACTACGGATTAAAAAAAAATTGTCTGTGGTTGAAATTTGATGACGTCAACTCACAACTACGAGTATGTATTTTGAACTGTGTTTGAAGAGAGTTTGATGACCTCCGTGGCGCAGTGTTGAGCGCTGTTGTCTTAACGTGCGGAGGTCCCGAGTTCGATTCCCGGCAGGGTCAATTTGGGAATTTATAATTTCTGAATTTTTCCCGGTAGCCTGGTGGAAGGCTTCGGCCGTGGCAAGCCACCCTACCGGGAAAGACGTGCCGCCAAGCTATATAGCGTTCCGGTACGATGCCGTGTAGCAACTGAATAGGGGTATGGGTTTAATATGACTGTCATGCCCCTAACAGGTTAGCCCGCTACCATCTTAGACTGCATCATCTCTTACATCAGGTGAGATTACACAGTCAAGGGCTAACTTGTAGTGGATAAAAAAAAAGAGTTGCTGATTCTATTGATACGTCATATACGCTAGTCTGAAACCGCCCAAAGACGTGAAATCTTAATTTTATACAGTAAATTCGAGAACATAATGCGTGGAATGAACCTTCCACAAATTGTTTGACTTAGCGTATGCTTAGCATAAGCTTAGCCCGATACAACTATAAATTCGAAATCAAAGATTATGCTGAGTATACACTCAGCCAAGTTTTTCGTAAGTAAAGTCAAGGCAAAGTCAAAGTACGCTCTATACTAGATCTCAGCCCCCCTAGCAAGGGCCGAGACAATTTTCTCCCCGAGGAAAGGATAAAATTTTTATTCCTAAATAAATAAATAAAAACGCTAAATAACGGTGGGTAAATAGTCCCCCGAGTCCCCGTGAAATGTCAAACGGGGATAAACTTCTCCTCTCCCCTGTTGCTGTGCAGAGGTGGATAAGTAAATTTTATCTCTTGTCAGTGGATAAAATCGGGGGATAAAATTTTTATCTCCGGCCCATGCTAGGGGGGCAGGGTACGATGCCGCGTAAAAACCTATTAGAGCATTAGAGGTTAGCTCTCTATTTAGTACTACATCTGTGCTCTCTACGATCTTAGACTGCATCACCATTCACCACTTCCCAAAGGTGAGATCGCAGTTATGTGCCAACTTGTAGTGATATAAAAAAAACTTAAGCACCACAATATCATAACAAGAATTTCGTAACTTTTAACACAGTCTAAATACGTTAATTCCTACCAGTCGTTCGACGGAGGCGTCGAGATAAAGCAACGCTGCGGAGTGAAAGGGACGCTACGTGACGAAAGAAACTTTCAGAAATTCCACTTTTTTTTTAATCCACAACAAGTTTAGCCCTTGACTGCGAGCAGTTATTCGGTTTATATACACGGCATCGTACCGGAAAGCTAAATCGCTTGACGGCATGTCTTTGCCTGTAGGGTGGTAAATAGCCACGGCCGAAGACTCCCACCAGGCTAGATCAGATTCCAAATTCAGAAATTATACATTCCTAAATTGACCCTGCCGGGGATCGAACACGGGACCTCCGTACGTTAAGACAACAATACAAGCAATACTGATTCATTATTGTTAACTTTCGTGTTTTACTTAAATTATAATCCTTATTTTAGGGCAATTAAGGTACGTGATATGAGATATCAAACTGTAATTTGAAGTAATATTGCTTAAGTATTGCTTTAAGCATTGGCAGTATGGAATGGGTATTGGCAGTATGGTCTGTCATTTGTATGGGCTTCGACCCACTGTATGAATATTATACTTACGCTGCGCTTTTAATATCTAGGTATCTGCCTAACGTCCATAGGCTGGCATCATAAAAACCTCCAAATACACTCCTAGATAAGTTAAGTCCATTTTCGTTGTACTGTATCTCGTAAAAATACACTCTTATCACCAGATTAAGACGTATGATAGCGGAGTGACGTCATTACAATGTTATACAGTACCTCTATCGCCACAAAGGAATTTCAACTTTATTGACAAAAAATAAAATTCAATTTCGTTTGATAAAGTTGTGGCATTTTTTCCAAATTCAACGTTTATTAGTGTCCAGTTCTATATTGTGGCCGCATGAGGTTTTTAATTCACAACGTTTTCTTTGCGTTCGCTTCTCTAACTGTTATTGGAATTGAAATCTTATGGCTAAGACATAAGGGCATTAATACGCTTGTTTAATTTTTCCAGTATTTTTGTTTAAAGTAAGTTGTTCACACTTGGTAGTTATGTTTAAATTTATTATGCCATGGCTCTTTTGTGGAGACTTTATAATTTTAAGAAATTATTTAATCGTGGCTATGTTAAGAAGACTAAAATAGACTGATTAAGTAAGTATTGAGTGTCTAGGACCTATTTAAATTACTCTAGCTTAACCTTTGACGACCTCCGTGGCGCAGTGTGTAGCGATGTTGTCTTAACGTGCGGAGGTCCCGGGTTCGATCCCCGGCAGGGTCAATTTGGGAATTTATTATTTCTCAATTTTCCTTGGTCTGGCCTGGTTCGGCCGTGGCTAGTTATCACTTATCACCCTACCGGCAAAGACGTGCCGCCAAGCGATTTAGCCTCCCGGTACGATGCCGTGTAGAAACCGAATAGGGGTATGGGTTTATTATAACTACCATGCCCCTAACAGGTTAGCCCACTACCATCTTAGATTGCATCATCACTTACCATCAGGTGAGATCGCAGTCAAGGGCTAACTTGTAGTGGTTAAAAAAAAAACTTTGTGGGGTAAGTAGTAGGTAGAGTGTGGGTAGGTACGCTTTTATAACATGGTTCCAAAAGAGTCTGGATTTGCCATTGCATAAATTTAAAGACTTAAAAACTAGCAATTCATTTGTTGGAAAGAGTGTCCGTTTCTACAATAAGCTCCCAGAAGACATGTTGAAGATGTCTCTGAATAAGTTCAAAGTTAATGTAAAACGTAAACTCATTGGAAAATCCTATTACCATGTGAAGGATTACTTAAATGACAAGGAAGCTTGGCAATAATTTGCTCTAATGGCTCTGATAGTTCCTTAGTTAAGATGATTTGTGAGATGGTGATAATGAAAAAAAAAAAAAAAAAAACCAGCTGAGTTTGTTGTGGGCTCTTCTCAGACCTGGGCGCGTTTGGAACCCTCGTAGCTTTAGTTTTAAGATACCGTAACAGATTATCACCATCATATTTTTATGTAACTGGACGTCAATAAGTGTAGTGCACCTACCTAAATTGAATAAATATTTTGACTATGACTGTGTTATTATACTATTGATGATTTTCTGATTTTCTCAATGACAATTGACAATGCATGGAAGCACCCGGCTTCGCATCCAGCAACCCATAAGTCTGTGTAATACTTGTTACAGTTCGCGCGCGAGTTGAATGCAGAGTAAATGTATATGTGCAGAGTAAATGTACCATACATTTGCTCTGCATCCAACGCGCGCGCGATCTTGTAACGTATGAGTATGTGTTGTGTATTGTTTAGGTACATATTGTAACATTTTTATTTTTATGAAAAGAGCAACTGCTGGGTTTCTTACCGGCTCTTCTCAGTAGAAGAGCTTTCCGAACCGGTGGTAGAGTCTTGGTCTTGACATAGCATAAGTGACACAAGTTGTCCTAAATGAAATAAATAAATCATTTATCATTTTAACCGCCCCACTTTGCACGCGTGGCCTTACCTTACCTACTATAATATAATTAGCATGCGTCTATGCTCTTACATTGTTTTTTTTACGCCACTACAGTCTATAAGTTATCCTTGACTACAATCTCATGCGATGGTAAGTGATGATGCAGTCTTAAGATGGTAATAAAGATTTAGATTATTCAAAAGCTCTTCTGGCGAAACTCCAAACTCTGGATCACCGCCGTAAGGTAGCCGGTCTATCGGTATTTTATAGGATACTAGCTGATGCCCGCGACTTCGTCCGCGTGGATTGATGTTTTTTGGTTCCCGCGGGAACTCCTTAGTTTTCCGGGATAAAAAGTAGCCTATGTGTTATCCCAGACTATAATCTATCTATGTGCCAAATTTCATCCAGATCCGTTGAGCCGTTCGGGCGTGATTGAGTAACAAACATCCATACATCCATACATCCATCCAAACTTTCGTATTTATATTATTTACTAGTTGATGCCCGCGACTTCATCCGCGTGGATTGAGGTTTTTTGGTTCCCGCGGGAACTCTTTAATTTTCCGGGATAAAAAGTCCGTTCAGCCGTTGGAGCGTGATTGAGTAACAAACATCCATACATCCATACATCCATACCTACATCCATACATCCATACATCCATACATCCATCCAAACTTTCCCATTTATAATATTTATTTGATATTTCGGTGAGTGTGCTCATGAGCTTTTTGATCTTGTACCTCCTTCACCTTCTACCATCGTACCGCAAGTTTGAGTGCGAGTTTCCACCCCTATGTCGTCGACGTTCCATCCATATTCGCACGGCTAGGGTCTGGAAAACTACCAATAACAATGTTTCCCACCAATTACAATCCGGGTATCTTTCAATCAAGAGTGCCCATCTTAGGCCGCATCATCACTTCCCATCAGGTGTGATTGTGGTCAAGCGTAAGCCTATAATGAATGTAAAAAAAAGCTTTTAATTAAAAAACCTTTAGCATTCTTTTAAAGTTACTGTATTCAAAAAGTGCACAGTTATTAGACCAGCAGGCATTGACAAAACAAATTAAGCGAAATATAAATTATACATAATATAATTCCGCGAGCGAAAGAAGCTACATTTTTTAAGGATGCTAGAAACTAATTAAACTGTTTTCATCTCTATATAGCTTAAATATAAAATAATTTAGTATGTAGCCTGGCCTACCTACCGTCCGGCCAATTTAATTATGATTAAAAAAAAACCGGCCAAGTGCGAGTCGGACTCGCGCACCGAGGGTTCCGTACAAACCTGTAGTAAGTTTTACGATTTATGACGTATTAAAAATAAAAATTACGTGTGTTGTATGGGAGCCCCCCTTTAATATTTACTTTATTGATATTTAATTATTTATTTTGAAATGTAATATACAAGTTAATATTCTGTGAAAATTTGAACCGTCTACCTTTTACCGTTTTTAATATTGAGCAAAAAAATACGAAAAAAACACGTTTATTGTATGGGGACCCCCCTTAATATATATATTTTTTTAATTTTTAGTATTTGTTGTTATAGCGGCAACGGAAATACATCATTTGTGAAAATTTCAGCTTTCTAGCTATCACGGTTTATGAGATACAGCCTGGAGACAGACAGACAGCGGAGTCTTAGTAATAGGGTTCCGTTTTTACCCTTTGGGTACGGAACCCTAAAAATACGACTTTAGACGAAAGACATGAGGCCAAAATATTCAAACCCTTTATTTCTTTGGGGGACATTGTATAGGTTTCCTTTGCGGTGGTTGAGGAGGCAATTCATCCCTGCAAGCCAGCCTTTCCCTCAACGCTGCGCTTTTGCTGCAAGTCATGTTATACATGGCGATCACCATTTTAGCTACCAGGTAAGTGAAATTACGGAAAATCTCATCCGTTTCCTTGGGGAAGCTTAGAGCTCCTGAAGCCAGAAAACCGATGCTGGTGAAGAAGAATCGACGTGGTACACCTCCCCCGCCACCTGGAAGAATATAATAGAATTAAGCAGTTCAAGTCTAAATCCATATCCATACTAATACTAGATGATGCCCGCGACTTCGTCCGCGTTGATTGAGGTTTTTTAATTCGCGCGGGAACTCTTCAATTTTCCGGTATAAAAAGTAGCTTATGTCCTTCCCCGGGATGTAAACAATCTCTATACCAAATTTCATCAAAATCGGTTGAGTAGTTGAGCCGTGAAAGCGTAGCAGACAGACTTTTGTTCACATGTTTATCACAAAGTTATACGAGTACATAATAAAGCTATAATATTATAAAGAGGTAAAGCTTGTGAGGTTGTAGGGGGGTAATCTCTGGATCTACAGAACCGATTTTGAAAATTCTGGTACCAATAGAAAGCCACATTATTTGTGAATGTCATAGGCTCATCGACCATACCATAGGCTATATATTAACCTGAAAAATTAGGGAGTTCCCGTGGGAATTTAAAAAAACTTATTTCACGCGAACGAAGTCGCGGGCATCTGCTAGTTTTTAATACAATCAATCACATATTTTTTTTGTAGACATCTTGGCCAAAGGCCATAGACACTCCTCGGCACTCGGCAGCGTATACCACAGAACATCAAAACATTTAATTACTTACTACACAGACCATACAAAGTAAGTAACTCATTATATTTCTATTACACAGATAGTCATAATATTTCTATGAACCGGGCATTTAATTGAAAATAACTTTTTAATCTGTGCTTCGAAAATTGGCCATTTTGCTGAGTGGGCCTTATCAATGTTGCCTAGTAGTTTTAGTTTAGAACTATTTTATCTTCGGGCCTATCTCGCAAACGGCACCTCAAAAGCAGTAACTTTTGCTTAATTTTAACGTTCCTTAGTATACCTATAGATAGATAGATAAATTAGTAATTTCAGAGATATCATTCGCTGTAATCTCTATAAATAAAAAATAATCCCTATAATAAAAATGAATCCCTATTTCCCTTGGTCATGGCATCACGCGTGAACGGCTGGACCAATTTCGCTAATTCTTTTTTTTTGGGTTTGTCTGGACCCCGGGATGGTTCATATTCACAATTGGACCCGGTAGGGGGCGCTGCAATCGGGTTCGAGGGTCCCGCCAAACCACGCGGACGAAGTCGCGGGCATCAGCTAGTAGGAAATAAAAAGGAAATAAAAACATCATGAGAAACCTGCATGCCCGAGTGTTAAGTCATAAGTCATAAATAAGTCATAAATATTTATTCAATTTAGGTAGATGCACTACACTTATTGACGTCCAGTTACATAAAAATATGATGGTGATAATCTGTTACGGTATCTTAAAACTAAAGCTACGAGGGTTCCAAACGCGCCCAGGTCTGAGAAGAGCCCACAACAAACTCAGCTGGGGGTTTTTTTTTTTTTCATTATCACCATCTCACAAATCATCTTAACTAAGGAACTATCAGAGCCATTAGAGCAAATTATTGCCAAGCTTCCTTGTCATTTAAGTAATCCTTCACATGGTAATAGGATTTTCCAATGAGTTTACGTTTTACATTAACTTTGAACTTATTCAGAGACATCTTCAACATGTCTTCTGGGAGCTTATTGTAGAAGCGGACACTCTTTCCAACAAATGAATTGCTAGTTTTACTAAGCCTAGAAGCAGGCATTACAAGTTTATTTTTATTTCTAGTATTGACATTATGACAATCACTTTTCTTCTTGAATTTATCAATGTGTTTATGCACGTATACTAAATTTTCAAATATATATTGGTTGTGCACTGTCATAATATTGAATTTTTTGAATTTATCTCTTAGTGACTCTCTTGGTCCCATATTATATATGGCTCGAACAGCCCTCTTCTGCAGCACAAAAACAGAATTAATATCAGCAGCATTACCCCATAATAATATACCATATGACATAATGCTGTGAAAGTAACCAAAATAAACTAATCTCGCCGTTTCTATATCTGTCAACTGGCGAATCTTTTTAACCGCGTATGCAGCAGAACTAAGCCTGTTCGACAAGTCATTTATGTGATGGCCCCATTGGAGTTTAGCATCTAACGTTATTCCGAGAAAAACAGCGGTATCCACTAAGTCTAATTCCTCATGATCAAGTTGTACAGTGGTTTTTACCTGTTTGACATTAGGTAATGTAAATTTGATACACTTTGTCTTTTTTCCATTGAGGAGTAGGTTATTAGCTTCAAACCACTGTACCACTTTAGTGAGAGAATTGTTTACTTCGTCAAGAGTTGTTTCGTAACGATTTATTTTAAACAAAAGTGATGTATCATCAGCAAACAATACTATTCCATGATTATCTTTGGCAAGATAAGGAAGATCATTAATGTAAATGAGGAATAGAAAAGGCCCTAAAATTGAACCTTGTGGAACCCCCATTTTTACAATCGATCCGGAAGACCGCTTTCCATTGACGTCTACCTTTTGCATCCTATTTTTTAAGTAGGAATTCATCATATCCAGTGCTACACCCCTAATTCCATAATGGTGCAGTTTTCTGACTAATGTTTCATGATCAACACAATCAAAAGCCTTGGATAAATCGCAGAAAACGCCAAGTGCATCACGTGACTCTTCCCAGGCTTCGAATATATTTTGAATTAACTCAACACCAGCATCGATTGTTGAGCGACCCCGTGTAAATCCAAACTGTTTACTATGTAACAAGTCATTATTACAAAAATGCTTAAGCAATTGAATTAATATTAATTTTTCAAATACTTTACTGAAAGTGGGTAGTACAGATATAGGTCTAAAGTTAGTGGGGTCACTGGTACTACCTGATTTTTTCTTCATAATGTTCCTAAAGGTGTTAAGGCACACCACACTTGACCAGCGTGGCACTACGGCTAAACACTTATTCGGTAAGAAACTTTGTGATGATGGTTTTAACAACCTCCCTGGCGCATTGGTGAGCGCTGTTTTTTTTTTTTTTTTTTAAATTTTAGTAGTATACCTCTGACGTGATCAGAGCCCTTGTTTGTATTTTATTTTTGTTTACAAGTCTTTAATATTGGGGATTATTCAAAATGGTTGTTATTACCGGTTGTCATGTTTAAACTATATAATATTTTCTTTTCATATTCTTATAATACAAAGAAAATATACATCTTCGTTAAACATAACATTCTGTCATTTGTTTCAGGGCTTTCTTGGGGTTGAAGGGCTGAACAGCGTCTACCTCCTCCATTTTAAACGCGGGGTCATGTTCAACATGGCCGCTTTCGTTTATGCTTTCCGATAAAGTTCTTATTCGCGGGTTTTGTGTGCTGTCTTTGTCCTTCAGCTCCCTCGGATAAAATGGCACGTCCCTCTCTACGAATGGTGAGCGCTGTTGTCTTAACGTGGGAGGTCCTGGGTTCCCGGCAGGGTCAATTTGGGAATTTATAATTTCTGTTTTTTAATTCATTATAGGCTTACGCTTGACCACAATGGGAAGTGATGATGCGGCCTAAGATGGGACGCGCTAGCCTAGAAGATGGCTATTCACTCTTGATTTAAAGGTACCCGGATTGTAATTGGTGGGAAATACAGTTTTTGGTAGAGCGTTCCAGACCCTAGATATGCGAATAAGGAATGAAGACGCAAAGCGCTTCGTCTGGTCTGGTGGAAAGTTTCAGCTATGACTAGACGATGATGCGTAGAAACCGACTAGGGGTATAGGTTTTATATAACTGCCATACCCTTAACAGGTTATCCCGCTACCATCTTAGACGGCATCAAGATCTGAGATCGCAGCCAAGGGCGAACTTGTAGTGGAATATTAAAAAAATACATACCCAATAAATATCCTGTGAGAGTTCCCACACCGACCACTGCCTGTCTAACTTGCAAATTATTTGGATCCCGCATGGTAGCTTTAAAATCAGTTTTAGCTTTCCTAACAGCAGCGCAGGCTTCATTACAATGCCTTTTTGCCATGCATTTCACATGACACAAATTATCTTGAACAATCTTCCTATATTTGTTTGTATATGGTAGTACAAACTTTTGTAGTAACTTTGTGTTTCTTTCGGGACATCTATCCTTGTCTTCTAAATATTCTTTATATTCGTTATGAGGGCATTGGTATATGGGTAGATCTGTGTATTTCATTTTTGGAGGTATTTGTGGAACTTCTGGTTGTTTAGCTGCATGAACAACTGGTATTATATTTACGTTTGACCCTAATAAACCTTTTTGTAGAGTGTTGATCCATAATTTCCCTATAACAAATAGATCGCCGTACAATACCGGGTTAATATCTTGATTTTTTGTTCTTGGTATATTATTTTCTGCTTTTTGTAGCTGTTTTTGGTTATTTAAAGTTTTGTTTTCTACATAGTCTGCTACGCAAGACATACAAGGTTGCATCTCCCGGCGTTGTTTGATTTTGCTTATCGAGAACTTGTTACGAGGAAATTTTGCGATATTAAAATAATTAAACTATTGATTTTGAAAAATCGTGTGCATGGCACTTGTGACATTTTTGACAATACTATTAAAATATTATATTTGTCCCATAGCAGAGTAATATTTTAAAGTCAAATTATAAATAAAACCTTTTTTCATAACGATTATTGTGCCTCGAAAAATTCGGGCGATATTTTTGTGAAATCGGGTCTGCAAGGACATCCTATAGACTCTAGAGTCTGATTAAAGGACGTGATTAAAGGACTAACCAGCAAACAAACACACTTCTGCATTGATTAGGGATTTATTTTTATTTTTATTTTATTGTTAGTAGGTGTTATAATGGATTTGTTTTAAATTTATTTTATAGTTAGTTTAATATTTAGTTTTTAGCATTTTAATATTGTATTAAGTATTAATCTGAAATATAGTAAATGAAAAATATATATTAAAATATAAACCTTTAAAATAAGGATTTAAAATTTAATTACGAATGTAGTATATTTATATTTAAGATCTTTTGTCTTCGTAACAACGCGAGCATGTCAGTGTTCGCGAGCATGTCGGAGCAAGCATGTCGGTGACGGTGACGCGAATCCACAAGTTTACCCTCTACCAAAAAGTGCTCATCGCGGCTAAAGAAGTTTTCACTTCAAAAAGCACTCAATCTAGGCAGCAATTCTAGCCAATCCTCAACAAATTCAACTTCACTGTGAATTCAGGATAAAACGATCCGAATTCAACTAGACTCTAGTGTCAATCGACATCTGATTACATCGATTCCGGATCGCTACACTAAAAACTCGATTATACGAAGCAATTGCATGAAAAACGCGAAAAAAAGACGCGGAAAAATTCGCAACTACGCCGTTTCATACCACGTAGGTACCCGATTTACTGATGACAAAACTTTATTTTGCTTATCCGGAATTTGTGAGTGGTTTCTATGTTAAAGTGATTAGGTTGAAAATTGCTTGGAAATTGGTTTTTAGTTGGTCTTATATTGGTGGGTATGATGCAAATGTTTCGTTTTGGAAGAACTACCCGAGGAAATAGGTATGAATGATTATCTTGTTTTGAAGTGCAACTTCTTTAGAATCGTTTTGCCCCCCCGATTATGTAAGAATTGTCGATCAAACGTAATTAATGGTTCAGCGTCAAAGTAATATAAACCATAACTGCATCGAATTAGAGCTCAATTTCATGTATCCATTCTTATACGTTAGAGTATCGTTCATACCTAAACGTATAAGAATGGGTATACGAAATTGAGCTCTAATTTAATGATGTTATGGTTTATTTACTTTGCCGCAGAACTTTAACGATTTCATCGGCCATTCTTACATGATTGGGGGGCTGATTTGAACATTCGATGAAACGAAAAAGCGGTAGGTACCAAAAAGAGGCAAACAGATTCATAATAGGATTTAGCCTGCGAGAGAATGCGATAGAATACAAGTTATATTTATCTCATTATCTCGTAGGCTACTTTTCTGAAGTTTCACTTCTGCCGTGTGTGAATTGCACACACACACTTTTTTTTAATTACCTAATCGCTGCTTGGTTATTACAGTAATTAGCATTTCGACTCCTGACTGTTGACTCAAGGTTCGATTCCCGGGTCGAGCCAAATATAGTTAGATGTTAGATTTTTCTGTCATGAAATTCTCAACACTTAGGTAAGAAAGTTAATAGTTTCATCCCTCTGCCTCGAAGGGCACGCAAAGCCGACTGTCCTGCATCTGATCTCACTTCTCTTATGTCGGATTGCCGACTCATTGTATAGAGTGAGGGAATAGAGGAAATATACCTCGATTTCGTCCGCATGGATTTAGGTTTTTTAAAACCTGGCAGACTTAGTCCTGCTCTGAACCTAGAACCCGATTGCAGCGCCACCTACCGGGTCCTATTGTGAATATAAACTCGTTGCTACTCGTTGACTCTCTCTCTGCGTTCCTCATTACTGAGGTTCGTGACCCGTTTCCATTAATTAAATAATGGTAGGAGTTTTCCTGGGATAATAATGCGTTGGGTGCCCACGTCCTTCCGCATACGACTCGACCAAGAGTATTTAAACTCTTAGGTTTTTGTAACGATTATTAACAGATGTTAATGATAAAAACCGGGACCGACGGCTTTACGTGCTCTCCGAGGCACGGAGGAAACGAAAAGGCCAAATTTGAACTTCCAAATTCGGTCACCCATCCAGTTACCGACTTGAGTCAACGTTGCTTAACAATCGCAATCGACTGATATGCGTTGTCACAACTAGGCCACTCGTCCCTCAATAGTCAATACTCAATACCTCTAGTTGACTACGGAACCCTAAAGAGAATTTCGAAATTCCCACAGTGGATAAAATTAAAAAATTAAGTTCTCCGAAATTTCCTATGGGCAATATTGAACAAAATCATAATAAGCACCGTCGGCGAAAGTACATAGTGCCTCAAATATTATATACGGGCCATTGTTTTTCCGATGCCGTACCCAGTAATCTCATTGTACACGGAAATAGTGATACTAGAAATGACACTTTTTACCTGACTTCGAAGCCTAAAGGAAGGGCCATGATTGTAGCGGTATAAAGTATTCACCACCACTAACTACACCCACTGCTAGATACACCCACTGCTAGATACAGGCCTCCACTCTCATAGGAGAGAGGGAATTAGAGCTTAGACCCGCTACGCTGATCCAATGCGGGTTGACGGGCCTTAACGACTATTATCATGTTGGTGATGATGAAAATGAAAATGAAAATGAAATTTATTGGTAAAAATATTCGTCGTTTTACAATTTTGCCAGGAACCCCAAGTTTGAAAAAACCTGTATCTCGGGGTCCCCGCTCTTCCTCCTCGGTACAAATAACAATGGAAAGTTTAAAATTAATAAAAATACCAAAGTTAGCATGCATTGTTCTGTACGTATGGTTGTGTATATGTATGTGTGTGTGTGCGTTTGTGTATGGGTGTATGGGTGTGTGTGTGTGTGTGTGTTTTTTTCTATAGAGTAGTTACTATGTAATATTGCATTTATTGAGCACCAAATTAAATTTAAATTTGTGATTTTAAAAGATTTTCGGTATCCTCGTAGTTCAAGTTATTCAGCCAATTAGTTACCATTTTTTTGAGTTGGCTTTCATAATAACCGGGACCGACGGCTTATCGTGCTCTCCGAGGCACGGGGGTGAAACACCACCAACTTCCTGACTCCGGGCTAGTACTGAGAATTTCTAAACAGAAAAGCCCTATACTTAATTATGGCCCGACCCGGGACTCTAACCCGGGACCTCGTCGGCCGCAGTCGAACGTGCTAACCACTAGACCAACGAGGAAGATATAATGTATGTATGTAGGTACATACATAATTTAAGTACTAAGTAGGTACCTATAGTATGTTTGCATTTATGTATAATATGTTCCACCGTAGCGCCTAAACTACGGGGCCGAGTTTGATGAATGAGGTATCAATCGATTCGTTATTATGGTCTGTGTAACATGGTCTATATTTTACACGAATAAAATCCATATGACGGATGTTACATCAAAAACATAGGGGGTCTGTGATTTTTTTTCGTAGTCGGGTTACAGTTTTGTAATACTTAGGTTACTGCTTGTAGCTATAGAACCTAAGAGTTGAAATAGTACTCTTAGTTGAATCGTATGCGGAAGGACCTGGGTACCCATCGCATTATTATCCCAAGAACCCCCCTGCCATTATGTGATTAATGGAAAAGGGTCACAACCCTCAGCAATAAGGAATACGACGCAGAGAGAGCATTCCACTTACGTACACATACTAATCAAGTGTCATTTTAGCCTGCTTCATTTTGTTTTTCATAGTGCGTATTCCTTACCTTTTTTAATGACGTAAAACTACGCCCACTTCCGGTCAATTCTTCACTTCTAGTACCTCTACATCCGCAGAGCCCGCGATGCTCGAAGCAGTTGGGAACAATAGGCGATTACTTTTACTGCTTATTGTGGTTAAAGCACACCGGACTTCTTGTTAACTGGACGTTAAAATTTTATTATCGACGCGAAAATTTGCTTAGCCCGTGTTCGCTTCGTTTTGACGACTTTATAAAAAATTATTGTTTGGTTTAATATTGATCTTTAATTTGGTGTTCCCTTTTTGCTTACGCATTTTGTAAAATGCCTAGTATAAAATACCTTGTCGATTGCGTAACAGCTGCATCTGTCAACCCAATTTTTTTTTGTCCACTACAAGTTAGTCTAAGTTTAAGATGGTAGCGGGCTAACCTAATTGTATGGCAGTTATATTAAACCCATAACCCTAGTCGGTTTCTAGTTCTACACGGCATCGTACCGGAACGCTAAATCGCTTAGCGGCACGTCTTTGATTATACTTACTGAGTCTTCTTGCTATCTTATTATCTTATTTTTTTTTATAGAATCAGGAGTAGAAGCTCGCAACAAACTCAGATCGTTTTATTCTTTTATAAACTTACTAGGTACTTTACTCTTTTTAGACAAAAAACAAGATTCTGCCCGCGACTTCGTCCGCTTGGAGCTAGGACTCATAATGTAAAAATCCCGTGGGAACACTTCGATTTTTCGAGATACAGAGTTACATTCATTCATATTCATTTATTTATTTCGATTCTGGCTTGTATAAAGCTCTTACGAATGTCATATAAAATTACAATTAACTCAAATAAGATTAGAAAAATACAAAAATTAAAAAAAACCAGATCATAAAATTATAAAAAAAAGAAAAAAAAATTAAATAGCATTATGTCATTCTGCACGTCCTCGAAATTTAGTTTATTTTGTTGGTTTGTATGGGTATAGGTACAAGCCCTGCTAACCAACAAAATAAACATGCTTTCTCATCAAATAAATATTATAAATGCGAAAGTTTGGATGAATGTATGGATGTATGGATGATTGTTACTCAATCACGCCCGAAGGGCTGAACCGATCTGGATGAAATTTGGCTCAGATTATGGTCTGGAATAGCACATATGCTACTTTTTGTCCCGGAAAATTCAAGAGTTCCCGCGGAAACACCACGCGTACGAAGTCGCGGGCATCAGGTAGTTCATAAAATGCCCATGCAACATTCAAGAATGTTGCATGAAAAGCTTGAAAAGAGGGTTAATTATTCGCTAATAATAATTAATTATAGCGAATAATTAACCCTCTGGACTGCATTTTAAGGTGACAAGTGATTTCCTTTGATTGAGATAATATGATAATGGATAGGTACGTATTGGCAGCGTATCTAGTCACGGTCGTAAAATGGCAAAGTGTTTATAAATTGTTAATATTTAAATACTTAATACAATTTGTATGTATTTGTAGGGTCCCGCGCATTGGAGCGGGACAGCGTCGGTGGGTGTTAAGGGGTAGTCGTTCTTTTACCACTTTTTTCAGAATGATATTATAATAGAAAAAACTTATATAAAAATCTGGTCAATTGCGTGTCAAAATACGCATAAGGTAGTTCCGTAGTTATGGTATTTGACTACAATCGTCGTAAAAAATACATAATAATATCTAAGAAACCTTGCAATAATTTTAATTAATTAATAATTTAAAATGGCTGCTCAGCAAAGTATCATTCGAGACGGTTTTGGTAACCAAATTCGTGTTCAGTAAAAGTGGAAGGCTGAAAAAAAATCTTTAAAATTTTAAAACTGCACCAAATGTTGTGCAACTCTTATACTTCATTTTGCATATATACGAGTATAGAACAATCTAACATAAATGGACAGACAGACTGGCTGTAACTATATGAGTTCTTTGTCCTAATCTCAAATCGCATATAATATTTACAAAAAATACTGAAAAATAGATTTTGGAAATAACCTAGGTAATTAAATACTAATATTATTTTGTGGAATGTAAAATTATTCATTTTTGAAAAAATAAACACTAGTTTTGTAAATGTTAATTATTTTCGTAAAATTGATCGACAAGAAACTCTTGCTCTCAGTGAAAGATATTGTTCATAACGGCACGGTTTCGTACTATACGGGAAATTCTGTACGTTTATAGGTGACTAGCTGATGCCCGCGTCTTCATCCGCGTGGTTTAAGTTCTCATTCCGGGATAAAAATTAGCCTATTTCACTCTCCAGATCCTCAACTATACCTATGCCAAAAGTCACGTTGATCCGTTGCTCCGGTGTGGCGTGATTAGAGCACAAACCAATAAACAAACACACTTTCGCATATCGCATTTTAAAACGAGGTCCCGGGTTCGATTCCCGGGTCGGGCCTTAGCAAGTATTGGGTTTTACTTACAAGAACTTTTCAGTACTAGCACGGAGTAAGGAAGTTGGCGGTGTTTCACCCCGGTGCCTCGGAGAGCACGTAAAGCCGTCGATCCTGCGCCTGATCTCTCTCCGGTCATGTCGGATTTTCCGTCTCCTCGGGCTATGAGAGTAAAGGAACAGAGAGTGCACCTGTGTATGCGCACACACTTGTGCACTATAATATCCGCGCAGATGGCTAGTCTCTCTGGAGATAAACCGCCGAGGATGAAATTCGGTCGGGAGGACATTAATAGTACATTACATCGCGAGACCAGGAAGTACGCGTTTTCTGGTCGAGTGTTAGTTAGTTGGCTATATACGAGACCAGAAATGCTCTCCCGGTCGAGGTGTGTATAGTGCTTTTCTAAAAAATGAAACAAGTGACTTTTTTTAAATATACTATATTAATTTTATAATTTTTATTACAGTGCTTCACACACGAGGAAAGTTTCTAAACTTACTTAAATATACATATCAAAAATTTCGGAACCGGCAGGATTTGAACCTGCGTCTCTCTGGGAATCGCGCCCTGAGCGCCTTGACCTCTCGGCCACGGTTCACTTACCTGCCAGTGACGAAATTTGAGATATGCATCTTTAATCCAGTCTTTTTACGCGACTGTTTATGCCATCCAGTAGCGATATATTAAAGTATCGAAACTACTTTCAAAGGCCCATATTCGATGGAACTCTTTGAACTAGGAATGACACATTTTGCGTTTTACTAATTTTATAATTTTTATTACAGTGCTTCACACACGAGGAAAGTTTCTAAACTTACTTAAATATACATATCAAAAATTTCGGAACCGGCAGGATTTGAACCTGCGTCTCTCTGGGAATCGCTATACTATATTATGTAATTAAAAGAAAGTAAATAAAAAAGCAACCTACTGAAATATAATTTTATTTTTTTTGCGCTGCGAGTGCTGAGCGCGTAATACGGTAGAGTTCCAAATTTAAACTATTATAATAGGCATCATCCCTATTGCCAACAATTTGCAACAAAGAAGAAAACGGAGGCCAAAGAACATTATAACAAGTTACAAGATATTCAGGAAGAAAGATTCCAAATTCAAACTTATGATATGTAAAGAATGTATGTACATTCTTTACTGGCCTAGGCCGGGAAGTTTAACTTTCGAACTCATTTACAGGGTATGAAATGTGCACATTTCATATAATTTTTTAGAAATATAATATTTGACCGAGCGAAGCGAAGGTCTCTGAGTCTACTTGGGTGAATTGGCACTTGTCCGTCCGTCCGTCCGTCCGTCCGTCCGTCCGTCCGTCTGTCAGAGCCTTATAACTTCTGAATTACTGAACGTAATTACTTCAAATTTAAATATACTATGTAAACCGATGGCCTCCCACCGAATATGGCTTAAAAAGTTATAAAAATCTTTATTTCAGGGGGGCTCTCATAGAAGCGAATGCGAAGTAAAATATTTTTTATAGCATTACATAGGGTTGCGGTATATCATTTTAAAGATAATGAGGAACGGAGTCCAAAAATATTTTTTTTTAAATTTTTCCCCTAAAATTGACGAAATGGGGGGCTTTCAAAGTGGTGATTTTCTGACGTCCAAAGATGACCTCAGAACTCCCAATTTTCTGAAAGGCTGAGCCTGAAACTTGATTAATTATTTGAATTATATCCTGTACTTGAACAACAAATACTAAAATTAGATAAATATTATAAGGAAACGAAATTATTTAATTTTAGCTTCACTATTTTTAACAGAACTTCACATAGATGGCGCTCTGTAAGTTTATGGATACCGCGAGGTCTCAGTTCGCGGCGAACCACTAGTAGTATGATTTTTGTAACAACTTAGCCTTAAATCCCGATACCTCATGTCAGCACTAAAGGCCTACCCCCGCGGTCACGGCCTCTGGGTGAACGTAAAAAAACCGTTTAAGTGTCACGACCGTGACTAAGCGATTCAACTTTTTGGACTGTTTTATTGTTTAAAATAACTATACTAACTTACTTTTTACTAGATAGTATGTAATACAGTTTTTTTTTTAATTTTCAAGGACTAACTTTTTTTTTTAATTATCTTTATTTGTTTTTACAGGGCTTTTATACAATATGTATATGACAATCTGTACCTTCTTAAATATACTTTAAATCTTAAACAAAAATTAATTACCTAATTCTAATTTATATTATAAAATATCTTTACAATCTAAATACAGTTAAATGTCTGAGGTACTTCCTTATCTATTTTAACACTGTTTATGTAAAATTTAAATATAATTCTAGCGGAAAACGAATTCGGTTCTGCAAGGGTTAACTTGTAGTGGATTAAAAAAAACCTAAGCTAAATTCTTTGCGGTATCGAGATGACTGAGATGCAAAATAACATTCCAAAACCCCATGATCTGACCGGAGTGAGTCAGCCATTTTGACGAGTCACGAACATCGATACGCGATGACCGAATCGAATCTGAATCGATTTCTTCTGATAAAATCGAGTACATTGCTGATTTTATTAATATTGCAGGTTATTGAGAAAATTGACGAAATAATCTGCCCCCTTATCATGTAAGAATGTCCGATCAAAACGTTAAAGTTCGTCGTCAAAGTTTATAAACCATAACTGCATTAAATTAGAGCTCAATTTCGTGTATCCATTCTTATACGTTCGAGTATCGTTCATACCTAAACGTATAAGAATGGGCAGACGAAATTGAGCTCTAATTCAATGCATTTATGGTTTATTTTACTTTGACAAAAATCTTTAACGTTTGATGAACAATTCTTACGTAATCGGGGGGCTGTATCTTACGCGGTAATGTACTCGTAATTTAGGTTAGTGCGCGACGCAATTTTTTGAATCATATGAGGCCCAATGGTACTCGTTTAAGCAAATCGTTATCATTTGACAGCGTTTTCATGCTTTATATTTTTTATTTTATCACATAATATCATTTAATATTAAATCTTAATATACTAGTGGTTCGCCCCGAACTGAGACCTCGCGGTTTCACAGAGCGCCATCTATTGACATCAGTGTGCAGTTCTGTTAAAAATATCATCATCATTAAAAATTAAATAATTTCGTTTCCTTATAATATTTATCTAATTTTAGTATTTGTTGTTCAAGTACAGGATTTAATTCAAATAATTGATCAAGTTTCAGGCTTGAGAGTTCAGAAAATTGAGAGTTCTGAGGTCAACTTTGGACGTTAGAAAATCGCTACTTTGAAAGCCTCCCATTTCGTCAATTTTAGGGGAAAACTTCAAAAAAAAAATATTTTTGGACTCTATTCTTAATTATATTTCGTCGCTTCATTCTTCAGATATAATTTTTACATTGTAGTTTCTTTATCATGCAGCAACAATCGCACGATTTTTAGAGATGTTTTATTTTAGTATAATGATAAAATTCTCCCGCTTAAGGCATCCCTACCTGGTTACACATTCAATATTTGTTCGTCATTCTTTTTTCGTGCGTAGCAACGATCGGACGTTCCCACTCTCAACAAAGTTAATATTATTATTTTATATCTAAATAAAAAATATTGAAAAAGAAACAGCCGCTGCTTCTTACAGGAAAACGGTGAGTCTTTAATCTTTCAATTTCAGCAATTTATTTCATGCCTGACAGGCTTAAGAAATTATACTTAAATTATATTTTCATGCAGCGTCAAATTACACTATGTTGTATGTGGGTACTTAAACAAAACAGTTCTGTCACTTTCATTGTGGCTCTTGCGTATTTATTACATTAATAATTATAATATCTAACTCACTAAAGGTTTTCCTAGGGTTTACCCGAGAGGTAACAACGAAGGAGAGTAAACTTTTCAGCATAAAACACGCTTATGAAATTATTCTTTTATGCAGCGTTTAATTATTCTAAATGTCCATCCGGCGGGTTGCCCAAGAGGCACCATGAAGAAGGTTAAGCCTAATTATAGTTACTTAGTACTTACACGAAGTACGTGTTAAAGTACGCTAATCCACTGGGAGGTTACTAGCGAAGTAACACGACGCAAATCAAACCTTCCAGCTAGACACTCCTAGCGACAGCAGGATAAGGAGAAATATTGGCGCCCGTTAGACTCGTCTGATGACGAGAACTTTGCAGGTTAGTCGAAAATTCTATTACCAAGTGTTAAAAAGTGTTTTTAACTCGGGATTGACTGCGAGTCAATTGCGAGATCATAATTGGCTGCGAGACAATTATGAGTCATATTCTTATGACACTCATGCAATGAATATGTGCCACCTGGACTAGATAATATGCACATTAACTGCAAGCTAAAAAAGTGTTTTTAACTCGGGATTGACTGCGAGTCAATTGCGAGATCATAATTAGCTGCGAGCTAATTATGAGTCATATTCTTATGACACTCATGCAGTGAATATGTGTCACCTTGACTAGATATGCACATTAACTGCAAGCTAAAAAAGTGTTTTTAACTCGGGATTGACTGCGAGTCAATTGCGAGATCATAATTAGCTGCGAGCTAATTATGAGTCATATTCTTATGACACTCATGCAGTGAATATATACTTATCACCTTGACTAGATATGCACATTAACTGCAAGCTTTTGTCCGCGAGACAATATTAACGCGTACATACTCGTACATACTACCTCCATATTCGTCCGCTCACTTATTGTATTCTTTAGAGATACAAATGAGGTTGAGCACCATGCACAAGACGAATTCACCATTCTCTGAACAAGGGGGAAGTCGTGAAGAGTCAAAGACGACCAACTATATCAGATTCGTCACTAAGGACCGGCTTAGCAAGCCTAACACAAATTGATTTCGTTTCGTTCACAAATAATCGAGAAGTATCCGGAACACAGGTAAATTAATTATTTACCTACTTATAAAGAAGGTTACTTTTTACTCTTATTATATTTTTTTCGTGCGAGGTAGCAAACGCACGTGCACTGTTTGTTAAAACTTTTAAAAGTGAATATTTAAGTGAAATGCCGAAACGAAATCGCGAACAACAGAAACGTAATCGTCGAAGAATTATTATAGAATCCTCATCAGACTCCCGGTATGCATTCATAATTCAACCTACCCTCGCATAAAAATAATTTTTCACTATCATAATATTGCATTAAAATACAGCTAAATTATATCGCTTTCAAAGCAGAAAACCGGCTTATTCGAACGTACAAACGCCTGATGGTTGACCAAGAGTTAAAACGATGGCCATCTACCTTACTTTTCATCATACCTGTGTAAGAAAAACATACAACAAACATTTTTCTCTAGAAATCACAAATCATTGTGTAACTGAACAACCTGGCGATTCACAGAGTGTTAACACAAAGGTTTCACAGAGACTAAAACTTTAGTCTCGTACCTACATTTTCAGACTGTAATATTATGTAACAGAACAACATGGCGGTTAACCGAGAGTTAACACGAGGGTTTAAATACACGCTAAAAGTTTCGTCTTGTACGTTCCATACAACAATGGGGTGTAGGCGAACAACCTGGTGGTTAACCGAGAGTTATTAACGAAGGTTTAACAGATGCTAGAAGTTACGCCTTGTATATTTCATACGATAATATTATGTAACCGAAAAACCTGGCGGTTAACCGGGGGTTAACACGCAGATTTAATAGATGCTCTAAGTTTATCCAGAGCTCGATCCAGAACTCCTCGGGGTACTCGGAGATAGAAGAGACAGGAAATGATCCAAAATTTGGTGAAAAATATAATAAATGAATAGACCTGAAAGAAACGTAAATCATTCAGTGAATGAAATAGTCAAGATCTCAGGTTCAAAATTTCCAGATGTAATTGTTCACAATATAAAACCTCTCAGTATCAAACGTACATACACCGTCAGAGAGGTAACAAAAGGTCTGAGATAATGAATATATCCTTTTTATCAGTTATCTAGGTACTTTAGCGTTATATAAATTAAATTTATTTACGAATACTGTAGATACAGAAAACGAAAATAAAAGCGGCTAGTATCTTGCCTCATAGTGGTGTGCAAAGAAAATTTGCAACAAAAATGTGTGGTAAAATTGCAAAAATTACCCACAAGTTTTACGTTTTTCCTACCCACATGTTCTTGGGCTCAAATGTCTAGTTTTATATCTCCATCGTGCTGGAAGCATAATATATCATACATCCGATGACGCGTAAGAATGGTTGACTAAACTTAGAAGACGGCAGAAAAATAAAAACCTAATTGAGAACCTTTTCCGTTTTGGAAGTCGGTTAAACGGCGAGTATTTTTACGACCGGAAGTAGACTTCGTATGATGTACCTAACAATGTAAAATTTTATCGTATTATTGTTTTTTAAAAAAGATTTTTCGCGGGCTAGCGGGCAAGCATTACTGCAAACTCGGGATAATGCATAGTTCATGCTGCCCGAAGCGGGATCTTAACTTTAGTATCTATGCATCGTCCATATATTGGAAACAATCTTTGAAAAACCGTCATAACACTGTCGTTATTATAATACCTACATCGTTATCACTCGTGGAAAACATACAATTTACTCCGCCTTAACATACTCCATAATAACTTGCTTAATGCAAAATTAAAATACTTGGTTTTTTGTAAAAAGAGTAAAGAGTATAGATCCACGCTCTCAGCGCGTCTACCTTAATAATTGACGGAGGGAAATGATTTAACGCATTCATTCAAAAATAAGTAGGTACTTATGAATATTAAATAATTTATAATGACTGATGACACATGTTTTTAGCGACATGAACAACTAGGTTGTCCATTGTTAAAAAAGTATAGTAGCCTGATATCTCACTTAATTTAAAGCTTCTAACGTCAGTGGGGTTTAAAGCCCAAACCGACCGACTTACACCTCCAAGTCGACATTAGTACTACCTAGTAGTCAGTGGCGTAACTATACCATCTGAGGCCCGTGGCAAATTTTTCGGATGGGGCCCTCCGGCGTCCCAGTAAAAATAGTCACGTTAGAATTTAATTTTAATAAACCACTGATGTTATTTCTGAGCTCGTGGCCTCTTGGGCCGGGGCCCTCTTTGGTCGGGGGCCCGTGGCATTTTGCCAGTCCTGCCACCCTATAGTTACGCTACTGCTAGTAGTCTATCACAATATCGACCGAGTATATTCATCATTTTTCATTTATATTCTGCGGGGAACTTATACACAAATAGGTATTTGTCGTATTCCATAATCTTGATTATGGCATAATTTTTTGACAAACATCATAAAATGGTACCATTATTAATAATTTTATTAAATATGTGCCTGTTACTACAGGCACATAATTTACCTCCACAACAGGACCGGAATAACCCGTTCCTTTCCCGCCGCGTTTTGAAAAATAATAATTTTCTCCCCCCTTCTGGGTAGGTTTCCAAACGTTCAAACGTCCCATTGGACGTCTGTTGTGTGTAAATACAACCAAGTACTGGGCCGGCTAATATACTTTTGATTAGATTATAAATCTTGCAGCATTAACATCAATAATTATTGGTTTCATTTGCTTGCATCCAACCTGTAAGCTTGTTACTCAGGCGCTGATGTAAAAAGCGCAACATTGTATTTCTAAAGTAAAATGAATACTTAAGAAAAATCTTAGACTCATCTTAACTATACGTAGATGAGAATATCAAGAAATCCGCACATGATTCCAACCTTAAGCATAAAGCTGCTTAAAACATTACGACTCAAATAAGAGATTGAAAAAAAAAAAAAATATTGACAACAATAATTAGTATCTATTCAACATGGATACAGTTCTTGCAAAAATAGATATTTTCTGTATCTCTAAACATCTACAATGTAAAAATTATATCTGAAGAATGAAGCGACGAAATATAATAGATGACCAAACGAACTTCCTGAAGTGAAGTTCGATCATTATTATATGAGTCGCTTCATTCGAAGATAAATAAATAAATTCCCAACCCACCCAACCCGAAATATATTTTTGCAATAACATTAGGTACTTATATATCTCTAAAAAGAATGACGAACAAATATTGAATGTGTAACCAGGTAGGGATGCCTTAAGCGGGAGAATTTTATCATTATACTAAAATAAAACATCTCTAAAAATCGTGCGATTGTTGCTGCATGATAAAGAAACTACAATGTAAAAATTATATCTTCGAATGAAGCGACTCATATAATAATGATCGAACTTCACTTCAGGAAGTTCGTTTGGTCATCTATTATCTTTAAAATGAAATACTGCAATCCTATGTAACGCTATAAAAAATATTTTACTTCGCATTCGCTTCTATGAGAGCCCCCCTGAAATAAAGATTTTTAAAACTTTTTAAGCCATATTCGGCGGGAGGCCATCGATTTACATATTATATTTAAATTTGAAGTAATTACGTTCAGCAATTCAGAAGTTATAAGGCTCTGACAGACGGACAGACGGACGGACGGACAAGTGCCAATTCACCCAAGTAGACTCAGAGACCTTCGCTTCGCTCGGTCAATAAAACAAAGTCGGGTTTGTTCGAACACTTATAACTCTAGAAAGGCTGGACCGATTTTCATGGTTTTTGATTTGTTGCATTTGTCTCCGTCCCGAATAGCAGAAAAACTATTAAAAACATTGCAAAATTGACGAAAAAATAAAATAAAAGAAAAAACATTTTCCCTTGATTTTCCCATACAAAATATTCATGGGTTTCGTAACGTGATTTTTGGCATGGGTATAGTTGAGGACCGAGAGTGACATAGGCTACTTTTTATCCCGGAAAATTAAGGATTTCCCGCGGGAATCAACAAAACATAAACCACGCGGACGAAGTCGCGGGCATCAGCTAGGAGTAATATATAAATTAAATAATATATTACATATATCATTTAATTATTATTTAATTTGTCTGCTTTGGCGGATTATGGTGGTCTTTATTTTATGTTTTTCCTTTATGAGAATTTTCTTTTAAGTCGGACGCTTGGTGTGCTGGCGCTACCACTGTGTTCACTAGCATGGAAGGATTTTTTCAGGAAAGATCCTCAAAAAAAGTCAAAAGGGAGATTCATCGCATCCCAAAGCGATAATACAGATAATGGACAGATAATGCACAGATAATGGACGATGTGATCGGAGAAATCCACCTCCGCCTCCGTTAACCTCCGCATACGCGGAGGCAAAGCCCCTTCACCTCCGCATCCGCGTCTGCTTCCGCTAAAAACGCCTCTTACAACCCTAATGTAAATGATACAAGAGTTTGGATTCGACTCACTCCGGCAATGCTGGCAGGCAGGTTGAGCCACTATATTAGTTCTCAGCTTAGTAAAGCTGAGCCCCAATCATGTAAGAATGGCCGATTAAACGTTAAAGATTTTCGTCAAAGTAAAATAAACCATAACTGCATTAAATTAGAGCTCAATTGCGTCTGCCCATTCTTATACGTTTAGGTATGTACGATACCCTAAACGAATAAGAATGGGCAGACGAAATTGAGCTCTAATTCAATGCGGTCATGGTTTATTTTACTTTGACGAAAATCTTTAACGTTTGATCGACAATTCTTACGTAATCGGGGGGCTGATGCTCAAAGGCGCTTATAAGATGAGGCATCTCAAGATTATGATCATTAATATCTCCACCCACTCTCACTTTTGCGATTGAAAGCATTGTTTATTGTTTTAAAGATTTTTTTAATTAAGTAGTATTTTTTTTATTGATGCATGATAAGGGGAATTTATTGATTAATGATTCATTTTTAACCGACTTTAACAAAAGGAGGTTATCAATTTGACACGTCCCTATGTTGTCATACCATAGGAATTTGGAACTGAAAAATATTCACTCAATATGATAATCTTTATCGGCTTATTTAATGTGTTTGTTCGCAGATTTCTCTGAAACTATTAATCAGATTTTGACCATTCTTTTTTTATTGACTTATATTTACTTCACCTTAGGGAACAGTGCATGTTTGATCAAAATCAGTGGAGTCGTTTTCAACGTAACTTTCAAATTCAATCTTTTAGATTATCACTTGCTTAAACCGAACTGTTGTAACATGGTTCCAAGAGTTAATAGATTTACAAATTATTTTCAAAGTTAAGACCTCGTGGTGATATCCTTGTGGTTACGACGTTCGGTCCCCTCTTCCGGTGGTCGGAAGTTCGATCCTTGGGCACGCACGTCTAACTTTTATGAGTTTCTTGAGCTGATGCCCGCGACTTCGTCCGCGTGGGATGAAAAGTAGCCTATGCCCTCTGCAGGTCGACTCGTCAACTACAATGCAAAAATCATGTCAATCCTTTGCTCTGTGTCTGTTGCAGCGGGAATGAAGGACAAACAAACACACTTTCGCGTTATAAGATTAGTGGTTACACTATGTTTCTGTCCTAAAAATCAAAATGATTCCTAAAAATATAATCCGGCCTAATTACCTAAATCCGTCGCTCCGTTTTTCATTGATTCCGCGTTATTTCCGGTACATTTGATTTCAAAGGGAATTCGACTCCGCCCTCGAAATATGGCCGACGACTGATGCTAACCCATTTTATAAATTATAAATAAACAGCTTTTTGTTCGGGGAAATTATATTTATTCTCCTACGCATTGTGTATCTAATACATACTTATTTGTATATTCAAAATTCAAATAAAGTTTTTTGAAGTGAAAACTTCTTTAGCCGCGTTGAGCACTTTTTGGTGGGGGTAAACTTGTGGATTCGCGTCACCGACATGTGACATGCTCCGCGCCGACATGCTCGCGTTGTTACGAAGACAAAAGGTCTTAAGGTGCCTTATACGGATTTCATGATGTGTCATCCTTTTCCAGGTACACTTTAAAGAATCGGGAGTCACAGCTGTGGGGATGTCATGGTATCAAATTAAAGGTCATTTCTTCATCTCTCGTTTGACCTTATAAAAATGCACACTCCAATACAAATTTTCTGCATAAATACGTTTCTCCGAACGCAAGATCTGCTGAAAATGACGAAAAATGGGGTCCGGATAGGTACCCATAAAGCTAGATCCGCTGCATATTTTAACTTGAATATTAACAATAAAGTGGGGCTTATATAGTCCTCTATCCATGGTGCAAAGCATTAAGCATACAAATAAATATGTTTATAGTTTATGTGGCAAAAAAAAAATGTTTCATACATTTTTCTATGAAAAGAAGCCGAGCGCTAGGCGTTTGGCGCTCAGATATCTTACTCTGAGATTGATCGAATTTAAAATACGGTCTCACTAAGTGAGGTGAATCACATTTGAGTCAAACTAAAATGGACCCAAAAACTCTTGATTTAAAGCCACAAATTCTGTGCAACCGATTCAAATTTCGAAACGTATCGTTTGGAGCGCTAGCTGTGAAGGCATACACGAAATTGAGCTCTAAATTAATAAGATTAAGATTCATTTTAGTTTGATGCATATGTAATTCACCTCACTTAGTGAGACCGTATTTTAAATTCGATCAATCTCAGAGTAAGGGTACAGTACGCGCTGAGACGCGCTCGTGGACGGGTGGGTGTATCGCTTTTTTGCACGAAATTTATTACGACAAAATGAACACCGTGTTGTGTACTGCCATAGAGATATAATATTCTCTATGTGTACTGCGCTTAGAAAAACTTGATACCGACATCCACAAAGAAGGAAGTTCTCAAGTGTAGGCGTATTTTTTTTACCCGATTACGGCAAAGCCACAAGGAAAGGGTATGTTAGGAATATATATGCATGTATGTATGTAATATGTATGTAATAAAAAAAAATGTGAGCGCCATTTTGAAATTCTTTGTTATCGTACCGATTTCGTTCAAAATCGATATCTGGGGTTCCCTGGGATCACAAAACAGGAAACTGTTACCAAAATTTTAAAAAAGTCAGCGCCATTTTGATTTTTTTTTGTTATCGTACCGATTTCGTTCAAAATCGATATCCGGGGTTCCCTGGGATCACAAAACAGGAAACTGTTACCAAAATTTTAAAAAAGTCAGCGCCATTTTGAAATTTTTTGTTATCGTACCGATTTCGTTTAAAATCGATATCTGGGGTTCCCTGGGATCACAAAACAGGAAACTGTTACCAAAATTTTAAAAAAGTCAGCGCCATTTTGAAATTTTTTGTTATCGTCCCGATTTCGTTCAAAATCGATATCTGGGGTTCCCTGGGATCACAAAACAGGAAACTGTTACCAAAATTTTAAAAAAGTCAGCGCCATTTTGAAATTTTTTGTTATCGTCCCGATTTCGTTCAAAATCGATATCTGGGGTTCCCTGGGATCACAAAACAGGAAACTGTTACCAAAATTTTAAAAAAGTCAGCGCCATTTTGAATTTTTTTGTTATCGTACCGATTTCGTTCAAAATCGATATCCGGGGTTCCCTGGGATCACAAAACAGGAAACTGTTACCAAAATTTTAAAAAAGTCAGCGCCATTTTGAAATTTTTTGTTATCGTACCGATTTTGTTCAAAATCGATATCTGGGGTTCCCTGGCATCACAAAACAGCAGTCAATCAAAAAAAAGTCAGAAGTGAACTTTTTAAAATTTTGGTAACAGTTTCCTGTTTTGTGATCCCAGAGAACCCCAGATATCGATTTTGAACGAAATCGGTATGATAACAAAGAATTTCAAAATGGCGCTGCCGTTTTTTAAATTTTGGTAACAGTTTCCTGTTTTGTGATCCCAGGGAACCCCCGATATCGATTTTGAACGAAATCGGTACGATAACAAAGAATTTCAAAATGGCGCTGACTTTTTTAAAATTTTGGTAACAGTTTCCTGTTTTGTGATCCCAGGGAACCCCAGATATCGATTTTGAACGAAATTTGTACGATAACAAAGAATTTAAAAATGGCGCTGACTTTTTTAAAATTTTGTTCATAGTTTCCTGTTTTGTGATCCCAGGGAACCCCAGATATCGATTTTGAACGAAATCGGTACGATAACAAAGAATTTCAAAATGGCGCTGACTTTTTTAAAATTTTGGTAAGTTTCCTATTTTGTGATCCTACGAAACCCCAGATATCGATTTTGAACGAAATCGGTAAGATAATCTTTTATACATTATTTTACAATCTCAAAAACTGAGTATTATTGTAGCCGCGAGTATTGTTTCGGCGCATAAATAGGTACATAATATTTACCGCGGCCAACAGCGTAAACAAGTACCTAGTAAATAAATAATCGTCTAATATTTTCAAGTAACAAAATTGGTTAGTTGGCTATAAAATCGAGCGTCTCTACGCTCTATAGCTCTACGCTCTCGTAAAGCGTGCATATATTATATGCTGTAGTGTGACGAGTTTTATACCTATAGTTGAGTTTTTTACCTATAGTTGGTCGCGGGGTAAATGTTTAAAGGACCTTAAATATAAAATATATAGTACATTCGTAATTAAACTTGAATGTTTTAAGGTTTATAGTTTCTACCTATTTTATTTATTTTAATTTTTTTTAATTAAAATTTTAAAAAAGTTTTAAATTTTCGTTTTCACTTCTATCGGCAATTTTTTTTATCTAATTAAACTTTTACAAGTGCTTTTGAATCGTCGAGTGAATCTACCACTGGTTCGGAATGACAGATTCCGGAGTATTTCAAGTAGGTACCTAGGCTCTTTTGAAAAAAAGTATTCTAAATTTCATCAATGTGTAGATACACAAGTTTTTATTATCCTCTATCATTAACATAATCTTCAACAGTATAATAAGCTTTTTTAAGGAGCATACTTTTAATGGATTTCTTAAATTTGTGAATAGGCAAGTTTAAAATAGGTTGTGCAATTCTGTTATAGAAAAGAATACTCATTCCCACGAATGACCTTCTGACTTTTTTGAGGCGGAGCGATGGAGTCTCGAACCTATTACGGCCTCTAGTTGTCAAAAAAAAGTTTATAAATCAATATCACTCACCACTATGCCATTGGAGGTCGTCAAAGTAGCTCCAACAGATGTTTTATTTATAACCTAACAGGACGTAACCTGAAAGTCATGTTTTGGAAGCGTCGATGCGGAATCTCTTTGAAATCAAATGTGTCGGAAGTGAATACCTACCCACGCTATCGATGCGCGGAAAACCGACGGATTTGGGCAATTAGGGGCGGTTTATTTTCCAAAATCATTACGCTTTTTGCCCTTACAAGTATTTTGTGATTTTTATTTTTGTAGAGACCAACGAAGGTGCTTTTAAAACGATTTTATATACCTATAACCTTCGAAAGTAAAGCTTTATTTTAGACCTTTGAAAATCATAAAAATGGTTATTGTGAGTCAACCTTAAAAGATAGATACATATATGCTATTACTAACTTTTTTTAGAACATATTGAGAGGAACAATTCCACCATACATTGTTTTCGTGTAACTTTAACTATTTACAGAGCGCACGCCACGTAAGCACTCAGAAGAGATGATTTTTTCCGACTTAGTTCACATAATTGCAATTTTTGTAAGGATCTCTAATATTTTTGAAAATAAAATATAGCTTATGTTACTCGCTGATAATTTTTCTATAGGTGAAAGAATTTTTAAAATCGGTTGAGTAGTTTTTGAGTTCCGACGACCTCCGTGGCGCAGTGTTGAGCGCTGTTGTCTAAACGTGCAGAGGTCCCGGGTTCGATCCCCGGCAGGGTCAATTTGGGAATTTATAATTTCTGAATTTTTCCTGGTCTGGAATGGTGGGAGGCTTCGGCCGTGACCACCCTACCGGCAAGGACGTGCCGCCAAGCGATTTAGCGTTCCGGTACGATGCCGTGTAGAAACCGAATAGGGGTTTGGGTTAAATATAACTGCCATGTCCCTAACAGGTTAGCCCGCGGCTGTCATCTTAGACAGCGTGGATTGAGGTTTTTTGGTTGAATGAATTGTAATGTGTTATTCCAGACTATCTATCTCGATCAAATTTCATACAAATCCGTTCAGCAGTTCTGGCGTGATTGAGTAAAAAACATCCATCCTTTCGCGTTTATATAATATCAGTATAGATTAAATCATTATTATTTTGCCGGCCAACAAATATAAACGCATTTTTTTGATAGAGCTCGGCATTACAAAGTATATTTTTCATTACCATACTAAAGTTCTAAATCAGTTATCCAAGATTATAAAATTTAGGTTTGAACTTTGAATATTTAGCCTCAAAGTACCCCAAATCAGTTTTGTTTTGACTGACTGATCTATCAACGCACAGCTTAAACCACTGGATGGATCGAGCAGTAGGTAATTTGGCATACCTACAGATAGTTTTTATTAGGTACGTAATGGCTTCCGCAAAGAAAGGCTTTTTGAAAATTCAACCCCTAAGGGGGTAAATAAGTCGCGGTCAGAAGCTAGTGTTATAAAGTGGTGTAACGGTAGTCATTAGGTACGTTTGAAGTCTCACGTAGGTACTAAAAAAACAAAATTTTCAAAAAATACAATTCTATATTTATTCCGTTATAATAAACTCTAATAAAATATTAAGTTTATTTTAGTTGACCGGCACTTTCAAACTTAGCTCATAAATGTATGGAGGCTGGTCCAAATCTCCAAAGTGAAGTGAAGTGAAGTTGGGTTAGACTATAGACTATATTAGGATTTTTAGTGCTACCCATGCAAAGCTGGGACAGATCGCTAGTATAGTGCAGACATAAACCAACAAAGTTTCTAAGTACCTACTCATAAAGATGTTACTTTACAGTTTATAAGTATTCATAAATAGCAAAATATTTAAGTACCTATAACCTTCTCTTAAAGCTGTAAATGTACTCGATTGGTTTCAGACAGTCTATGATTTAGGGCATTTAATATCTTAATAACAAAGGCTTCCACATACTTCCTTAGACTTTTAGTACCTAGCCTGTCTTTTGAAATTTAAAATATCTGCCATATAAAATAACTTGTGTTATTCTAGCACAAATTTTCCTCAACAGTTATCCTTTACCAAGTCTATGCTGTCAGGTCTCTTAAGAATTTCGTAAATATATGTTTTTGGAGTGAAACTTTTTTATTAGAATCGTTGTGATCTGAAAATTCGATGAAACGAAAAACGAAACGAAAATGCGACACCAAAGAAAGACATATTCATAATAGGATTTAGCCTGCGTGAGAATGAGATAGAATACTAGTTATATTTATCTAATTATCTCGTAGGCTACTTTTAAAAGTTTCACTTCTGCCGTGTGTGAATTGCACACACACTTTTTTATTTATCCCGGAAAATTATTAAGTTCCCGCGGGAATCAAAAAACTTTAATTTAGATTATAAGATAATATACTATCATAATATTTATTATATTTAATTATATTATCACTATGCGGTAAAGCTAAAGTTTCCAAACAAAAAAACAATCAAAAGCCAATAAAAATCAATAAAATTACTTGCCGTTTAAAAACCCTTTCAATAAAATACCTAACCCACTCAAGTCGTCTTAATTTAGATCTTTCCAGGTAATTCCTTGAACTACCTGCGTTTGACCAAGGATCAAACCGCGCATTACATTAAACGAAACACGAATAAATAAAAAAAGAAGAAAAAAAAAAAGAAACATTAAAAAATGAATTCATAATAAAATTATGCTCATTTCGATCGGATCCGTTTTACGCTTAGCACGGTCTGCTGGCGTCATTTTTTTGAGTTTCATTCTAAGTTGTGTTTTTTGGGGTTCCGTTGGTGTCAGGAAAAAACAACAGAATCTTTGCTATTATTTAAATCTCTAGAAAACGACAAATTAAATCTTTGCTTTACATAACATAGTTACATTGAACGTTACTTTGAAACTCACGTAACGTACTATCATACTTGCTAATAATAATAATAATTGGAATTGCTGGGTGGTGGGTGTTCGCATGCTGTTGGTGGAAGACACGCACTGCACCACATAGATTTGTCTACTGTGGCGGATTATAGCGAATTAAGCTTCTGGTTCATTCATTATCAAGGACTTCCGCAAAGTAACGCCTGCTTCGATTCAATACATAGGCTACTTTTTATCCCGGAAAATTAAGGAGTTCCCGCGGGAACCGAAAAACCTAAATCCACGCGGACGAAGTCGCGGGCATCAGCTAGTACATAATATTTCCTTTCAGCTATTAAGTACCTACTACCTACTATACCACAGAATAGGTAATAGTATGATAGTACGTTACGTGAGTTTCAAAGTAACGTTCAATGTAACTATGTTATGTAAAGCAAAGATTTAATTTGTCGTTTTCTAGAGATTTAAATAATAGCAAAGATTCTGTTGTTTTTTCCTGACACCAACGGAACCCCAAAAAACACAACTTAGAATGAAACTCAAAAAAATGACGCCAGCAGACCGTGCTAAGCGTAAAACGGATCCGATCGAAATGAGCATAATTTTATTATGAATTCATTTTTTAATGTTTCTTTTTTTTTTTTTCTTTTTTTATTTATTCGTGTTTCGTTTAATGTAATGCGCGGTTTGATCCTTGGTCAAACGCAGGTAGTTCAAGGAATTACCTGGAAAGATCTAAATTAAGACGACTTGAGTGGGTTAGGTATTTTATTGAAAGGGTTTTTAAACGGCAAGTAATTTTATTGATTTTTATTGGCTTTTGATTGTTTTTTTGTTTGGAAACTTTAGCTTTACCGCATAGTGATAATATAATTAAATATAATAAATATTATGATAGTATATTATCTTATAATCTAAATTAAAGTTTTTTGATTCCCGCGGGAACTTAATAATTTTCCGGGATAAATAAAAAAGTGTGTGTGCAATTCACACACGGCAGAAGTGAAACTTTTAAAAGTAGCCTACGAGATAATTAGATAAATATAACTAGTATTCTATCTCATTCTCACGCAGGCTAAATCCTATTATGAATATGTCTTTCTTTGGTGTCGCATTTTCGTTTCGTTTTTCGTTTCATCGAATTTTCAGATCACAACGATTCTAATAAAAAAGTTTCACTCCAAAAACATATATTTACGAAATTCTTAAGAGACCTGACAGCATAGACTTGGTAAAGGATAACTGTTGAGGAAAATTTGTGCTAGAATAACACAAGTTATTTTATATGGCAGATATTTTAAATTTCAGCGGAAGACACGCACTGCACCACATAGATTTGTCTACTGTGGCGGATTATAGCGAATTAAGCTTCTGGTTCATTCAGTAGCCTATGTGTTATTCCAGACTATAATCTATCTCCGTGCCAAATTTCATCCAGATCGGTTCAGTAGTTACGGCGTGAAAGCGGAACAAACATACAAACAAACTCACTTTCCCATTTATAATATTAGTAAGGATAAGGATTATGTGGTGATACTAGTCTTTTATTATCACTAACATCTGATAATAATCGTTAGAAACCTAAGAGTTGAAATAGTACTCTTAGTCGAGTCGTATGCGGAAGGACCTGGGAACCCACCGCATTATTACCCCAAGAAAACCCCTGCCATTATGTGATTAATGGAAAGGGGCAAGGTACCCTTAAGTATAATAAGTACTAGTAAGTATAGATTAGTAGTCTTGCTGCGACAATGGATTTAACAATTGTAAGCATAATTCTAGACGTGGGCAAATAATAATTAAATTAGCTTTAAAATATGTTTCTCTCTTCAAAACTTGCACGAGCGAATGGTCACAACGTGTAGCGGTTTCACAAGAGATTTAATGTAAACAGTTAATTATAAAAACATGGCCAAACATTACGACAATAATTAATCATTTTGATCAGGCTGCAGTTGCTACTGCTAAGCTCAAAATCAAAGTGCGATCTAAACACAAAAGTATTCAATAATCGCTGAGTCTGCCGGTAACAGACTAACTTTTCAAACGTCAAAGTATTCGTATTCCAATATGGCGTTCGCGCCAACGAACGGATCCAGTGAAATACATTGAACGAGTCAAATATCAGTTTAAATAAACTTACAGTTTAAACAAAGATAATATTAATAAACTCATATCATTTCTAAAAATTCTATTCAATTTTAAAAGCAAAGCTGACACAATAGTGGAAGAGTGTAAACCAATCAGAGTTGATTGCAATCGTCATAGTAGCAATCGTTTCTACGTAATATGTGGGCAGATCGATGACAATATTTATGTCCTAGGTTTAAAAATAACTGAGGGAACCCTTCAAAAAGCTGTAAAAAATCACGCATCCTTTATTCATCGTATCATCGGTCATTACCGATCATTAAGTATGGGATTGTGTGGCAGTCTACAGACGGCCTCCCGCTGGCACTGAGGCCTTTTTGTACCCCATACAACCCTACTAAATTAAAACGCCACAACTCACAGATGGTCAACACAATCTGGTGGGTTTATCTGATCTTATTTTTTTTTCCACCACAAGTTAGCCCGTAACTTTTGACGACCTCCGTGGCGCAGTGTGTAGCGCTGTTGCCTTAACGTGCGGAGGTCCCGGGTTCGATCCCCGGCAGGGTTTGGAAATTCATAATTTCTGAATTTCCCTGGTCTGGCCTGGTGGGAGGCTCCGGCCGTGGCTAGTTACCACCCTACCGGCAAAGACGTGCCGCCAAGCGATTTAGCGTTCCGGTGCGATGCCGTGTAGTAACCGAATAGGGGTATGGGTTTAATATAGCTGCCATGCCCCTAACAGGTTAGCCCGCTACCATCTTAGACTGCATCATCACTTACCATCAGGTGAGATCGCAGTCAAGGGCTAACTTGTAGTGGATATAAAAAATAAAAATAAACCGCGACCTGATGGTAAGTGATGATGCAGTCTAAGATGGTAGCGAGCTAATCTGTTACGGGTATGGTAGTTATATTAAAACCCCTGCCTGTGTGCGCAAACACAGGTGCACTCTCTGTTCCATTACTCTCATAGCCCGATGGGACGGGAAAATCCGGCACGACCGGAGAGAGATCATGCGCATGACCGAAGGCTTTACGTGCTCTCTGAGACACGGTGGTGAAACACCGCTAACGTCCTAACTCCGGGCCAGTACTGAGAATTTCTAGTCAGAAAATCCCAATACTTAATTATGGCCCGACCCGGGAATCCAACCCGGGTCCTCGTCGGCCGCAGTCGAACATGCTAACCACTAGACCAACGAGGCAGTTAAAATACAGTTAAGCGATGAGCGCGAAAGTAAATTATATACCTTTGCCCTAAAGCAGTTACGAATGTTTAGCCGCCATTTATGCAGATACGATTCGATTGTTTCGAGAAATCGATTCCGTTTATCAATTTGATATCGATTTGAATAAAAACATAATAAGGGACTACTGTTTTGACTTTTAAGAAATTTCGTGAGTGCAAAGGAATCATAATTTTATGGAATTTTAATTTGGATTCCCCTATACAATGCGGTGGTAGCTCAGTGGTTAAAACTTCGGTCTCCAGTTCGAGGGGTAAGGGGTTCGATTCCCGAGCACGCAGCTCTAACTTTTCTTAGTACTATATAGCACATGCTGAGTGAAAACCATTTTGGGGATCAAGTCACATTTCACGTTTTTTTTCTCTTTATAAAGTCTTATTTTATTATTAATACATAGTTATTTCTTGTACTTATATCCCTGAATAAAGATTTCTTTCTTTCTTTTTTTCTTTCTAAGTTATGTGCGTTTTAAGTATACATATTATATACTATATCGTAACATATTATTATAGTCCAACAAACATATCAGACCCGGTAACAGCGTCGCTAGTTTATATGAAAAATAAAATAAAAACAAAACATAACAGGCATAAAAATTAGTTCCAATTTTGGCCACCGGGTCAGATAAGTTTGTGGGACTGTAAATATCGTTGATGTAGGTATACATAAATTGCTTTACAGTCAACGAAAAAGCCTGCATCACTGAAAGTTCTCCATATTAATATTGTTTTCAAATGTGAGATATATAAAGAATGAAAGAATGAAAGAAAGGAAGACAGAGAGAGATAGACATTTAAAAACCGAAGAAAGAAAAAAAGAAGAAGAAAGAACATGTAGAACTCGCTTTAAAGCGATAAGGCCGCCGCTTGTACCATAGCTTAGTTTTATTGTTATTGTTTATAAGTATGCGTTTCTTGGTGTACAATAAATCACCAAGTTTGCAAGTTGCAAGCAAGTCAATTGCATTGCATTGATTGCAGCCAAGCGCTATACATGTATTTAAAAAAAAAATTGAACCCGTGACCTAGAGGTATTGATTCTAAGTTCTAACCACAAAACTATCGCGTCCCATAACCATAAAACAACAACAACAACAGACGTATTATTCGATTGTTACGTTACTTTTTGGAGCGAAAAAAACCGATGGCATTCTTTATGTACGTAATAGTAGGGTATTTGGTATTCAAAAGCATAGGCCATAGAGCTATGTATATTTAGACAGGTTTATGAAAATATTGGTAAAATTTCTCAAAATATTTTCTTTGATTTGGTTCCCTAGGTACAGCGGCGCTTATAAGTGGGAGGTCCCGGGTACAATGCCCGGGAGAGACAATTTGGGAATTTATTATTTCTGAATTTTCTCTGATCTGGTCCAGTGGGAGGCTTCGACTGTGGCTAGTTACGGTCCTACTATCAACCTAATACTAATAATATTCTCTGTCTCTCTCTATATATTGCTGTCTGGCTCTCTATCTTTCTGTCTGTTACTTTACCGATTTTGACGAAATTTTGTGGGTAGGTACTTACAGAGATAGTTCGAATTCTGGAGATATCAAATCCTGGAGCATAGCTCTTAAATCTTCTAACTTTGACATTGATTTTGACTCGCATAGGAGCTGCGCAGTTACAATGCGACGTACTCGTACAAGAATCGTTACACACGTCGATACTTTAAATAGTAGGTATGCCTGTTCTGATAGTTCTAAAAGTCTATAGCGTAGACGATACAAAACGAAATCCCCTGCGGATACATTTTTGAAATGAAACTATAAAATTAAAGAGCTTATTGTCAATTAGAGCGGATAATTATATTATCAACAATTTAGGGTTTAGCAATCGAATTATTTCTAGCTTAATTACTAGGTTTACCAGATTCTGCTGGCTCCCTTTCTCTCTGGTTTTTCTCTCTCGTTTTTGACGACCTCCCTGGCGCAGTATTGAGCGCTGTTGTCTTAACGTGGGAGGTTCCGGGTTCGATCCACAGCAGGGTCAATTTGGGAATTTTGAATTTCTGAATTTTCTCTGGTCTAGCCTGGTGGGAGGCTTCGGCCGTGGCTAGTTACCCTACCGGCAAAGACGTGCCGCCAAGTGATTTAGCGTTCCGGTAACATTCCATATAGAAAGCTAGACACCGATTAAGTGTATGAACTGAGGAAAGGAAACTAGGAAACTATAAACTACTATCTAATGCCCGCGACTTCGTCCGCGTAAATTGAGGTTTTTTGGTTCCCGCGGGAACTCTTTGATTTTCCGCGATAAAAAGTAGCCTATGTGCTATTCCAGACTATAATCTATCTCTGTGCCAAATTTCATCCAGATCCGTTAAGCCATTTTGGAGATATATAGAATATAGAAGTATAGCATATATAGAGATCGCTTCTCAGCGATAAGGCCGCCTATTGTACAGTTTTTCATAATTTCTTGTTTTGTTTAAATGTGTTTTTTTATGTATGGTGTACAATAAAGTATATTTTAATTTCATTTTCATTTCATTTCATAGCATAATCGTTTTCGATTAAGAAATTCCCGAAAACATTTTACCCGACCGAAGCCTTGGTCAGTTAGTCGGTGGTAAAAAATAAAAAAAAAACGTGAAAGTTCAATTGGCATTGTACTATAATGCCTCGCCTGAGAATCGAACCGGTTCGGGTATTGCCAAACACGATCTTGGTCACCACTGATTCATTCCCACAAACTATTGACCGATCATTGCGTACCCAGCAGTGGGTACATACGGGAGGAAAATATGACAAGCTTTGGTAACTGTTTAGGCCGCCATTCCACCAGATGTGCTACGTTGCTAAGCTACGGATGTGTGTCAAACCCACCAATAGCAGCGCTTGATTTCCATAGCTTCGATCCTATTACTATCTGTGTCTGGGATATATTTTTTTTACCCACGACGGAACGAAAACGGTACGGCATGTCAACAGTGTAGTTTCATTTATAATTTACTAGCTGATGTAGCTGTTTAAGTTTTTTTTTAATTTCCACGGGAACTCCTTAATTTTCCGGGATAAAAAGTAGCCTATGTCACTCTCCAGGCCCTCAACTATACCCATGCCAAAAATCACGTCGATCCGTTGCTCCGTTGCGGCGTGATTGAAGGACAAACCAACAAACCAACAAACAAACACACTTTCGCATTTCTAATATTAGTATGATTGTAAAGTACTTTACAATCGTGCATTGTCGATTCAACATCTCCTGAAGATGCTCCAGTGTCGGAGTGAAACGTACGTTGAAAATAATTTGGAAGATTTGCGTGGTGTGGTGTTGTGCCGGTGCGAATTACTGGCTTACTAGGTGGTGAATATCTCAAGCTACACGCTGTACTACAGAGATTTGCCTGCTTTGACGGATTATAGCGAAATAAACTTCTAGTTCCTTCATTATCAAATCAGACTTCCGCAAAGTAACGTCTGCTTTTATCCAATATGTTTTGTTTATTGTTATTATCGTATTATTTATTGTTTTTAAACGTAACACTGTTACACGCAACGGTATCAAGGTAAAATAGGTCATAAGGCGCTCTACATTGTGACATGCTTCATACAGTATTTGTATTTAAAACAAGCTTAGCTTAGACTCCAATTTCGCTCGGAGAGTAAATCTGAAAATCCCTCCTTTACATACAGGATTTTTTTAACTCTTATTTTTCAAGACGCTTATGTGTGCTTGATGAAATTCTAGCCCGTATTTTTCATCTGAAGTCTCCATAAATGAATCACAAACAGTGATTGTTATACCACGACCTTGTGTTTATAGACTGTAGTTTTCTTTTTTAGATCGCTTTGCTTGGAAAAATACCACCGCATTGATTTTAGTTTGATACGCAAATTAGGGCACAATATAGGAGACTAGATAATACACGTGGTTTAAGCATGGATTTCTTCTTCGTCGTCGTATCGCCTTTGGGGATCATCCATAAAGTACGTCACACGTTAAGGGGGGAGGGGGTCGACGAAGTGTGACATTGTGTAACAAGGGGTGGGGGGATCCTAAGTTTCGTGACGTCACATTTCAAAATTGTATACATCTAAGTGTTAAAATGCCAAATTTGAACAATTAACGAAAAACTTAAAAATATTTCCAACTCTATCTGTATCTGTAAACCTTATGGTTTAAATTGTTTTATTGGCGAGTTTTCTAGATGTTTCTAGATGTAAAATTGCAAGATATGTGACGTCATACTAGGATAGGGGTCTCACAGATATGACCAACTGTGGTGACAAGGACGGGGGAGGGGTCAAAAAATCACGAAATTAGTGTGACGTACTTTATGGACCCGTTGTCAGAGCGGTTGTTGTCACTTTGGTGTTGTGGCACGCTTACCTATCCGTCTCTACTCTTCTCTTCTCTTTGATAGCAGCCTTGCGACTTGCGAGTGTATTCATGTAAGGGGACGTCCACCGCAGCCTTCACTTGGTCTGTCCACCTCATGGGTGATCTGCCACGTGCCCTGGTGCCCTCTACTCTTCCTTGAACAACTAGACGCTCAATGGAGATGTTATCGTCGCGTCTAGTTACGTGACCAAAGATAGTGAGAATGCGAGCCTGTACAATGGAAGAGAGACGCTGCTTGATGCCGAGTTCTTCAAGAAGAAGATGCATGGATTTAAGTTCTTGAAAATCCCGTGGGACTGTTTGATTTTACGGGGTAAAAATAGCATGTCACTATTTTTATCCCAGCAAATCAAAGAACAGAAAAAGTAGGTCTTTAACTACGTGTATAGCTCGTGATAAAAAAATATGCTAGTTACTCCTTAATTTTCTGGGATAAAAGGAAGCCTGTGTCCTTCCCTGGGACACGACCTAGGTCTAAATCGCATGAAAAGATGGGCCGTTAAAGCGTAGCAGACAGACAGACGACACACTTTCGTATTTAAGTATATTATTAGTATGTATAGTGTCAATTTTAGATGACGTTTGCGCATAGGTACTATAAACTATTCCGATGGAATTATTTGTTGTTCCGGGATAAAGAGTCGCCTATGTCATCGTCTCAGGGATACCAGTTCTGTACCAAATCTTTTCAAAATCGTTTCAACAAATCGGCTGTTAAAAGGTTACAAATATACAGACAGACACTTTCACGTATATAAAAAAATACGGATCGTTGTACTACAATTGGATAATAAAAAACACGTTATAAATTAAGTTAAAATCACCCCCTATCTAACAACCCTCTATTTGTGGTATAAAACTCTAAAACTCACCCCTATTGCGTAGATAATAAAGCGTTTAGGGTTAATAGTTGGGAATTGGGCAATCCGTAAAATTCGAATAATCGAATTTACCCCCGCGCAGATTTGCTGACATTTATACCCTTATGTAGGGTTGGCAATCCAAGATTATAAAATATTAAAAGTATTTATTACAACTAAAGTCAAAACCTCTTACAATGATATCATATTTTATAACGACATATTGGTTACTAGCTGATGGTCATCCGCCTGGATTAAGGTTTTTTGGTTACCGCGGGAAGTTTTTAATTTTCCGGGATAAAAAGTAGCCTGAGTGTCATTTCAGACTATAATCTATATCTGTGCCAAATTTCATCCAGATCTGTTCAGCCGTTCTGGCGTGATTGAGTAACAAACGTCCATCCATCCAAACTTTCGCATTAATATTATTAGTATAGATAATGTGATTTTGATATTGCACATAGAATTAACACCGGTTATTAAAACGAATCGGCTTTTGCGAACTAATTATGTTGTTATAACAGATTTAAATTGTATTTCAAAGAGTTTTAAAATATTATTCAGATTAGAGCAGATGATGGTTTTCGATTCCCCCACGAACTCTTTAATTTTCCGGGATAAAAAAATATGTCTTTTGTCGGGATGCGATCTATCTCTGTACCATATGTTGACAAAATCGGTTGAACAGATGCGCCGTTGAAGCGCAGCAGACAGACAGACAAAATTCGCACATAAAATACTAGATGATGACTTCGTCCGCGTGAATTAAGTTTTTTTGATTCCCGCGGGAACTTCTTAATTATCCGGGATAAAAAGTAGCATATGTCCTTCCCCGGGATGTTACCTACCTCTGTACCGAATATCATCTAAATCGGTTGATTTTGAAATTTGGTAAAGAGGTATCTTATTAACCGAAAAGAGATGGGCAGGGAAAGCGTAGCAGACAGACAGACAGACAGACGGACAGACAGACAGACAGACGGACAGACAGACAGACAGACATATTTTCACATTTATAATATTAGTATGGATTGAAAAACAAATAATCACCAAAAAATGCTTGCACGTGGGAGTTGCCAAGCGCGTGGTTTTTGTAATGTTGTGTCCCATAAATCAGTATAAAATGAAATACGAATTTTTATGATATTTGATTATTGGCTTTTGATCCGTACGAGATACTACGAGTACTTTATACTTATGACTTCATGTATTAAAAATATGAAGATTAAGCTAATATAACTTTTTTATTTAAACTTTTATTCAAACTTCGTGTTGTATTTACAGGAAAAATCCATATATGTACTTCCATCCATACTAATATTATAAATGCGAAAGTGTAAGTATGTGTCTGTCCATCTGTCTGTCTGTCTGCTACGCTTTCACGGCACATCTTTTCAACCGATTTTAATGAAATTTGGTATAGAGATAGTTTGCATTCCGAGAAAGGACATAGGCTACTAGGGACAATACTTTTTATCCCGGAAAATTAAGATTAATATTATTATTTAAATAACTCTGAAAATTAAGAAATGCTTACCCATTGGAACACCCGAACCGGAAAACGCTTAGCAATACATCAAATAAATATTGTATGGATGTATGGATGTATGGATGTATGGATGTTTGTTACTCAATCACGCTCCAACGGCTGAACGGATCTGGATGAAATTTGGCACAGAGATAGATTATAGTCTGGAATAGCACATAGGCTACTCTTTATCCCGGAAAATTATAGAGTTCCCGCGGGAACCGAAAAACCTCAATCCACGCGGACGAAGGCGCGGGCATCAGCTAGTAAGCAATATTACTCAAAATGACAGTTTGATGTCACGTCTACCTTGACGTTCATAAAATAAGGATTATAATAATTCTAAGACACGAATGTAAACAATATGGCTTGCGTTGGCAATATGACCCCAAGAAGTCAAAATCTACAACCAATAGCTGACTACCATCGTCCATATTTAATTTATGCAAATTGTCAATAGCATATTCTCACTCTATCTTAGTAGTTTTAAAATCAACGCCCAGCCATATTTTTACAATTTTATATTATGTATACTTAATCTGTAAATTTTATATCGTCACCACTAATAACGAAGCGATTAATTTTGTTGATCAAGACATTTTGTGAAAAATGTTTATTCATATTAGATTTTTCATTATTAAGGTTTTGAATATTTTATATTATTAATAGACTAGCTGATACCCACGACTTTGTCCGCGTGGATTGAGGTTATTTGGTTCCCTGGAACCAAATAACCTCCCTGGACCTCCCTCCCATAACCTGGAACTCTTTAATTTTCCAGGATAAAAAGTAGCCTATGTCCTTCCCCGGGATACAAACTATCTATATACCAAATTTCATCAAAATCGGCTGAACAGATGGGCCGTGAAAGCGTAGCAGACAGACAGACAGAAACACTTTCGCATTTATAATATTAGTATGGACAATAGGGATGTCAATGCGTATATTATTGTGTAAGTACAACATTTCCATTAAACATGTTCAAAATTTTTGGAAAATTCTGAGTTGGACTTGGAAAACTATTTAGTTACTAGAGTCACCCGAAATATATTTTAACTACTTAGACTAATATAATATACTAGATGATGCCCGCAGATTCATCCGCGTGGATTGATGTTTTTTGATTTCTGCGGGAACTCTTCAATTTTCCGGGATCAAAAGTAGCCTATGTCCTTCCCCGGAATGTAAACTATGTACCAAATTTTATCAAAATCCGTTGAGTAGTTGGGCCGTCAAATCGTAGCAGGCAGACAGAAAGACACACTTTCGCATTTATAATATTAGTATGGATTTCATTAAAGTGACAGCCCTAAGTCCACCCCTCGTATATAAAGATTGAATCACTCAAAATACGATATGTTCCAACTTGTAATCTGATGTTGTGCCGATATGCCCGTTATCTGCGACATCAGGCTGACATGTGTTTAACATTTCCATTATACATGTTCAAAATGTTTGGAAAATTCTGAGTTGGAAAACTACTTAATTAACTACCTAAACTTTTGACGACCTCCGTGGCGCAGTGTTGAGCGCTGGAGGTCCCGGTTTCGATCCCCGGCAGGGTCAATTTGGGAATTTATAATTTCTGAATTTACCCTGGTCTATTTGGTCTGGCCTGGTGCGAGGCTTCGGCCATGGGTAGTTACCACCCTACCGCCAAAGACGTGCCGCCAAGCGATTTAGCGTTCCGGTACCTACTATGCCATGTAGAAACCGAATAGGAATATGGGTTTAATGTAACTGCCATGCCCCTAACAGGTTAACCCGCTACCATCTTAGACTGTATCATCGCTTACCATCAGGTGAGATCGCAATCAAGGGCTAACTTGTAGTGGATAAAAAAAACTATTCAGTAACTAGAGTCACCCGAAATATATTTAACCCGGCTTAGTTTGTTGTGGGCTCTTCTCAAATTAGGGCGCGTTTGGAACCCTCGTAGATTTAGTTTTAAGATACCGTAACTTATTATCACCATCATGTTTTATAAGTAATTGGACGTCCATAAGTGCATAGTGTACCTAAATTGAATAAATATACTTTAAGTTGACCTGAGATGAGTACCTACCACCACTACAGCCCAATAACGTCCCACTGCTGGGCACAAGCCTCCACTCTCATAGGAGAGAGGGAATTACTTTGAGCTTAGACCCACCACGCTGCTCCAATGCGGGTTGGTTATAGGTTTAAGACACCTTAACTACAATGCAACATCGGTAAACAAAACAAAACAATATAGCAGGTTAGCCCGCTACCTACCATCCTAGACTGCGTCATCACTTACCATCAGGTGAGATCGCAGTCAAGGGCTAACTTGTACGTAAATTTAAAAAAATGAGGAAAACACCGCAAGCAATAGCTTTCGAATAAAAAATAACAAAGATTATTGTTATTTCAATGTGATGTATTTCATTGAAGTCAAGTTTTTTTGTTAAAATCATAAAGAAACAAGATGGTATCATCGGCGTCTCATCAACTGGAGAGATGCTCCAAACCGATACTACGTGACGCCTGCTTCGATCGCGCGTTTTAGGGTTCCTTGGGCAACCCGCTAACTTATATTCCGCCGCTGTCCGAAACAAATTCAAAATTTAAGCGATCGTTTGACTTATATAGACTAAGTTTGTAACTCTTTGCTTTATATGAATAAAAAGATTTAAAAAAAAACACATAAGAGTGAGATCAATGAATTCTCTCATTAATTGTCGTGATAAGATTAGTTCAATCATCAGTAAAAAAAAAGTAAGTAAGTAAATAAAAACTGCCATGAGACGAGACAAACATCAGCAAGATTCTTCACGCAGTCGCCGACTGAAATATAACCTATAGCCCAAACCTTTGGATCTAGATACCTAGATGTGCTGTGAAAATTTATACACTAAAAATACAACTGGCGCTGCATTTTTTCTCTCTTCTGCAGTATATCTGACTCCCTCCTATGAACGCGCCATTTCGTTGTTATTTATATTGCTCGAGATGTTTTAATATTTGTGAAATAAGCCAGCTTTGCATCAATTTTTTTGCTATATGATACTGTTGGGCTGCAAATTAAAATACATACTTCTATGATTCTCGAAAGTGGCAACATTGGTCGGGACGCTGGGATATATCGCTGTGTAATGGCGGCATGCTTGCGTTAATAGCTAATTAAAGTTTTATAATATGTGTTTACAGTGTTTGCTTTTAATAATACCAATATTAAATGTGTACGGAACCATTCTATATAAGTTGAGCTCGCACTTGCCCTTATCAAAGTGGTAACAGCGGGTCATCACGATGTCAGAATTCTCACAGGTTGGGGAGGTCAACGTCACGACCGTACCTAACTGCCGATAGATTTTGGGTCACAAATACTATTTTATGGGAAAAATGTATTGGAATGCCATTGGTAGGTATGGGGCTTAGTTTGATTGGGCTAGTTGACACGCTTTGCCTTTACATTTTTTTTTCCTTACCATAAAGTTCCATTGCCATTACATCCCATTAACATCCCACAGCTGGGCACAGGCCTCCACTCTCATAAGAGAGAAGGAATTAGAGCTTAGACCCACCACGCTGCTCCAATGCGTAAAGTTCCATTACAATATTATAATGGCTTCTATTATTAATGGCTACTTTAATGTCTAGTACCTTAATGGCTTACCTATGGGCTAATAAGTAATATAAATTAAACTTAAACTTCTACTTATTGTTAACTAGCTGATGCCCGCGACTTCGTCCGCGTGGATCGAGGTTTTTCGTTTCCCGCGGGAACTCCTTAATTTTCCGGGATAAAAAGTAGCCTATGTGTTATTCCAGACTATAATCTATCTCTGTGCCAAATTTCATCCAGATCCGTCCAGCCGTTGGGGCGTGATTGAGTAACAAACATCCATCCATACATCCATCCAAACTTTCGCATTTATAATATTTACTAGCTGATGCCCGCGACTTCGTCCGCGTGGATTGAGGTTTTTCGGTTCCCGCGGGAACTCTTTAATTTTCCGGGATAAAAAGTAGCCTATGTGCTATTCCAGACTATAATCTATCTCTGTGCCAAATTTCATCCAGATCCGTTCATCCGTTGGAGCGTGATTGAGTAACAAACATACATCCATACATCCATCCATCCAAACTTTCGCATTTATAATATTTATTTGATTTGATTGTTAATTTCTACATCCAATTTACAGTCCAATAACTGTCCTTAGTTTGTTCTAATATGCTTAGTGTTCACTACGTTTTTGTGACCTAGATAAGTAGCACAAGCACTAATTCACTGACACAACACTTATACACTTTTTACACTAATTCGAACGGTTTCGTTCTTTTATGATGTCCGTGTTATCTAAAAGCTTTACAGCCTCGGATTGTCGGAAGTCGATATTGGTGAGCTTCTGCGTATTTTTGGATGATTTTTGTTTCAAACTTTATCTTTAGGCCCCTGGCTGTGGGGATTGTGATTTCTTCCGTACCAGCCCCCCTAGCATGGGCCGAGACAAATTTCTCCCCGAGGAAAGGATAAAAAATTTATTACTAAATAAATAAATAAAAACGCTAAATAACGGTGGATAAATAGTCCCCCGAGTCCCCGTTTGGGGGATAAACTTCTCCTCTCCCCTGTTGCCATGCTCTGAGAAGTGGATAAGTTAATTTTATCTCTTGTCAGTGGATAAAATCGGGGGATAAAATTTTTATCTCCGGCCCATGCTAGCCCTGCAGGGGGTCTACTCTCTTTCTCTCAAACGAATCTTCGCAAACGAACGAACGAAATTTCGTTAACTCCTCTCCTACATAATATTATCTCTATGCTCCTCTCTATTTCGTTTTCGTACAAGCAGACGAAGTACGGATCCATAGACAATTTTCGTGACCGATTGGATTGAACGATTTTGTGTGGGTCTAATAACCGACTAATTACGTTCGTTTGCGAAGTTTCGTTTGAGAGAAAGAGAGTAGACCCCCAGGGTACCATTACCATTGTAAAAAATCTACTTTTCATCTTACACTGATTGCAATTGATTTGACGTTACATCTCCGAACTGATCGTCAGATCTTTTCACGATATAAATTTTATGAATGAACTACTATCCATATATCCAGATGATATCAGTATTTCCTCCTCCATCAGTATCCTTTTCTCTTTATTTATATTATCTTATTTTTATTGACTGCCTCGTTGGTCTAGTGGTTAGCATGTTCAACTACGGCCGACGAGGTCCCGGGTTCGAGTCCCGGGTCGGGCCATAATTAAGTATTGGGTTTTTCTGTCTAGAAATTCTCAGTACTAGCCCGGAGTTAGGAAGTTGGTGGTGTTTCACCCCCGTGCCTCGGCGAGCACGATAAGCCGTCGGTCCCGGTTATTATCACTAACATGATAATAGTCGTTAAAGCCCGCCAACCCGCATTGGAGCAGCGTGGTGGGTCTAAGCTCTAATTCCCACTCTCCTATGAGAGTGGAGGCCTGTACCCAGCCGTGGGACGTTAATGGGCTGTAGTGGTGGTGGTGGTGGTTATTGTCTTAATCAAATACTGTCTGTCTGTCTGCTACGCTTTCCCGACCATTCTTTTCAACCGATATTGGCGAAATTTGGGTAGGTAGTTTACTTCCCGGGGAAGGACGAAGGTTTCTTATCCTGGAAAATTAAAGAGTTCACGCGGGAATCAAAAAAACTTTAATACGCGCAGACGAGGTCGCGGACATCATCTAGTTTTTAATATTACTATTTCAAAGAAGTATGGAAACAAAGTGCAATTAAACATATCGGTTATTCTTGCAGGTAAGTAAGTACCTTGTAGTAGGTATATATTTGTAGTAGTAACTAATTGGCACTCCCGCTTCGGCGTACGTATATTAGCGGTATAAAGGTCGGCCTAGAAACTAGGCCAGCAGGGCTAGCATGGGCCGGAGATAAAAATTTAATCCCCCGATTTTATCCACTGACAAGAGATAAAATTAACTTATCCACTTCTCAGAGCACGGCAACAGGGGAGAGGAGAAGTTTATCCCCGTTTGACATTTCACGGGGACTCGGGGGACTATTTATCCACTGTTATTTAGCGTTTTTATTTATTTATTTAGGAATAAAAAAATTATCCTTTCCTCGGGGAGAAAATTGTCTCGGCCCATGCTAGGGGGGCTGGGGGTCACTCAGAAACTTTGCTTCTATACTAATAAAATAATATTGTAAATGCGAAAGTTTGGATGGATGGATACTTGGATGGATCATGCTACAAGTTAATCCTTGACTGCGATCTCACCTGATGGTAAGTGATGATGCAGTCTAAGATGGTAGCGGGCTAACCTGTCAGGGGCATGTCAGTTATATTAAACCCATTCCTCTTCGGTTTCTACACGGCATCGTACCGGAACGCTAAATCGTTTGGCGGCACGTCTTTGCCGGATGTTTGTTTGGATGTTTGTTACTCAAGCACGCCAGAACGGCTGAACGGATCTGGGTGAAATTTGGCACAGAGATAGATTATAGTCTGAATAAAAACATAGGCTACTTTTTATCCCGGAAAATAAAAGAGTCTCGCGGGAACCAAAAAACCTCAATCCACGCAAACGAAGTCGCGGGGATCAGCTAGTCATATAGGAAAAAATATATATATTTGTATCTAGTGTGTTCGAAAAAAAAGTTCGCTGAGGTCAATATCCTCATAAACCGTGAAATCTTGAACAAAAAATATTAATAACAACTTGTGATGACCGTGAAACCTGTGAAGTGTTATTAATCATTTATTTTGACGAGCGTTGAGAAAAAAAAAGCTGTTAGTAGTGTTAAAAGTTTAGGGCAAAAACAAACTACGGACCGCATAGTACAAAAAGTATGTAAAAGCTATGTGTAAAAGTAACTGTACGAGCACGAAACTAGCGGTAGCGGGGCGACGGCGGTAGCGGGGCGATGCGACTAGTCGGAGCGCTGGCGACGAATTTCGGAAACAATTTGAAAGAGGTCTGGTAATACTTTATAACCGACAAAAACGTCTGGGATTTATTTTTTCGAATTCTTTAAATATAAAATTTAAAGATAAAAAGATCTAGTTGCCAAAAAAATGTTTTTTCGGATTTTTTTTGAAAATTTTATATTCTGCGCGGTAGCGAAATAAACGCAAACGCTCTACCAGACTGGCAGAACTGGATTCGCCAATGAACGAAATTATATTTTTCCACAATTTCAGATTGCCTAAAAAGACCTTCCCGAAATTCGTCGCCAGCTCTCGAATTCCATCGCCCCGCTGTCGCCGTCGCTCGGCCTTCGCTCATTTCGTGCCCGCACACTAAAGTAGTAGTAAGTATTTAGTGCGCCATTCACATAACTCAACTCTTGAAACTCATATTTTTTTACTCAAATAAACCTATTTAAAGTGCGGAAGTCCATGATATGCTACGTTACTTTGCGGAAGTCCATGATAATGAAGGAACTAGAAGTTTAATTCGCTATAATCCGCTACAATAGGTAAATCTATGTGGTATAGTGGGTATCCCGCACATAAAGCGGATTATAGCGAATCAAACTTCTAATAGGGACGATGCCTACATCAAAAATAAAATATTTCGAACTGATTATTAATTAGAGGGTCTAGCAAAATACCTAAAATACACATCCTCGGTTAGTTTTAAGTTTGATAACCTTTTTAAATATAGAGTAAAGAAAAAAAGTGCGTTAAAATCTGATGACGTCACAACTGTGAATTTCATACAACTTCCATACTAGAAGTGCGTTTTAAAGTTTAATAAGAGTTGCTGATTTGATTGAGTTGTCATCATCGCTTTTAATTATTATGGCCCGACCCGGGACTCGAACCCCGGTGACCACATCCGTGACCTTACAGTTAGTCAATATGGGTTTATCGCGCAAAAATACCTAATAAGTAAACAGTATGCATTGTTTTATAACCATACAGTTCGTCATACAGCGTTAGTCAGTGTTCCTAGAATGAATAACTGATGCTTTGTATTTGCTTTGCATGAATAAACATATTGTGTACTGTGGGAGGACAGTCGGCTTCAGTTATATCTATTGTCTGTTTTTCCTTGACTAGAAAAGTTATACGTACAGTCTGTTCAAGACTCAAGAGGTTCCATTAAACTGTAAAATCGATGCTGATATTATAATTGCGAAAGTGTGTCTGTCTGTCCGTCTGTCTGTCTGTCTGTCTGTCTGCTACGCTTTCACGGTCCATCTGTACAACCGATTTCGATGAAATTTGGTATTAGGTTGGATCCCGGGGAAGGACATAGGATATATATTTTTATCCCGGAAAATTAAAGAGTTCCCACGGGTATCAAAAAAACTTAATCCACGCGGACGAAGTCGCGGGCATCATCTAGTAGAACATAAGTTATTCTCTAATGATTAGAGAATATTGAAACTTGCTCGAAAATAATAAATTTTAGGCACAGATTTATGAGCGAAGCGAGGTTATTGTCTACTTGGATTACCTTTGCTCTATATTTGCATTACCATCTCTACCATGTCCTTTCCAGACCGATGGTAGAGTCAACACATGACGTAACATTCAAACTCAAACTCAAACTCATTAAATAAAGTTTTATGGTATAAATAAATTGAGTATTGAGTATTGAATGAAAAGGATTTGGGCCAAAATTAACGCTGGCCAAGAGAGAATAGGCAGACTCAGATATTTAACTTAGAGTTTTTTTTTTAATTCACTACAAGTTAGCCCTCGACTACTACTATTACCTATTCTGTGCCTTGACTGTGATCTCACCTGATGGTAAGTGACAATGCAGTCTAAGATTGCATAGCGGGCTAACCTGTTAGGGGTATGGCAGTTATATTAAACCCATACCCCTAATCGGTTTCTACACGGCATCGTACCGGAACGCTAAATTGCTTGGCGGCACGTCTTTGCCGGTAGGGTGGTAACGGCCGAAGCCTCCACCAGGCCAGACCAGGGAAAATTCAGAAATTAGAAATTCCCAAATTGACCCTGCCGGGGATCGAACCCGGGACCTCCGCACGTTATAACAACAGCGCTACACACTGCGCCATGGAGGTCGTCAAAAATATGACGTCTATGTTCTTCTGTTTTGTATCTAGTTTGGTGTACAATAAAGTGTATTTTCATTTCATTCATTTCTAGTAAGTAAGTAAGTAAGTAAGTAAGTAAGTAAGTAAATATTTATTTGGTAAAATATGGTACAGACAAGATGTTTTAAGTAAGGTTATTATGTACAAGCATATTTTATCGTTACCGACGTCCAAATATTGAATTAATTATGATAATATTATTTAATGCTTCTTTCCGAACCGATGGCAGAGTCAAGACACGACGTAACTTCACGACACGACTTCACTAATTAGTAGGTCTACCCTACAGGTTTCCTCGCGATGTTACCCACTTCAAGAAATTATTGTAGCCGACTGTACCCCTCCTGCGGTTTATGGCAAAACACCCATTCATACTTTCGTCACTCTTTCAGTAAGCAAATACCTAAACCTTTATTGTACTTATCTGTCAAATTATCACCTCGCAAAAATTTACAAGATTTCCTGTCACGTAGCATCGTGAATTTTATTGTTTAAGGCATTGTCTTATGTGAGCGGCAAACAGTATCATTTTTAAATTTCAGTTGTTAGTTAGTTTCAGTTCTTGATGCCCGCGACTTAGTCCGCGTGGAATTAGATTTTTTAATTCCCCCGGGAACTCCTCAATTTTCCGAGATAAAAAGTAGCCATGTCACTCTCCACATCCTTTTATGCTCATGCAAAAAGCACGTCGATCCGTTGCTCTGGTACGGCGTGATTGAAGGACAAACAAACACACTTTCGCAAGTATGATTTACGTTTTATGTGACGTACTTACATTGCCTTGACGTCTCTAAAATAAGGATTAAAATGCTGAAACAGAGCATCGATAAGATTAAAATAATATTGTTTTATGAGATGGAAGTACCTAAGGCCCCAAGGCATTGATACTCGACACTCTTGATTCGCTCACCCATCAAGTTACCTACTTGAATCAACTTCACTTATCTATAACTAGGTACGCTCATTACATATTTTTATACGACACTAGCCCGCGACTTTATATTTCCGGGGAAACTCCTTAATTTTCCGGGATAAAAGTAGCCTATGTCACTCTCCAAATCCTCAACTATACCCATGCCAAAAATCACGTCGATCCGTTGGTCCGTTGCGGTGTGATTGAAGGACAAACCAACAAACAAACACACTTTCGCATTTATAATATTATACTTAGTACGATGTGAAGCTATGAGTTTAAAATATGTGTAACTGTAAAGCATAGCGCACATTTCGTATTCATATTACAAGCGTCCACTGTAAGACCACACGTACATTAATGATCATTAAATATACTTTTTCATAATTGTATTTGTCATATCATTATTTGTTTGAGTCGACTAATAAATTAGTCGTCGGCCATATTTGTCAGTTGTTATTTTTATAAAATAAAACGCTAAATGACAGCGACCCGCTGGTTTATTCATTGCTACAAACTTTGATGTTTTATGTTTTTTTTCTTTTATATAAGCCTTGAGTACGAGGCTTTTAGACATGAAATCAACAGTTTTGTAAAAATCAATATAGCATGCCCATAATCATAATATTATTATAAGTACCTGAAATAATACTAATATTATAAATGCGAAAGTGTGTTTGTTTGTTGGTTTGTCCTTCAATCACGCCGCAACAGAGCAACGGATAGACGTTATTTTTGGCATAGGTATAGTTGAGGACCTCGAGAGTGATAAAGGCTTTTTGTCCCGGAAAATTAAGGAGTTCCCGCCTTATAAAGTTAGATATTTTTCGTGAAAAAAAATAGAGATTAAAATGTAACATCGTTATAATAAATATTAATTGTCAATTTTGCAACAGAAAATGCAGTACTTAAATATGTAAAGTAAGACAATAAGTTAAAATCATAATCATTCTAAGAAACCCCCAATGTATGAACGTGCCTTCGGATGTGTGTCATATAGGAGGGACCAGCTTGGTATTCGCGTTTATGACGCTGTATCTGATACGAGAATTAACTAACTTTTAGCGAGCTTACCAGTGTGCTTAGCATGCGCACAACGAGATTAGAGAGAGAGAGATGTTGTCGTTATCGGCAAATTTTTCATACCTTAACATGCACAAAATGCGGTATATTACAAGAAAAAAATAGTCGACATGTAAAGGTTCGTAGAGAAAAATACCACAGTTAGGAAATATTACTTTTATCTCTACTTTTGACGTAACGAGACAAGTAACCATGTTAGCTTCGGTAGACAGAGAGACATAACGGGTAGACATAATTTTACTCGTAGTGCGCATGCTAGCCATACTGGTAGGGGTATTTTCTGTACATTCAAACCATATCCGTAATCGGTTTCCACATGGTATCGTACCAGATCGCTAAATAGCTGTAGAGCCAATGTAAAAATATTATGATTTCCTAAGTTATCCCCGCAGGAGATCGAATTCGGGATCTCCCACTTTTAAGACCACAGATTGTGCTAGGAAGGTCGACAAATTCGCATACTTAGATTTAAATTTGTTCTATTCCCGTGGAAAAGTCTCCCTGAAACTGAAACTGTTTATAAGATAAGATTAGTAAAGATAAGTTTTTGGGACAAAACCTATAGTTAGATTAAGTATCAGACTCAAAACAAGATACATAATTCAAATGAAGAAAATAATATTCTGGATCGATGCGTGAAAATGTAGTTTTTCAGATGTTGTAACAAAAGAATTAAAATCATTACAATTATTTAACAATATGTATATTTAAATAAATGAAGAAAAAAACATAACTTAAATCAAGGTTTACAATTTTCTTCATTTCACGATCACGATACGATCGTCACTTTACAATCGTGCATTGTCGAGTCAACATCTCCTGAAGATGCTCCGGTGTCGGAGTGAAACCTACCTACTACGTTGAGAATAATTTGGAAGATTTATGTGGTGTGGTGAATATCGCAAGTTGCAAGTGCAAGATACACTGTGCCACATAGATTTGCCTACTGTTGCGGATTATAGCAAATTAAGTTTCTAGTTCCTTCATTACAATTTTCTTTCCCAGAGACTGCAGCGAGCATACCTAATATTACGTGTAAATTATAAGCTTAATGCGGGTGTAGGAAGGTTAAATAATATAATAAAATTAAAAATATCTAATGCAATGACCATACCCAGAGTTCATATTATTCTCATGTGGTCTGTCCACCATTGGTCCACGAGTCCAGCACGGATATACAAGCTTGTAGTCTTGTACAAGGTACATCCTGTTAAATATTGAGTTATTTATTCAAACAATGTTGCGCCCATTCAAAAACGCCGCTCTGTGGGAAATACCTCGATACATATTCAAAGCTAACTATCGAATAACCATACAAATGCGAAAGTGTAGCTGTCTATCTTTTCTATTAATATATAGGCTAGCGCTTGGCTGCAATCACCTGCTTGCAAGTGGTGATGCAGCCTAAGGTGGAGCGCGCTTGCCTAGAAGATGCCTATTCACTCTTGATTTAAAGGTACCTATATTAAAACAGGAGGGGAAAACGGAAGCCGGAAGGGCTTTCCATATCCTAGCGGTTCGAATTAGACACGAGGAAGCAAATCGCTTCGTAAGTTCGTACGAGTCTGAGGAATATCGACTGCGTATAAGGGTGCAGATACCTTATCGATGCCTTGCTATCTGTCTATCTGCTTTATCGGCCCATCATCTCAACCGATTTTGATGAAATTTGGTATAGAGATAAGTTGCATCTCGGGAAAGGACATAGGCCACTTTTTATCCCGGAAAATGAAACAGTTCCCAGGGGAATAAAAACCTTAATCATCGCAGACGAAATCGCGGCCATCATCTAGTTTTATTATGGATTTGAAAACTAAATCTATATACAACTAGCTGATGCCCGCGACTTCGTCCGCGTGGATTGAGGTTTTTTTGGTTCCCGCGGGAACACTTTAATTGCCCGGGATAAAAGTAGCCTATGTGTTATTCCAGGCTATATAATCTCTTTATTGCTAAATTTCATCCAGATCCTTTCAGCCGTTCAAGCGTGATTGAGTAACAAACATCCATCCATATATCCATCCTAACTTTCGCATTTATAATAATACTAGCTGATGCCCGCGACTTCGTCCGCGTGGATCGAGGTTTTTCGTTTCCCGCGAGAACTCCTTAATTTTCTGAGATAAAAAGTAGCCTATGTGTTATTCCAGACTATAATCTATCTCTGTGCCAAATTTCATCCAGATCCGTTCAGCCGTTGGGGCGTGATTGAGTAACAAACATCCATCCATACATCCATCCAAACTTTCGCATTTATAATATTTATTTGATAGTATAGATAGGTAAGTACATTTTTAAAATAGATAAAGAAATAAAGAAAAAATATATTATTTGTTACTAGCTAATGTCCGCGACTTCGTCCGCGTGGATCGAGGGTTTTCGGTTCCGGTTTCCGCGGAAACTCCTTAATTTTCTGGGATAAAAAATAGCCTATGTGTTATTCCAGACTATAATCTATCTCTGTGCCAAATTTCATCCAGATCCGTTCAGCCGTTGGGGTGTGATTGAGTAACAAACATCCACACATCCATACATCTATACACCCATACATCCATACATCCATCCAAACTTTCGCATTTATAATATTTATGTGATTTCTCATCGCGTCGACAATTTTTGAGCGCAGAATCTCCACCACAAACTAAGGCAATTTATTTATAGGGAAATATAGGAAGCGCCGCCATGTTTTTTTTGTAGGAATCGTCGCCATTTTTATTCGGATGTTGTTATTTACATGGGAATTACACCGGCAGTGTATAATTTGGGCATTCTATTGAATAAATATTGGATTCAATCAAGACTTTTTTCTTGTATTGCGTCATCATGTTTTGAAGACCTCCCTGGCGTGTGTTGAACGCTGTTGTATAAAACGTGGGAGGTCCCGGGTTCGATTCCCGGCAGGGTCAATTTGGAAATTTATAATTTCTGAATTTTCTCTGGTCTGGTCTGATGGGAGGCTTCGGCCGTGGCTAGTTACCCTACCGGTAAAGACGTACCGCCAAGCGTTTTAGCGTTCTGGTACGATGCCGTGTAGAAACCGACTAGGCGTATGGGTTTAATATAACTGCCATACCCCTAACAGGTTAGCCCGCTACCATCTTAGACTGCATCGTCACAAAAAAAAAATATTTCTACCTACTTGTGGGAATAGTTACCCTATACCAAGCCCAAGTTCGCTCGTGCATGGAGTACTGCAGTCACCTTTATGATGGCTCTACTAACGCTGAGTTGCACGAAACTATTTTAAAAATTTAAGTGTTGATTAAACTAATTTAATCACAAAACTCCATACGATTCTTGCGATTAAATTAGTCTAAGTACCACTTAAATTTTTGTATTTGTTTCGTGCAACTCAGCGTAAGTGTCAGCCGGCGGCACTTTACGCCGTAGATCGTCGAGCTAGGAGATTGGTTGCCGAAGATTCACCTCTTCTGGCGAAACTCCAAACTTTGGATCACCGCCGCGCCTTATGGTAGCCGGCCTATAGGTATTCTATCCATACTTCCATACTAATCCATACTAATATTATAAATGCGAAAGTGTGTCTGTCTGTCTGTCTGCTACGCTTTCCCGGCCCATCTTTTCAAACGATTTTGCTGAAATTTGGTATAGAGGTAGGTTATATCCCGGGGAAGGACATAGGCTACTTTTTATCCCGGAAAGTTAAAGAGTTCCCGCGGGAGTCACAAAACTTATTCCACACAGACGAAGTCGCGGGAATCATCTAGTAGGATATATTTCGATGAGTGTGCTGGAGCTTTTCGATCGTGTACCTCCTTCACCTTTCTACCATCGTACCGCAAGACGCCGTGCGAGTTTCCACCCCTATGTCGTCAACGTGCCATCCACACGCACGAAGCGCTTTGCGTCTTCATTCCTTATTCGCATATATGGCTAGGGTCTGGAGCACTCTACCAAAAACTGTGGTTCCCACCAATTACAATCCAGGTATCTTTAAATCAAGAGTGAATAGTTGCAACAAGCAACGTTGACCCGAGTCGGTAACTGGATAGGTGGCCGACTTTGGAGTTTCAAATCTGGCCTTTTCGTGGTGGGTTCCCACGTCCTTCTGCATACGACCCGACTAAGCGTTAACTTAGGTTTTTTTGCAAAGATTATTAACAGATGTTACTGATAATAACCGGGACCGACGGCTTAACGTGCTCTCCGAGGCACGGGGGTGAAACACCTCCAACTTCCTAACTCCGGGCTAGTACCACAGAATAGGTTGCTAGTACTGAGAATTTCTAGTCAGAAAAACCCAATAGGTACTCAATTCCCGAACCCGGGACCTCGTCGGCCGCAGTCGAACATGCCAACCACTAGACCAACGAGGCAGCTAACGAGTGGGAACCCACCGCATCATTATACCAAGAAAACTCCTACCATTATTTGATTAATGGAAAGGGGTCACGACCCTCAGTGATGAGGAATACAACGTAGAGAGAGAGTGCCGGTGACCACTGTTCACCTAGTAGCCCGCATTAGAAGGTACAATCCGCATCGCTAGACGCGGCGCGGATTCGAACCGGCGATCGATATCCGCATTCCCGAAACATCGGGTTCCTTTTTTGTCTGATTCGTTTCCATTTGGCCTTTTATTTGCGGATTTTGAGTTATTACTGTGCATACATAGAGATATAGCTAGAGAATAGAGAGGCTTCTGCTAGGAACATTTTTTTAGGCACTAAAATGCACTATTACCTATATTCTGTGCTAGAATCTAGAATCTAGATGATACTCACGACTTCGTCCGCGTAGATTAAGCCGCTAACCCCAAGTTCATTAAAATCGGTTAAAAAAATGGGCTGTTTAAAAGCTTAGCAGACATACTTTTGCATTTATAATATTAGTATGGATATAAGTACATTCAAAGGAGAAAATAAGTTTTTGCTATGAAAGTTAAGTTATAAAGACATCCATTACGAAAGGATGTTTAGTAATTCTCCCCAAACAAAGCCGGGCGAATCAGCTAACCGAGTTGATAATCTGCGAAAAGTAGCCAAATAAGAAGCAAAATTATTTTGTCTTCAGTAGCTTCGTCCTCTCTATGACTAATATAACATTCAAATATCTTCGCTTCGCAGTCTTTATGCGATTTTCTAAAAACATAGTCGCATTTCGTAGATCCGGATTTCCCTCTATGAGGTATGAGCTTTTTTCCAAAAATGGAAGATTTTCCTTTTTCTCCCATGTTTTCCCATTGTTTTTCCAAAAAAATTTAGCTGTAGGCTTGCAACACTATAGAAATAGGTACTAGGTATTATAATTTTTTCGGGTTAAAAAGTATTTAAAAAAAAAATTAAAGTTAAAAAGTAATATGTTCAACCTGGGATGCAACCCTGATATCTCCATACCTACGTCAAAATCCGTTGAACAGATGGGAACGGATGGGATCCCGGAAAATAAAAGATATCTCGCGGGAACCAAAAATCCCCAATCGACGCGAACAAAGTCGCGGGCATCAGCTAGTATATTCCTATAAAAAACTTTCCCAAATATACCTTTTTGACAGCCCTATACAGACTTTACTCAGGCACAAAATAGTTATTTGTGTTACATGGGGCCAAAGAAAATTTTTGTTCCCCGAGGGCGCTATTTTGAATTCAGAGCGAAGTGAAGGATTCTATAGTAGAATCCCGAGCGTAGCGAGGGGTTCTAAAGTAGAATCCTGAGCGTAGCGAGGAATTCAATATACGCCGCCCGAGAACAAAAAATTTGGCCCCGAGTGACACACTATTTTTCATCATTACGTATGAGAAAAAGCTAGGAGTATCAACCTACTATGTATGGACATTACCTATACGTTTAAGCACCAATCAGAAGATACTCCTATCAACCTTCTATGTAATTGTAAAGACATTATTTAGATGTATATTTAAAGTTTAAATAAAATGTAAAGACGTATATCCGATCAACAAATTGATCACGTGACTTCGGACCAATCAGAACAGAGAAATGCAATGTCGTATATTCGATCAACAAATTGATGACGTGACTTCGGACCAATCAGAAGAGAGAAATGAAAAGTCCCATGGGCCTACAAGTGACACTTTGCTCCCGCTATCCTCTGAAGGCAATATGCGTTTTTCGAATAGGTATGATGAAAAGGTTATTTAGTACTTAAGTACCTACCAAAAAGGATTAACATTTGAAAGTGTAATGCCTAAAACAAATGAGAATCGGGACCTTTTGGTAAAAGCTCTTGAATTAATAATGTAAAATAGAAAAACTCAATACCCTTAATAAAATGGTGCCCAAATTTCAAAATTCTTTCACACGAATATCAACACTATTACTAAAGAATTAAGCTCTAAAATCGTTTGCTTATTTTAATTTTCACTAAACACTAAACGGTGATGCACCATAATAACTCACTCACTCAATTTTCCACCTTATGTATAAAGCATATAAAATTCAATTCAGCTTTTAACAGTTTTCGGCTTAGTATTTATGCATACGGTCTAAAAGAAATTTTCGGGAACATTAAAAATTTAAATGCAATTCAAAATTATTCGGCTAAACAAAAAGTGATTGAGTCAGCAGGGGCAGCAAACTGGCTTGGGGATTTAAAAAGAGATGATTAATGATGTCAAATATTTGCATGTAATAATACTCATTACAAAACTTCGCAAAAAGTTTAAGATTCGATTTCGGCGCGAGAAAATTTTGGAAATTAACGGTAAGTTTTTTTAATATTTTTTATCCACTACAAGTTAGCCCTTGACTGCAATCTCACCTGATGGTAAGTGATGATGCAGTCTTAGATGGTAGCGGGCTAACCTGTTAGGGACATGGCAGTAATATTAAACCCCTATATTCGGTTTATGACTGCCTCGTTGGTCTAGTGGTTAGCATGGTCAACTGCGGCCGACGAGGTCCCGTGTTCGAGTCCCGGGTCGGGCCATAGTAAAGTATTGGGTTTTTCTGTCTAGAAATTCTCAGTACTAGCCCGGAGTTAGGAAGTTGGTGGTGTTTCACCCCCGTGCCTCGGAGAGCACGTTAAGCCGTCGGTCCCGGTTATTATCACTAACATGATAATAGTCGTTAAAGCCCGCCAACCCGCATTGGAGCAGCGTGGTGGGTCTAAGCTCTAATTCCCACTCTCCTATGAGAGTGGAGGCCTGTGCCCAGCAGTGGGACGTTAATGGGCTGTAGTGGTGGTGGGATATTCGGTTTCTACACGGCATCGTACCGGAACGCTAAATCGCTTGGCGGCACGTCTTTGCCGGTAGGGTGGTAACTAGCCACGGCCGAAGCCTCCCATCAGGCCAGACCAGAAAAGTAGTATACCTATTCTAGAAAAAATTTGAACTAGTAGTATTATAGTAGGTATAGTAGTAGATAGAAGTTGACAACTTTGCTGGAGCAGTGTTGAGCGCTGTTGTCTTATCGTGGGAGGTCCCGGGTTCAATGCCACCACCACCACCACTACAGCCCATTAACGTCCCACTGCTGGGCACAGGCCTCCACTCTCATAGGAGAGTGGGTTCAATGCACGGCAGACTAATGTCCTCCCAACCGAATTACGGCCATGGCGGCCAATCTCTATAGAGATTAGCCACCTGCGCGGGAGATATTATCTATACTAATATTGTAAATGTGAAAGTTTGGATGGATGGATGGATGTATGGATGGATGTTTGTTACTCAATCACGCCTCAACGACTGAACGGATCTGGACGAAATTTGGCGCAGAGTGGAATAACACATATCCTACTTTTTATCCCGAAAAATTAAAAAATTCCCGCGGGAACCAAAATTGAAAAAACCTCAAACCACGCGGACGAAGTCGCGGGCATCAGCTAGTAGTGCATAAGTGTGTGCGCAAACACAGGTGCACTTTCTGCTTCTTTACTCTCAGAGTCATAGCCCGATGGGACGGAAAATCCGACACGATCGGAGAGAGATCAGGCGCAGGCTCTTCGAGGCACGGGGGTGACAAACAGCTAACTTCCTAAATCCGAGCTAGTACTTAAAATTTCTTGTCAGAAAACTCCATTACTTGATAATTATGGCCCGGCCCGGGACTCGAACCCAGGACCTCGTCAGCCGCAGTCGAACATGCTAACAACTAGACCAACGAGGCAGTCAACGAGGAAACTAGGTATTAGAAAGTAAAGTAAGTATTACTTGATGTAAAAGTAAGTAATTAAGTAAATTCGTAAAAACATGGGCTTTTGGAGGTCTACGAAGCAAAAAGTTAATGACACTATAAAAAGCTGTTTAACGTTTTACTATAAAAGTAGGCTTTTCGCACCTAAAAAACGAAATAGGTTAAAACCTAGGAAGTCTAAAAACATTACCTAACTGCAGTGACGAAGTGGGTAACTTAAGTGTTGCAAATAATAATTGGCCAAGTGCGTTAAAGAACACGCGTATCGCACGGTTCCGTAGTAGCTTTAGCCAACGTTATTAGACCTCCCTGGTGCAGTGTTGAACGCTGTGGTTTTATTAGAGGGGAGGTCTCGGGATCTCGTTAGGTCATATAGTTAATTTTTAAAAGCAAATAAAAATCAGCTGTCAGTAGATTGAAGATTTTCTAACGTCCAAAGTTGACCTCAGAACTCTCAATTTTCTGAAAGGCTGAGCCTGAAGCTTGATCAATTATTTGAATTATATCCTGTATGTATGTTATATTATAAGGAAACGAAAGTATTTAATTTTGAATGAGCTTCCGTATTTTTAACAGAACTTCACAATGATGTCATGGAACTTCACAATGGTGTGATGGCGCAAGATAGCACAAGTTTATGGATACCGCGAGGTCTCAGTTCGGGGCGAACCACTAGTATATTTTAGTGTTTAGATGTTGCACTATCCAGCGCTCTTGTTTGATAATCTCCTCACCCCAATGGTTGTCTGGAAGAGATTGCTTTAGCAATAAGACCGCCTTTGCACCCTTCTGTTTTACCTTTTAACCTTTTTGTTTATTATCTTTGTTTTAAATGTGTACAATTGTTTATTGTTTATTCATTTATTGCATGATTGTAAGTTACATAAAAAGATGTTACATAAATAAAGATGGTACATATTACAATCTGCCAAATAATATAGCTATGTATCTTTCTTTCTCAAATTAATTAGTTTGAATAAAGCTGTGGCACACAGACAGTCGGAATGGTCACTGGACGAAACTATAACGGTTCCTTGTACTAAGGAACCCTAAAAAAACTTAATCGCTGTAATCGAAATCGGGTTCGCGGTAAAATCGATTATAATATTGCGAAATAGCGTAAACGATTCTTCCTAGGCGAGAAAAAGCGATTAGGGTCATGGAACTGTTAGCAAGTAGAGAGATTTACATGAAATGTAGAGCGGCTGATAGAAGTATAGCCTAGTCACCTAGTGGTTAAGACATCCGACCTCCTGTACGGTAGCGGGTTCGATCCCCGGGCACGCACCTCCAACTTTTCGAAGCTATGTGCGTTTTATGAAATGAAATATCTCTCTGCTTCAAACGGTGAAGGTAGACATCAGCACGCCCGAGATTTCTTCATAATCCACCACCACCTTCCTGGTGAGAGGCTTCGGCCGTGGCTAGTTACCACCCTGCCGGCAAAGACGCGCTGCCAAGCGATTTAGCGTTCCGGTACGATGCCGTGTAGAAACCGATTAGGGGTATGGGTTTAATATAACTGACATACCTCTAACAGGTTAGCCCACTACCATCTTAGACTGCATCAGCACTTACCTACCAGGCTAGGGTTACTCTACCTAAAACTGTGTTTCCCACCAAATACAATCTGGGTATCTTTAAATCTAGTGTGAATAGGGATCTTCTAGGCAAGCGCGTCCCATCTTAGGCCGCATCATCACTTCCCATCAGGTGTGATGTGATCAAGCGTAAGCCTATAATGAATTAATGAATTAAAAAAAAAAAACCTTCCAGCCTTCCACCAACCACCTTCAGGTGTGATCGCAGTCAAGGGTTACCTTGTAGTTGAAAAAAAAAACCACCACCACTACATATATCCCTATCTAGTCCTGTCCTTATCACGCGGACGAAGTCGGGGGATTATCTAAAAATACTTTTTTACGTGAGAACCCACCCATAGAATTTATAATTGTATGACCGTAAAACGTTATCCGACAGCGAATCTCAAACATCTGCATGGATTTGTATTTGTATGGAGTGATTCCATCCAAAAAGGCTATCGACACCACAATCAGACGTCGCGGTGTTAGGATTTCTAATACAGATATTTAAATTTTATTTTGGTAACAGATAGGACTAAGATCATACTAATCGATTCATGTAAACCTCTATTTAAAAAGCTGAAAATACTACCACTTCCATGTATGTATATTTATGAAATAATTATATTTATTAAGAAAAACAGTGCACTATTCACAAAAGCCACAGAAAGAAAACAACCCGCTAGAAATAATCAAAACCCAAGCAGATTACTTATACCTCATAAAATAAACTCTGCATTCTACAGTAAGAATTGTTATGCAATGGGTGTAAAATTGTTTAATAAGCTGCCAAATCCACTTAAAGATGAAACAATGTCGCTTAATGTATAGAAACGTAAACTTTTTGAGTATCTTTTATATCATAGTTTTTACAGTGTGGCTGAATACTTGAACAGTTGATTTTATTATTTGACTTTCATGGATTGACATTATTGTATCTCAAGTGGTTGACAGTGTTAATAATTAATATATTGTGACATGTAATGACATTATAATATGAAAATTGTATTTAAGTAAAAATAATAATTGGATGGACTTTCATAATTAATAAAAATAACGCTATATTAATGAAACATTATGTATCTACTTTATAATATTGCATGCCGTATATTTAAGGTATTTGGATGTACACAACTATGTTACATTAAGACCTAATGAAAACCCAAATTTGCAATAAATGAATCTTGAATCTTGAATCTTGAATCTAATAGTATCATAAATGCGAAAGTGTGTTACTGACTACTTACTTGACTTTTTTTTTTTTTTGCTTATTTTGACGTAAAGGCCTCATTATGACTTTTTTTTTGTTATCTGTAATAATCAAGACATATTATTTTATTAATACCTACATAATCTAAGCTTATTCGAACTTCCCTCAGACTCCAAAGCGGCATTTCAAATGTATTTTATGATTTAACAAGTAGGATGTTAATAACTATAGTTTTATAAAATTAAGATATTTGTACACCACACTGTGGTAGAATAGGAGCACTTTAATACTGTACTCTATTCACAAATAAATAAATTGATTGATTGATTGATTGATTGCCTCGTTGGTGTAGTGGTTAGCATGTTCAACTGCGGTCGACGAGGTCCCGGGTTCGAGTCCCGGGTCGGGCCATAATAGGGATGATGCCTATATCAAAAATAAATTATTTGTAACTGATTATTAAATAGAGGGTCTTCCAAAAGACCTCAAATTCACATTCTCGGTTAGTTTTAAGTTTGATTTTTTTTTTTTAAAATATAGATTAAAGAAAATAAGTGCGTTTAAATTTGATGACGTCACAACTGTGAATTTCATACAACTTCCTTAATAGAAGTGCGTTTTTAGGGTTCCGTACCCAAAGGGTAAAAACGGGACCCTATTACTAAGACTCCGCTGTCTGTCTGTCTGTCTGTCTGTCTGTCTGTCTGTCTGTCTGTCTGTCTCCAGGCTGTATCTCATAAACCGTGATAGCTAGAAAGCTGAAATTTTCACAAATGATGTATTTCCGTTGCCGCTATAACAACAAATACTAAAAATTAAAAAAAATATATATATTAAGGGGGGTCCCCATACAATAAACGTGTTTTTTTCGTATTTTTTCGCTCAATATTAAAAACGGTAACAGGTAGACGGTTCAAATTTTCACAGAATATTAACTTGTATATTACCTTTCAAAATAAATAATTAAATATCAATAAAGTAAATATTAAAGGGGGGCTCCCATACAACAAACGTAATTTTTTGATATTAACAATAAACCTCTACAAACAAAGTTAGTTTTGCGGTTCATTTCGTCTTGTTTTTAATACGTCATAAATCGTAAAACTTACTACAGGTTTGTACGAAACCCTCGGTGCGCGAGTCCGACTCGCACTTGGCCGGTTTTTAAGTTTGTTAAAGAGTTGCTGATTTGATTGAGTTATCATCATCCCTATTAAGTATTGGGTTTTTCTGACTAGAAATTCTCAGTACTAGCCCGGAGTTAGAAAGTTGGCGGTGTTTCACCCCCGTGCCTCGGAGAGCACGTTAAGCCGTCGGTCCCGGTTATTATCATTTATCACTAACATGATAATAGTCGTTAAAGCCCGCCAACCCGCATTGGAGCAACGCGGTGGGTCTAAGCTTTAATCCCTCTCTCCTATGAGAGTGGAGGCCTGTGCCCAGCAGTGGGACGTTAATGGGCTGTAGTGGTAGTGGGTGGTTATATAAAGTTTTGTCGACAGTGAGTTTTCACCATTATTTAGTTACTGGGGGCTTACTACTAGTACCATCATCGCGTCGTCGGGCACAGATGACCTCCCTGGCGCAGTGGTAAGCGTTAGGGTCTTTTTGTTGGAGGTCCCGGGTTCGATTCCCGGCGGGGTCAATTTGGAAATTTATAATTTCAGAATTTTCTCTGGTCTGGTCTTGTGGGAGGCTTCGGCCGTGGTTAGTTACCACCCTATAGGTAAAAACGTACCAACAAGCGATTCAGCGTTCCGGTACAATAGCGATAAAGGTTTAATATTTTTGATAGAGGTATGGGTTTAATATTAAACCTCCGAGTTTCTTGCTGGTTCTCGGTAGGAATGGCATTCCGAACCAGGGGGTCTACTCTCTTTCTCTAAAACGAAACTTCGCAAACAAAAGAACGAAATTTCGTTAACTCCTCTCCTACATAATATTATCTCTATGCTCCTCTCTATTTCGTTTTCGTACACGCAGACGAAGTACGGATCCATAGAAAATTTTCGTGATTGAACGATTTTGTGTGGGTCTAATAACCGACTAATTACGTTCGTTTGCGAAGTTTCGTTTGAGAGAAAGAGAGTAGACCCCCAGTGGTAGATTCATTCGACCATTTTGAAGCACTTGTAAAAGTTTATTTGAATAAAAACTTTTTAATTTTGAATAATTTATGACACCTGTATCTATACTAATATTATAAATGGGAAACTGTCCCATCCCGTGCCCATCCCTAACAAGTTATCCCGCTACCTCCTTAGACTGCATCATCACTTATCATCAGGTGAGATCGCATGTCAAAGGTAGTAGGTACGTGGAATATAAAAATCAAAGCTCAACTAAATTTACACAATTAGTTACACGTTTACTAAATTAAATAAGCTGGTTTTGATAGAGCTTTCATAGAGACAGAAAATCAATACACTGGAAAATAAAAAAAAACAACAGGAAATTCTCTCCAACATTTATTGGTCGAAAAATAAATTAAAAACTTTGGATTTCAACAAAGGCCCGAAATCGTAAAAATAAATACCTACAGGGTCTACTCTTAATAACAACATATTTACATTCTTACCGAATTACTTAGTAGGTACAATTATTTACTTTTTTACCCCCCGTTACCCCCTTTCTATTTTACAAATCAATATTACCCCCAAAATTCAATAACAATTTCGTTTTTTTAATTTCTATTTCTTCCCTTAATTTAGTCGGGGCAGAGACATATTTTTCGTTATAAGTACATAAATCTTTTATTTTTTACAAAATAATAATTAAATATAATTTTTACAAAATTATAAACCAAAATTTACAATAAATACAATCCAAATAATAAAAATCATTTTAAAAATATAAATTATGCTTATTAAAGAATTTATGTCCAATTAATTGAATAAAAATGTAATTTTTACAATGGTGAATATAACAATATTTTGTCTTTGTATTACAAATATTGCCTCTTATATTATAGTAAGTAAGTACATTTCGGTATTTGACAACTATTCAAATAAATTATTTTTTTGTGATTATTAAGTAAATAGAGGATCTCCCAAAAGTCGTAATATCCACGTCCCCTGTTAGTTTTATGTTGAACAACTATTTTAAACTATCGATTAATGTACTTAAAAAAGTGCGTCGAACTTTGATGACGTCACTATCCAATATTGCATACAAAATCCCATACTAAGCACGCGTTTTGACGTTTGAAAAAAAGTTGCTGATTTGACTAGTCGTCAAATACCCAGTTATTTTATTATGATAACTTTATTGCATCGTGACTCATGAGTATCTAAAATAGGATTACTTTTATCGTTGGTTATCGGTTGTTTAGTAAAACAATTTTTTTTCTTCTTCTTTCGAATGTCAAATTAACGATGACAGAAAGAGAGAACCTTACGTTCATTAGCAAGGCCGGTTATCAATAAATAAAGTTATAGGTATGGTGCAATTAACAATGATAAAATTATAATATTTACACATAGCTAATTTTTTCAAAGGTTCCAAGACTACAATTTTGAAACATGGTTGCAAGCGAGATTGACAGTAATTGGGTATAATTGTACTACTCTACTACTCAAATACTACTCAAATCAGCAACACTATCAAACGTCAAAGCACTCGCTTAGTATGGGTTGTTGTTTTGCTTGTGACTTACTTTTAAAACTTTAATCGATAGTAAAATACAGATGTCACAAAACTAACGGAGGACGTGGATATGACGTCTTTATGGAGATACTCTATTTACCTATTAATCATAAAAAAATATGTAAAAACCATCCCAATTTCAATAGTGTTGGAACATTTTAAAACAAAATAAGTTCATTCTTGCATTACAAAAATGATTTGCTTTATCCAATTACAAACACACCGCTTACGTAGATACGCCAAAGTTAATTAGTGCCAAATTAGATCATATAATTGGCTTACCTACCTGATACAATTATTTATTATGCGAAATAATATACAAATAAATTGAGCACAGTTAAGTACATACTTTGAAAAATTAGGTCAAAAGGTGATTATGCCATTTATAGGTATGATTCAAAAGAAATACATTTTATGAGTAGCAATAAAACTAAACTGGTAAAGTTTTAAATGCAAATAGGATTTAAAAATTGCATTTAGTTATCCAATTTTATCATGTGATATTAACATTTTTATAATGTAGTAAGTACTCTATTTGATGTTTTTATTTTATTTTAAATAACTTAAATATTTAACACACATACGTCACGGTAAGGAAAGTCCTTTTTTGCATTTAAAACTTAATTACAACATTATTAAAAACACATTATTATTATTACAAGTTATGCATTAAGTAACTAATTGTTATATTGAGGCAATACTTGTTATATTACAATTAATGGTCTCAATTTAATGGCTTGTCTCCGCCCGCACCGCAGATGTAATTCCAAAATCAAAAAACCTGAAATAAAATATGGCCGCTCAGTGTTACAGCATTAATAATAATATAGCTGCAAAAATATAAGTTTCATATTATACTAAATGGATGTTAACCGTAACCTACGTGCTATTAAGATTATTTAAATCGTTTTTTTTGTAATAACCAACAATTGTTTTAGGAAAATTGAGGATTCTGAATATTTTTTTAGGAAAGCATCCATGACCGCTTTAGTATCGCAAGGCTTTGAGTATTTTTCTTTTAACTCTAAGTTTAATTTATAAATATAAAAATAGTTTTAGAAATTTATAAGAGGTAGCTGAAGCATTTCGCAATATTTCTAATACATACACAACATAAACTTACGTACATAAAAGCGTAATTAAATAAGAAAATTAACATCAGTCAGGAAAATAAACTAAGTACTTTTTTAAATAAGTAATTAAATATTTCAAAAGTGCTTAAACAATAAGAAATTTGCGATAGTCTTTCATTTAGCACCAACGTATTCTTTAACGTTATAGAACCTCTTCATTTAATAAACTTTTTTTGGAGAGAAATAATCTGGCACAGATAATAAAGATCCATTTGAAAGCTCACGGTTGTCAGGTTGTCAATATTTTCTCAATGATCATTAATCACATTTTATCGATTCTAAATTCTCTATAATTAACATAATTTAATGAGCCCAGGCCAAAATAAAAGGAGCATTACATATTTTTTATTGATTAAATTAGACAAGATGTCATGATTTAATGACACGTAAAGAACATGTTTTGTTCGCAATTTAGTTTCACACATGAATTTATTTAAGTTCTCTATATATTTCTTATTCATAAAGTTGCCACGCAGGTGTTAGAAATTTGATAAAAAAAAAACTATATCAATTCATTCCTTTTAAAACTCATCGTATCGGAAAGATAAAGATTCACTGAACATGAAATATTTGGTTAGGATCGATAGAAATAACAGGACATAATGTTTTGCTGTAGGTAAAAAGTCAATACGAAACTGATGTTGAAATCTGCAAGAATTCATGACTTATTCATGGAAATAGAAACACATCGAACCTTGAGTTTTGAAGACTTGAAAATAATTTCCAATTTTCTACCAGGAATCTTGTTAATTTCCTTGTTTTTTTCAATTATTTAGCCAGAACTCATAAACTAAGACATATTATAATCCTTAAACATAACATGTCTTGCATCAGAAGTGTCACATTAATCATTCAGTACTCACAATAGGTATGTATTTACGGACTTAGTAAAGATTTCAATGTCATAGAAAATCACGGTTCAGGGTCTTAGCTATAAACTGGTTTAGGAGGTTAGATACTGTTTTAACCTCCAATATTAAAGATCAATACATCTAAAACGTTATTGTAACTTTCTAAATTCGTAAAACAATAAACGCCCGAAGTGCAAAACCATCATGGCAGACCATTAATTCGTGATTTGAGTATTAAACAACTTTGAATTACTGGACGTTTAGACAAGGCGTTAACAAATAAATTGACTTTTTGCTCATTAACACAGCTTTGCATACTAATTAACGGCCATTTCGACGGTGCCGACGTATATATGATAAAAAATTTAATTTAATTACTATAATGGGAAGTACTTTATCTAGTTTTAATGAGAATCGTGATAAAAACTATTAGATGATTTAGAGGAAGATTCTTCCACGAATTGAGGAGGAGCTGAAATCAATAAATAACATTTTTTTGTTACTTTTTCTACGGAGATGATTATAAAAAATTGTGAACTTTTGAAACATTGCTTAGCTAAAAGCAAAGAGCATTAAGCGTACCTATAAAATAATAATAAGGATCTCTTAAAAATAAAATTATTACTTAACTAAGTACTCAAGTATCTATAAAGGATAAAGATTTCCATAAAACACAAAAAAATAAATGATAGGAAATAAATTAGTCAAGAAAGAAAATTAAATTGTAATTAACAAAATCTAATAGACTTTTCAGAGTGCCAAATCAAATCTGTATAGGCTATTTCATCCCGTCTATTGTGTTTCTAATTAAATTCTAAGAAAAAGCCCGCCTGACCTTTTGCGGCGTTGTCTATTTAGATTTTTGGACAGTGATTGATTAATTATTTAATGGTTTTCTCTTTGTTAATGCATCAGCATAGTGTTTCAGTTTTTATCCGTACCGCGAGAAACACTTATCGTGTATTAAAAATTCATGGGACCAAATTAATATTTATGTCATGCTTTTAATACTTTCAACAGTCAACGGAATTTTGTAGTTCTGAATTCTAAGTTTAGCCCACGATCAGTAAAAATTTTATAATAATGCAAAATAGTTATTAGACCATCGCGGAAGATTTTCTATTTGTGTGTAGAAATTCAAGCAATCGTATTTTCAACAAAGAACGCAGAACTTCGACCAATAGACCGTTGGTGTTGGGCTTCACACCTTTATATTTAAGTATTAATTATTATTAATTAAAAATGTAAGCCATATTATAAACTTCAGTTTTTAGTCTAGTAAATGAGTCTGATATTGCTATTAATTAATGCAAAATGCTTATAATATGCAAACCTATCCACGAGTCCTATCGAAAAAAAATTGGAGAATAATTAAGGAGGGTTCCTCTTGAAAATTAGTCTATTGTGTGTCTGTTACACCAGGGGAATTACATTTTTTCCTGTCGAAACGTACTGCAAAAACTAAATTTAACAGGACTAAAAACATGCAGTTCTTGTATTGTGCACGTTTCGTGTTACTTTATCTCTATTCAGAATAAAATAACAAAATGGCTTTAGTCCTGTCAATATAGTCTAGTCCGCTTTAGTTTCAACTAAATTGAGTATTTTGTAATCAACCATTGCCATTTTGATACCTATATAATGTATTGATAAAGATTTACAGTAAATGGATCTCTATAATAGAGTATAATATATAGTTAGTCATCATGAGTCATAACTCATTAGTGTTAATACCTGTATTAGATCATTGCTCTCCAATGGACGTATAAAGGAACAAAACGTAATATAATTATCATAATAAATAAAATATACAAGTCCTCAAATAATAAAGAAGCCCTTACTTTCGGAAGCCACTTTAAAACTACGTTACAACAACCTCCGCTGAGCAAAGAAATTAATTTTACCAAGTCCCCGTGAAGGCCTTATTATCTCAAAGTACTATTGGAATGTTCAAAGGAGCCATCTCCTTTGTACATTTGGTCCTTTACAGCCTTTAAGCTGAACAGTTTCAATTATATATATGATGAGTTTGAACAATTTGATGCCTACTATTTGCGGTACATAATATTTTAATAATATCTTTGATGATCATGAGGTTTTGTTTTGTGAAGTTCACCAGAAGAATATGGTGTGAGAAACTGAAAATCGTTTTCATTTTAAGATCTCATTTTCCTCAAATAGGTACAAAACAATTTTAATTAAAAGTAAAATTAGTGAGATTGAGATTAAGATTATTTTTTAAAGAAATAGATCTTAACATGAACTTACTTAAATAAATTATTCCAATATTATGTTTCAAAACGAATTCAAAATTCGGGCCCAATATCGGCCATCCCCTTTCAAATTTCTCATTGAAATCTTATTCTTCGCTTCAGGAGGCGTAACAAAGCCTCCACGGAAAATGGTAAAATCAGGCACAATTTTGAGGATATCCCAAATATGCCTTGCGATACTAAAACGATTTGGTCAATTTTTTTAATAACTACACCATCGTCATTTCAAACGAAATTCACATTATCCTTACAAATTATCAATTAAGTTGGGTTTCCAACAGACACAAAGCATTTTTTATGTTAATCCGAAAAATATGCATCTGTAACTGGATGGAACTGGACTTCGTCTTTAAGTTGAAAGTTGTATCTTAGAATCAATTTATTGGTCATATATTTTATAGCTTTTAATTACTTTTTTTAAACACCTGGATGAGAATTTCTCGAAGCCTTTTTGAACTTTTTAATTGGCTGTTACATTGTGGTAGTAGCACTTGCATTTATACGTAAGTAATTAATTAATGTGTAATTTTAATAGTGCCCAATATTATTTGGTTCAACTGTTTTAATTTTATTAAATTTGTCAACGTTTAAATATTGTTGTATACTTAATACTTTTTTCCCAATTGTAAGAAATTTTAAGTTGCATTTAACCATTCAAAATGAATTCATAACAGTTAACAAAAAAAATCTGTTTTTTTTTGTATTATCTCAAAAAGGTTTTATTTATAGTTTAATAATACCTTTCAATGAAAAAGTGTTAAGAATAAGATAAGACCTGAGCCGACACCCATTGTTTAAAACGTGATTAAATCAAAACAATACGGTGTCATCCATGTCTTTATGGTCGGTTCACATTATTTCAGTCGCTGTAAAGTTCTTTAGAACTTGACTGGGATGTATGAATTCATTTGCTTTTTGTAATCCAGTCGTCCATTGAATTATTTAAATAACTAAAGAAATTCCCTATGGGATGTACACAGAGACCTTAGCACCGATGTTAGATAGTTACAGTGTGACGATCGCTAACATTTTTATGGACTTATGTAAATTAACTGTTGTAGTAAAAGTACCACAACTTTAACTTACCAATATCCATTGAGATTGTCACAATGTGACCATCGTAACTTTGATACTGGTATAGTACGCATGAATCTAATCTGCCTAAAATGTCTGATCACCCAGATTAGTCATTTAAGCACATTGGATTGCCAAATACTGATCGTACAATCTATTTATTAATTTGTTTAGCTTACTAAATTAATAAAGGAGGTTTACAGGATTGATGAAATGCTACTGGAATAATGTGAACCGGTCATTTTAAAATACAACAATAAAACTTTATAGGCGTTGCAAAAACACCAAGAACTTAATCTCATGTCCAGTTTTTTTATAACGAATGTGACAGTTATTAGCTTTTACACCGGCTACTGTGAGTTTTCTACTAGATTTACTTATTATTGTAATAAATTGAGTTCTCAAGATGTCAAAAATGTTTTTTTGCATGAACATTATCGCGATATACAATCTTTAAAGCCATAACTTTTGAGATCTTTCGAATTAGCTGGTTTAGTTTAAATCATGTGTTTTTTACCTCAGTAATGTTACTGCAAAAACATAAATTTGACCCAAATATCACTTTTAATATGACAAATCTGATTACATTGTTTTTTCCTGTGATATTTTGTGTTTACGTTTTGTTATGTACAGTAGAATCCACTCAAAATTTTACGGATCATAAATTTGATATAGTATTATCAGATATTATTGTTTAAATGTATTATTTCGTTTTCATACTTTATGTTACAGTTAAGTACTTACCTAATGGAAATTAGCGTGAACAATGTCACTGTCTATTTGAGTTCAAATGACTAAATAATTACGTATATTTTGTTACGGAATGACTCACTTTGTGTCTGGTTGGAAATCACCCAAGATTTAGTTAAATATAAAATTATCATTTCCATCATTATAACTAGCGGACTGATTTTCTTTTGAGATTCAAAAAATGAGGTCGTCATTTTTTTCATTAATAGGCAATTAAGTAATTATTCTAAGTACACAGCACAACTAACCGAAACCTAATATGAGAGAGAAATACTAAGAGAAAAATGTTGGTTACGCATTCGGCTTTAACACTGCATAACACTTTGTTAACCAACTAGGGATAAGTTAACATTGTAGCAAATAGCAATCTATGTTTAAAAGCTGTAGCCCTATTACGTAAAAGCTGAATCAATCATTGTTACAATCTCAATATTAATTTATGGCAATCTCTCTGCGACAATGGATTTTGGCCAATACGTAAAGAGAGCCAAACATTGTGGTCATCATTTTTACGTAATAAGGTCGCCGTTTTCCTCCAAAACTACTTTTGTGTTGATAAATAACTAAATTATAAGTAATTAAAAAAAAAAAAATATGATAAGGAAATATAACATCACTCATTGGGATTGGCATCAAACAAAAGATTTTATTGTGTACCTAGTTTAGAAAATTTGCATATTATGTAAATGCAACGATTCCTTCGTGAGAACCGATACTCCCGTCATTGTTGTAATTATAGAGTAGGAGTTAAAGATTTACTTTTCAAATGCATTGATACCTTACTATTGTTTGAGTCCTAAATCTCTATACTTTTGTCAACTTAGGGATCTCAATTTCCTTTTCAAGGATTTAGTCTGCACAGGTAATTTTAACTTTACAGAAGCTGTATGCTTAATTCCGGTAAAAGCGAAAGTATTGTTCAATGTTTTGCAACAACATTTGTCACTTTTGTTTAATTTCTCGGACGGTCTTTAGCTTTTACAAATCTTTACATACTGTCTAGTGTTCAATTTTTTTCTAAAATCTTTTTGTCTCAGAAGTCGTCTTTCTAGGAAATATTGGAACGGTTTATAAATACTCATGCCAAGACGTGATTAAAAATAATGCGTACGCACTCATAGACTGTGGTTTTAACTAATGTGATGTCATCAATTAATTCCGAAACATTCTTTGATGTCGCATGTGTTTACTTCTACGGGATTTCTCGGTGACGTAATAACTTTGAATTATCTTTCCCGATTTTTATATTGTCTTGCTTCAACATTTCTTATATAAATCAGATCCGTCTCATTTCTCACGTCTTTATTAGTGGCAGAAATTTATTGCTCTCTTTTATTTTATGTCCTAATGGCTTAGTTATTTGATTCTTATAGTTAAGAGTATAGTACAAATGAAAAGTTATGTTTTTACTAGCTGTTGCTCAGCTTCACAGAAATTAAATTCAAACTTTATGTCGGCCATTTTCTGTGATCACGAGGTAGAGTTGATTTAATTTTTAAAGTAAGCGCTGCATTCTTTATAAGGTTATAGCGCTATATTGTAAAGTACTTAATATGTGTTAGGTATGCAAAAACCGCTGGACGAAACGAAATACTTCCATTTTAAATAATAGTATCAAAGTATTCTGAAGACGGCTGATTCAAGCAAATGCATACCAATAAGCTTTAGAATAATTACATCCCTTTTCACATTCTGTCTGCATTTCCAACATTGAACATGTTATAAACTAATCGTTACATTTCACGCACGTTGTATATTATTTTAATCTCCGCCTGGCGAGTAAGCAAGGAAACACGTTCCAAAGTTATTACAAACAGGTTAGGCTGATTATCCCTTCACAATCCCTTCAGGGTCGTAATCTTAAAATAACCAAAAGACAGCATTAAACACCGTCTGTACCACGAAACGCTTAAGCATATCCAAACTGTTTAGTTTTAATAAAAATAGATGCACTCAGCATATGGCAGTGAACTAACACAGAAACTTTAATAGGTACGAGAGATAAAATGTTATATTTTTAAATCCGTTGTTTATAAAACAATGCATTAGCCATACAGTCATTCACGGCTGACACGTTTTTGTTTGTTTACGATATTATGTCTTTTTCATTTCCCAACGTGTGTTCTTTATGTAATTATCTCATTTCGGTAAATTTACGACACTCGGAGCGTGTAACGTTAAAACTTTTCAATTGTAGCATCTCCTCCATTAATTTCATCCGTTTCTCGTTCTGGGGTAAACGACTCATTAAGTATCTATTTTTAAAAGTGGAATTCATTTCCATAATGTTTCTCGGCTTATGTCTTTTGTCTGCAAGGTTAGTTCATTACCGGTATTTTACAAATGAATTCAACATTTTGCTCTGGTGTGTTAACTGTATAGTAGATGTTTTTTCCTTAATTAGTAACGCTTTCCATTTTGATTATTCTTAATCACTTTATTGTATCACTTATGAATTGCTTTATAGTACCGTTGAGTTTTTATCGCTTCATCCACCCAGTTAATTGAGTCATTTAATTTAAGTAGGTACGTAATTTTCATGCTATTATTTAGCCACTAACTCATTAATCTTGACAGTATCACTGATTTGCATTGTCAGTTTTCATTATTAAGTAATTACGCTACTCCTACTTTGCTTATTGCTTCTGACTGCTGCAATGACTGCAACTGCTGAGTTTCTTGTCGGTTCTTCTCAGTAGAATCAGCTTTCCGAACCGGTGGTAAGTTCTTACGACTTATCATAACTGGCACAAGTTGTCCTACATTAAATAAATCATTTCATTTAATTTCGATTTGTTCATATTATGTCAGTAATTAGTTGAAGTCTGTTGATGTTCAGGATATTATTTTATTGGCTCGAATAACAAAGAATTGCAGTCCAAATAGTATTACAAATATTATAGTGAACTGCATTTCTACGTTCTTCAGTTCAATAAAAAAAAAATTAAGTACCTTTTCTTGAGACCTTAACTTGTGTTTGTGCAATGCAGTGTTGAACCCGAATGTTTTCTTATGCACTATTTTAAAAATATATCGACTGCCACTAAATGCGTATGTCTAACTGAAAACCGGTCTATTTCAACTACTATTTAACTATTTGACTATTTCATAACGTGAACTGTTGTTATTTCACATATATCTCACATGGCACGTTCGTGCTTGGTGGGATGTTTACACATTGAAACCAGAAGTGCCAAGAATTCTAATCCTTGCCATATATTTAACAGGCTTACGTTGTGGTGAAAATGAGAATCATGCTAATTCGGTTGCACGCAAAACAAACTAAACAAAATTTACAAGCCTTACTTTCATATCATTGTCCGTTCATGGAAAGGATGCCATTACTTAAGGTCCTTTTAATTCAATTTTGTGCACAATCGAAATTACATTAATCAACAGATTTTAGTCTTTATTACACTCTACTACATTTTAAATCAAGTTTTCAGTGTCTGCTATATATTAATGACAGCAATCTGTTGAATATAATATAATGTTAATATCTCATCTTTATGGATGTCTGTTTGAGATCTGAAATCACCACTGAGATTCAGAGAATTTGAACATAATTGGCATGAGTCTAAATACTGTACGGGAAATTGTAAAATTACATCTAAATTTGGTTTAACATTTGAAGCCAATTTTGTTCTGGGCGGATATTTTAGGCAGTAGAGACTTGCTTAACCAAGTCAATGATTCAGCCTGTTAATATTCCAGTTTCCTATGTAAATTCATCATTTTGAAGTGATTGATAGTAATAAAGATGTTTAGCTTAATATAAATTAAGTAAAAGGCTAGATCTGAGATGTTTTATGCCAGTTTTGAGCAATTACTCAAATACAAATTGTGTGTGACCAAAAGTCACTGAAAGCTGTGGTTATTTTAATAATATTATGATGCATAAAATGATTGCATAAAATAATAATTAGAGAAGCGTCAAATCAGTCAAGAATAAAATAATATTATGAGGTTAAATGCATTACTTTTTAAATACAAATAAATTTCATATCACATGAAAGCATAGAGAAAAATTACACCCTAAATAAAACCAAAATCACAGTGTGTTTGGACAAGATTCTCAACTTGTCACAGTTTTTTTTAGTAAGTATATAAATAAATTCTAAGCGTTAGGTCGTATGGAAAATAAACTAAAAAATGTCTTTTGAACTAAATTAAAATCTACCTAACTCGATCTATATAAGATTTCTTCTATTTCAGTATTCGAATCCTAATTCTTAATCAAATATCCTTCATTGCATTAGTGAAAATATAAAAATTTAATTCCTAATGGTTTAAGAAACCTATATTACCATTATACATGTTAACGTTTTTTATATTTATATATATGTATATTTTAATGACTTCGTAACTACAGTCGCAGCTTCTGCTATCCGATCTTCTTGTATAATAATAGTAGTTCGATTATTCAGTAGGCCAGATATACTTTAGTTACAATAGTAAAATTAGGCTCACATAGTTCCCTTATAGACTAAAAAATTTGTCATTGGAACTTTCTGGAAATAACTAGGAATTTTACACAACTCTAAAAAACCAGTCAGTAATCCTTTTCGGCACCAATCTCGATAACCAAAACGTAACCACCACACTCGACACTACGTACTTACAAAATATCCGAAATCGTAATCCACTGGGCACATAATTCCACAAATATTCCAAAGAACAGTATTAAGCACTAGAGTTTTTCATAGTTTTGCGTCCACCATATTGTTTTAGCACACAAATTCACGTAAAGACTAGAGAGTCGGGGTAGTTTAGAGATTGTAGGGACTGTAGTGTTTGTGTGGTGTGCGCCGAACAAGGCTTCGCCAGGAGGTCGGGACGCGGTGGCCGCGCCGCTTTAGCGCACATTCACCGAGCCAGGGGCGCTAAAACGGCGCTCGCAGCCAAAGCCAGGGCGAGGGACGAAGCGAGGGCTGCCCCGCGGGAGTAAGACAGCTCCTCGCTCTTCACAACCTCATTCGGCGTCTTATCGTACTTGTGCGTCTTTTTCGTGACCGGCTTCACAGTCGTGGTGGTTGTCGTGGTCGTTGGAGTCGTGGGCGGAGACGGAGGCGGCGGTGGCGTTGGCTGAGGAACAGGCGCTGGCGACTGGTCCTCAGGTTTACAGCACACCCGAAACACCAGCTTCATATTGTTACTCAAACAGCGCCCTCCAATACGTCTGTGCAGGTCGTCTTTACTCGATGTGGATATAAAGTAATAGTCTTTCCCCGGCAGGAACTCCAGCCCGCCGGGCTGAGGCGTGAACGGTCTGAAGGTAATCGTGAAGAACATCAGTTTGTGCGGCTTATCGCATATCGCTATGATGCGTGGGTTTGGATTCGTTATCCTACAAGTATCGTACTCCTCTTTGCTAACATTATAAATTATGTATTTCTCCGTTTCCTCGTCGTAAGTCCCTGGAGCGTACACTGGACATATTATATTCACTTGGTCATATTCGAACTGAGCGTTGCCTTTATTCAGATCGAATACATGGTCGGTATTGTCTATTCTGAATATACTGTTGGTTGTGTTCCAGTGGATGTAGAACGACTTTGCGTAGTTCCCCATGACGCTCTCGATGAAGAAAATGAGGACTAGCAGGGTCCAGGGCGCTTGTCGCATTCCGAAGTGAGCGAAGGACACCATTCTGTATGTTTATCGTACACAAGCTTTCATTATCCGATCGAAGACACGAGCCACACTTTTTCTATGCTCTCGTGTTCGCATACCAATCCATATTCAGTCACAAACTTTATTTCCAACGGGACACATTATAAAACGGCCGTTTCACACAACAACACGAACAATTTCACTCATCGCACCGTACAGTCCACCATGTTCGGTCTACACACTAGATTCTATTCATCGATAAATGCGGAATTTCATGGGACGTGGCCCGCTCGAAAGGTGGGAATAATCACTTAAAACGTTGTTGTTTGAGTTCGGAACGCGTACAGTTTTGTCCGGCGACGTATTTTGTGTTTGGGAAACGTTGGAATTAATCAATACATCACAGAATTTTTACAATAGTGAGGCGTTCTTTGTATAGGAGCGTGCGTCGCGGACAGAGAGGCAACGTAGCGCCGCGCGGCGTCGGGGCGAACTACTGGAATGCTGCCCCGGCCATCGGTACGCATGCGGCCCGCTCCCCTCGCCCTGCACTTCACACCCCCCGCGGGTGCGTTCAAGCTTACGGCGAACTTTCGACGCCATTACGAGAGACCGAAACAGCCTTTTGTCATTCTTAGAGACCCATTTTAGAGCTTTTTACAAAAAAAATATTAAAGTAATTTATTTAAACCCAATAATTTATTAAGAAACTGTAAAATTTTGACTTTAACATAGTTTAAGTGTGTTAAATGTTATAAGCGAGTGGGAGAGCTTTAAGTTTTTTTTGTATTACAACTGAACGCATCCGACGCGTCATTTAAAAAGTGCATTGCCACAAACAAGCTTATAGGCTCGCGAAGCCCAAGCAAAGGCTTTTATGGGGAGCAATATGGGCTAAATATGCATGAATAGATAAACCAAGCTCTAATAGAAAACATAATTTTCACTTGAATATTAAAAAATATTGGATATTTAATTCTTTTTCATTTATGAATACAATTTTATCGAATAATTCGATGTTTTATGAACAAATTAATAAAAACAAAAGAATTATCATGACATTTATGAATGTAACATACCTAACATCTGTGCCTAACATGTTGCAATAATTGTTATATTGACGCGTTAATTGTTATAATAGAACATGTTTTTTCATGTTAAAACATTTAATTATAGATGTAAGGTGTAGTTTGGTGTGGAATGGCGCACGCATGACATGTACCTACACCATGGATGTGACCTAAACCCTGTTGGTTTCGAAATGTCCAAATTATGTAGACAAGCCGTTTTTATTTACAGACGTAACTTAAAAATAAAATAATTTAATACTTTTGGTGTTATTACTTTGAATGTAATATTACCCTTTTGTGTGACTTTTAATGCATTATTAATTTATTACCTATTTTGTATATTATACGATAAAATATAATATCGAGTAAGCAGTTATAGAAAACTATAAAATAAATTCTACAAATTAGGGTAAATTTAGTTAGTGACATTTTATTATACTTTATCACGTGACTCTGCCTTACCTTACTATAACATAATATTATTATTAATTTATTTCAGGCAACAAGGCCCATATTATAAAATACATAAATACAATAATACTGAAAAATAAAAACAATACAAAATAAATTACTACGGTAAGGATCTTTGCGAAAATATTTTTTGATGGACCTATTATATTTAAATATACCTATTACCTACTTATTATGTTTTGTCTACTTTACCTTTTCTATTAAGTACTTAAGTACTTTTAAAATAAGGTGACGATTCAATTTTTAAAAACATTTTAAAAATTCGCTTTAAAGAAGAAACAAATTTTCAACATACAAAAATGTGTAACACAAAAATAAATATTCCAGTTTGAGGTAGGTAGGTTTGGTTCCCCAAAATAGGGTATTTTTGGATCAGTTAAAAAACCCCATTATTCTTTGACTAAATATGTCGCATATCTAAAACAATCGTGTCTAAAATTACACATATCTATCGGCATTCATCTAATTACGAAATAAAACGCCCGCGAGCATTAGCATACAACCATCGCATATAGCAGTTTCACTTCAAAATTACAGTTTTATGTCATGCACCATAACGTCCTTAAAATAGGGATTATAATTGTACAACACGAATGTCAACAATATTAAAACAATACTGCTTTGTGTGATGATAGTATGCCCCCTGTACGGTTTCTGCTATGACCATGGGTTTTGATTTTGTAAGAGAGAAACACGTTAAGCCATCGTCTTGCTGTTGAACTCTCTCTGGTAGTTACGGATTGCCGCCTCATGAGAATAAGGGAATAGATTAGAGGGCACTAGTGGCCCTGAGTGGCCCTATCTTTTCTACATTGAAAAGACTTTGAACGACCGAAAAGCTATGTGCTTGGAGTGTGTGCCACTCATTAAATATCATTAGCGTTTAGCATAATAGGGATGATGACAACTCAATCAAATCAGCAACTCTTTATCAAACTTAAAAACGCACTTCTAGTATGGAGGTTGTATGAGACAGTTGTACTTGTGACGTTATCAAATTTCAACGCACTATTTTTCATTAATCTATATTTTAGAATGTTTATCAAAACCTCTATTTAATAATCAGTTAGAAATAATTTATTTTTGATATCATACCTATTATAATTTTATCGTAATCTTAATTATATATCAATCATTTATATCATTAAACGGTCTTAGACCGTACAGCATCGTCACTTACCCTAATGGAAAGTTATGATGACGTAGGAGAGGAGAGTTCCAAGAGGAGAACTAGAAATAATTGAGAACGCATTCAAGGGCTAACACTTAACTTGTTGACGAAGATTTTGGTAATTTTCAGTGGCGTGCAGTTCATAGAGGCATAAAAGCGCTGCTTACCCAAATGGAAATACGTCAATGCTCATAATATTTCATCAAAAGTACTAGTAAACAGGTATTCTGACTAAAGTAATGCGTACCCTAGCTTCAAAACCTGTGCACGTCACTGGTAATTTTCCCAAAACCATAGTCACCCCATCGATACATCATGCTCTATTTCGAGTGACCGTGTAACGTTAAACCGCTTTATGTCACTAATAAGTAATAATTATATTAATAACTAGCTTATGCCCGCGACTCCGTCCACGTGTTTTTAGTTTTTTTGATTCCCTCGGGAACTCCTTAATTTTCCGGGATAAAAAGTAGCCTATGTCACTCTCCAGGTCCTCAACTATACCCATGCCAAAAACCACGTCGATCCGTTGCTCCGTTGTGGCGTGATTGAAGGACAAACCAACAAACCATCAAACCAACAAACAAATACACTTTCGCATATTTCGGCCACGGCGGCCTATCTCCAGAGAGATTAGCCATCTGCGCGGGAGATATTATAGTGCACTTGCAAGTGTATGCGTATACACAGGTACACTCTCTGTTCCTTTACTCTCATAGCCCGATGGGACGGAGAATCCGACGCGACCGGAGAGAGATCAGGGCGCAGGACCAAAGGCTTTACGTGCTCTCCGAGGCACGCACGGTGGTGAAACACCACCAACTTCCTAACTCCGGGCTAGTACTGAGGATTTCTTGTCAGAAAAATCCAATACTTAATTATGGCTCGACCCGGGATTCGAACCCGGGATCTCGTCAGCCGCAACTCATTGATTTTCCAGGATAAATAGCCTATTAGGTACTTATATACTTCCCCGGGAAATAACCTGTATCAAATTCAATCAAAATCGGTTGGAAAGATGGGCCGTGAAAGCGTACCAAACAAAGAAACAAACGAACGATCGAACGCGGGTTCGATCCCCGGACACGCACCTCAAAATTTTCTGAGTTAAGTCCTTAGACAGAGTTCAATAAGTTCAAAATTACAAAGTTTTTTTATTCAAATAGACTTTTTACAAGTGCTTAAGAATAGTCGAATGAATCTACCATTGGTTCGGAATGCCGTTCCTACCGAGAAGAACCAGCAAGAAACTCGGCGGTTGCTCTTTTGAAAAAATTAATGTACAATTTCATTAATTTGTAATTACTTAGGTAACCGCTGTCCTTTGATTGCTGGAGCGAGTCAAATCCATGCTCCTTACCTATGTCATTATACAGGGTGGCCCAAATAGTGACGTCCAAAGAAAAAATTTAGATTCCTCGTACCTATACTTTATTGACAGAAGGGTAATAAGATATAGTACATTGTTCACCGAGGGGAGAAAGTGACCGATTACTATCGAGGGTGTAGTTTGAGGCCCGAGGCGTAGCCGAAGGGCCGCAATACACGCGAGGTAGGAATCGTACTTTCTACCGAGTGATACATAGTGCTTTATACTACACCTGCGAGGAAAATAAGCGATAATTAGTGATTAAACGAACTTACAAAGGTTTAAAATAATAAATAAAATAAATATTTTTACAAACCCATATATAAAATACAGAAACATAAAAAAAAAACAAAAAAAAAAAACAAAAAAAAAAAAACAAAAAAAAAAAAACAAAAAAAAAAAGAAAAAAAAAAGGTTTAGGTTAATAGTTAATAATAGTTAATAGTCCTTAATTAGGTTAGGCTAGCTAGCTTTAATTTCTAATGTATTGTTTTCAAAAAAAAAAAAAAAACAAAAAAAAAATGACGTTCTATCATAACTATATGAGTCGCTTCATTCGAAGCTTCACTATCACAACTAGACTACATTTTGAGGATTATTTCAATATAGATTTCGATATCGACAATCGACATCGATATCGACAATCGACATCGATACCGACAATCGACATCGATACCGACAATCGACATCGATATCGATATCGACTATCAATATCGGATATCGATATCGACTATCGATATCGAAAATCGACGTCGATGTCGACAATCGACATTCACCATATTATTTGACTTTTCTATGTCAAATATGGTGAAGCTGCTTCTAATATTATATTTCCTTAAGGTAAGACATCCAAATTCTCAACGTCCATACCATATTTACTTAAAATTAAAAAACAACAGCGCGTTAGAAATGGATTTTCATACAGTTTTCTCCCCGCTTAGCACGTTAGAAATGAAATTTCATACATCTTTTCTTCCCGCTTAATTGGTTCGTAGCAATGACGTACTTTCTACCTCGTTTTGACAAAAGCAAGAGGGTACTTTCCGAGCGGGTGTAGTATAAAAGATATTTTAGTACCTAACCGAGTGCAATTCGGTTTTTTCGTCCTACTGACTGTAAAAAACTAAAAAAATCCAAATAACTTTTACGTAACCTTGATGTCACTTAACCGAAAAATATCGATTATTTTTGTAGAAAATACTTAAGTGCAAAAATTTCCTACTGCAATTAGCCATAAAATTGTCAAAAATAGCCCAAACTCCAATTTAAGAATCAAATTTTAAGTTCAGAAATTACCGCCTTACCACATTTGAAGGCCGGGATCTCACAATAATGCCCCCTAAAGTACCAAATTTTTTAACTAATAAGGGAAGCTTAGGCACTCCAAAAGTTTTTGAAACTAGCCGGAAGTGACGTAGGCAGGTTTAAGTATTTTTAATCTTAAGTTGAAAATTCGTCTCTACTTTTGTCGTACGTAAACTTTTCACTTTCGACCAAAATTTTTCCAACTTGGGTTAATGTTATGATGGTAATTATTTTATGCATAGTAGCACACTTCATAGCAAGTATGTTCACGAAAAAAAAGTTCGGAAAAAAGCACTAAATAAAAAGAAAAAAAACACTCACTGCCTCAGAAATCTCAAGAAAAAACTTAAAAAAATTATAACTCCTAAACTACCAAAAATCGCTGAACATACATGGGGTATTTTCTGATAGGTTTAGGTACGAGGAATCTAAATTTTTTCTTTGGACGTCACTATTTGGGCCATCCTGTATATACTTAGTTTAAATAAACGTCAAACGAATCGTCATGCTGTCATGTTTGGTCGTTGATAAACGCGTAAACAAACATGTTTAGAACATATTTTTATCTACTGAGCCTACATGTCGTACAAGATGGTTAGAATGTTTATTTTGTTTATAAAAATAAACATTTATTTAAAAGTAGGTAGCTGATGCCCGCGACTCCGTCCGCGTGGATTGAGGTTTTTTGGTGGTTTGGTTCTGGCGTGATTGAGTAACAAACATCCATCCATCCATCCATTTATAATTAATGTAGATTTAAACTCATGTACGTATACGTATGTTTTGCTTTTGTATGTAGGTAGTATTGTATGTAGTTGATATATATAAAACTAGTATGGCGCGTGGTTGCGCGGCCCGCTACAGCGGACCGCGTAGTGGACCGCGTGGTCCACTGTCTACTTACTCGCTGTCCTACTATCCTGCCCCCCGATTATGTAAGAATGGCCGATCAAATCGTAAAAGTTCGGCGTCAAAGTAAAATAAACCATAACAGCATTGAAATAGAGCTCAATTTCGTGTTTCGAAATTGAGCTCTAATTTAATGCTGTTATGGTTTATTTTACTTTGACGACGAACTTTTACGATTTGATCGACAATTCTTACATAATCGGGCAGCTGGTTTACTGTCTACGTGTTCTGATCTGATCAACACACTGCTATGCTAGTGAGCACAGTGGAAGCGCCAGCACGCCAAGCGTCCGATGTGAAAGAAAATTCTCATAAAGGAAAAAAAAACAAAGACCACCAACCCCCCGCCCCTCCCTTTTTGTTTGAGCAGCCCCTAAGTAGGTACCTATCTTTAATACCCTAACCGTGCTCCTCACCCATCATCCGAACCTTCGATCATCATCTCTCTCCATATTTTTTTCTCCGAACCATTCGTCAAAATGAGATTTCTTCCATAAAAACAAATCTTGAAAAGGAACCGTAGTCTTGCATAGTTCTACACTTGTAGCCTCTTCAATATTCGCGATACCTATATTTTCTATGAAAAAAAAAATTCCGCCATCTTGAATTTTTTTCCTCTTCATCAGGTAGACCCTCATGTCCTGATCATCTTTTGCCAAGAAGCCACTCTTCCATCTTTTATACTCTCCGAGATAGACACCGACGAAATTTGTATGGCGGCCATCTTAAATCCGCCATTTTGAATTTTTTTTCAGCTCACTGTCAATTGGATGAAGTTTCGAGTGACATTTGGTCGAGCACCCCCCACCTATCTTCGATACCCTGGCTGGTGCTCTTCATCCGTCTTCGAAATCCTCAATCATCAGCTCTCTCCGTATTTTTCCTCCGGATGAATTTTTTTCTTCTATACGAAACGATGAGTGAAAAAAAAATGTTCATACAAAATTTTACAGGAGAGGTGATCAATCAGTCAATCAGCACGAGCAGCTATATATATATTAACTAGCTGATGCCCGCGATTTCGTCCGCGTGGATTTAGGTTTTTCGGTCCCCGCGGGAACTCTTTAATTTTCCGGGATAAAAAGTAGCCTATGTGCTATTCCAGACTATAATCTATCTCCGTGCCAAATTTCATCCAGATCCGTTCAGCCGTTGGAGCGTGATTGAGTAACAAACATCCATACATCCACACATCCACACATCCATACATCCATACATCCATACATCCATCCAAACTTTCGCATTTATAATATTTATTTGATTATATTGTGTCTGTAGTTTGCGCACCATCCCGTTTGTATTCTCTTCTCCTGTCTCCAAAGGTTGTCTGGAAAAGATCGCCTTAGGCGATAAGACCGCCTTTGCATACTGTATTGTCCTATTCGTAGTTTTTTTGTCTTTTTATTTCCGTGTACTTGTGTGCAATAGAGATTTAAATAAATAATTTTTTTTTTGTCTTTTTATTTCCGTGTACTTGTGTGCAATAAAGTTATTTATTAATAATATTAGTATAGATACCTACCAGTCTACCACATAAGTTCTACTTTAGTTAGTACCTACATAATAGTACAATACCAATCTCGGTTCGATAGAGTCTTAAAAATATTATTGCTGAAAGCAACATCCATTTTAAAGTCATAAATTCGATTCCCGGTAGACGCAAGGCTTCATAATGCATTAGTAACATAAAACCTGTGTGTTTGTTTGTTTGCTTTATTGATAGCTCCGACTACGTTGACAGGGTGGGGGTGCAACGGGTTTTAAAATGTCTGAAAAATCATACTAATATTATAAAATATGCTTGTGTGTTTGTTTGTTGGTTTATTAGTTTGTCCTTCAATCACGCAGCAACAAAGCAACGAATCGACCTTGTTTCTTGCATGGGTATAGTTGAGGACGAGAGTGATATTATAGGCTACTATTTATCCCGGAAAATTAAGGTGTTCCCGTGGGAATTTAATAATCTTATTCCACGCGGACGAAGTCACGGGCATCAGCTAGTAAAATTTAATTATGGAGTGTACCACTCTACAAAATACGCTCACGAATTATTCACAGTTATATTTCAGTTTTTATTTTGTAAATATTTTAATTAGCGTAAATATTCTAATTATCCATACTTCAATATACTAATACTATTAAATGATGCGAAAGTGTGTCTGTTTGTCTGCTACACTATAACGGCTCATCTTTGCAACCGATTTTGATGAAATTTGGTATAGGTAGAGACAGGTTGCATCCCGGGGAAGGACATAGGATACTTTTTATCCCAGATAAGATAATTTAGAGAATTAAAGGAGATCCCGCAGGAATAAAAAACTTAAACAAAGCGGACAAAGTCGCGGGCATCATCTAGTTAATAATATTTCAATGGATAAACTAGATATTTGGCTATATCTTTTCAATAAAAATTATACTTTGTGATTATGTATGTATTTTTTTTTAAATAGGCTAGCGCTTGGCTGCAATCAGACCTGCTTGCAAGTGGTGATGCAGCCTAAGGTGGAGCGCGCTTGGCTAGAAGATTCTATTCACTCTTGATTTGAAGATACGAGTACATATTTATTTTTTGTTTTTATTTTTGGTATATTACCCACTAGGACGAAGTCGCAGGCATCAGCCCGCGACTTCGTCCGCGTGATTTAAGTTTTTTTTAATCCCTCGGGAACTAGCTAATTTTCAGGTGCCAAAAATCACGTCGATCCGTTGCTACGTTGCGGCGGACTGAAGGACAAACCAACAAACCAACAAATAAACACACTTTCGCATTTATAATATTAGTATGACGTCAAAAACGTAGCATTGGTACTTTATCAAGGGTAAAACACAATGGCTACAAGAAAGCTCTCGGTGTACCACAGGCTTGGGAGCTCACGATGCTTTTAACGCTTTTTAGCGTGAAATTATACGTGTTTGGTTATCCGCGGACGTGCGAACTTCTGCCATCTTGGCGAACCCTTAGGGCGGAAACACACTACGGACAGGATAATTCAATTCAATTCAATTCATTTATTCAATATAAGTAGGTACACTGTAGGTACACTTTTGACGACCTCCGTGGCGCAGTGTTGAGCGCTGTTGCCCTAACGTGCGGAGGTCCCGGGTTCGATCCCCGGCAGGGTTTGGAAATTTATAATTTCTGAATTTCCCTGGTCTGGCCTGGTGGGAGACTTCGGCCGTGGCTAGTTACCACCCTACCGGCAAAAACGTGCCGCCAAGCGATTTAGCGTTCCGGCACGATGCCGTGTAGAAACCAAATAGGGGTATGGGTTTAATATAACTGCCATGCCCCTAACATCTTAGACTGCATCATCACTTACCATCAGGTGAGATCGTAGTCAAGGGCTAACTTGTAGTGGATAAAAAAAAAAATTGACGTTGACAATTACTTAGTACTTACATAAAAACATGATGGTGATAATCAGTTGCGGTATCTTAAAACTAAATCTACGAGGGTTCCAAACGCGCCCTGTCTGAGGGAAGGGTTAGGTGATAAGGGAAAACTAACTTTTATACTTATGGTGCACAAATAAAAACCGTAAGTGTTCATGCCGAACCATGGTCAAACACCACACAAACACCTTTAAAGAGGCCATGCCCAGGCCAGACCAACGGCCTCGTTAGTCTAGCGGTTAACACGTTCAACTGCCGCCAACGAGGTCCCGGGTTCGACTCCCGGGTCGGGCCATAATTAAGTATTGGGTTTTTCTGACTAGAAATTCTCAGTACTAGCCCGGAGTTAGGAAGTAGGCGGTGTCTAACCCCCGTGCCTCGGAGAGCACGTTAAGCCGTCGGTCCCGGTTGTTATCACTAACATGATAATAGTCGTTAAAGCCCGCCAACCCGCATTGGAGCAGCGTGGTGGGTCTAAGCTCTAATTCCCTCTCTCCTATGAGAGCGGAGGCCTGTGTCCAGCTGTGGGACGTAATGGGCTTTAGTGGTGGTAGTGGTGGATACCCAGCGCCAACAAACGCCTTATTAAATAGCCTCTGAAGCTGAACTCAGGCAAACGTGAAACAGGACACAGTTCACTTAACAAACATCTAGGTATCTATTCAAGGTATCAATGAGAGACAAGACATCGAAACACGCAATGCATCCACTATCCACCCAATGGGATCTAAGTGTAAAGTAAAGTAAAGTAAAGTAAATATTTATTTGGTAAAATATGGTACAGACAGGATGTTATAAGGTTATTAAAGTACAAGCATATTTTATCGTTACCGACGTCCAAATATTGAATTAATTTACTATTTTAGTATTTAGTGTACTTTTTAGTAGGTATTATAGGATAGCACTTCATAAAAATTACATCATACTTCATTCTTAATAATATTATCATACTAATATTATAAATGCGAAAGTGTGTTTGTTTGTTGGTTTGTTTGTTTGTTGGTTTATTGGTTTGTTGGTTTGCCCTTCAATCACGCCGCAACGGAGCAACGGATCGACGTGATTTTTGCCACGGGTATAGTTGAGGACCTGGAGAGAGACATAAGCTACTTTTTATCCCGGAAAATTCCCGCCAGTATCAAAAAAATTTAAACCACGCGGACGAAGTCGCGGGCATCAGCTAGTGTCTTGAATAAACTACAAATATAACGTCAGGCTTTGTAGACCAAGGAACATTCAAATTACCTACTCTTACAATAAGTCTATGCATATTTCATACAATGGATGCCTATAATGTCATGATATTAATAAGTACGTAAGTAGTTGACGGGGTGATTATGATAGTACAATGGTACATGCTATGGCATAGTTAAGCTCACGCATGCGAAGCCGGGGCGGTAAACTTGTCTATAGTAAAACTGAACATAAAACAACGGCACAAGACAAGTTAAAATTACAAGCGTTATAAACATTTCGTATTGTTTCGTGTACCTAAGAAGGTACAATTTTAACAGCTGTCTTACAACCTATTGTTTAGATAACACCCTTTCACGTAACGGGTTATACAAACAAACAAACTGACAGACATTTTATTACTCAATTATTGAACAGTTAGAGAAAGTGTTTTCTTTTGAAATCATTAAGAAAGGGGAGAAATAAAAATTTCACAGTTAAAAGCGTTTTGTTTGTTCAACGGAAGATTTTTGGGAAATTTTACCTTTTTTTTGTTTGACTTACTCGTTAAAGGCAATTAAGGGAAAATACTTTTTGTTATTAGGACTGCTTAGTCAGCGTTAGTTAATTAAGGTATGTACCTGCTTCAATATTATTTTTTAAATTATCAACGAATTTATTTATTTATTTATTTATATATATTTTTTTTTTGTCCCAAAAACTTATGAAATACTAGCTGATGCCCGCGACTTCGTCCGCGTGGATTGAGGTTTTTCGGTTCCCGCGGGAACTCTTTAATTTTCCGGGATAAAAAGTAGCCTATGTGCTATTCCAGACTATAATCTATCTCTGTGCCAAATTTCATCCAGATCCGTTCATCTGTTGGAGCGTGATTGAGTAACAAACATACATCCATACATACATCCATCCATCCAAACTTTCGCATTTATAATATTTATTTGATGTACTTAGAACAGAAACATAGTGGACAAGGAAGCACTTATCTCTATAAGATATCTCTACCAGTGACCCATGGCAGTGGGAAATTTTGATCGAGGATTGCGATCCAGAGGCCCAATTGTTTATGGAAATCTTAATCATAATGTATTACTCGAATTTTTAAGGAGTTTATTCATGCCTTTTGACGTACAGGCGTCTATAAACTCCCTAGACTTAACTTATCGGACAAAGACGCTTGGACACTCCAATAGAATTATATTATGTAGGTATCAAGTATGTGAATTATTAAGTATTTATTTTTGCGTTGCTATTTTGATTTTGATTTTATTATTATTATTTTATATTATTTTTACAATTTTATGACACTGATGTACCTATAGAATAATGTAAGAAAATATTTAGTAAGATTTAATTTGTATACATTACCAATATTTTTTTTTTTTTTTAAATGAATTTAATGTTTGCTATAGTGACCTTCAAAAAGAGTACTATAGTGTTACCTACTTTGAATAAAATATTTGATTATGATGATTTTGATTTTGACTGGTCGAATTATCCGTTTGATTCCGATTACGATTGCGATTTCCTTACACAATCGAGGGGCAGATTGACTGTGTACCGGGCGCCTTAAAAAAGAAGATATAAGAAGTTAATGCCCGCGACTTCGTCTGCGTGAATTTTGGTTAGAAACTCTTTGGTTCATCATCATCATCATCATCAACCAACAGACGTCCACTGCTGGACATAGGTCTCTTGCAAGGATTTCCACACGCCGCGGTCTTGCGCCGCCTGGATCCAGCGACTCCCTGCGACTCGTCTGACGTCGTCCGTCCACCGAGTAGGGGGTCTGCCAACGCTGCGCTTCCCAGTGCGAGGTCGCCATTCCAGCACTTTGGAACCCCAACGTCTGTCGGTTCTTCGAACTATGAACTCTTTGGTTGACCTGGATAAAAAACGGTCTAACAGGGATGACGCCTATGTCAAAAATAAATTATTTCTTGATTATTAAATAGAGGGTCTTTCAAAGGACCTAAAATTCACATCCTCGGTTAGTTTTAAGTTTGATAACCATTTTAAACTGTAGATTAAAGAAAAAATGTTCGTTGAAATTTGATGACGTCACAACACAACTGTAAATTTCATACAAGCTTCCATACTAGAAGCGTGTTTTTAAGTTTGATAAAGAGTTGCTGATTTGATTGAGTTGTCATCATCTCTATTCCGATGTCCGGTATGAAAAAGGTAGGTTTTATTATAACACATTATATGGTAGGCAGTGCCCTTGCGTTATGCGAGCCACTACATAAGTGCTCAGTGGTTAAATCTGACCCGCCCATTCTCACGATATTCGATTCCGCACGTGATAGCTTCTCGAAATAATTCGCCAGGCTTGCGTAAACCGATCGCAAGGTGTATTTGAAAATATCAGACAATTAGGGTTGCCAACATCGAGTTACTGGACTTACAAAATTATCTTCAAACGTACTATCGGAAAGGTAACCCATTTTTGTGTTTTTTTTTCTAACTTTATAACATACTATAATTTTTATGGTCTTATGAAGGAACCTATTTATTTCATTTCATTTAATTTCATTTATTAATTGCATTCATGTACATACAATATTATAATATTATATTTACTTAATTATAATGACATGAGACCCCGTCAGAGCATTGCAATTTGTATATAAGTATTATATATAGCTAACAATTTTATATTATTAAACGATTATAAATTTACAATTTCAGGAAGTCTACTTTGTAACACATTATATATATTTTTTAACCTACCAATTTATCTACCTAGCACTTATCTAATTACAGTAAAAATAATGTCAAATTGTTTACAAGTTATTTTGAATTAAATATTAGTTAGTAATTTTTAACTATTACGGGTATAAAAGTCTTAAATAGGTATGTCATGGGTCATGTCATGTCAGTATTGCAGTCAAATTAATAATTTATGTAATACAATATATTATTTAGTCTATATAAATTATTAACGCTGTTTATAAATTATTTGACCGAGCGAAGCGAAGGTCTCTGAGTCTACTTGGGTGAATTGGCACTTGTCCGTCCGTCCGTCCGTCCGTCCGTCTGTCAGAGCCTTATAACTTCTGAATTGCTGAACGTAATTACTTCAAATTTAAATATAATATGTAAACCGATGGCCTCCCGCCGAATATGGCTTAAAAAGTTATAAAAATCTTTATTTCAGGGGGGCTCTCATAGAAGCGAATGCGAAGTAAAATATTTTTTATAGCGTTACATAGGGTTGCGGTATATCATTTTAAAGATAATTAGGAATAGAGTCCAAAAATATATTTTTTTTAATTTTTCCCCTAAAATTGACGAAATGGGGGGCTTTCAAAGTGGCGATTTTCTAACGTCCAAAGTTGACCTCAGAACTCTCAATTTTCTGAACTCTCAAGCCTGAAACTTGATCAATTATTTGAATTATATCCTGTACTTGAACAACAAATACTAAAATTAGATAAATATTATAAGGAAACGAAATTATTTAATTTTTAATGTGCTTCAGTATTATTAACAGAACTTCACAATTATGTCAATAGATGGCGCTCTGTACAAGTTTATGGATACCGCGAGGTCTCAGTTCGGGGCGAACCACTAGTATATTATTATGTCAGGTTAATTACAAACAAAAACATAACTGTCATGAAATTTATTTGTCTATTGAACGATTTGGTCATAACATTTGTATTAATTAATCAGTTTATTCGGTGCTCGATGATTCATGTTTTTAAAAATCCCGTGTGAAATATGTAATTTTCCATCCTTCGGAATCCTTGATATTACCTGCTTGAAATAAATTATTATTTTAGAAGACAGAATGAGTAGGTAAAATGTGGCAGAAGACTTCGACTTTCGAGCAGCATAAACAAACTTTATTCAATTCAGACATAACAGAAATAGGCTATAATAGAAAAGGAAACCCAGAACCTCTCTTAGTGTGAGATCTATAGAGCAAACTTTGACTTTGCTTAGACTTAAGACATGGTTAAAACGAGACAGATTTATGTTACTCACATAAGTCCTTCTCGTTTTAACTCTAAGTAAAGTATGAGCCAAGTCAAAGTACGCTCTATATGTATAGATCTCAGCATTAGTCTTACGTCTTTTTTTCTATGTTATGTTTTTTTTATTTCATTACTAGCTGATGCCCGCGACTTCGTTCAGATTGAGGTTTTTTGGTTCCCGCGGGAACTCCTTAGTTTTCCGGGATAAAAAGTAGCCTGTGTGTTATTCCAGACTATAATCTATCTCTGTGCCAAATTTCATCCAGATCCGTTCAGCCGTTCGGGCGTCATTGAGTAACAAACATCCATCCATACATCCATCCAAACTTTCGCATTTATAATATTTATTTGATAATATGATGTAGGTAGGTACAACTGTGCAATACGGCTTGCTTTAAAAATTAAAATGCTCAAACTCAAATCTTTTTTATTCAAGTAGAATGAATCGTCGTGTGAATCTACCACTGGTTCGGCATAGGCAGTATTTTATTTAGATTTTTGGAAAGTGACAACCCTAGAGTAAACTGGTAAGCTATTTTGAAATCATTCCAAGGTGATAATTTGTCATATCGGATCCGTATGGGATTAAAGAAATCTACGTTTTCTGTACGTGATACAGGGTAATTGGTACTCCCGCTGGGTTAGCTACCACGTATTATATATCTAGACTGCTAGTCAGTGTAATACTTATTAAAGTAAAACTGTCAGAAGTGAAAACTTCTTTAGCCGCGTTGAGCACTTTTTAGCGGCGTAGCTAGGGCTTCCAATACCGGGATCCCGGTATTGGCCAATACCGGGATCCCGGACTTTTTTCGCCGGTTTTCAATACCGGTATTGAAATGTCTAATACCGGGATACCGGTATTGGTGACACTATAAACGAAACAGTGACTGTTTGCATATATTTCTTGGTAGATGCCACTGTTTTTATTCGGCTAAGTTTAAAACTTGTATCTTAAGCATATTAGCTCAAAAAGAGCGCCTTTATTGCTTAAAACCAGTGAAGAAAAGCCGTTTCTGTTCACTCAGACGGAAAAATTAGTGTTTGAATTTAGATCCCTGTGGCTTGGCATTTCTATTTCATTGTCTCTCAAAACGTTCAGAAATCTGATTTATAACTAATGCATATTTTATTATGATATATAATTTTCTTAAAAATAATAACTATTGAATTTGTGTTTTGACAAAATTATCGTTTTCTTCGACTTCGATCGACTTTTTACAAAAATATCGTTTATTACTCATTTAGTAGTTCCTCAACAGGTGGGCCTAAAAATGAATATGAGCAAGATAGAGATCATTTATAATGCACACGTTCAGCCCCAACCTGTGTTAGTAGAGAATTCTGCACTCGAAATTGTTGATGAGTACATATACCTAGGACATACAGTCCAGTTAGGTAGGTCCAATTTCGAGAAAGAGGTCAACCGCCTAATCCAACTCGGCTTGGGCAGGGTTCAGGAAACTCCGCGACATGTTCTCGTCCAAAATTCCTCAGTGCCTGAAGACTAAAGTTTTCGAACAGTGCGTGTTGTCATTGATGACTTACGGCTCCGAAAAATGGTTGCTAACTTTGGGCCTGATAAGGAGGCTCAGGGTCACTCAGCGGGCGATGGAGAGAGCTATGCTTGGAGTATACCTGCGTGATCAAATCAGAAATGAGGAGATCAATAGGCGAACCAGAGTAACTGACATAGCTCGAAGAGTCCAAGCTTTAAGTGGCAAAGGGCGGAACACATAGTTGGTAGAACCGATAGGCGTTGGGGTCCCAAAGTGCTTGAATGGCGAACTCACACCGGGAAGCGCAGTGTTGGACGACCCCCCACTAGGTGGACGGACGATCTCAAGCTTGTAGCTGGAAGCCGCTGGAAACAAGGGGCACAAGACCGTGCTCTGTGGCGATCCATGCAGGAGACCAGGATGTCTATAGGTTGAGACGACGATAGTAGTTTAAATTACAATCTTCGACACTAATTTCACTAATTATTTAAAATTCCCTGCCATATTTATTTAATTTTGTGTGTACGTTGAGAAAGTGCGTCACAAATATACTTTATATTAAAAGTTCCAAATTCAATGGAGGTTAAAAACATATAGCTCCCTCGCCTCGCCTCGTAGCTTTAGTTTTAAGATACCGTAACTGATTATCACCATCATGTTTTTTATGTAAGTAATTTTTTACGTCAATAAGTGTACAGTGTACCTATATTGAATAAATGAATTGAATCTTGAATTGAATCTTGAATCTATATTTTCGTAAGAATTCATCCAAAAATAAATTCTATTTTAAAAATCATATAGTTGATATTCTGATTGATATGAATAAGAAATTGATTATTTGATAATAATAATATAAGCCTAATAAGGTTGTATTTAAAATGATGTGATGGAGTTTCAGAACATTACGTGGTCCGTAATTTTCACCTTATACATACATGAAACAAACGATAGTTTCGTAAGAATTAAGTCAACGCGTAAATAACTATCTCAATACTCAAAATACAAATAAATCTAAAATCAATACTTGGTGATTTTTTTTAAAGAAAATACAATTTCATAAAATATTGCATGATATAAAATAGAGTGAAGGAGTTACTTAACGTTTCGTTAGACAGTGAAATAGACATACCAATCCACAGCCTAATAATCAACCACAGCGTTCTATATCCAAAAAAAAATCTCGCTGAGTGAAAAAAAAGGCTTTTCTTTACTGAATTTAAGCAGAAAAGGGACTTTTTTGAGTTAATTTGGTGAAAATTTTTTTTTATGAAAAAACCGTTTTTTATGGGTCCGTTTGCTTCAGAAAAGACTAATTTTAAGTTAAAAAACATCTACCACATTTTAAATTTTTTCCAATACCGGGATCCCGGGATCCCGGTATTGAAAAAAATCGTTCCGGTATTAATACCGGTATTGAGAAAAACCGGTATTCGAAAGCCCTAGGCGTAGCATGTCACTCTCCAGGTCCTTAACTATACCCATGTAAAAAATCACGTGGATCCGTTGCTCCTTTGCGGCGTGATTGAAGGACAACCCAACAAACAAATATACTTTCGCATTTATAATATTAGTAGGTATGATGTGGGAACATATAGACTGCTAGTCAGTTGTGGGAATATAAACTGAGTGTCAGTTGGTATACTTGTTACATTAAATAATATAACTCTTTCTTTAAACAAAACCAACTGCAGGGTTAGCATGGGCCGGAGATAAAAAATTTATCCCCTGATTTTATCCACTGACAAGAGATAAAATTGACCCCACTTCTCAGAGCACGGCAACAGGGGAGAGGAGAAGTTTATCCCCGTTTGACATTTCACGGGGACTCGGGGGACTATTTATCTACCGTTATTTAGCGTTTTTATTTATTTATTTAGGAATAAAAATGTTATCCTTTCCTCGGGGAGAAAATTGTCTCGGCCCATGCTAGGGGGGCTGCTGAGTTTTCCGGTTCTTCTCAGTAGAATCTGCTTACCGAACCGGTGGTAGAGTCTTGACATGTCATAAGTGATATAAGACATGGGACAACCCACGTAAAATAAATCCATACTAATATTATAAATGCGAAAGTGTGTCTGTTTGTCTGCTACGCTTTGACTTTCCAATTTTTTCAAACGATTTTTATGATATTTGGTACTAGAGGTACCATTTCGAGGAAGGACATCTAAGGCTACTTTTTATCCTGGAAAATTAAGGAAGTCCCCCGGGATTCCTCATCTAGTCCTCAATATTTTTTTTTAATTGCGTGACAGGCTTGCGCTTGACGACAATCATGCTTAGTGCAAAGCAATGATGAGGTCTAGGTTGGAACGCGCTTGCCTAGAAGATGCCTCACTCTTGCCTTAAAGGTACTTAAGTTATATGTGGCAGTTAAATCACTAGTTAAATAATTAGTTATTCAGTAGTTAAATCATTTTATTTCACACTTACTTGCATACTTACTTTTTAGTGAAAATTATGAATGTATTAAAGCTATTGAAGATTTTTTAGCTACGAGTACGTGGCCGTACGCCCACCAGACCATAGAAAATTCAGAAATTATAAATTCCCAAATTGACCCTTCCGGGGATTGCACCCGGGAGCGCAGCGCCACCACTACAGCCCATTAACGTCCCACAGCTGGGCACAGGCCTCCACTCTCATAGGAGAGAGGGAATTAGAGCTTAGATCCACCAAAAAGCACGCTGCTCCAATGTTAGTGATAATTACCGGGACCGACGGCTTAACGTACGCTCCGAAACACCGCCAACTTCCTAACTAAGGGCTAGTAATGAGTATTTCTAGTCAGAAAACCCCAATACTTAATTATGGCCCGACCCGGGACTCGAACCCGTGACCGCGTCAGCCGCAGTCGAACACGCTGACCACTAGACCAACGAGGCAGTTCCGTCAAATATGCTACTACCTATTCACCATTAAATAAACAAAAGGCATTTATAAGGAAGCAGTAAAAGAAGCTGGCATTTTATAAAGGTAGGTGAAATGTTTATAACGCCTGTAACTTCAACCCGTCTTTTGCTATTGTTTTATGTTCCCTTTTATTTACCTTTTACAATAGTACCATTTGATGTTTAGCGCGTCATATCTTTTAGGTACTGCAATATGGTACCCTTATTGTACCTACAATAACTCGCTGGTCTAGTGGTTAGCATGTTTGACTGCTGCCGACGAGGTCCCGGGTTCGAGTCCCAGGTCGACCCATTATTAAGTATTGGGTTTTTTTGACTGGAAATTTTCATTACTAGCTTTTTCCTATTCTGTGGTACTAGCCCGGTGTTAGGAAGTTGGCGGTGTTTCATCCCCGTGCCTCGTAGAGCACGTAAATGAGTCGGTCCTGCGCCTGATCTCTCTCCGGTCGTGTCGGATTTTCCTTCCCATCGGGTTACGAGAGTAAAAGAACAGATAGTGTATCTGTGTATCTGCGCACACACTTGTGCACTATAATATCCCCGCGTAGATGGCTAATCTCTCTGGAGATTGGTCGCCGTGGCCTAAATTTGTTCGGGAGTATCTATCATGCTGTAAGATAGAGAGTTGAAACAGCTTTACTTTTACTCTTGTAAAATTGCTTGAGCGTCTATAAGCCTTAATCCATACTATATAATATTATTATATTGAATTTGATGAAATTTGGTGAAATTATAAGGATAGTTTGTATCCCAGGGAAGGACATAAGCTACGTTTTATCCCGGAAAATTAATGAATTCCCGCGTGAACCACAAAAACCTAAATCCACGCGAAATCGCGGGCATCAGCTAGTCTATAGTCTATAGTCTATACTAATATTATACTTAAATGCGAAAGTTTGGATGGATGGATGGATGGATGGATATGTTTGTTACACAATCACGCCGGAACGGCTGAACGGAAATGGATGAAATAGACTGTCACATCTATGACAATGAAATATACTACAATCTGGCACAGACATAGATTATAGTCTGGAATAACACATAGGCTACTTTTTATCCTGGAAAATTAAAAAGTTCCCCTGGGAAACAAAAAATCTCAATCCAAGCGGGCAAAGTCGTGGGCATCAACTAGTTTAACCTAAATCTTATACCACAAAAAGTTCGCCATATGCTTTTATGTCTGTTAAAACGTGTCACCGCCGTATAGTAGCGTATATTAACACAAATTTTAAACAATGGCCGCCAGTGTTAATATATAACAATACATTGTTAACACAAGTTGTTGCTCGTAAAATTATATTGTATAGGACTTTGCTTGAAATCACGCTCTGTGTAGGGTCGCCATATGATTTGACGAGGGTTTGACGACCTCCGTGACGCAGTGTTGTTGTCTTAACGTGCGGAGGTCCCGGGTTCGATCCCCGGCAGGGTCAATTTAGGAATTTATAATTTCAGATTGTTTCCCTGGTCTGGCCTGGTGGGAGGCTTCAGCCGTGGCTAGTTACCACCCTACCTACAAAGACGTGCCGCCAAGCGAATCGAAACCGTGTAGAAACCGAATAGGGGTATGGGTTTAATATAACTGCCATACCCTAACAGGTTACCCCACTACCATTTTAGACTGCATCATCACTTATCATCAGGTGAGATCGCTGTCAAGGGCTAAGTTGTAGTGGAATAAAAAAAACACAAATGTCGCCTTATACTAATATAAGTCTGTTAAAACGTGCGCGGCGTAAAGGTAGTAGCGTATATTAACACAAATTTTAAACAATGGCCGCCAGTGTTAATATACAACAATACATTGTTACGGCGCGTTAACTTCGCAACACAAGTTGTTGCTCATAAAATTATATTGTATAGGAGTTTGCTTGAAATCACGCTTTTTGTAGGGTGACCATGATTTGACTAGGGTTTGACGACCTCCGTGGCGCAGTGTTGTGCGCTGTTGTCTTAACGTGCGGAGGTCCCGGGTTCGATCCCCGGCAGGGTCATTTAAGGAATCTATAATTTCTGAATTTTGCCTGGTCTGGCCTGGTGGGAGGCTTCAGCCATGGCTAGTTACCACACTACCGGCAAAGACGTGCCGCCAAGCGATTTACGTTGCCGACTCGTAGTCACACCAGATTATCACACCAGTGTGACAAACAGGATTTTTTTTCTCGTTTGTCACACCACTGATTTTTCCACACCATGTATACGATAATTGCTAGTGCAGTACCTACATATTCTAATAACGTCGATCTGCTGATCGGCGTTTGCCGACTTTCATTCTTTACTGACTACCTATACCTATCGATTTTCTCATATAGGTACTTTTAGTTATATTTCTGCCGACTTTTTCATAATAAGGTACAAAGTGTTTTCATTTCTTAGTAAAAACAAAATAAAACTAATACAATGGGCCGTGAAAGCGTAGCAGACAGACAGCCAGACAGACACACTTTCGCATTTATAATATAAGTATGGATTATATACAAGTACTAGAGGACGCTAGCGACTTCGTTCGCGTGGCTTAAGTTTTTAGGGTTCCGTACCCAAAGGGTAAAAACGGGACCCTATTACTAAGACTCCGCTGTCTGTCTGTCTCCAGGCTGTATCTCATAAACCGTGATAGCTAGAAAGCTGAAATTTTCACAATTGATGTATTTCCGTTGCCGCTATAACAACAAATACTAAAAATTAAAAAAATATATATATTAAGGGGGGTCCCCATACAATAAACGTGTTTTTTTCGTATTTTTTTGCTCAATATTAAAAACGGTAACAGGTAGACGGTTCAAATTTTCACAGAATATTAACTTGTATATTACCTTTCAAAATAAATAATTAAATATCAATAAAGTAAATATTAAAGGGGGGCTCCCATACAACAAACGTAATTTTTATTTTTAATACGTCATAAATCGTAAAACTTACTACAGGTTTGTACGGAACCCTCGGTGCGCGAGTCCGACTCGCACTTGGCCGGTTTTTTAATTCCCACAGGCATGCCTTAATTTTCCGGGCTAAAAAGAAGCCTGTGTCACTCTCAAAGTACCCAACTTAAATTTCAAAAACTTTAAAATCCGTATTTCATCATTAGCGGAAGCCCAAGTACCATGGCTATAGCGGCTTGAAAACGACGGATTTTCATACAAACTTTCAACCCCTATTTTACCCTTTGGGGTGGAATTTCGAAAAACCCTTTCTTAGTGGATACCTAGTCTTCACAAAGAACACATTCTCTAAATTTCATGTCTCTAGGACCAGCGGTTTAGGCTGTGCGTTGATATATAAGTCAGTCAGTCAGAACTTTGAATTTAATAGAAGATTAGCTGATGCCCGCGACTTTGTCCGCGTGGTTTAAGTTTTTTTTTTATTCCCGCGGGAACTCCTTAATTTTCCGGGATAAAAAGTATCCTATGTCCGTCTCCTGGTTCTAAGTTACTTCGCCACAAATTTTCAGCCAAATCGGTTCAGCTGTTCTTGAGTTATAAATAGTGTACCTAACTACTTTCTTTTATATATACATAATATTATTAGGAAATGATTAAAACTTTCAAGTGGTGAAATATCAATGGGACATTTCCTTGAAACATTGCGTTAAAAATATAAGCTCATACGTAATTTGAAGGTTTTTAATTTAACCAAGTAGTATAACTAGGGACAGCACTAGTTAGGAATAAAGGGTGTGGAAAAATCAGTGGTGTGACAAACGAGAAAAAAAATCCTGTTTGTCACACTGGTGTGATAATCTGGTGTGACTACGAGTCGGCAACGGCGATTTAACATTTTTTTATTCCCGGGGAACTCCTTAATTTTCCGGAATAAAAATTAGCATATATGTCCCTCATCCTCAAATATACCCATGCAGAAAACCACGCTGCTCTGTTGCGGCGTGATTGATAGACAAACTAACAAATAAACACACTTTTTCATTTATAATAATATTAGTATAATTTAAACCGTAAAAGACCTACTGACAGTCCCAAAAAGCGTGACCAATTTTGATTTTGAATTTACCTACTAACCCTTTGTCCTAGGTGAGCGATGAAAGCGACGCGACCCAACGTGACGCGATACGACTCATTAAAAATAACAAATTTATCTACGCGCCAATACCTATAGGCTAGGACGTGAAGGGTCATCTAATGTTTGATAAAAAGAAAGTAAAGAAAGAAAGAAAGTTTATTCGACGATGGTGTCACAGACAAAACAAATTGCAGATGTAACAATTTCATCTGTGACACCACCCAGAATGGGTGTACAGCTCAGCTTATGATTCTATTGCGTCGTGTTGTCGCGTTTGTCACTGACGTAGAACCGTGTCTCTGTTTATCACATTTGTAGCTTAATCTCTTTCTAGCCTGAATGGAAATTTTATCGTCACTGGCTCCATTTCTCATTTTCTTTAGGTACCTACCTAAGGTTTCAAAATTCCTTCTTAAAAAAATTACAAAAGAAGCTCCTTTGAACCAAGAATAGGGATGATGCCTATGTCAAAATTAAATTATTTCTTACTGATTAATTATTAACTATAGGTCTTTCAAAAGACCGTTATTTCAAATCATCGGTTAGCTTTAAGTTTGATAAACGCGCGCGTTAATAAAAAAAAGTGCGATGAAATTTGATGAAGTCGCAAGTACAACTATGCATTTCATACAAACTTCCATACTAGAAACGCGTTTTTGAGTCGCTGTGAGGGACGAGTGTCCTAGTTGCTAGTTGCGATAACGCATATACTAAGTCGTTTGTTTGTTAAGCGACATGCGATATGTATTGCGATTGATAAGCAACGTTGACCCAAGTCGGTAACTGGATGGATGAACGAATTTGGCCTTTTCGTTTCCTCTGTGCCTCGGAGAACACGTTAAGCCGTCGGTCCCGGTTATTATCACTAACATCTGATAATACTCGTTATAAAAACCCAAGAACTTCAATACTCTTAGTCGATTCGTATGCGGAAAGACGTGGGAAATGGGAACCCACCGCATTATTATCCCAAGAAAACTCCTACTATTATGTGATTAATGGAAAGGGGTCACGAACCTTTAGCAATGAATACAACGCTGACCAGAGAGAGAAAAAGAGTTGCTGATTTGATTGAGTTGGGTTCATCTCTATTCCTCTATTTCCCGTCGGGATAGGAATAAGCTTCCTCATATCATGGCCACCCTACAAATCGGCGTCAAAACATAATAATCTCGCAAGCAACTCTGGCAGCACTGTTAGACCGTCTGTTCTGCCGTGACACTTTAAACAATAAATAATCTGTACCTACGTACTTTTTCGAAATTACCTAAAGTAGGTGGCAGAAAGGGGGTGGATGAGGAAGGCGGAGGACCGTGTTTGGTGGCGCGCTCTCGAAAAGGCCTATGTCCAGCAGTGGGTGCATACTGCATATAGGCTGATGGATGGATGGAAGCACTTTTTATTTTACTACAAGTTAGCCCATGACTGAGATATCACCCAGCCCCCTCTTCTCTAACACAGTGGCCTATATTTTTTATCCATTATGAAATAAAAATAACATTTTCGTAGCAAACTTCATTGGGCAAAAAAATGTTTGTCAGCGGCTTTCATTTTTTGAAAGCCACTATAATATTGACATTATTTTTTTCACCTCTCTAACTCGAAAAGCGCTCCTTTGCTGCTTCAAACCAGTGATCAAAACTCGTTGGGGATCATCCCCCTCGATGGAAGCCAGTCGCCAAGCTGGTCTGAATTGGCAATTCTTTCAGATGAGACTTTACAGTCTAATTCGAGTAATGATTACGTGTCACGTAACAGTTTTTGTTCACCCCAATGAGAAAAAGTGGTTTGAATTTAGAACGCTGTGGATTAGGCATTTCTTTTAAATCATAATCATTTATTTGGTGATTGTAGGTTAATAAAAGGTCATATCAATAAAATGAAATCAACAAACAAACACATGCTTACCTACCCCTAATCTGTTTTTCTACACGACATCGTCACTAATATTACCGTGATATCGTACCGGAACGCTAAATGGTTTTGCGGTACGCTTCTGTTTGTAGGGTGGTATTACTATTAACAGCTGAAGCCTCCTACCAAACTAGACCACAGATAATTTAGAAATTTTTGAATCTTCGACCCTCCGCATAGGAAGCCTAAATCTTAACCACTATTTCTATCACCGCTATATTCTTAAAATATTCAACAATTCACTCATATTTAACTCTACGCATAAGCATATTTGTTTTTTCCCTTCCAAACGAAGTGATGGATCGGCCTTAAATATTCCGTGACCAGTCCAAATTCCTTTTTCTTCCCTTTTATATCCGGATACCTATTTAAATTAGCCGCAATGGCATAGAGGTTAAGACCTAGGCCTGCTATTCAGTAGGCCTGGGATTCAAATCAATCTCAAACATTATTGAAGTGAAAACTTCTTTAGCCGCGTTGAGCACTTTTTGGGAGGGGAAAATCTTATGGGTTCGCGTCGCCGACATGCTGTGACGTATTGTGCAACATTAGTGCTGTGTATATCTTTACAAGTAAAATTGAATGGATTTAGTAAAAAGTTTAATGTGTATATAATATATACTGTACATTGTTTATTTAATATGATTGTATATTAATATTGTCATTTCAATTAAATTGTATTTATATTTTGTCATGATCTTGTACAGCCCGTAATATATATTTTGAAAAATAAATAAACCATAAAAACATACAGGTATATAGAAGTAATTGTTGCTCTTAGTTTCAATAAAATAGATGTGAAAACCAGATTGATGTTGATAATTTTAATTTAAACATTATGAAATTTCAAATTTTAATTCTAAAATTCTAAGTTATAAGTTTTCACTTCTATCCTTCACACCTTAGGCTGCATCTCCACTTGCAAGCAGATCAGAGGCCCTATTGTATAAGCAAGTCGTAATCATTTGACAGATTTGAACGTATTACTCGAACTGTTTAAGGAGTTCATACATGCTTTTTGACGTGTAGGCATCTATGAACTTCTTATGCAAGTCGAATTATACGTTTGACAAACTATTACGATTACGATTTCCTTACACAATCGGGGGGCTGATTGCAGCTAAGCACCAGCCTATAAATTAAAAAAAAACAGCGCTCACTATTGCGCCAGGGAGGTCAAGATTTTAGAGTAGGCCTTAAAACTTAAGGAAACCATAAGGATACGAAGTTTAATACGCATATTTGTTTTTCCCTTACCAACTAAGCAGTGATTGATCGTGCGTATTCCACGGCCACTCGAGTTTTTTCTTTTATCCGGATATTCTCGATACTCGGACAAAGGTTGATTATGATTGATGCGAGTTGACAGCGCCGCAACATGCCTAATGGCCGCCTATTAGTGATGTGACACCTTTATCGATAGCCATACTTATCGATACTTTGATTATTTACTTTTTAATGCTCAAAGCATCTATAATATTAAAAAAACTAATCTGGAAAACTGTAAAAGCGTCCTTGTTTTAAAATATAAGTGATAAATTCTATAAAATTATAACCCAAATAAATAAACGCAGTAATTGCCTTGCAACTAAAAGTAGATTCTCGTGCAGTTTTCTTGTTTTTCCTTTTCTAATGCGTATTTCGCGGCCACTCGGGTTTTTCTTTTGTCCGGATATACTCGATACTCGGACAAAGGTTGATTATGATTGATGCGAGTTGACAGCGCCGCAACATGCCTAATGGCTGCTTATTAATGATAGTACACGTTAAGTTTTACTTAGCGATAAAGATAAAGACTATTAAAAGCGTCCTGATAGTGACAAGACTGACATCGATGTTTAACTTACCGTAGTTTTCTTTTATCCTGATATTCTTGATACTGGACTCATGCGAGTACAGCTTATGATTCATGCGAGTTGACAGCGCTGCAATACTAAAATATTAAAATTATTAAAATAAAAATCTGGATTTACTTTATCGATAGGATGTTATCGATGGTTATTTGACTCGCATCACTAGATTGTTTTTCCTGCCCACAAAAAAGAAATTGAGCAATTTCTTAATAGCACAATGACAATTCAATATTATTGTTGGAGCACTGCTTTTAAATATTTCCATGCTATTTATACGTTTTCAAAAGATTTTTCTATCGCAATACCTACTCGAGGAGAAAATTAAATATTTTTCCTAAACGATGCTAAGGGGGAATACGCACTACGGACAGGGCATCAGAAAACATCCGCACGTCGCGTCGCTGCGTCGCGTCGTAAGAGAAACTTTGAAACGTAGGTTTTTTTTATTCACTACAAGCTAGCCCTGACTGCGATCTCACCGGATGGTAAGTGATGATGCGATGATGCAGTCTAAGGTGATAGTGGGCTAACCTGTTAGGGGCATGGCAGTTAATTAAACCCATACCCCTATTCGGTTTCTACACGGCATCTTACCGGAACGCTAAATCGCTTGGCGGCACGTCTTTGCCGGTAGGATGGTAACTAGCCACGCCCGAAGCCTCCCACCAGGCCAGAACAGGGAAAATTCAAAAATTATAAATTCCCAAATTGACCCCTGCCGGGTATCGAACCCGAGCTCAACACTGCGCCACGGAGGGCGTCAGGTTGCAACTAGTTATGACCTTCCTGATAAAGCTCAGTGGAATTTTCCAAATACAGGATCAACGCTAATAAAGTCAGTTTTGTGATGAAGTTTATTTGATGACTAGCAGATGCCCGCGACTTCGTCCGCGTAAAATAAGTTTTTTAAATTGCCACGGGAACTCCCTAATTTTTCGGGTTAATATATGACACTCACAAATAATGTGGCTTTCTATTGGTACCAGAATTTTCAAATTCGGTTCAGTAGATCCAAAGATTACCCCCTATAACGTCACAAACTTTACCTCTTTATAATTTAATTAAATGATGATGACATATTTTTTTTTATTCTATACCGTTTCCTATTCGACATAGAATTTTCATTTCTCTATTCTACATGGAAAGAAAAATATTTATGCTCTATTTTTGTTTTTATTTTATAGATCAATGCTAGTTTTCGTGATTACAAATTCTTATGCTGTGATTTATTTTTTGAATTCTGTTATCAATAATAAATCTTTATTATAGTTTTTTTTGGTAATATTATGTCCAATTAAATTTAAGTCATATTAGCTATAATTTGTAGTAGGTAAGAAAGACAATGAGGCCAAATTATCTGTTTATCACAATTTCTAAACTAAAATGACAGCTTTAAATCTAGTTCTGTCCCTTTCCGCAGCTCCCCTAGCATGGGCCGAGACAATTTTCTCCCCGAGGAAAGGATAAAATTTTTATTCCTAAATAAATAAATAAAAACGCTAAATAACGGTACCTAGATAAATAGTCCCCCGAGTCCCCGTGAAATGTCAAACGGCGATAAACTTCTCCTCTCACCTGTTGCCGTGCTCTGAGAAGTGGATAAGTTAATTTTATCTCTTGTCAGTGGATAAAATCGGGGGATAAATTTTTTGTCTCCGGCCCATGCTAGCCCTGCTGGGTTAGTAATATTTTTGAAAGGGTTAGTAATATTTTTAATGTTAGGTTAGAGATTGCGTACCACAGAATCAGCTCCACTATGTGTTATTTTGAGTTAGTCATTAGTTATTACTTTTTTAAATATTCTTAATCAGGATTATCCGGCGGTGGTTGCTGATCTTTATTCTTCAAAACAACTAGTTCTTCTACTTTGGGTTCAATCTTCCGCGCATCGATCTTAGATGCATCCTCAACCTTAGCCGTTCCATCAGCTTCAGCCCTTCTTTTCTCTTGATCCAAATGCTTTTCAAAGTCCTTTTTCTGTTTCACTCTTTTCAGACGAAATACCTCTTCCCTCTCTTTCTCTTCTAGTTCAGAGGTGATATAGTGTGACGTCACGTTCAGTCTTGGGATAACAATCTTTGCGAGGACGTTTGATTTTCTGTAACCAATGGAATACTGTGATTACTTATTATGTTGGTCTTTTACTTGAATACTTTTGACGACCTCTCTGGTGCTGTGATTAGTGCAGGGGCTATACTGATACCGCGAGGTCTCAGTTCGGGGCGAAACACTAGTATTATAAATGCGAAAGTGTGTTTGTTTGTTGGTTTATTGGTTTTTTGGTTTGTCCTTCAATCACGCCGCAACGGAGCAACGGATCGACGTGATTTTTGGCATGGGTATAGTTGAGGACCTGGAGAGTGGCATAGGCTACTTTTTATCCCGGAATTATTTTGTATTTATATAATTTATAGGTATAATTAAGGAGTTCCCGCGGGAATCAAAAAAACTTTAACCACGCTGACGAAGTCGCGGGCATCAGCTAGTAATATATGAATAGATAAATTCCGAAGTTGACCCTGCTGGGCACCTAGCCCAGGACCTTCCATAGACTCAAGGGGTCATACTGCCAATGCGTAAAGCCATAATTATTATTGTTTCCTTATTGTTGACTTTCGTGTTTTAGAATTACATTAATCCTTATTTTTAGGAACGTCAAGTTACGTGCATCAAACTGTAATTTTGAGTAATATTGCTTAAGTATTGCTTTTAGCGTTGGTCCCCGAACGACTTATTATCTACAGCTTCTTGTATTATAAATCGTACATTGTGTACGAGCGCATTTAGTGAGACGTCCGTCAAGTGTGTATTTCAGGCTTAACAAGTCATAGAATTAAAAGAAAATGAGTTGAATAACTTTAGAATCGCAGAAATCTGAAATGGTTACGTAATGGTACATACTACGTTAAGTTTACGTGACATCAAACTGTAATTTTGAGTAATACCTATTGCTTAAGTATTAATTTAAGCGTTGGCCCCTGAAGGACATTAAATATTATCTACTACAGGTCCTTGTATATCAAATCGTACATTGTGTACGCGCGCATTCAGTGAGACGTCAGTCAAGTGTGTATTTCAGGCTTTACAAGGCATAGAATAAAAAAAATTGAGTAGAAGAGTTTTAAAATCGCAGAAATCTAAAATGGTAAAGTTTTAGTGCAAGGGTTGTCACTCAGGCAAACTGACAGTCACAAGGCTAGACGGAACCAATTTTTTTTCACTTAGAATTGCAAATAAGGACTGCCAACTTAAATAATAATAGCTCTAAGGACCAGTTGCATGTGAAAAGAAGACCAGCAAAAACATAGTAGGCATGTTGCGGAAGTCATACCGTCATAGTATGCAGCACCTATGGTTAAAGTGTAACATTTTTTTCAAAAGTAAACAGCCCTTACTTGGGATTCCCAGTTTTTTTTGGTGGTTTGACTCAAACTTTAATGGTTATCTGTCGGTTAGCGATCAACTAAAAATAATTCAAATAATATGGATTTTTTTCAAAACAAAGTTGTCAAACTCCACTTCTTACTAAGATTCATATTACTGCGTATTTTGATTTAAGTCACAGTTCAAATGTTACAGATTTATCTCACTTGCATAAGTCCATATCGTTCTAACACTAATAAAAGCCTGAGCAAATAAATAAATAATTATATTACATATTTGATTTGCAAAGAATGTTGTACAATATTGTGATTATAAAAATTGCATTCAACGAAGTAAATCAATAGTCTAATTTGAGGTAGGTATAATTACACTAATCCGAAATCAAAGTCCGCTCTATAAATCGCAGCATTAGACTCTACCACCACTTCAGAAAGCAGATTCTACTAATAAAAAATCCCTACTAACAAAATTGTAACAAAAACATTGTGCACGTATTAAACTATCAAGTTCAATTTCGCACGTTGATACGTACAAGAAATTCTCAGTACTAACTCGGAGTTAGGAAGTTGGCGGTGTGTCATCCCCGTGCCTCGGAGAGCACGTAAAGCTGTCGTTCCTGCGCCTGATCTCTCTCCGGTAATGTTGATTATCCTTCTCATCGGTCTATGAGAGTAAAGGAACAGAGAGTGCTCCTGTGTACGTATCAATTTTTGGTACGTATCAACGTACCAAATTGCATCTGTGTAATAAACTAATTTTTATTTTAAAATATTAGTATGTAATATACTAATATTATAAATGCGAAATTTTGGATGGATGGATGGATGGTTTGTTACTCAATCACGCCAGAACGGTTGAACGGATCTATAGATTATAGTCTGGAATAGCACATAGGTTACTTTTTATCCTGGAAAATTAAGAAGTTAACGCGGGAACCAAAAAACCTCAATCCACGCGGACAGCTAGTATTTGAATAATTAGTTATAGTGGCAGCCCTGATCTAAACTCCGGGCGGTTGAATAACAGGGGTGTCACTCTAGTAGTCAATTAACAGAGACAAGTCGAGCTATTTTAGTGTCGCTTTAATATTTAAAATGCGCATTGTCAAAGTTTGCGGTCTGCGGACTGAAACGTATCGGGCTCTATGTTCCTCTATGTAGGTTTAGAGATTAATCATCTGCGCGGGAGATATTACTTATCAAATACATATTATAAATGCGAAAGTTTGGATGGATGTATGGATGTATGGATGTTTGTTATTCAATCACGCCCGAACGGCTGAACGGATCTGGATGAAATTTGGCACAGAGATAGATTATAGTCTGGAATAACACATATAAGGCTACTTCTTATCCCGGAAAACTAAGGAATTCCCGCGGGAACCAAAAACCTCAATCCACGCGGACGAAGTCGCGGGCATCAGCTAGTAGTGCATAAGTGCGCAAACACAAGAGCACTCTCTGTTCCTTTGCTCTCATAGCCCGATGAGAAGGATAATCGATATGACCGAGGAGAGATCAGGCGCAGGACCGACAGCCTTACGTGCTCTCCGAGGCACGAGGATGACACACCGCCAACTTCCTAACTCCGAGCTAGTACTGAGAATTTCTTGCCAGAAAACCCAATACCTTTAACAATTAGGCCCCGACCCGGGACTCGAACCCAGGACCTCGTTAGCCGTAATCAAACATGCTAACCACTAGACCGATGAGGTTTTACATAATTACGGTAGACCCTACAGGAATAGTTCAGCTACAGGTAATATAAGTATAGATTGGTAGGATAGAATCAATTATAATTACTTGGAGTGCTATCTTTAGCTATCATTTAACCAATTTGCCCTATCATCAAACCAAGCTATACAATTATGAACGTTCGTATAATGTCAGACGGTTCTCTTCAAGGAAGGAATTATTTATTACCACTATGACTCGTTCTTTCGATCCTCAATCCATACTTTACGAACTCAATAAGTACTAAGTACATAAGTAGTACTTTTATACTTTACGATAGGTGTAGTCGAATTTAGGTGTTATTTAAGTGTTCATCAGACTTTGTTGAAATGCCCAGTTGTTTTTCGCACTTGCATGAATACGAATTACGAACACACACACGAAACGGTGGTACACGAAACGCATTTTAGTGCATGTCTGGCAGCGAATATTGTGGCTTTCCGTATTCAGTTCGTACCCAAAGGAGGGACCAGTTCGTCCCCAAAGGAGAGATGAGGTAGGTGCGCTTTTCTAAGGACCTAAAACAACTGAAATATCGTTCAGTGTACGTCCCCTTCAAGTACGAATTAGATACGCTTTTTCAGCTACTTACAGTCCCACAAACTTACTGACTCGGTGGCCAAAATTGGAACTAATTTTTATGCCTGTTTAGTTTTTGTCTTTATTTTATTTTTCATATCTACTAGCGACGCTGTCACCGGGACAGATAAGTTTGTGTGACTATACCGCAAATGATAAAGTGAACAGAAATCCAAATTGAGCAATTCGTGCCTATCCTTTTTTAGATTTTGAATGTGAAGGTATATTATTATGTTTGTTTGTTGGCCTGTTTCAATCATTCAAGCAGGGCAACGGATGTACAAGATTTTGCATGGGTATGTATAGTTTAGAATCTGAACATAGGCTAGTTTTCATCCCAGAACAATCAAAGAGTTTCCCATAACTTAAATACACGAGGATGAAGTCATCAGTATTTAGCATTTAGTGTAAATCCTACTATCCTACTTCCTATTATTCCCTTACTTCCTATTATTACAATAATAAGAACTTTTAGTTAGTACAAACTTGACCACATGTATGAAAACTTATTAATACTCTAAAATATGTGAAACTGTAGCACCATCTCTTATACTACTAACACCAACTCGTTTAGAATGCGTTGGCTCTAGACTGGATTTTAAAAGATGGGACATAGCTGATATTATTAGCTAGGTCTTCAGTTCAATCATTATCACATAGATGTCGTATCGTAAAGTGTAAAAAGCTTAATTAGTTTATGATTCTCTTTGGTTCTAAAATCCGGGGCATTCGATTATGAATATTATATTGTTCGTTGGAAATATCGATTTTGAATCGGATAGTACTTAAATGCAGTTGCATTAATTGTTATAATATTTAGTAGTTGGCTCTTTGTGGAGCTCGAGTTGATACTCCATATACCCAGCAAATATTGAGTTTTAGTCAAGGACTTAATATGTTTTAATATCGTATAGGTTTTAGTTTGGTTTTAGTATTTTATTGGATCTTTTTCGCGCAAAGGACTTGTCTAAGATTGGGCCTTGAACATGAACAAAGATGATTTTAATACACGTGAATAGAGATCCTAAAATATGGCTTTTAGAATTATTTAGACATTTTTAAAGGACCCCAATTTAGAGAAAAATATATTTTTATTTTGTGGCTTTTTTAGATCTTTGTCTGAATTTTATCAACAGTAAAAAAAAAACTTGATTTTTTTTGTCACGTATGTCATTGGGTGATTGTCAAATGTCACTGTCAATTTTGTTTATCTTAGTTTATTGGTGATTTATTGTTGTCTATTAATTATTTTACGAATGTCTCAAATACTCAATTATTATTTATTAATCTTATAATGTTGTATGTACTACCTATGTAGTGGAAAATGGGTAGTTAATCGAAATGGAATATTAATAATCACTATTAATGCGCATTACCCAAATTTTAGTGTTGCCATCCATCGAAAAATATTTTCTACAAACGATATTTTTCATAATTAATTTTTAAAAAAACGGGGTTTTCTAAAATTATTATTTAAATGACGTTTAATGTTATATTTTTTTCTCTTTCACGTGATGGCAGTTTGGTTCTGGTTCATTGACACTCAGAATAAAAAACCACCCTCCATACTGAACTGGGACATGTCCTTTAACATCGATGTCCTTAGTTGGGTATACAGCGTAATCTATATTTATATAAAAAAGCGAAATACCACTCATTAACTGACGCAGGAACTATAAAGCATACAGACTTGAAATTTGGAAGGTAGGTTCCTCCTATGGTGTATGAAGAATTTGAGAAAATTGAAATGAAGGTTGGAATTTTGTATGTTCTAATTGAAAATTAATGATTGCAGGTTCTAAGTTTTTGAAGTCGGCGTTAAGTATTATAGCGGTATATTAGTATAGCGGTATTAGTTTTAAATAATAAAAACCTGCCGAAGCTATATAGCCGCTATAAGTAGGCCTTTTGCAGCGGAAAAATCTCATAGGAAATCAGAACTTGTACGCGGACGAAGTCTCGGGCGACCTCTAGTTTAGGAATAAGTAGTTTTGCTCGGGCTAAATTTCTAAAAATTCTTAGTTATTAGTAACTAGATGATGCCCGCGACTTCGTCCGCGTGGATTAGAGTTTTTTGATTCCCGCGGGAACTCCTTAATTTTCCGGGATAAAAAGTAGCCTATGTCCTTCCCCGGGATATAACTTAACTCTATACCAAATTTCAGCAAAATCGGTTGAAAAGATGGGCCGGGAAAGCGTAGCAGACAGAGAGACAGACAGACAGACAGACCGACACACAGACACACACACTTTCGCATTTATAATATTAGTATGGATACTACAAGGTACTATTAAGTATTTTGAGGTACTACAACACTGTGGTGGTAGAGACTCGGTAGGTCTGTAGCCTGTCTGCCCAAGTACCTACTTAGCTCTGATTTTTAAAATGGTTACAGTGACAGGTATTGTCCGTTTTTTAACAGGCCTTGCATTAACGGAGAACAAAAACATCATTAGGAAACCTGCCAAAATCCTGAGAGTCCTCCATGATGACATCAAGGTTTTATTTTCGATGAAATTATTTAGTCCGTATTTTTATGAAGAATTTCGATTTATTTTTCTTTTATCTGTATTTTATTAAGACGTTGCCCGCCCAGGCCGAGTCGTCACGCCTCTTCCTTTATTTACTGTGCAATAAATACTTATTGTTCCGCCATATTGGATTTACATAATGACCTTAAAAACCAGCGACATTTCATGTCCCTAGAGCGTGCATGTCTCGCAAAACTGCCTGAATACGAGTATGCCTGGTGTTACACAAGTTGTGTTTTTTGTTTAACAATAAATTATCGTCAGCTCTATTTTCATATCTGCCGATAATTATAAAAGAATATACCTATTCATTACAAACCATACTAATATTATAATTATGCGAAAGTGTGTCTGTTTATTCGGCTGTCTGTTAAATTTTAACGGATCATTCGTGTAAGTGATTTTGAGGAAATTTAGTGACTCACTCGAGTTCGGTCCACGAAGTGGAACAATAATTACGAGACGTTTCCTTGGTTTCTGCAGGGATGAATTAATTAGTAGGTATTTTATGTTAGGTATCTTCAGTTTCATTATTTATATTGTGTAATTTGTTACTATTTTTAATTTATTTGTTTTTTTATTTTTTTATTTATTTAGTTAATGTATTTATTTTAATCTAAGAAGCTTGTATTTACCTCAAGGCGCAGACGCTTATACATTGAGGGCAAACCTCTGTGGTTTTTTCAATGTATTATAAAATATGTGTGTTTTTGTAAATTTGTACGTTGATAATTAAAAAAAAAAAAATATTATTATGATTGAATTATCGGTCATAATAATTAGATGATGATATTACTAGCCGATACCCTCAGATTCATCCACCAATCGTGGGAACTCTTCGATTACCAAAAATAATTAAATATATCAAAGCGATCTTTGTGCCATATTTCGCCTAGATTGGTAACCGATTGGAACCGTAAAATATTTCAGACAAATAAAGTTTCGTATTTAAAATATTAAGTTTGAGTAGTCGCTCATATTATGGCCATTTCATGAGTGTAAAAGAGCTTTAGCTTTTAACAGTGTTAGATTCATTCCACGATTCGAAAGCACTTGTAAAAGTTTATTTAAAAACCATTTGAATTTTGAAGTTTTTAAATATATATATTATGATTTCTTTTAAATGATTGAGATCGAAGCTACGTAAGTACATATTATATAATAACTAACTTTACCGTTTTTGACCGCTTAATGCATGAGTTTTGTAACTCCAGTACAGTAACAACTCCATGTCTCACAAACATAAAATTGATTACGCATAAAGTTGTAAAAATGGTATCAATTTATGCTTCATTGCTCATGAGGATATTGTTCCCCAAATCGTATGTCTCTGTTTCTAGTAGGTATTGTCCTGGATACCTACTAATATTATAAAAACAAAAGTATGTTTGTCTATGAGCTCTTCACGGTCCATCGTTGCTTTAGTTAGGTACTCGAAATAAACTTCCATTTATCTATTCACAAATTTAATTTCCACTAATCGTAGAGTTCTGAAGATAGCAGAAATACCTTGAACAGTATTAATTATTTAATGAAGCGTGTCATCGATCGCGACCAATTGACACAAAATGGCCGCCGTACAGGGTTGCCATCCTAAGAAAAGATTCTTTTTTTATAGGTTACTAGCTAATGCCCGCGACTTAGAACCGCTGTACACTATTTAACCGTGGAGGATGGAATTACTAACAAGAGAACTATATCTAGCATTGGTGGATCAGTTAAGACCTGTGGCAACGACGATTATTACAACTATTTTTTTAATGAAATACAAGTTAGCCCTTGACTGCGATCTCATCTGATGGTAAGTGATGGCAGTTATATTAAACCCATCCCCTAATCGGTTTCTACACAGCTTCGTACCGGAACGCTAAATCGCTTGGTGGCACGTCTTTGCTGGTAGAGTGGTAACTAGCCACGGCTGGTATCCCACCAGGCCAGACCAGAGAAAATTCAGAAATTATAAATTCCCAAACTGACCCTGCCGGACGAACCCGGGACCTCCCACGTTAAGACAACAGCACTCAACACTGGGCCAAGGAGTTCGTCATACAACAAATCAACGCTAACTAAGTATATAGATTATAGACTGTAAGTAGTAGAGTAACTGTTGGTACTTAGATCAACAAAAAAAAAATAGCGATGACATCGGTGGCAACATGGTGGCAACCCTAGCCCCGTGCAATTTCGCCGCCATCTTGTCCATACGTAAGCACCGTGTGGTCAATTTGATGATGAATATTAGAAAAGGATCAAATTACGTCCATTCCTGTTGGAAAATAATTTATTTGTCCATCTACTGCATTCGGTCTGACATTTCGCATAAAATTAAAAGGTTTTAGGGCGGAAATAGACGATTTGTTATTGTGCTTAGTCTATACTAAGCTATCACACAGGTAGGACTGTCCCAGTTAGAGGGACCGGGGACGTTAATACTTAACGTCCCTCTAGCTGGGCACAGGCCTCCACTCTCATAGGAGAGAGGGAATTAGAGCTTAGACCCACCACGCTGCTCCAATGCGGGTTGGCGGCCTTAACGACTATTACCATGTTAGTGATAATAACCGGGACCGATGGTTTAACTTGCTCTCCGAGGCACGGGGGTGAAACACCGCCAACTTCCTAACTCCGGGCTAGTACTGAGAATTATCGTCAAGTCAGAAAACCCATCACTTAAATATGGCCCGATTTCAACCCGGAACCTCGTCCAACCCAACCAACGACCAGACCAACGAGTCAGTTTATTAGTATGGATAATGTTACAATATATTTCCTTTATTTTTTTAGTAAAAAAGAATGTGTGGGAAATCTGTATAGGTACCTATTTTCTTTTCATCCGGTGGAAAAACAATAAAAGAGAAAATAGCATCGTATAATAAATAGCACACAATTGCTTGCGAATTACTAGTCTATCAAAAGATCGATGAGCATGTTGGCCTATTTTACTTTCTTATATTATATTAGCTGAATAACGAATAGCATGACTAGAATCACAGAAGTTAGATTATAATATTACTAGCTGAATGAAGCCAGCGACCTCGTCCGCATGGATTGAGGTTTTTGCAGTTCCCGCGGGAACTCTTTAATTTTCCGGGATAAAAAGTAGCCTAAGTGTTATTCCAGACTATAATTTATCTCTGTCCCAAATTTCATCCAGATCCGTTCAGCCGTTCTGGCGTGATTAAGTAACCATTCAAACTTTCGCATCCATACTAATATTATAAATGCGAAAGTGTGTCTGTATGTCTGTTATAGGCTTTCACGGCTCACCCATTCAACCGATTTTGATTACATTTGGTACAGGGGTAGGTTGTATCCCGGGGAAAGACATAGGCTACTTGTTATGCCGGAAAATTCAAGAATTCCCACGGGAATCAAAAAATCCTAATCCACGCGGACGAAGTCGCGGGAATCATCTTGTTTATAATATTAGTATAGTTAAGTCTAGTATAGATGGCATTCCGAACCAGTGGTCGATTTACTCGACGATTCAAAAGCACTTGTAAAAGTATATTTAAAAACATTTGAATTTTATTTACGGATCAATATTGGGCCATCATTGGTCGCAACGGGAGGAAAAAATCAAAGTTCTTACTTTTAGCGTTTGAAAAATAAACTAAGTATTAGTTAAGTAGTATTAAGTAGTACTTAACGATCGCATAATATTTTTGACCACTTGAATTATCTAAATAGTTAAAAAATAATTATATTAAAGAAAAATTTTACTGATTTCGGATGAGGATTAGCTAGTAAATAAAGTACACTTTTGAATAGCAATTAGCAAGTAACTAAGTAGGTACCTAAAGTGAAGAAATTCGTCACGTTTAATGTTAAACTCCACGAAACTCAATTTCCGGAATGAAGGTAGACTGTTCGCGCGACTTACGTTTGTTTCTTGTGAATGCCCAGACAGCCTAGACACTTGGCTAAACAATAAAGATCTAGAAGATCTAAGAGGTCTAGAACTCTAGACTGAATCCTGGCATACTAACTAACCTTAATAATCATTATTTATACTAGCTTATGCCCGCAGCTTCGCTCACGTTAAAAGCCCTTTTTTAACCCCTTAGGGGCTAGGGCTTAGGGCTTTTAAAGCCCTTTTTTAACCCCTTAGGGGCTGAATATCCAAACATCTTTTCTTAGCGGATGCCTATGTTATAAAAGCTATATCTATATGCCAAATTTCAGCCTGATCCGACCAGTCGTTTGAGTTGTGCGTGGATAGATCAGTCAGTCAGTCACCTTTTCTTTTTATATATTTAGACTAGCTGACGTCCGCGACTTCGTCCGCGTGGATTAAGAGCTTTTTCGGTTCCCGCGAGAACTCTTTAACTTTCCGGAATAAAAAGTAGCCTAAGTATGTATTATTCCAGACTATATAATCTATCCCTGTGCCAAATTTCATCCAAATCCGTTCAGTCGTTCTGGCGTAACAAACATCCATCCATCCAAACTTTCGCATTTATAATATTAAGTATAGATACGAATATTATTATAAATCCGAAATCGTATGTCTGTCTATCTGTCTGTCTGTCTCCTACGTTTTCACGGCGCATCTTTTCTACCGATATTAATAATTTGGTACAGAGATACCTACGTTGCATCCTGTAAAAGGATATAAAGCTACTTTTTATCCCGGTTATCCATATCACGATTACAAATATAGAAGTAGAGTAAATAGACAAGACAATTAGGGCTCTGTAATTCGGCTTAAACGGATTTTTTTAAGATAGCAAACTGTGACATTTAAATATGTATGGTTGAAAAAATAATAATAATATGTTGTTATCAAACCCAGATGCAGCCATTGACGCATCTCGAATTTCAATATAATTTTTTTTTAAATCCCTAAAATCTTTAAATATACCTACCTAGCCGTAGTCACCTCTTAGTTTTTCTTATCCTCTAAAAACATAATATAAAATTTATATTTGTAAATCAAATACATTGTCGAATTATTTTTTATTAAACATTTTTACAAATTTTTTCCTCAATTCAGCCCCGCGCGCCTGTATTTTGATCTCGTGAACTGCGGAGCGCCTTAATCGAATAAACACAACCCTTCCTTCCGTTTACGCAGTTGGATAAAAACGTCGTCCCCACTCCCGGGTCAAAATGTAAAGCCGTTGACCGTACAGGGGGCGTGGTCGCAGACGAGACGCGCAAAAGTGTAAAGTGTTATTTATAAAACACCATCGATCCGGGCCGGACGTCTATAGTGCAAGAGACAGTCGACCGAATGACCAAATTTACATGTAATTTTAGATTTCGTCATTTTGATAATAATTCATAATTTATATTTTCCTATTGTGCTAAAATTAATATATTATCATTTCACAAGGCGGCATCTTAGCTCGAGCTGTAACTTTGGACTGCAGAGGGTCTTGGACATCCTGTGAAACACAACTTTTGCTTGGCTGATACGGCATTTTATTTCTTGAAGGTGATCTAGGTCTGAAGTGAAATATCTACCTAAGTACTTAGGTATCACTTAGGTAGATATTTCACTTCGGACGATTTTGCATCGACGTCGATGCACTGATCTTTTAATTAAAGATGGAAAGGACTTTCCGGACTCTTCGAAATAACCATGGCTTTAGTTTTGCCGACATTGATGGACACTCCTTTAGCTTCTCCAGCCCTTGCTACTTCAGTTAGTAATAGTTGTAGATTAGGTAGTGGTCACAGACGAGACGCGCAAAAGTGTTATAAAACATCATCGATCCGGGCCGGAAGTCTATAGTGCAAGAGATAGTCGCATAGCGCTCGAATGACCGAATTTCGGCCACCACGAAATCAACCGAAACTTTCTATTACTATAAAAATAAAGTGGTTTAATTCTTCCTTACCCGTTGTCCTAAGTGAGCGACAAATGCGACACCGCGACTCAATACGACGCGACGCGACAGATTCAAACAATTACAGCTGATCCTTGTCGCGTAGACAAGTTTGTCATTTTCTATGGCGTCGTATCCGAATTTCGGCCACCCAGAACTGAATACAACAATTTACAATACTACAAAGGTGTGTGCACTCTCTCCGTTCCCTCAATCTCATAATTTTATGAGACAGGTTCAACGATTGGGTACAAAATAGTCAAAACATGTAAAGCCGTTGACCTTGCAGGCAGGAGGCGTGGTTACAGATGAGACAAGTGTCATTTATAAAACAAAACACCGAGCCGGATGTGTAGATACTGCAAGAGACAGTCGCACAACGCTCTGATGACCGAATTTCGGCCACGGCAGCCAATTTGGATGAAGACTAGCCAATTCGCTGCAGATGATCTCTATTTCTATCTCTGAATCGTATTATCTCGTTGCTAATGCTCGTCTCGTAACCTTTAATATTAACACCCATTTCACAAAAAAACTCGGTACAAAAAGGTCTCTCATCAGACACATCGTCAAAGGATAATTGGGTGCGAAACATTAAAAAACCTTTTAAGAATCAAGGCGTCAAATAAAATTAAACTCAAATAATTACGCTCTCATCATAAAGGAAAACCTGCGTCTGTCTCCTACACTATAATGTTTAGCGTGCTAATTGCGCCCCGTCCGTTTGAACTTGGTAATGATTTATTTACCTTAAAAGGTAAAAAATATCAAACGTGCAGACTCTAGGCCGCCTTTGATCGTTTTAATTGTCTGTTGATGTGTTTATGTAGCTAAAAGAGATCTCGTTCAACTTAGAATAATATTGGCCTAGGACCTAACGCATTGGGTGAGTGCCGGCCAATGGGTAAGGGGCTGTGAAGGTAGGTGTACGGTCGCGGTCTGAAAATGTTTACCAGTTTTCACATTAGATTCTTTAAAACACTAAAGCAAGGTATTTTAGTCCAGTCAAATAAGATCTGAAATCAAAATTTTTGCACAAGTTTTTCATTTTTGATATAATGTAGATTTAATGATCATTTGTATCCAAAAACAATGTATACCTAAAGGTTTTCGTGTCTACAACCTCCGGCAAGGGTTGAAAAAAAAATGTCAAAAGTGTTTTTTCGCAATTACTCGGAAACGGTAAAAATTAGACAAAAAAGTTCTGGTAAGAATATGTAGAGCTTAAAATTTTACATAAAAAAAGCTTCTATGACTTTTTTTCCTCCGGTCAAAATTGACTGAGTTAGCGATATATGTATATGGAGTAAATGGAGCTTGCACCCGTAAACTTAAAAACCTCGTTACTTTTTTTCTTGAATTTATTGATGCTTGCACATAATAATATGTACGTCTTTGCTTGGCGGCAAAGACGTGCCGCCAAGCGATTTAGCGTTCCGGTATGATGCCGTGTAGAAACCGAATAGGGGTTTATGGGTTTAATATAACTGCCATGCCCCTAACAGGTTGGCCCGCTACCATCTTAGACTGCATCATCACTTACCATCAGGTGAGATCGCAGTCAAGGGCTAACTTGTAGTGGATAAAAAAAAAAAAAAAAAAAAAAAATGTATAAGAACTAACGATATTTTAAAATTTAGTATATAAGATATTTTAAAATTTAGTTAGTTCTTATTAGGTACTAGTTAGTATCATATGTTCTTATTTGAAATCGGATTATTAATTTGATACGGTCCTATGTCGTCATAATATTGTCTTGAGGGTAACTCGATAGCGCGGTGCAGCGGCTCGTGATATTGCGACATGCGATATTAATCGCTACTAACGGCTACCGAAAAAGCGCCGATAGCCTAGTGGCTATGACGCCCGGCTTCCTATTCGGATGGTCGGGGCTTTGATACCCGGGTGTGAAAGAAAACATCGTCAGGAAACCGGCATGCCCGAGTGTCTACTGTCTACCATCGGGTCAGAAAAAAAAAGTTTATACTTACCTATAAGTATTATCTATACTAATATTATAAATGCGAAAGTTTGGATAGATGAATGGAAGTTTGTTACATCAAAAACGGCTGAGACGGATGAAATTTTGCAAATAAATTAGAAATTTTGATAGATTAGTCTGGAATAACAGATAGCTACTTTTATTCCGGAAAAAGTTCCCGCGGGAACCAAAAAAAACCCTTAATCCAGGCGGACGAAGTCGCGGGCATCAGCTAGTTCTTCTTAAAGAAATCAAAGGTGTGAAGTCTGCCGATCCGGACTTGCCCAGCAGGACACTTGCATCATTGCTAGTGTTATGATTTTTTTTTTTTTTTTTCATTAATATGAGTATAAAGTAATACAACCTATACTCACTAAAATTACAATCTAGCCTTAAAATTAGACTAATGAGTAATTTTACTTTAACCTAAACTTATAATTATCTTATATACTAAGAAGTAGTCCATTGACGCATCTTAGTCTTTCTTTATTCAATTTAAAGACACTATGTTCTTGTGTTCTTTAAGGCAGCACTTAAACTACACTTTCACTAATCACTAATCACTCCTGAGAACTAGCTCAAAGGGTTTTGTCCTTTTAAGTCTCCTTACTAACTGTTATGATTAACGTTAAAATTAATTTGACTAGGTAGGTACCTACCTGAACAAACTCACTTACTTTAGTTTAGAAAACGGGGCGGTTCTTTGTATGGAGACCCCCGCATTAAGCCCTCAGTCGTTGAAACTTGGCAGGGTTGTAGTGTGGTATGAACCAAATAATAAACAAAAATATCCAAAAAAAAACCATGTGGAAGTTAGGTATTTATACCTAAAACTATTCATGACTTAATATTTTTTCGATTTCTTTTTAAAATAATAGTAGTATATTTATTTACACTCAAAACCGATCAAAATAAATAATCATACAGAACATCGATATTTAAACCGATTTTATTATCAAACCTAAACTGCGGTTACGCGTTACCTTCAATTGGGTATAGCATAAAAAACCTTTTCTTTCTGATTTATACTTTTAACTCATTATACTTTATCATACTAGCTCTATTGCCTAGACTATTTGGGCTGCGAGCGAAAATCAGACTTTAGAGAAAAAAAAAGGAACCTTAATAAATAAGGAAAATATTGGATTTAAAATAACCGGCTAGTGCCAATTGATGGTGAAATTTAACATTAACGATAATCATTGATGGTGCAATTGACCCTTAACAACGAGGCTTCAACGTAAAACAATAAAAAATAAATAAAAAAGCAGGCGTTATGCTTACGAGTTTAGTATGTAAATAGTCCGTAATTTTGGATTTCTTTTTTAATAAAAAGTAGGTCGAGTGAACAGTTTAGCACGTAATATAAACGATAAATTTCAGATATTGTGGGAGGCGGGACCGCGGACCATCCTAGCGCTTCTTAATGCCGGCATAGGATGTTCCAAAACCGCTCAAAATCTTTTTTTTTATCCCACCTCGTAAATTGGTACAGATGTTCTATTTCATGAAGTAAGCTGTTTCTAGTAGTGCATATACGTGCACCATAGTTGTAATTCTAATCTGTGTACAGTCCGCCAAACTTATCTGACCACTGACTTACCTGACGGAGCAGCGGATTAAAGTATTTTTGCATAAATGTACTCAAAGACCTGAAGAGTGGACACAGACTTCTTTTTATCCTTGAAAGTGTAAGATTACGTACGGATTTTTTTTATTGCGCTTGACGATAATCGCGCTTAATACAAAGCAATGATGAGGTCTAGGTTGAAGCGAGCGAAGATGCCTATTCACTCTTGCCTTGAAGGTACTTAAGTTGTATTGTATTGTATTGTATATTCTTTATTGTACACCACAAAAACATAAACGAAACAGATAACAAATATGAAAACTTAAGTTATACGTGGCAGAGAATACATGCGCTACCTACCGCTACCTACCTACGGGATTTTAAAAAACATAATTCTAAGAGGACTGCCTGTGAGTATCTAATTCAAAAGTGTAGGTAAGCTCACCAATGATTGCGCTCTTGACAAGTGCCGCGAAGTACTATATAGCCTTAAAACTCTACTCATTCTGAGAAGACATCTCTGTAGTGAGCCGGCAATTGGATAAGATGATGTTTGGATATATAAAACACGTGAAAACAAGTTTGATTTTAAATCAGCCTGTATAGCATATTGAGGTTCACATTTTAATCATGTCTCGGAGAATTCGTTGGCAAAGCCTTCGTGAACGTTAAAGTTACATTTCTATATACAACCTACATACTACCGCTCTGTTCGCTAACCACGGTAAAAGAGAGGGGTGTAGGACTTTTCATTTAATATATTTTTACTAGAAGATTCCAACGACTTCGTCAGGGTGGATTAAGGGTTTTTGATTCCCGCGGGAACTCTTTAATTTTCCGGAATAAATAAATAAATAGATGAATCTTTATTGACCCACACAATTGGGGCTGATTCTGTAGTGCACAATCTCTAAACTAAACTAAAATTAGAGCATTACAAATATTGCTAACCCTTTCATAATACTCCCTTCGGAAAGGGACAGAACTAGATTCAAAGATGCCATTTTAGTTTAGTTTAGAGATTGTGTTATACAGAAAAGTGACTAAATTTTAACAAAATAACTTAAATGGTAAATATGTATTCTAAAACTGTGTGGTCAATGGGCCCACCTCCTCAGCCTGTGCCGAATAAAAAATAAAAGAGCCTATGTCCTTCCGTGGGATACAATCTACCCCTGTACCAAATTTCATCAAAATCGGTTGAGCAGATGGGCCGTGAAAGCGTAGCAGACAGACAGACACACTTTGGCATTTATAATATTAGTATGGATTTGAACTAGGAACATGTTGAAAGGCTTGTTTCTTGATTGTTAAAAGGCTATTTGACGACCTCCCTGGTCCCGGGTTCGATCCCCGGCAGGGTCAATTTGGGAATTTATAATTTCTGAATTTTCCCGGGTCTGGACTGGTGGGAGGCTTCGGCCGTAGCTAGTTACCACCCTACCGGCAAAGACGTGCCGCCAAGCTATTTAGCGTTCCGGTACTATGCCGTGAAACCGATTAGGGGTATGGGTTTAATATAACTGACATACCCCTAACAGGTCAGCCCGCTACCATCTTAGACTGCATCATCACTTACCATCAGGTAAGATCGCAGTCAAGGGCTAAACAGTTCGTCTATTCTACATAGCAGTCTGGTTGTGCAATAAAGTTTAAAAAAAAAGACGTGCTTGGCGGCACGTCTTTTCTAGTAGGGTGGCAATTACTATGTACATTATTTTCGTATTATTTTAATAACTTTATACAACTTTTTCCGGCCGAGTAGACCGCGCACCGTCCGGTTTCGGATTACCACTGCAACTCGAGCGCAAGTCACGCGAGCTTCGATTAACTCGTCAACGAATCAAGCGAAAAATCGTTAGCGACTCGAAAATATTTACCGAGCAATGCGAACGTCTTTTTCGATAATAATACCTACGTGTAATTTTAGACGTTAATCTGTGTAATTATTTAAGCTACTTTAATAGCGGACTATTTATTTATTATATATATCGGATCTAGCCAGGCGAAAATCTGATAAATAAAAAGGCGAGTAGCGATATGGATGACTGAACTGTAGCAGTAGAAAAATACTTGTAATGTCTGCGTAAACCTAGAAGTCTTGTTGTATACCTATTAACGCATCGTTAGCTAGAGCTAACGTGCTAGTAATTTTCACATCAAGAGATTATACAAGTGCATGATTATAAACAGGTTTGTAAAATTAATTCACGCTTGAATAGATATTATCGGTCTCTTGGCGCAAAAACTAAAACAAGTATAACTAATGCTTATAAGTATATATTGAAGTTTTGACAGTTTTCGAATTGGCAAGGTTAGGTTTTTATTATACACGCGTTTAACGAAAAAAAATATACGTACAAGATGCTTCTTGTTTTGACTCCTTTTACTTCTGATATCAGTATCCAGTAAATTTTTCTTCGTTATTCTACTAATAATAACTTAAATCCCTAACACAGATTTGTATGTGTCAATTTTACTTACTTTTTATTATATCAGTGTATCTGAACCACTATCTCTCCCGTTTTTTTAATAAGAAGACGTACTAAGTATGCAAAATCTCAACTTTCTAGATACTAGACGTTGATATGCCAGTCAACCCATTAAGATGTTCAACACTCGAGGAATCGCCAATGCAGAAATGGTTGATGGATCAGTTAATGCGTCTTGAAATAGCTCACAATTATTGTTAATTTGAGATAACAGCAAATAGAAGCTTGTATCAGAATTTACAAGTGCGTGGCAGAAATTTCTGCTAGTGAAGAACACCAGGCTGATAGTAGCTTGAACTGGAAACCGTGTGATTAAACTAAAGAAACCACTTAAAAACCTTGTGAAAAGAGTTATAATAAAACCGACCGGTAATCAAAAATAGAGCCTGACGTTCCTACTATTTCCGATTTCGGAAGCAAATTTGTATTTTTTCGAGTCAGTTGAAAAGGCTGAAGAAAATTTCTCCATGTGCCGAATTCAGAAGCTTTTTGGAAGTCTAACCAAGTGAAAGCTTGTATCTAATAACACGTATGGTAAAAAAGCTGCATAATTAATGTTATAAAGTCTAATTAAACAGGCCAGAATGATCGTTAATGACATCCAGCTTCCTAAAGATAGACGTAAAAAGCGACCAACTACAAAAAGTTGACAAATGGCAAGTGACAGGCGCGTTCAGGGGTAACGGAGGAACACACAACACGCGAACGGGGTAAGTCAGCTGTAAATGTTGTATACTAGGGTTTCTCGATCAGAATCTCTTGGAAGTGAATTGAGATCGAGTTGAAAACTAGAAGTAAGTATATCGTGTTCAATATTCAAATACAAATAAGTACAACAAATTCTAATGAAAATGATTTTTATATAATCTAAATAAACTTTTATATATATATATAGCGAGCAAACGAGTAGGCGGGTCACCTAATGGTAAGTGATTACCGCCGCCCATGAATATTTGCTGCACCAGAGGAACCGAAAATGCGTGGCTGGCTTTTGATCATTTCTTGAAACTTGAAACATTTTGAATATTTACACATTTTATACAAAAGCATAGAAAATAGTATGGAAATTTTGGTAAAGTGTTATATTATTTGCGCAGAAAAAACACCCAAGGGAATTTCCGGTTGCCGGAATTCTGCTTGAATTTTGAGGCCTCTATCATGGTTAAATGATATGAGTGAAACTTTCTTACCCAATCAAGATCAGATAGCTTCCATTATAAATTGCATTTAAAGCACTTTCTACCAGGATCGCAGCAAGGACTAAGTTTATAAAAAATAAATAAAAATAAAAATTGGGAATTTGAAATGATTTTCGGTATACCTACTTAATTGTTTATCAATAATGCAATGTTGAATCGAAGCAGGCGTTACTTTGCGGAAGTCCATGATAATGAATGAACCAGAAGCTTAATTCGCAATTGTGAAGAATTCACAATCGTGCATTGTCGAGTCAACATCTCCTGAGGATGCTCCGGTTTCGGAGTGAAACGTACGTAGAGAGTGATTTGGAGAATTTGTGTAGTGTAGTGCTGTGCCGGTGCGAATTGCTGGGTGGTGGGTGTTCGCATGTTGTCGGTGGAAGACACGCACTACACCACATAGATTTATCTACTGTGGCGGATTATAGCGAATTAAGCTTCTGGTTCAATGCAATGGTAGGGGTCAAATAGCCGTGAGTTCATGCGTGGTACAAAAAAGGCTACTTCGGTAGCCAGATGCCGAATGGACTAGAAACCTGCAAGAGACATTCCGTGCTTGTTATCGGTTTTCTTTTGAAGGCGGCTATGTACTGATAATAATAATTGACCGAGCGAAGCGAAGGTCTCTGAGTCTACTTGAGTGAATTTGCACTTGTCCGTCCGTCCGTCCGTCCGTACGTCCGTCTGTCAGAGCCTTATAACTTCTGAATTACTGAACGTAATTACTTCACATTTAAATAAAATATGTAAACCAATGGCCTCCCGCCGAATATGGCTTAAAAAGTTATAAATATCTTTATTTCAGGGGGGCTCTCATAGAAGCGAATGCAAAGTAAAATATATTTATAAATTTTATATTTTTTATAGCGTTTTAAGGTTGCGGTAAATCATTTTAATGATAATTAGGTAGGAATAGAGTCCAATAAAAAAAATTTTTTTTTTAATTTTTCCCCAAAAATTGACAAAATGGGGGGCTTTCAAAGTGGCGATTTTCTAACGTCCAAAGTTGACCTCAGAACTCTCAATTTTCTGAAAGGCTGAGCCTGAAACTTATCAATTATTTGAATTATATCCTGTACTTGAACAACAAATACTAAAATTAGATAAATATTGTAAGGAAACGAAATTATTTAATTTTTAATGTGCTTCAGTATTTTTAACAGAACTTCACAATGTTGTCAATAGATGGCGCTCTGTACAAGTTTATGGATACCGCGAGGTCTCAGTTCGGGGCGAACCACTAGTTATTATGTACCTAGAATAGAATATGAATATTATAGAAAAATTAAAAAAAATAGCTTGTAGCCTGCATTTTCAAACCGTATTTTTTTAATATTGTTAACGTATCCTTATTTTTGGGAGGCCAAGGTACGTGACATATAACTGTCATTTTGAAATAATGCGATGGTACAACTTACTACCACCCAGTCCACAGTTATTTTGACGAACGCAGGGGCGTAGCGGTGAACGATGTGGTCTAATAAGTAAGACCTTTGTCTTTTTTTTTTTTTTATCCACTACAAGTTAGCCCTTGACTGCGATCTCACCTGATGGTAAGTGATGATGCAACCTAAGATGGTAGCGGGCTAACCTGTTAGGGGCATGGCAGTTATATTAAACCAATACCCCTATTCGGTTTCTACACGGCATCGTACCGGAACGCTAAATCGCTTGGCGGCACGTCTTTACCGGTAGGGTGGTGACTAGCCACGGCCGAAGCCTCCCACCAGGCCAGACCAGGGAAATTCAGAAATTATAAATTTCCAAACCCTGCCGGGGATCGAACCCGGGACCTCCGCACGTCAAGGCAACAGCGCTCAACACTGCGCCACGGAGGTCGTCTTCGTAACAACGCGAGCATATCGGTGTCGGTGACGCAAATCCACAAGTTTACCCCCTACCAAAAAGTGCTCAACGTGGGTAAAGAAGTTTTCACACCAAAAAATTGAGTTAGCCCGCTACCATTTTAGAATACATGAGGCTAACTTATAGCGGAAAAGTCTGTCTACGGCCCTGGGCCCCAATCATGTAAGAATTGTCGATCAAACGTTAAAGATTTTCGTCAAAGTAAAATAAACCATAATTGCATTGAATTAGAGCTCAATTTCGTCTGCCCATTCTTATACGTTTAGGTATGTACGATACCCTATCATTATCATTATCATTTTGGCCCCTAAAATAGAGACAGCATGAGCAGCTACAACCTAATCAGCTAATTGTTCCTGACTGCGACAGACCAGCCTGAGGACGTACACCATATTATATTATTGGAATGTTTCCGTAACGAGATTTTTTTTTTATCCACTACACGTTAGCCCTTGACTGCGATCTCACCTGGTGGTAAGTGATGATGCAATGTTAGGGACATGGCAGTTATATTAAACCCATAGCCCTTTTCGGTATCTATACGGCAACCAGCCCATACCAGGGAAAATTCAGAAATTATAAATTTCCAAACCCTGCCGGGGATCGAACCCGGGACCTCCGCACTTTAAGGCAAAAGCGCTCAACACTGCGCCACGGAGGTCGTCAAATAAAAAAGGAGGGCAGAGGAGGGTAGATGTGACAGATCGTTTTTCTGTTAAAATTTTTTTTTTAATATTCTTCTTATAAATAAATCATATCATACTAATATTATAAATGCGAAAGTGTGTTTGTTTGTTGGTTTGTCCTTTAATCACGCCGTAACGGAGCAACGGATCGACGTGATTTTTTGCATGGGTATAGTTTAGAACCTGGAGAGTGACATAGGGTACTTTTTATCCCGGTAAGTTAAGGAGTTCCTGTGGGAATTGAAAATACTTATTTCACGCGGACGACGTCGCGGGCATCAGCTATTAATATTATAAATGTGGAAGTTTGTGAGTTTGTTACTCCTTCAGGCCACGAGGATTTAACCAGTTTGGCTGAAATGTGGAATTGATACTTTACATACTTTTTTTTGGCGATAGCTTATTGAATTCATACGGTACATTTTATCTCGGAAAATTGAAGAGTTCCCACGTGAATCACAAAACGCGGACGAAGTCGCGGGCATCATTAGCTAGTATTCAATAAGGTCTGCCTAGTGAAAGATGAAAGTGGATAATTCAACGATCAAGTGGGTACTTGACCTATTATTTTTTTATTTTACTGCCATTTAGGACTTTCAACAAAGAAATATTATTGTATCAATACATTTTATTCAAATATCAACATTTGAAACGATACTTTTTAACGAAGGAACTAGAAATTTAATTCGCTATAATCCGCAACAGTAGGCAAATCTATGTGGTACAGTGTATCTTGCACTTGCAGCTTGCGATATTCACCACACCACATAAATCTTCCAAATTATTCTCAACGTCCGTTTCACTCCGACACCGGAGCATCTTCAGGAGATGTTGACTCGACAATACACGATTGTATTGACTTTTTAACGTCAATAGCTAGCAAACGTAAGCATTAGTACATTTTCGTTAAATCGATACTTATTGAGACAGATGTAGAGATGTACAATACAATACAAATGTCTTTATTTAACTTAAAGATTACATTCTAACTAATATTTTCAAACTCATATTTTTTTATTCAAATAAACTTATGACAAGTGCTTTTGAAGCGTCAAGTGAATCTACCACTGGTTCGGAATGCCTTACATTAAATATATTACAGGTTAAGTAAAGATAAAATTATGTGTTACATTATGCAACAATTTAATTTGTTATGTTTGTAACACTTAATAGTTGCTCTCCTATCTAATGTAGGTGTGTCTTCAAAAATATAATTAATGATCTTTATCTCCTCAACGGATATATAGCATTAAATGATGTAATATGAAGGTGTTATTGTACGTTGATAAGAAATAAATAATTTGTGAAGTGTCATTGTGATGAGAATAAAATTATCAAAATAATAATCGTATTATCTACCAAGTTAGATGGCTGTATCCGGAGTTGGTAGAAAATCGAACTATTTTGTTTATTATTACATTTAATCAGTGATTTCCGGTCAGTAAATGATTACACAGGGTTATTTAAAATTACTAAAAAGCTAAACAATAAACTCATTAGGTTTCTATAAAGTTGTAATATTTTTTCAGTAAACACATAAAATTACCCTTAATTTATTTTAATTATTTATTTAATTTTAGTGACTTAAATTTTTTTTTCGAACTTGAAAATAAGCTAAAATATATTTGACAACTGTTTTTTGAGATAATATAAATTATTATATCTTTATATATTGTTGATAAATCACGAATTAAATCTTAAGACAGATTTTTAAAGCTTTCAAAGCTAAAGTGGAAAAGCAACCTTTGCTTTTCCTCTAGACATGTAATACGAACGCGCTTGATTGACACATCTCTTGATCGCTAGATCCTTTTGGTGAGTTAGATACATATGCGTAACTTAGCAACGTCGCACATCTCTGGAAACGCACCCTAAATAGTTTTCTTGTGTAAAGCATTTTGTAACAAATCTGAAAAATCAGTATGGTTAATTATTTAATTTAGTTTCCTCTGAGAGACGAAACATATTAGGCATAATACCCGTCCATAATTCCCACGCATAATCTGTTCTTTATTGATACAGAGTCAAAGATAATGTACATAACAAATTATCAAGTTTTCGTATTCTAAAACTAGTACAATGCGGCGAGTAAAACAAGCTACACGCTTAACAATTACTATCGCGTACATACGTTTCTGACCTAAGTGATCTTTGGTGTATTATATTGTGATATAGTTACAAAAATACACTTTGTTAGTCTAAATAAGTGATTAAGTGTAAAAAAAAGGTTATCTTATCGGAGAAAGGTTGCATTATGTCGAATTTATATTTGTGTTAGTCAAAAAAAAAGTAATTTGGGATGAATGGAAGATATGCCTTTGCCTGTGAAAGTATAATAGTAATGACTCTGTTTTATCTATGGCAAGTTATATCTTAGGCGACTCTTTCTCTCTCTATCTCTAATCTCTATGTATTATAATTTATCTCGTATCATGTTTTGTGAGACGGCATAAAAGCGAAGTAAAGATAAGTTACTTGGCAACTCGCTTTCTCCCTCTACATTTCTTTTTATTTGTTCTTTTTATCTCTATCTCATGCCTTTGCCTGTGAAAGTAGAGTTATCTATATGGCATGTTTTATCATAGGCGACTCTTTCTCTGTGTTTTTATTTATATATTTATATTTTATTTATCTCTTTAGATCATAATTTATCTCGTACAATGTTTTATGAGACGGCATAAAAGCGATAGGATAAGTTACATGGCAACTCGCGTTCTCCCTCTACATTTCTTTTTATTTATTCTTTTTATCTCTATCTCATACCTTTGCCTGTGAAAGTAGAGTTATCTATATGGCATGTTATATCTTAGGCGACTCTTTCTCAGCTGTGTCTATCTCTTTAGATTATAATTTGCCTATCTCGTACAATGTTTTATTAGACGGCATAAAAGCTATAGGATAAGTTACATGGCAACTTCCTTTCTTACTCTACATTTCTTTGTATGTATTTATTCTTTTTATCGCGATCTCCTCTAAAGAGATATAAACCTTAAAAATATAAACCTTAAAACTGCGCGGCATTAATCTATGTAACTTGTAAGTAACAAATTAAGTAAGTCTTGGCTCAGACTTCACTCAGAGTTAAAACGAGATGGACTTATGTAACGAAACTGTCTCGTTTTAACCATGTCTTAAGTCTAAGCAACATCGATTTACTAACTAAGGATACAACATTACCTACAAATTAATACTCAAAAAGCGTCCACAATCGCATAGAAGACAAACACAGCTATAGATAATAGACAAAGAGACACCAAACGGTTCACAAAAACCAACCATATATCTTTATATTTAGGGTTCAATTTTGTAATAACAATTCGACACATACTGCATTTTGTCGCCTAGTGTACTCATGCGCGACTGAGGCAAAAATTGTTCATTGTGCACAATTTGACCGTGCCGTTTTTTGCGTTTCGATGGTGCGTCTAAGGTATTGGCTAAGCAAAGTCAAAGTTCGCTCCATAGATCTCACACTTACTCTTCCTAGTTTTATAAAGCTTCCTTTATCTCATACAATTTATGAAGTGAGACGCATCTATACTTACATCATAAATGCGAAGAGCACGCCTGTCTGTCACCTTCTTACGACCCATCCGCTGAACAGATTTTGGGCTGTAGTGGTAGTGGTGGTAGATACTACTCGACGGATAATACTTATGGCTTCCAGTCTGAGACATTTTAATTTTTCTTAGCATATAGGTAACTAGCAGATGCCCGCAACTTCGTCTTCGTGAAATAAGTTTTTTAAATTTCCACGGGAACTCCCTAATTTTTCGGGTTAATATTAATCAAGAGTGAATAGGCATCTTCTAGGCAAGCGCGCTCCACCTTAGGCTGCATCACCACTTGCTAGCAAGTCTGATTGCAGCCAAGCGCTAGCCTATATATTTAAAAAAAAATATATATATAGCCTATGACACTCACAAATAATGTGGCTTTCTATTGGCACCAGAATTTTCAAAATCGGTTCAGCAGGGCTAGCATGGGCCGGAGATAAAAATTTTATCCCCCGATTTTATCCACTGACAAGAGATAAAATTAACTTATCGACTTCTCAAAGCACGGCAACAGGGGAGAGGAGAAGTTTATCCCCGTTTGACATTTCACAGGGACTCGGGGGACTATTTATCGACCGTTATTTAGCGTTTTTATTTATTTATTTAGGAATAAAAATTTTATCCTTTCCTCGGGGAGAAAATTGTCTCGGCCCATGCTAGGGGGGCAGAGGAGGCTAGGGCTCCGTTACGGCTGTACAAGAAAGCCCTACGCAAGATTTAGATACCTAATTATTAACATTTTGTATAGAATTTTTGAAGCCCTACCACCACCACCACTACAGCCCATTAACGTCCCACAGGCCTCCACTCTCATAGGAGAGTGGGAATTAGAGCTTAGACCCACCAGGGACAGACGGCTTAATGTGCTCTCCGAGACACGGGGGTGAAACACCACCAAATTCCTAACTCCGGGCTAGTACTGAGAATTTCTAGACAGAAAAACCCAATACTTAATTATGGCCCGACCCGGGACTCGAACCCGGGACCTCGTCGGCCGCAGTTGAACATGCTAACCACTAGACCAACGAGGCAGTCCTACGGAATGACGTATTCCATAAGGAAAAAACTCCATAAATAAAGATTTAAAAAAAAACCCATAGCCAAGTTAGTGACTATGAGCAACGAAGAAGTCAGACAGTAGTTTTAGAGTTTAGACAGTAGTATAGACTGTACATCGACCGACTGTAGGTTGTTACTTGTTACTAGTTACTAGTTCAGTTCGTTAGTTGGGAACGAAACGAGTCCGTGTTTTGCAAGTCCTATTCCGATCAAGCCGCCGCGCTGTGCGATCGCGGACCTTGTACCTAGTTAAGGCCAGGATTGTATGCCAACTTTATACCTGTCATATAATAAATAGTACATTACTGCCCAGGCCGGAAATAAAGCAATTCACGGCTAATATCCATACTCCATACTAATATTATAAATGCGAAAGTGTGTCTGTCTGTCTACTACGCTTTCCCGGCCAATCGTTTCAACCGATTTTGCTGAAATTTGGTATAGAGGCAGGTTATACCCCAGGAAGGACATAGACTGGTTCCCGCGGGAATCAAAATATCTTAATCCACGGCACGCGGACGAAGTCGCGGCCATCATCTAGTATTGGAAAGACGAGGCGACGCCGAGGACTTTCCAAATCCGAGGCGCTAGCAGAGGTCTTTTTAAATTAACAACGCCATGAATTCTATTTCAGCCGAGATTTTTATAGTGTTTTTCTCTAATTTGCGAAGAAGCTTTTTTACATTGCCGATAGATGTCATTGACTTATCTTAACTCTCGCTAAAATCTTGTGCTATAGGGGCTATAATATGATTGCACAAGCTCAAAAGTGCAAAAAGACCTGGGGCCATACTGCCAACGCTAAAAGCTATATTGTTTCATTATTATTGACTTTCGTGTTTTAGAATTATAATCCTTATTATTAGAACGTCTAGGTACGAGATAGGTGACCTCGAACTTTTCATTTTGAGTAATATTGCTTAAGTATTGCTTTAAGCGTTGGCAGTATGGCTCCAGTTATGTTTCAAGAGAACTATTTGGTGTGTAAAAAGGACTTCCCCTTAACGGTCAACGCAATAATCAAGTCCACAATAAGATTGTTGTCTCAACAGATAACTATTGTGTAGTAACGACGGACAATACATACACTACGAACTTTTCCTGACTTTTCCTGAAAGAAAGAAAGAAAGAAAGAAAATATCTGTATTCCACAGTGGTGACATAGACAAACACTAGATGGGCCCTTTCATAGAAAAAAATTGGGCATCTGACCTGTGGAGCGCGCTCCACACCTGTATAAGCCTGTCCTTGTCCCCGCCATAGAGCTGTCCCGCTTTTCAGTCTAGATGGCGTTAGTAAAATAGGTCCACATTCTTTGTTTGACAGGGCCCGTCTCTGTAAATTGAGGTCGTTGACTAAGACATAAGAATATGTTTGCCTGTGACACCACCCAGAATGGGTGTAGGTACAGCTCAGCTTCCTAAACAATATTATTACTATCCTAAACAATATTATAAACTAGCTGATGCCCGCGACTTCCGCGTGGATTTAGGTTTTCGGTTCCGCGGAAACTCTTTAATTTTCCGGCATAAAAAGTAGCCTGTGTTATTCCAGACTATAATCTATCTCTGTGCCAACTTTCATCTAGATCCGTTCAGCCGTTCTGGCGTTAAAGATAAACATTGTTAAGGATAGTACGTTGAAGGACGACAGAAAGTCTTGAAGATAAGATTAAACTTTCCTTTAATGGTCAACAATACTATATATTATTATGTGATGAATGACGTGGATGCGGACTGTATAAAGTAAGAATGTGCACAGTTGCCGCGACTTGATGTGATTTGCAAGTAAGTGTTGGAGTGCACGATGCCGCGCGCCCGCTGCCCGCGCGTGGAGACCGGTTGAGAGGCGTAGTCTCCAACAACATACATCCATACATCCATACATACAAACTTTCGCATAATTTATAATATTAATAATAATTAAAAATTAAATTAAATTAAAGTATAGGTAGATTATTAAATTATACCGAATTACTCCAAAGTCCACACTCTAGGTGGTGTCATAATAATTGACCTATAACAATAGAGGCGGCAATAATTGCGACACATTCCCAAACGGCGGGTCAGCTCTTACACTACTTGTATTAGTCACTCTAGTTTCTAGGTGCCAGAGAGTTATGTTAATATTACTAGAGTAGGCAGTTTCGTAGGTGGAGACCTAATAATTAATCTCCTTTGTATAATATGCCCAATATAATTTTTATTATGAGCGTTTGCGGATAATAAAATGTAAAAAAAAAATTTAAGATACACAGTTTTATTGAAAAAAAAAAAGATAATAATCTGTCTCTGTGCGTCGTATTCCTCATTGCCCTTTCCATTATTCACATAATGGCAGGAGTTTTCTTTGGATAATAATGCGGTGGGCTCCCACGTCCTTCCGCATACGACTCGACTAAGTCAACCCTTAGGTTTCTAACGATTATTATCAGATGTTAGTGACAATAGCCGGGACCGACGGTTTTACGTGCTCTCCGAGGCACGGAGGAAACCAAATTCGGTCACCCATCCAGTTACCGACTTTGGTTAACGTTGCTTAACAATCGCAATTGACTAATATGCGTTGTCGCAACTAGGCCACTCGTCCCTTATCAGAAAGATAATAATGATGTAGATAACTGTGAAAACAGTTTTGTAGGATAAAAGTTATTTTGTCAGCCTAATTATTGTAAACATGTTTAAGAAATAAATTAATAATAAAATAATAAATGTACGAAAAGCTAAAAAATCCTCTTGACCTCCGTGGCGCAGTGTTGAGTGCTGTTGTCTTAACGTGCGGAGGTCCCGGGTTCGATCCCCGGCAGGGTCAATTTGGTAATTTAAAAGGACATTGCCCTGTCCCCATACAAAGTTCGCCTAAAAACCAACCGTGAAACCACATTGAATACTGGGTTCAAAATAATAACCTTTTAATACTTGAGAGCAGATTGAAACAACGGACACTTCTGAGAATATATTTATTACCAAATATATTTTACCAATTTTGAGGTTATTTCGACTCAATCTGCTTGAAAAATAAATATCATCTTTATCCAATTGTAATAGAGCTGTAAACAGTATGTAGAAAAGACAAGTTTCGTCGTAGTTCACCTAAAACGTTACAGATGGCGTTACAAATATTAATTTATTGTACTTTCAATAGATGGCATTGCGATATTCAGACTGCTAGCGCACTCAGCGCTTCAAGCTGCTTTTATCTTATTTCTTTAGTTACGGAACCAGCGCTCAAGCGGTGGTAATGTTTATTATTTTAACATGTAAGTTATTGATCTGTGGATAATAATCGAGAGGCGGAAAAGTATGGTAGTCAATTTAATACCCATTTATTTATTTATAATTAATTTGAAGTGTCCGTTGAATTCTAATATTTGGAATAAAGGTTAAAAAATAAGCTAAGAATTACTGTATATTTCAAACGTATGTTGATTCTTAGGCGAATTTGGACAATGTCCTTTCAGTGTTTTCCCTGGTCTGGCCTGGTGGGAGACTTCGGGTCGTGGCTAGTTACAACCCTACCAGCAGAGACGTACCGCCAAGCGATTTAGCGTTCCCGTAAGATGCCGTGTAGAAACCGACTAGAGGTCCATACCTCTATAATAATAATAGAGGTTTAATAGAGGTACCTCTTTAATAATTGACCGAGCGAAGCGAAGGTCTCTGAGTCTACTTGAGTGAATTGGCACTTGTCCGTCCGTCCGTCCGTCCGTCCGTCCGTCCGTCTGTCAGAGCCTTATAACTTCTGAATTACTGAACGTAATTACTTCAAATTTAAATATAATATTTAAACCGACGCGATGGCCTCCCGCCGAATATGGCCTAAAAAGTTATAAAAATCTTTTCATCATACCTATTCGAAAAACGCATATTGCCTTCAGAGAATAGCGGGAGCAAAGTGTCACTTGTAGGCCCATGGGACTTTTCATTTCTCTCTTCTGATTGGTCCGAAGTCACGTCATCAATTTGATCATCGAATATACGACTTTGCATTTCTCTGTTCTGATTGGTCCGAAGTCACGTGATCAATTTGTTGATCGGATATACGTCTTTACATTTTATTTAAACTTTAAATGTCTAAATAATGTCTATACAATTACATAGAAGGTTGATAGGAGTATCTTCTGATTGGTGCTTAAACTTATAGGTAATGTCCATACATAGTAGGTTGATACTCCTAGCTTTTTCTCATACGTAATGATGAAAAATAGTGTGTGTCACTCGGGGCCAAATTTTTTGTTCTCGGGCGGCGTATATTGAATTCCTCGCTACGCTCAGGATTCTACTTAAGAACCCCTCGCTACGCTCGGGATTCTACTATAGAATCCTTCCCTTCGCTCTGAATTCAAAATAGCGCCCTCGGGGAACAAAAATTTTCTTTGGCCCCATGTAACACAAATAACTATTATTACAGGGGGGCTCTGATAGAAGCGAATGCGAAGTAAAATATTTTTATAGCGTTACATAGGGTTGCGGTATATCATTTTAAAGATAATTAGGAATAGAGTCCAAAAATATATTTTTTTAAATTTTTCCCCCAAAATTGACGAAATGGGGGGCTTTCAAAGTGGCGATTTTCTGACGTCCAAAGTTGACCTCAGAACTCTCAATTTTCTGAAAGGCTGAGCCTGAAACTTGATTAATTATTTGAATTATATCCTGTACTTGAACAACAAATACTAAAATTAGATAAATATAATAAGGAAACGAAATTATTTAATTTTTAATGATGATGATATTTTTAACAGAACTTCACACTGATGTCAATAGATGGCGCTCTGTGATACCGCGAGGTCTCAGTTCGGGGCGAACCACTAGTAATAGAGGAGGTTAATAGAGGTTTAATATAACTGCCATGACCCTAGCAGGTTAGCCCGCTACTATCTTAGACTGCATCATCCCTTACCATCTGCAGGCGAGATCGCAGTCAAGGGCTCACTTGTAACTTTGTTTTTTTTTAAATTGCCACATATTCTGATCGCATTTAGAACCGGGTAACTATGGTATGGTACGCACGACGCTACGGCACGCAGTGACGTCACGTCTGCGTACTACGGCCCGTGGCGGCCTGCCAATACTTTACTTCTCAAAAGGGTTGTCACAAACTGATCCATACTAATATTATAAATGCGAAAGTGTGTCTGTCTGTCTGTCTGTCTGTCTGTCTGCTACGCTTTCACGGCCCATCTATTCAACCGATTTTGATGAAATTTGGTATAGGGGCAGTTTGTATCCCGGGGAAGGACATAGGCTACTTTTTATCCCGGAAAATTGAAGAGTTCCCGTGGGAATGAAAAAACCTAAATCTACGCTGACGAAGTCGCGGGCATCATCTAGTTTTGTACTAAGTAGAGTATAGGTACGTATTCTGTGGTAAGGGTATACTTAAGCTAAATAAGTACCTAATCTCCATTCTTTTCGGCCGGATTGGTTTAGGGTTCAGGGGGGTTTCTACCATCTTAGACTGCATTATCACTTACCATCAGGTGAGATCGCTGTCAAGGGCTAACTTGTAGTGGTTAAAAAAAAGGCGCTATAAAGCCATAATGTTTCATTATTGTTGACTTTCGTGTTTTTATTGTTATGTACCTTATTTTAGGAACGTCAAGGTACTTGACATCAAACTGTTTTTTGGTTCCCGTAGGAACTCTTTAATTTTTCAGGATAAAAAATAGCCTATGTCACTCTCCAGGTCCTCAACTATACCCATCCAAAAAATCACGTCGCCCTGTTGCAGCGTGATTGAAGGACAAACCAACAAACAAACACACATTTAAGTACCTACATATAATCATAATCGTTAAGAATATCTGGATAGGCACTCATACCTACTTATCTATTACTTATCTTTTTTGTATATTCTATTTTGAACATTTGCGTACCTATAGGCACTTGCCTACTAGTTACTACTTAAGCTATAATAATAAATAAATAAATACTTGACTTTTATTTCAGGCAATAATATCAACCCATAGAGATGAATGGTGCTATGATTGGTGCTTTGATACGCTCATTAGTATTGAATGAACCAGAAGCTTAATTCGCTATAATCCGCCACAGTAGACAAATCTATGTGGTGCAGTGCGTGTCTTCCACCGACATCATGCGAACACCCAGCACCCAGCAATCACAACCGTGCATTGTCGAGTCAACATCTCCTGAGGATGCTCCGGTTTCGGAGTGAAACGTACGTAGAGAGTGATTTGGAGGATTTGTGTGGTGTGGTGCTGTGCCGGTGCGAATTGCTGGGTGGTGGGTGTTCGCATGTTGTCGGTGGAAGACACGCACTGCACCACATAGATTTGTCTACTGTGGCGGATTATAGCGAATTAAGCTTCTGGTTCATTCATTATCATGGACTTCCGCAAAGTAACGCCTGCTTCTATTCAATACGCTCATTAGTATATTATGTAGGTACGTAAGTACTTAAATAACTTTTTGTAAGATCGATATAATATGTAGATAGGGTGATCAACTACCTAGATGCTATCATACTATCATACTAATATTATAAATGCGAAAGTGTGTTTGTTTGTTGGTTTATTGGTTTGTTGGTTTGTCCTTCAATCACGCCGTAACGGAGCAAAGGATTGACGTGATTTTTGGCATGGGTATGGTTGAGGACATGGAGAGGGATATAGGCTACTTTTTATCCCGGAAAATTGAGGAGTTCCCGGGGGAATTTAAAAAACTTATTCCACGCGGATGAAGTCGCGGGCATCAGCTAGTAGGTAATATTTATAAGTAGATGACCGTCCCCAATGTTTGAAGTGCTGTATCTCGGTTTCTATTAAACCTTCAGAGTTGCGGTTGCCTTAATTTATAGCAAATTTTCTCTGAAATCTTTCAAGCTGAAATTGTGGAAAAATATAATTTCGTTCATTGGCGAATCTAGTTCTGCCAGTCTGGTAGAGCGTTTGCGGTTATTTCGCTACTGCGCAGCATATAACATTTGCAAAAAAATCCTAAAAAATATTTGATTGACAACTTGATTTTTTTATGTTTACTTAAATTTTATACTTATAGAATTCGAAAAAATAAATCCCAGACGTTTTTGTCGGTTATAAAGTATTATTACCAGACCTCTTCCAAATTGTTCCCGAAATTCGTCGCCAGCTCTCCGACTTATCGCGTCGCCCCGCTACCGCCGTCGCCCCGCTACCGCTAGTTTCGTACCCGTTCACTAATTGCCTCGTTCGGTATGAGTGCAGTGCTAATTATTCACCCCGTTTATTATCAGACGCCTTCACTTTACATAACTTATCGTATGACGATGTCAACAGTCAATCACAATATTTGTGATTGTAGCAATGATTGATACACTTTTTCGGAGTTCTATAGAACGTCCTTCTATACGTAGGCAGCCCTGTAAAGACCTCACGCAACACGACCGATACAATGCAACAAAACGACTGTATCGGTGTACCGTTTTGTCGCTAATTGCCTCGTTCGGTATGAGTGCAGCGCTAATTATTCACCGCGTTTATTATCAGACGCCGTCTAGACGCCGCGCCGGCCTCGCTACACACGTGAAAGGTTGACTGGCGAACCAATGCGCGGCCGTGCAGATAACAGAACCATAGTACCTTACTTTGAACCACCACCACCCAACCATACACAAAAATGTCACGGAATGCATACCTGCATGCATGCCATTTTTGTAACTCAAAATTACATTTTTGGGACCAAGTGACTTTTCGCTCCACGGGGAAGTTTTAATTTTGAAATATCAAAGTTTTTACAAATGGCCCGATAAATCATACTAATATTATAAATGCGAAAGTGTGTTTGTTTGTTGGTTTGTCCTTCAATCAGGCTGCAACAGAGCAACAGATTGACGTGATTTTTTGCATGGGTATATTTTAAGGACCGAGAGTGACATAGGCTACTTTTTATCCCGGAAAATTAAGGAGTTCCCGTGGGAATCAATGGGTATTTGACAACCACTTACTCAAATAATCGATTGAAAGAAGGATTAATAAGTAGACGACCTGCCAAAAGAATCCACGTCTCCTCTTTGACAAACATTTTAAATTATCGATAAAAGTTAATCGTCGCAGAAACAAATTTCATCCTCACCACCTGGATGCCTGGTCTTCTTCCACCTCCCGTTATTCCAGGTAATTTCTGCCACGTACCTGCAAATTATGGAAACAGCTTCCATCTTCTGTGTTCCCTCATGATTATAATATGGGGCTCTTCAAAGGGCAGATAAACAAACATCTCAAAAGCCAGCAACGCTTTGGCGGTTCCTCTGGTGCTGCAAATGTTCGGTTCGGTAATCACTTACCATTAGGTGACCTGCATGCTCGTTTGCTCGCTATATACTTATATATAAAAAAAAAGCGCGTTGACGTCACAATTTAGTAGTAGTAGTAAATTAAGCGCGCGTTTTGAAGTCTGAAAAAACGTACCTGATTTGATTAGTTGTCAAATACCCAATTCTATGACTGAAAACCACCCGTGCGAAGTCGGGACACATTGGCTAGACTTCTAACAGCTCTTTATTTTCCTAGCTGATATAACAATGATCCTAATGGAGCGACTAATTTATACCACGGCGGCATATTTTGTATGTGACGTTTATAGACGTACGTTAAGCTAGGAATAAACTAATTACTGATTTTTATTATTTGCATACGTGCCTTGCATGCTGAGACGTCACTTGGTCTAGAAAAAATAAACTTATTATAAGGCTTGGACTCACACGACTCACTGCCTCGTTGGTCTAGTGGTTGGCATGTTCGACTGCGGCCGACGAGGTCCCGGGTTCGAGCCCCGGGTCGGGCCATTATTGAGTATTGGGTTTTTCTGACTAGAAATTCTCAGTACTAGTCCGGAGTTAGGAAGTTGGCGGTGTTTCACCCCCGTGCCTCGGAGAGCACGTTAAGCCACATGAGTAGATAGGTTTATCTACTCATGTGTTTAAGCCGTCGGTCCCGGTTATTATCATTAACATGATAATAGTCGTTAAAGCCCGCCAACCCGCATTGGAGCAGCGTGGTGGGTCTAAGATCTAATTCCCTCTCTCCTATGAGAGAGGAGGCCTGTGCCCAGCAGTGGGACGTTAATGGGTTGTAGTCACTTTAGATTAGTAGTAGTGAAGAATGGTGGGATTAAAACGGCGACAGCGGTTTCCGTACAAAATTTGCACTAGGGCCTTTCTAACCTTTCCTATATGTGTTCTGTGGTTGTAGTTGTGGTTGTAGTGGTGGTGGTGGTGGTTGAACTCGCACGAATGCACGGCTAAGGACGAAAACGCACTAGGGACCGGACAGGGCCAAACCTGAGAACGACAAATTATTTGTCCTGTCGTACCAGTTGAGGCACGAGTGGCCTATTTGCGACCACGCATATCAGTCGATTGCGATGGTTAAGCAACGTTGACCCAAGTCGGTAACTGGATGCGTGACAGAATTTGGAACTCTGAATGTGGCCTTTTCGTTTCCTCCGTGCCTCATAGAGCACGTTAAGCTGTCAGTCCCGGTTATTATCACTAACATCTGATAATCGCTACAAACGTATGAGTTGAAATAGTACTCCTAGTCGAGTCTTATGCGGAAGTACCTGGGCGCATTATTATCCCAAGAAAACCACTGCCATTATGACGTGATTAATGGAAAAGGGTCACGACCCTCAGCAATGAGGAACACGACGCAGAGAGTTCTTGAAAAAAATATGACTTGCTTGGACTCACAAAACTGCACGGAAAAACAGCCCGCCAACCCGCATTGGAGCAGCGTGGTAGGTCTAAGCTCTAATTCCCTCTCTCCTATGAGAGTGGAGGCCTGTGCTCAGCTGTGGGACGTAATGGGCTTAGTGGACACCCTAGTGAGTTTGAGCCTTAAGCGCGCGTACTCGTGATCGATTTGTAATACAAGGAATTGTATGAAGTACTCATATTGTGGAGTGCGGTGCATTATAAAATTCCAGAGGGAGTTCTTTGATTTCCCGGGATATAAAGTTTCTTAATTCAGTCTCAAGATGCAAGCCACCTCACTATAAGCACGGTAGTAAAGCCTGTCCAGATGATAGTAGGATAATAAAAAAGGTTTACCTCTTTTCCTCTTATGATTACAGTCACTCGAGAGAAAAGCATGGAATGCTAACTGTCATTCTAATAGGTAAAATCTGGATAATAATGATTATAATATTACCATTGGTATATAAATTATCATAATATACGTAACTTCGTTACGATCGTAAGATCGTTTCAAAGTAGGTGAGAAATTAATTGACAGACATAATATTCGACACAAAACACTATGGATGAACAAATTAAACAATTGAATGCAATCAAAATATGTTTATTAGTAAATAATAAATGAAAGTGAATGACTAAATGCTTTAATATAAGTACCTACTTCAAATTTATTAATTAATGATTCAATCAGAAAATATTTAAAAACAAATTTTTTTTTTTTAAGTACAATAAAATTATGCTTCTTTATTTGCAATTTTTGGAACTTTAATGTCATGTTCAGTTAGGATTTTTAATGGATTTTATGATAGGCACTTAGATGTCCATTATTTTCATGCCTGTGCCCTTAGTTTAGTCGTTTTAACATAGCAAATTCGATTGATCGTATTCGAACACATTGGTGTCAAAGCAAAATGAACACAAACGCTCTTGATTTAAAGTCACAAATTCAGTACAACTGATTTTAATTTCGAAACGTTTCCGTTCGGAGCGCTGACTGTCAATGGATACACGAAATTGAGCTCTAAATCAATCATGTTAAGGTTCATTTTACTTTGATGCCAATGTATTCATACACACGAATGATACACACGAATGAAAAGGCATTAATGTGATCTACGTATAAGCACACTTGCCTATAAAAAGGTTTATTTATGCCTAATGCCTGTCATTAAATAATGTACAACAACTGCGTATAGATTTCGAGTTTCTTGTCGAATTTAGGTTGTCTCTATTTACCGCGGAGTCAGACTGGCAAGGAAAGTCGAGGTTCCTCGACTCTGGGAACAACCGAAGTGGTCTAACGTCATATCTATCAATTCTTCGCGTTATCGTGGAATTCTCTCTTTTACAAATAAAATGAGTATTCTCACTTGAGGATAAAGAAGATTTATCTTCAGATTTAAGTCTATTTAAAATTTCTTTCTTACAAGTTTCTTTATCTATTTCAAATTTAAAATCGTTTTCGATGACTTGGCAACCGTTATTAACTTTAGTTTTATTACAATTACATTTAGATTTCTCAGTGCTATCTAATAATGTTTGACCAACATTAATTGACTTTTCAGACGACTCTACAACGCTTTTAAATGTCTCTTTACAGTTGCATTTAGAGTTTTCATTATTACGTTTTATGTAGTTTGTATTATTTGGTATTCTATTTATTTCACAAGCCTGTGATTTGTCAAGCTGACTCAAATTAACTAAAATCTTCTTTACTATATCAAAAGCACTTTGATTGAGCACAAACTCTTCTGCATTTTTATTTAATCCTAAATGATTATCCGATTTAACTACAATTTTTATTCTGCAACCGCTACCGACAGAGTTTAAGTCTTCGCTTATTTTTGATGTGTTTATTTTGCTAAGCGAGCTTGTACTATATTTAGGATGAGTTGCAGTTGCAATAGAGGCTACCTTTTCAATCATAGCTTCAGTCGATGACTGTAGTTGAATTGGCGATAGAGATTTAATTATTAAAGCATCACTGGATTTCTTTCCGCAACTTGGGAACGTGGGATTTGATTTTGAAATTGAAGATACGGAAGTTTTAGGCGACTCAGGGAATTCAACAAAATTCTGGTTTAGACTATAAAAACTTTCAGCTTTTTGTAAAGGCACGCCCTCGAAATTGTCAGATATTCCGGAAATACTTAATTTATCATCAGTTTCCTTTTTAATTTCATCCACCTGTTCCTTGTTGGCTTTACTATCTTCATCCAGTGTGATGCGTACTATTTCTTCAAATATTTTTACAAATCCATCAATACCTTCCGTGCTGACAACTTCATCAGTTTCTGAATTTGGTATATTTGTGCTGACACAAGCATTTTCTTTCAAAAAAGCATCGACATCAGTTTGAGAGCCAGTCTGAAATTTATTTTTACGGAATGTAACTTTTCTTTCTGGTTGTTGTGATTGATAAATGTAAGGATTTTTAATATTATCATCATGTGAGAAAGTTTCATTGAATATAGAAATGCTTTCATCAGTTTTATATATATTATGTATCAATAGCTGACTATTAACAGCATTGTCTTTTATAATACATTGTATATTTTCATAATCTGCTTCATTCTTGCCGTCCATTTTGTTTCGGTCTTTTTTATCCATTGCTCATAACTAGAATAATCGGGCACTTAATACACAAACATAAAAACAATAATCTCAAAGGAATTCTGTTTAATGTGTTACACCGACATCAATTGTTACTTTTGTCAACGTTTAAAATCAATTTTGTTATCATCATTAAAAGAACGACTCCTATTTATTTGTTTATAAGATGAATCCGATTTTTTATATACTCTCAAAATTATGGGATCAGATTTACTAGAACAATCAGCTTGTTTCTTATCCATGAATAATCTTAAAGGTCTACAATCATATTTATCAGATCTTCGCGTAGATGTCGATGCATCTACTTTTGTTGTTGAACATTTGAACGAATTTTGGCTTTGTGAAGTTGCATTATCATAGGATTGATAAGGCTTTGAACAACATGATTTAAAAGAGTTATTAGATTTAATTTGTGATGAACAACTACAGGATTTATTACAGTTATTTTGAAAGGAGTCAGAAATTCTAAGAGATTTTTTGAAAGAAAAATTGCTTTCATTAGGCGAAGCGTTGCAAATTGATGACGTGCTGCTTAGTTGTTGGTTACAAGTTTGACATATTTTACGGCTATCCGATATGGATTTTGTGCTACGTGAAGATTCACTAAAACTTTTATCTGATTCTTGTTCACAGCTCTCATTGGATAGGTTCCGTTTACATTTCCAAAACTTACCTTCTGGTTCGTATTTTTCATTTTTACAATTACACGGACTGGTTTTACTATGTGCTTTACGAACATTACTACATGAGCATGACGATAATTCTTTTTCCAATTCTGCCACAGATGAACATGAAAATTTAGGGCTGGTTTTGTTTTTCTGACAACTACATTCTTGGTGTTTTAAATCGCACTTACTTTGCAAAAGGGGAGGTTTTTCTTTAACGTTTTTCGCACACGTACAATTTGGGGTATCGATAATCGGTAAACTTCGACATTTACTACCAAAATGACTCGTTTTGAATTCATTCACGAGATTATCTCTAATTTTATCACAACTATGAGACAACATTGATTGTTTATTGCTGGAACATTTGCATGGTAGCTGTTGTGATATCAAATCTCTGTTTGTATTGATAACAGTAGATGGTTCCGGTTTGTCAGCTTCTGACGAACATGAGCGGTAGGAAACATTTTTCTGAATCAAATAATCCTTTTGTTTTAAACCAGAACTGAATTTTGCACTTCTTGTATCTTGATGAATTTTGCTGGATTTGTTGGAAGCCTCTGATTTACTCAATCCCAATAATATCAGCTTAATTAGGTTGAAAGTACTTGGTGTAAGCTCAAATTTGGTTTCATTTATATTATTTTGTTTAGAATCTTCATCAGGCTTAAAAACAATTTTGACTTTAAGTCTATTGCCAGCTGGTTTTAATCGGCCACTACGGTTATTGTGACTTGTACAGCTGCTGCTAGCGGATTTTGCACTTTCACAGCTTTTAAAGTGGCTCATACTACTCTCTAGACTCTTACTAGAACAATTAGATGATTTATCACCTATGTTAAAATTAACTTCTTGAACTAATGATTCACTTTCAGACACAGGCTGACTTGAATCGTTTGAAATGGGTTGAGATACTATTGTAAGAGTACTTGTATCCTTCTCGCAAGGCCTTCGAGCTGTATTACTAGAACCTGTAGATGAAGTACTAGGCGTTCTTGATACCTGTTTGTAACTTTTTTTAGAAACGATAGGATCACTTCTAATCTTTTTTTCGGTTTTCACAGTCTTCATTCTACGTTCTTCACGCATATTGCCATTTTTATCCGGTTTTTTAGTAACTTTTACAATCTCTTTAAACGTCCTCATATATTCACCAATTTCTGCGCTTCCCATCTTATCTTTTGATGACATTGAACAAGCCAACGTTTTACAAGGGAAATCACTTTCAAATCCAGTTTGTATTTCTTTGTCTTGAAAAGAAACTTTATTTTGTGTTTTTATTGGCTCACAACAAATAGGCTTATTTTGTTCATTTTCAATTGTCGGTTTAGAGTATCTAATTTGATCAGATTTGGTGGTTCTAGTCATACGTTCCTTGGTTGCTGATTTACTGCAACAAATTCCAGATTTCACATTATCACTTGCGTTTGCATGCGGTGGTATATCACTATGAACGCCTTTAACTCTTTTTTTACAAGAAGAAAATATATAATCATTTTTATTATCATCTTTAATGGATGCAGTGCAACTACAAATAGGATCTGATAAATATCCTATCTGTGTCGTTTTATCGTCAAATGAAGCCTTAAATCGGTGACAGCTGGAATTGTATTTATCATTTATAGGTTTTTGTTCATCATTAAAACTAACAGCAACTTTAGTCGTCTTTAGTTGACAACTTTCTTTTCGTGGGGTATTAGAGTATTTGTGATTATCAGTCTGTATTGTTTTATCAGCAAAAGTCACTTTAAATTCTTTCCCAATAGGTTTATTCAACTGCTCGCAGCTACAAACGAGTTCTATATCAGGACTTTGCAATAGGATGCAACTGCAAACAGATTCTTCTTTGTCTGCATTTTCCAGCGGTTCACAAATACACATAGATTTGTCAGAGTTATTTGTTTCTAAGATTTCGCAACTACAAGTCTTATCAAGTTCGTCAGCTATCTGTGATTTAATATTAGACATTTCTGATTGCTTACTTTTAATAAAGCTACAACTGCTGGAAGGTTTTTTGATTTTCTTACATGAAGCAAAAATATATTCATGTTTTTCAGTATCACCTTCAGCTCCAATATTTCTTTGGCAATCAGGTTTTACTTGGGAACTTGGTGAAATACAAACACATGGACCTTTATCTTCTTCTTCAATTGCAGTGCTATTGCATGCTGCAAAAATATATCGATTATCAGGTTTACTATGAACTTTATCTTGCTGATAAAATTCGTTGTTTTCTGCAAGAGATTCTGTTTGTGAACTACTTAAAATATCAATTGCTTTATTTGCATTGCAGCAAATGTTTGCAGGGACTTCCTTTTGAGTATGTGGTTTATGTTTATCGGAGCTCATGCAACATGGTTCTGGTCCGTCACCTGTCTTGAACTTTTGACATGCACAGGTATCTTTTTTATTAACTTCTTCTTTTTCTTTATTCTTTTTTATTTTCAATTCCTTAAATCTTTTTAATCTAAAGTTATCTTCTCTTTCAATCTCTTCTAGTTCAGAGGTTATGTAGTGGCAGCTCATTTTGATTCTTGGAATTACCAGTTTTGATAATACATTCCATTTCCTGTGGAAACAAATTCTTGACTTAGGACTGATTTAGGATATTTAAATTGGTAGCTGCAGATACGCACCCTTCCATTCTCTTGGTTTGTTTATAGACAACTGGATATTGATTTGAGATGAATTAAAAATGCCCCGATAGTACAGTCAATCCAAAACTAGCATCATTAATGTTTAAATGTTGCAAACAGTTGTTCAAGTTCAGCTTATTTTTTTTCTATTGATTAAACAATAAATTGAATAATTATATCATTAATTAACTAATTAAAATTAATTGACAAATTATTATCGTGGCCTTAATCTTAATACTACCTTATTACCCTGCCTAGTAGTGGCCTTCAAAACTATTAAAATAATCTTGTCCTGAGATATAAAGGCTTTATGTGCTAAAATAATAAAATAATGACTGTTAAATAAAAATTTTATTCATTTAATCAAGCCTAAGTCAGGAAAGTCGAGCTGAGTGTTTAATAATTAAGTAACATTTATTGACTTTCAAAATTGAAACACATCAAGCGAAACGCATCTCCTTAAACGTGGTTCTGTAAACTGGGGGTTTTTAATACCTACGTCCGATTGCGTACGTTTTATAAATTGACTAAAACCATGACTATTATAGCCGGGAAATGTACATAAATTAATATGTTTTGTGCTTCCTTCATCTAAATGTTCATCAGAAGTGTCATCATCATCACTGAGCAAAGAAGTTATCGTTGGATCTCGTTTAACTCTGTTCATTGTAATGGTTTCCGTTTCTTCCCATACCGTTCCATCCGAGTTCTGTCTTGTTACCACCCTAACTTTTTTATGTTTTTGCGTTTCATAATAACCTAAACTTTCTTTTTCGGCATCGCTAGCTACATTTTCTGGTGTCTTGCTTACTCTTTCTGGACTCGTTCTGCTTTCTCTTTCTGAACTTGTCCTACTTTCTGAGCGTGTTTTTTTTGTTTCTTTTTCCCTTTCTATAGCAAGAAGTTTACACAAATCACAAGCAGATGCTGGTTCTGTTACATTGTCTCTTTCTGAAATTATATGGCTTTCTTTCCCTCTCTTTTGTTTTTTTTTAGCAATAAGTTTACACAAATTACAAGAAGATGATGGCTCAGATACAATTAATGGCGTTGTTGGTGTTTTTTCTTGTTGTTTGCTAACTGAATTTGTGCAAGTAATACATACACTTTCATTTGATGGGTTTTCAAACACGAACGTGTTGCTGCAAGTACCACAAATAGGGTTTTCATCTTGGCCAATTGGTTGTTTGGCAATATCTTGTGGTGGAACTGATTTAGAATCTATTTTATTGATACAAGACCCAACACATTCCGAACTTAATCTTTTTTTTGGTGTTTCTGGTATTTTTCTTTCATAACTATGCATTTTATGTTTGGTTTTATCACATAATTTTAAAAAGTCTTCAACGCTCACTGTTATTACTCCTTCTTCTTTAAGTTTTTTAATCATACTCATGATCTCTTGCACGTTTGACTCTAGGTCTAGTAGAAATTTGGGCTGTTGTTGACTTTTAGTTTCAATCTTATCCTTTATTTCCTCGAAAGCTTTAATTAAATCTTCAACGCTTTCTCCTAAAATACCTTCCGCTTTAGCTTCTATACCCAAACCTATTGTATCATCAATGTTCTGAATTAAATGTTGCAAATCAGTATCCGATTTTAATTCTACTTCTTTCTGAGATAGTGAGTTTATTAGCTTATTATCTTTTAGAGAACTTACTGTTGCCCCTAAATTAGTTGATGATTGTGTCCAAATATTAATTTTTAAATTCATATCATCACATGTTTCAAGAAATTCGTCTACATTGGCAAACAATAAACCTGATTTCTTGTATTCCCTTGTTATGTTTGTAACGCCAGTTATTAGATCCCTAAGTTCAATCAATCTATCCTTAACGCTTTTTTCGTGCACTGTGAATTTACTTTCCTTAAAAATATTAAGCTTCTCATCTACTTCTTGACAAATTTCGGTGAAACTTTCAACATTAAATGGTAAATTTAATACTGGCTTAATTTCTTTTATAATGTCTATAACTTCGTGCAAATGACATTTCACATGTTCCAATTTGTGCTCAAAATTATCATCTCCTGTTTCATTAGTATCAATGCACTTAAAAGACTGATCTAATTTAAGCCCACACTTTCCACATGATATTTTATTATCTAATACAAAACGTTTGTCAAGTTTCAAGTTCACTGCATCACAGGATTTAATAAACTCATCTACATCTTGAGATAATATATCCTGTTTTCTGTATTCTGCGGTTATTTTCTTGACATCATTTATTATATCCTTAAGTTCATCTAATTCATTTTTACTGCCTAACTCTTGCTGTACTGATATAGTCCTTAAATAAATATCAAGCTTCTGTTCTACACCTTGACTTACTTGAACAAAATTTTCGACACTAGGAGACAGTTCTATTTCTGGCTGAAATTCTAGTATTATTTCAATAACTTTAACCAAATGTAATTTTAAATTTGTCAACTTTTGCTCTAGAATTGCTTCTGTTTTATCAAAACCTTGTTCATCTACTTTAAAAAACTCATCTATTTTTAATTTAGCTGTCTCACACATATTCAAAAATTCTATTATATCAATTTTTTCAACACCACTTTGCAGGAGATCTTTACCATTAATAATAAGATCATTTAAAATACTTTTTAAGTAGTCTAATCTGTTAGCTGCACATGTTGATGGCTGTACTGAATAGATGGAATCCGAAGATGTATATAATTCTTTAAATTCTTTTACACTAGCTGTAGCTATTGTAGTTTCATCTCCATGTTGTAATATGTCTAATTCTACTGGTGATACACTCTTGACACACATTGTGCATGTCGGTAGGGGTTCAGGCTTTTTCTCTTTAAGATCGCGATCTCTTTTCTTTTTTTCTTTAACTTTTTTTAATCTATGAAACTCTTCTCTAGCCATTTCCTCTAACTCCGTTAAAATATACCCCATAGTTACGTGCGTTCTCGGTATCACAATTTTTTTAAGCACATTCATCTTCCTGCAGACAAATAATAAAAAATAGGAATATTAAAATCAGTCATTTCAGCCATTACCCCACCCTTCTTCTCTTTTAAGGACGTTTCAAGTTAATTAAATTAAACAAAAAGGCGATTTATATGGCCTTTAACATAAACTTTAAAATAAAACTAAGAATGAACTGTTTGTATCAAGTAATTTAATATCAAGTTAGATAACAGTTCCTAGCTGCTAGAAGTTTTTCTTTCACTTTCCTCATCAAAATTATCGTTGCATTCCTCTCTTCTTGGCGTAAATACTTTTTGGAATGATGATATGGAAACTCCCGTAGCTAAAAATATCATGGCATTATTAATTTTAGTACTTGTACTTTTCACAGCTGGAGTTGATAAATGATTAGCTTCATCTAATAAATATTGTTCCGAATAAGAATTTGAACGTTTTAAAGTTAAAGATACTGGTAAATTATTGTAACTAGATGTGGTAAAGTTACAATCTAAATCTGTTGACAATAATGTGATGGAAGACATACAAAATCTTTCAGTAGGATCTGACAGCGGTATGTATGTACTAAAAACTTCTGATTTTACTTGATGTTGTATTATTTCTTCTAACGGGTCAATAGATTTAGACGGTTTAACTGTGACTACACCTATAGTCTTCGAGCGAGAATAAGGGTTAGACTTATTAGACGAGCTTGAAGCCTGGCTTGAAACATTTCCTGATCTATTAGCTGAATTTGCTTGACTTGGAGGAGGCTTTTTTCCTCTAACGGGACCTCTTACTTGTCTTTCTATTTTTATCTCCTTTTTCTGCATGCTAATTGTACCATCCTCATTTCTAACTTTAACTATTTTTGTGATTTCTTTAACTTCTTTTTCGGAAATACTTTTAACGTTGCCTCGGAATCGTTGAACATGAGTTTGTGTTGAAGGATTATGTGCTATAATTGAATCAGTTGGTATTTCGTCATCTTCAGTTTCCATATATCTGTCTTTACAAGTATCACATAATGCGCTAAAATCTATATCACCTGGTAAAGTTATTTTCCTTGAATCATCATCTTTATATAATGTATATAAAGATGATGATTCAATCAATGATAAAACATCATCGTATCCACGTGTATGTCGTTTTAATTTTACTTCTTTTTTAGCTTCTAATTTTAGCCCTAATTTCGCTTTTAGTTCTTCAGCTGTTCTTATAAGTTCTTCAAAACTGGAATTCACAAATCCTTTTTTACCCATATTTTCAGTTATGTCAACTATATTGTTTATGTGATCTATTAACTTATTGATTTCGTCCAGCACTAACTCGTCACTATGAAATTCTAATTCAGATATCATAGGTGATGCAAGGCTCACACTTTTACTTTCTTTGTATTTATTTGACATTTGTTGTTCTGTGTCATCAATTTCACAAGTCGGGCTACACGTCACATCTTCACCTTTCTCTTTATTTTTAGCTTTATTCTTATCCCCATACATCCTCCTTTTTATATCCAATATCTTTTTCAATCTAAAAATTCTTCTCTGGCAAATTCTTCCAGTTCGTTATTAATGTATACCATAGTGACATTTGTTTTTGGGATAACAATTTTCGATAATACGTTCATCTTCCTGTCAACAATAATTTGAAACTATTTTGTTAAGTTGGCTTTTTGTACTGCCGACAACTTCCCCATTTAAGGACTGTGGACGGTATATTTGAATTTACCGTAGAGATAACATTGTAATTTTCTTGTTCTCTTAGTAATATTTAATAGGTATAACACGTTTAAGTATTGTTTGTTAATGCCAGTTTCCGCTTTTGAAATTAATGATCTCACTGAAGATTGCGTGTTTTTGGAAAACCTTTTTTTTTAATTTTACTTATTTTATGAGAATGTAGCTTAGTTGTCACAGATGAAATAAAGCCTAAACTGCCGTGAATACAAGCTAGATAAGAAATTATTGGATAAGATTTCACTAAATAGGTAATACTTCACAAAAATAAATCAGATAATTAACATCACCAATTTTTTTCTTTTAAAAAATTAAATATAGGCTTACGTTTGACCACAATCACACTTGGTGGGAAGTGATAATGCGGCCTAAGATGGGACGCAATAATTAATTATAATTTAATCTAATATTTTTATTTATAATAAAAATCATTTTAATTCATAAATAAAAAGATAGCCATATTCCGGAGATAGAAAGAAAAGTAGCCTGCTATTTTTGGCTCAGGATATCAAAGAATGCTCAGTTTCCCACGGCAGTTTAAAAACCAAATTTGGGGATGAAATTGCAGGCATCAGTTATTAATTAATATAAAATATATAATTAATATAAATTAATTTAATTAATAGCGTAATCGTGTCTGTCTATCTATCTGACTGTTATATTTTCACGACCCAACCTTTCCAACGACTTTTTTATCTTTTGTTATTTGTTCAACCTATTTTGGAGAAATTTCTTAGGCAAAGAGAAAAGCTGCATCCTGTGGAAGGCCATAGACTGTTTTTACTTAGAAAAATCAATGAGATCCCATCAAATTTATCAAAAACTTATATAGTCGATTGCGAATGTTAAGCAACCTTGACCCTAGTCGGTAACTGGATGGGTGACCGAATTTGGAGGTTCAAATTTGGCCTTTTCGCTTCCTCCGTGTCTCGGAGAGTACGTTTTAAGCCGTCGGTCCCGTTTATTATCACTAACAATCGTTACTAGAACCTACTAACTTATCACTAACATCCGAAAATAATCGTTACTAAAACTAACCGAGTTTAAATACTCTTAAGTCGAGTCGTATGCGGATTGCGGAAGGACGTGGGAAAATTTCAAATTCTTGAAAATTGATTAAGTATTCATATTGCGGTGGTAGCTAGAGATAAGATTAATAAGTACGTGCTTTATAATTATTTCTATGATACATTACCATAGCCATGGTATAGCTATAAATCACTGTCCCGGCCTTTAAAATAGCACGTTCCATTTCTATTGCCTCATTTAGCGTTCTGTGTAAAGACCCTATCAGGGCCCCAATCATGTAAGAATGGCCGATCAAACGTTAAAGATTTTCGTCAAAGTAAAATAAACCATAATTGCATTGAATTAGAGCTCAATTTCGTCTGCCCATTGTTATACGTTTTGGTATGTACGATACCCTAAACGTTTAAGAATGGGCAGACGAAATTGAGCTCTAATTCAATGCTGTCATGGTTTATTTTACTTTGACGAAAATCTTTAACGTTTGATCGACAATTCTTACGTAATCGGGGGGCTGGTTAGCCCGCTACCATCTTAGACTGCATCATCACTTACCATCAGGTGAGATCGCAGTCAAGGGCTAACTTGTAGTGGATAAAAAAAAAGAGCACACGCTCTATGAACATACGTTTATCTTTATTGCTTCATATAAGATCACAAAATCGTATGGGATTTCTTGCTGTTTAAGTAATCAAAGTCGTATCGTGATGTTAAAGAGAGCTGGTAAGAACTTAAGAAAGACTAGAGAGGTCAAAAACAATGAAAACAAGAGTTAAAACGAATCCGTCCAGTCCTTAAGAGACGGAAGGGTGAGGTCATCGGCAGCTTAGCCCTTCTAAAAGGCATTTCTAACTACATTTAACTACAGGCTTATATTCCCACAAACTTAACTGACCCGGTGACAGCGTCGCTAGTATCTATGAAAAATAAAATAAAAACAATAACTAAACAGGCATAAAAATTAGTTCCGATTTTGGCCACCGGGTCAGATAAGTTTGTAGGGCTATATATTTTACTCTTAGGGTACCTGTCCACTGGAGCGGAGACGATATTGACAGACCAATCAGATTTGTAGCAATTCTCTGGCAATGAGGCGGATAGCTCTGTGTTATAAGTATGAGGTCCTGGTTCGATTCCCGACAGGGCGAATTTTATCTTTTTTATTTATAAGTTATCAACTAGGTACTTACTATTGATCAAGATTCTTGACTTCGAATGAGCAGGATTTTCGACCATGGTCCACCACCTTTGAGGACATTATGAAGAAATCTCAAGAAAGCAGGTTTAATCACGATGTTTTCCTTTGCCGTTAAAGTAAGTGATATTTAATTGCTTTAAGCTCCTACAAGTTACAGGTACCCGCGGATGGAACCGACCACCCGATTAAGAGACCGGACGTCTTAACCACTGGGCTATAACCGCTCTTCAATTTTTAAACTACCACACCTCTTCCTGATAAGCATGCCTCCATCAACTACATCACTAACATGTTGTCCTAGATGACTCGTTGTTCTAGGAGAACGACGAAAGCGACGCCATACGCCGCTATAGGAAATGACAAACTTATCCACGCGACAATGTGGGTCACTGTTTGACCTGTTGTCCTAGGTGAGCGACAGAAGCGACGCCACGCGACACGACGCGATACGGCGCCATAGAAAATGACAGACGATCTACGTACAACTTACTACTATTACCTATTCTGTGGTACAACGTAGGCCTCGTGTCAGCTACTGTTTGATACCGTCGCGTCGCGTTGTATCGAGTCGCCGTGTCGCGTTTGTCGCTGACGTTGGATGTGGTACTACCAAAGATCGGATTAAAGGTCTACATTGTATCTGAATAAAAAAAATAGCAGCACTCCCAGCAATCTGATTAATCGCACGTAAGTGTCGTCGACATCGTCTTCTATCCGCTCCGATTCAGTGGACTGACAACCTTAGATTACCTTAACTTTCATGCAAGACCTAGTGCTACTTCGGTTGTACACATAACTCTACTTAATATAAACTACATAAGGACTAAAATACCGTTATTCTTTTCGATTTTTTGTCAATCTATTTAGTTAGTCGGTACAACTGAATTTGTAACATCTATTATAATGTATAGTAATAATATAATACTGTAATGGAGTGGTATGATAATATTGCACCAAACGTTAGGTAATACTTACACGCGGTTAGTTTATAAAATAAACCGTCACATAACTTGAGACCAGCAGGGCCTAGCATAGGCCGGAGATACAAATTTAATCCCCCGATTTTATCCACTGACAAGAGATAAAATTAACTTATACACTTCTCAGCAGGGCTAGCATGGGCCGGAGATAAAAAATTTAATCCCCCGATTTTATCCACTGACAAGAGATAAAATTAACTTATCCACTTCTCAGCAGGGCTAGCATGGGCCGGAGATAAAAAATTTAATCCCCCGATTTTATCCACTGACAAGAGATAAAATTAACTTATCCACTTCTCAGAGCACGGCAACAGGGGAGAGGTTTATCCCCGTTTGACATTTCACGGGGACTCGGGGGACTATTTATCCACTGTTATTTAGCGTTTTTATTTATTTATTTAGGAATAAAAAAATTATCCTTTCCTCGGGGAGAAAATTGTCTCGGCCCATGCTAGGGGGGCTGGGGGTAACGTAAAGGCGTGTGGTAAAGGTTTACATCACACTAATATTATAAATGCGAAAGTGTGTTTGTTTCCTTGGCTAGTTAATTTGGTTGTACTTTAATCACGCGGCAACGCAGCAACGGATCGACGTAATTTTTGTCATGGGCATAGTTGAAGCTGGAGAGTGACATAGGTTACTTTTTAACTCTGAAAAATTGAGGAGGAATAAAAAAACTTAAACCACGCGGACGAAGTCGCCGGCATCAACTAGTAAATAATATTGCTTACAGTGTGAGGAGTGCATTCACCTCTGAGGGTAAGTTTACTACCATCGCAGGGTCAATTTGGGAATTTAAAACTGAATTTCCTGGTGGGAGGCTTTGGCCGTGGCTAGTTACCACTCTACCGGCAAGCAATGTGCCCCCAAGCAATTTAGAATAACGGTAGGTACGATGCTGTGTAGAAAACGATTGCACGTGTAGGGTTAATATTACAGCCATACCCCTAATACGAACTTAGACTGCATCTTCACTTATACCATCGCAGTCAAGGGCTAAAACTCCAATCCGGTAAGATGATGTGTCCTAAATCTAGGTTTAATATAACTGCCATCAGGTTAGCCCGCTACCGTCTTAGACTGCATCATCACTTACCATCAGGTGAGATGCCAGTCAAGGGCTTACTTGTAGTGGCGTAAAAAAAACGTTGCCAACGTTGGCAATGTCCGTGCTAGCTGGTAACTTGGTAAGGCCTCAAATTACGTGACGATCTATAAAAAAATTGTGATTTTATCAACCAAATCTATGTTAACCTACTTGGTAGCGTTCCTGTTAGCAACTTCCACCATCAGGAAGCTGGCTCTAAGCTGCATCATCATGATGATCCTCTTGAGCAGTTCCAGCCAGGCTTTCTTCGCCTCCAGGATGGTCTGACCGCCTTTCTCTAGGCCCAAATGCTCGTAGGGTGGGAATTCCGTCTGCAAAAGGCATTAAATCTTGTGGTATCTATACAATCCATACTCCATCGACATCCATGCTAATATTATAAATGCAAAAGTGTCTGCCTGTCTATCTGTCTGTCTGTCTGTCTGCTACGCTTTAACGGCTCATCTGGTCAACCGATTTTGGTGAATTTGGTATAGGGGTAGGTTACATCCCGGGGAAGGACATAAGCTAGTTTTTATCCCGGAAAATAAAAGAATTCCCGCGGGAATCAAAAAACTTTAATACACCCGGTCGAAGTCGCGGGCATCATCTAGTTTCGAAATAAAATTAAAATGGCGGAGCCGTAGGCTTTGTCAGGTTCCATTTAAAAATATTCAAACCCTTTTGAAATGTATTCCTGGGTCAAACCATGCGTGTTTGCAAGCGGGCCTTAGTGGTCTGGAGATTATTTAATATATATATTTATTTATTTGGACTTAGGACACTTGTTAAATGAACAATTTATTGAAGGTGCCACATCATTCTCTAAAAAAAAAAGACAAAAAAGAATTACACTACAAAAAATCTAAACTTAAAAACTATACACAAACAGAAAAATTATACAAAAATTGAACTTTAAAATTTTAGGAAAGAAAAAAAAAACAACCATTAATATTTATGGGGCAAAAGTTGAGTAGGTATAGGTATGACGTATATTACTAACCTCAAATATCTCAAATTGCACAATCTTGACGCTGGAAACCTGTTTTGTTGACTGCTGGACCACGACCGCTGCCTGAAAATGATTATTAACTCAATATTATTAATTTTAAAAACACGAAACGTGTGGTGTCGTGGGACACCAGATAGGAGCGAAGTTCCTTAATAGGTACATAAATATTAATTTCAAGTTGTAGTCGAGGTAAAAAGAAAAACACAAAAGGTCTTAAATATAAATATACTACATTCGAAATTAAACTATAATGCTTTAGTGTTAAGGTTTAATTTCGAATAAACCACACATAAAAATCTTGACATACTCGCGTTGTTACGAAGACAAAAGGTCTTACATATAAATATACTACATTCGAAACTAAACTTTAATGCTTTAGTGTTAAGGTTTAATTTCGAATAAACTATACATAAAAATCTTACTCCACGCATTTTCGTTACGGACGTTTTTTGCCGGCTAGGGTAGTCGGTACCCCCTCCGCATCGTCCCATAAGGAACTTCGTTCCAATAATTATTGTTATTAACGATTACGATTTGATTTTATCGCTGGCAAAATAAATAAATTACCTATTATGATTTAGGAGTGAAAAAGCAATTGGTCAAGTGTGTGTCTAATTAACGATGAAAAATTGTCAGAAAAAAAAATGTAGCCTTATTTTTTATCCAATCAAAATTAGCCCTTGACTGCGATCTCACCTGCCCCCCAATCATGTAAGGATGACCGATGAAATCGTTAAAAATCTGCGGCAAAGTGAATAAACCATAACAGCATTAAATTAGAGCTCAATTTCGTCTGCCCATTCTTATACGTTTAGGTATGTACGATACCCTAAACGTATAAGAATGGGCAGACGAAATTGAGCTCTAATTCAATGCTGTCATTGTTTATTTTACTTTGACGAAAATCTTTAACGTTTGATGAACAATTCTTACGTAATCGGGGGGCTGGTGGTAAAAGATGATGCAGTCTAAGATGGTAGCGGGCTAACCTGTAAGGGGTACCCCTAACGTTACATAGTTATAAGCACATTCTCCTAATCGGTTTCAGTGGTGGAAAAAAACTATGTATGTAATATGTATATACAGATGCGTATATACATATTACATACATATGTATGTACATAATATGTATGTAGGTATATATGTATGTTGAATGGAAAAAGTATCATCTTTTGTATGGAAAAAGCTGAATCTAATTGAATAAGTCTAATAATTAGACCCTGAGTTGACACTTTATACATTTGTTGTTGGCACTTGCGTGAAGGTTTCGGACTTAGTAAGTATCATCATGGAATAGCGTGGCTGAGCTAGTAGGTTTTTTTTTTTAATTTAATTCAAAAAGCTACCACCCCTTTTCCCATGATGATAAATTCTATGAAAAAATAATAAAACAATTTCAGAACGAAAAACCTTTGCCCGACTATGGAAAATTAATTTTTTTTTGTTTTGACAAAATCCAAAAATGATTTTCGCCCCCGGGTGGGCTCGAACCACCAACCTTTCGGTTAACAGCCGAACGCGCTAGCCAATTGCGCCACGGAGGCAGATGGGTGCAGGGCCGAAATTACTTATCTATTTATTGTAGTTATATTCTAGACTAGACTGCTTCGGTGGTCTAGTGGTTATCATGTTCAACTGCGGCTGACGAGGTCCCGGGTTCGAGTCCCGGGTCGGGCCATAATTAAGTGTTGGGTTTTTCTGATTAGAAATTCTCAGTACTAGCCCGGAGTTAGTTAAATAAACACTTATTAATTTGATCAAACGTAATATTGATTAGAACCTATTAGATTTATCCATACTAATATTATAAATGCGAAAGTCTGTCTGTCTGTATGTCTGCTACGCTTTCACGGCCCACCTGTTCAACCGATTTTGATGAAATTTGGTAAAGGGATAGGTTGTCCCAGAGAAGGACATACCTAGTCTAATGTCTTATAGGGTGTCTTATAGTCTTAACTAGCTGATGCCCGCGACTTCGTCCGCGTGGAATAAGTTTTTTTTAATTCTCACGGGAACTCCTCAATTTTCCGGGATAAAAAGTAGCCTATGTCACTCTCCAGGTCCTCAACTATACCCATGCAAAAAATCACGTCGATCCGTTTCTCCGTTGCAGCGTGATTGAAGGACAAACCAACAAACCAACAAACAAACACACATTCGCATTTTAATATTAGTATGATATGATAGGACTTTGTCAGTTAAGTTTTACTTGACACCGGCGCATCCTCAGGAGATGTTGACTCGACAATGCACGATTGTAATACCTACCCTTTGAGCGATGTCTTCGGTAACGATGTGGTTGAGCTGAGGACAGAAGTAGCGACTCCTGGCCAGAAGGATGAAAGCGTTCCGCATATCTTCACCGAAGCCTTCGTAGACCCTGATAAAATACAGTTTTTAGGGTTCCGTACCAAAATGGTAAAAATGGAACCCTTATGGTGCGACTTTCTCCGTCCGTCTGTCCGTCCGTCACAGTCGATTATTTCAGTAACTATTAAAGCTATCGACATGAAATTTGGAATAACTGTGTATAATAGTGGCCTAACATCATAAAAAATTTAAAAAAATCGAAAATTATTTTTAGTTTAATTAAAAAAGTGGGAAAATCGGGGGTTTGAAATTTCAAAGTATGATAACTATACTGAGTGGGATATCATATGAAAGGGCTTTACTTCTACATTCTAAAACAGATTTTTATTTATTTTTATGCATAATAGTTTTTGATTTATTGGGCAAAATGTCGAAAAAAATACCGTCCCCCCCCCCCCCCCCCCCTTATCTCCGAAGTTTATCAATTGAAAAATCTGAAATAATTATGGTCAATAGAAGCTTATGTATATTTTACAGGAAAAATAAAACCAACGCTCTAACTAGCATAGTTTTTTTGATATTAACAATAAACCTCTACAAACAAAGTTAGTTTTGCGGTTCATTTCGTCTTGTTTTTAATACGTCATAAATCGTAAAACTTACTACAGGTTTGTACGGAACCCTCGGTGCGCGAGTCCGACTCGCACTTGGCCGGTTTATTTATTTTTAATAGCGAAATAGGGATGCGCTTGACGATAATCACATGTTTACCGCAAAGCAATGATGAGGTCTAGATTGGAACGCGCTTGCCTAAAGGATGCCTATTTACCTAGTGGGAGGCTTCGGCCGTGGCTAGTTACCACGCTACCGGCAAAGACGTGCCGCCAAGAGATTTAGCGTTCCTGTACGATGCAATGTAGAAACTGAATGGGGGTATGGGTTTAATATAACTGCCATCACACTGCCATGCCCCTAACAGGTTAGCCCGCTACCATCTTAGACTGCATCATCGCTTACCATCACCATACCTTACCTTTGTGGGCTCTTCTCAGACCAAGGCGCATTTGGAACCCTCGTAGCTTTAGTTTTAAGATACCGCGGTTTATTATAACCATCACGTCTTTCTTCGTAAACGTGACGTTCAGGTACTGTGTAGGTGCCAATCCATACTCTATTATTATAAATGCGAAAGTGTGTCTGTCTATCTGTCTGATACGCATCCACGGCCCAACTGTTTAACCGATCCTGATGAAATTTGGTACAGAGATAGTTTACATCCCGGTGAAGGACATAGGCTACTTCTTATTCCGGAAAATTGAAGAGTTTCCGCGGGAATTTGAGTTTCTTACTCGTATAACTCAGCCGCAAGGCGCCTGAGCTCCCTGCCAGTGGCCAAGGCGGTCCATTTCATCAGCTTCCTGCCGAGGAAGGCCAGATGCAGCCTGTTCCTCATCTGCTGCAAGGCGACCAGCGAGGGCATGCACGGGTAACGCTGCACGCCGAACGTGTTTTCTTCTTCCTCTGAAATAATAAAAAAAATCTTTAAAAAAGAGCAACCGACCAAGTTTCTTGCTGGCTCTTCTCAGGACTGTCATTCAGAACCATGGGTCATACTGCCAACGCTTAATGCAATGCTTAAGCAATATTACTCAAAATGACACGTTTGATGTCACGTACCTTGACGTTCCTAAAATAAGGATTATAATTCTAAAACACGAAAATCAACAATAATGGAACAACAGTATGGCCCCAGCGGTGGATTCTTTCGACGATTCAAAAGCACTTGTAAAAGTTTAATTGAATTAACATTTGATTCGAATTCAACTCTCGACTACTAGACATACCCAAGTCCAACCTACCTATTAATCTATAAACTTAACGTTGGGCTTTTAAAATGATATACCGCAACCCTATGTAACGCTATAAAAAATATTTTACTTCTATGAGAGCCCCCCTGAAATAAAGATTTTTATAACTTTTTAAGCCATATTCGGCGGGAGGCCATCGGTTTACATATTATTATTATATTTAAATTTGAAGTAATTACGTTCAGTAAATCAGAAGTTATAAGGCTCTGACCACAGAACATTTAATAAGAGGTTAGAAAGGCCCTAGTGCAAATTTTGTACGGAAACCGCTGTCGCCGTTTTGATCCCACCATTCTTCACTACTACTAATCTAAACGAATACACACGAGAGTTGCCATGTGTGCGTGAGGCAGAAAAAAGCGCTGCGATTGGCGAAGCTACGCACACTAGTGAAACTTTAAACTTGCGCGTGTTGTCGTGTAAAACAGCAACATACGCTAGGGATTGACTAAAATATTTTTTATCGATGTTTATTTTTCGTACGGTTGACAGCATGTCAATATTCATATTGTTAACTTAAGTTGGACTCTATGTCTGTAGATTTTACTATTTTATTTTAAACTAGCTGATGCCCGCGACTTCGTCCGCTTGGACTAAGTTTTTTCGATTGCCGCGGGAACTCATTAATTATCCGCGATAAAAAGTATGTATGTATGTATGTATATTCTTTATAGCTGATGCCCGCGACTTCGTCCGCGTGGAATAAGTTTTTCAGTTAATTTTCCAGGATAAAAAGTATCCTATATTACTATCCCACGGTATAATCCCCCTATAATGGTGAAACACGTACTTCTTCATATTTTAACGAAAGCCCAAATGCTGTTTCATGGCTATAACTTGAGAAATTAAGGATTTTCATACAAACTCTCAAATTCCTATTTCACCCCTTCGGGAGTGGAATTTTGAAAAACTGTGAAACACATATGTTTTCATTTTCAACCCGCAGCTCATATACCAAGTTTCATGGAGAACTTGAGAAATTAAGGACTTTCATACAAACTTTCAACCCCTATTTCACCCCTTCGGGGGTAGAATTTCGGGATAAAAAGTATCCTATGTATGGCCTCGTAGTAAGTATGGGCTCAAATCGTGCCAATTTTGAATTCATTCAGTAGTTTCGGCGTGATGCGCGGCCAAGATACAGACAGACAGACAGACAGACAGACAGATAAAAATGAAAAAAATTACAGATTTGGCTTCAGTATCGAATAATGAGTGACCTCAAAAAAAAAATTTCAAAATATCTTCAATGTACAGAATTGGACCTGTTACAGTTTTATTATAAGTATAGATTCAAAAATGTATGGAGACATAATGATATTTCTTTTGCTTATAACTACTGTTTCTTTATCAAATAAATATTATAAATGCGAAAGTTTGGATGGATGGATGTATGGATGTATGTTTGTTACTCAATCACGCTCCAACGGATGAACGGATCTGGATGAAATTTGGCACAGAGATAGATTTTAGTCTGGAATAGCACATAGGCTACTTTTTATCCCGGAAAATTAAAGAGTTCCCGCGGGAACCGAAAAACCTCAATCCACGCGGACGAAGTCGCGGGCATCAGCTAGTAAGAAATAAATAAAATAAAAAAACAACTATGGTTTACAAATGGTTTTTATTTGAATACATCAACAATATTTAAAACACACTATACAACAAAACCAACAAACACAAAATACTATAACAATATTTCAAACATTTATGATTAAAATCTAAATCTGTAACTATCATTAAAAGTTCATAATAATAAACTCAGAAACAAATAAACTATTTATCGATACGGTGGAAATATGCTACTCAGACCTATCGACAAGTTACTCTTATTGGGTAATACCACGTAACAAGTGGAGTTGATCGTTCATACGCACTACGCTTTACATTGCCGCTCGCGTACATGACTCTGTTGGAGCGCGTTGTTCGCACCAGCGATGTACATACAAATTTGCGATCCAGTCACACTAGTGAAGGAAAACATAATGTCTTTAGTATTTTCAATTAAATCATTTAAAATCAAGGTTTAATGTACTTACCGATGAAAAGATATCATGCCATTAGTCACATTGACATTTTGGCTTCTAGCTCTGCAGGTTATTACCGCGCAAGAAGGCATTTTAAACACTTTTTTGCGCGTAAAACTTCCCAAGACAGTCCGCGGCCGACTGAGGTGTGTTTTTGGTACGTTTGAACCATAGATGATCGTTCGCTCAACATAGTGGCGCGCGTGACCCGCCCACATCGCCTTTCTAACCTCTTATTATATGTTCTGTGGCTCTGACAGACGGACGGACGGACGGTCGGACGGACAAGTGCCAATTCACTCAAGTGTCTCTCAGAGACCTTCGCTTCGCTCGGTCAATAAATGCGAAAGTGTGTTTGTTTGTTGGTTTATTGGTTTGTTGGTTTGTCCTTCAATCACGCCGCAACGGAACAACGGATCGACGTGATTTTTGGAATGGGTATAGTTGAGGGAGGACCTGTAGAGTGACATAGGCAACTTTTTATCCCGGAAAATAAGGGAGTTCTCGCGGGAATCAAAAAATCTTTAACCACGCGGACGAAGTCGCGGGCGGGATAGTTATTTATACAGTTATTAGGTTAGACTATCTAGCTTTAAAGTTCTATTGTATTGTTTTAATTTTTTTTTAAATGGTAAGGAACATGAAAAAATAAAAAAAGACCATACCATCGTCGTCCTTCATCCTGTCTGATTACTTTGTGAATAATCCGGGTAGGTTAATGCCACATGTCTGTGGTTAATGCTAATTTTGATTTTGAAAAATGTTACACTGCATATCCATTACTATTTTCTTTGTTATTGACACTTTTGAATTTGATAATACATTATTTTTGTATTACCCTACAGATTTCGGTAAAGAAATACAAGAATATTGTCGGTTTTCAACATTTTCGGGTGGTTTTCTTTACATTTTACTATTTAACAATATGCACTTCGAAATTTTCTTGGAACTTATATTTGTTGATGACAGAAGACATTTTTGATAGGTATTTCTTTTTATGGTTCTTTTTGGAATCGTTGACAGTGTTTTTAGACCTTCGTGAAATAATCACATTTTTTAGCGTTTTTAATTTTTAAGCATCTAATTTTTTTTGTCTTGCTATCCATTTTTTAAATAGGTATATATTTATTGATTGCTATTTTCATAAATTTTTTAAAGTTTTGATTTTGTAATCTTAATAATGCTGATGCCCGCGACTTTGTCCGCATGGTTTAAGTTTTTTTGATTCCCGCGGGAACTCCTTAATTTTCCGGGATAAAAAGTAGCCTATGTCACTCTTCAGGTCCTCAACAATACCCATGCCAAAAATCACGTCGATCTGTTGCTCCGGTGCGGCGTCATTGAAGGACAAACCAACAAACCAATAAACCAACAAACAAACACACTTTCGAATTTATAATATTAGTATGATTTCTCAATGTAAACTTGTGTTAATTTATGTACGACTTTTCTTATGTGCATGACGTAACAACTGTTAGATTGAAAGTTAAATACAATTTATGTATGGTATCACTGCTATGGTTTTGTAGAGTGGCAAGACTGCTCTGGGGAGGAATGACGATGGCATATCGCTAGTGACGTGGGTCTGTGTAAATAATTGCTAAATAAAGTATTTTAAAGGATAATCAGTGTTTTGGATTTAATATCTCAGAAGTGGGATCATGTATTTCACGTGCTAATTAATTGTTTATCCGGACCTATCCTGAAAATGGTACAAATTGTAATTCAAGATGTTATAGTATTAGATGACGCCATGACCGTGACGTAATACGTGAAGAAAAAAAAAGAAAAGAATTAATAATTGTCGTCATGACGGAAGGTGAACTATAAAATACAAGAAGGATAAATGTGTCGTATTGTGAAATGATCGTAAGTACTTAAATACCTACGAGGGTTGGTACATTCTTGGTTGCATCGGGAGACGGGAACCGACACGACGACGCGTGCCTGTTGCAATCGGAATTGCATTGGAAAGTTGGCATGGAAATTTAAAAAGAGGTATCAATGGAATAGTTAGTACTTATCAAGTACTTGCATACAAATTACCAAAGGTCACAGCGAATAAATAAGGTTGTATAATCTAATTCTATCTGGGAATTAGGTAAGTTTACCATTTGCATTCATTCAGTTAGAGCATTTGCCTAGTTGTACTGTGTTTAGGTACATGGAATGAGTTAGTTAAAATACCTATATAATTGAGAGAAATGAGTAAAGGTTGAGTATAAAGGTATCTACCACTACAGCCCATTAACGTCCCACTGCTGGGCACAGGCCTCCACTTTCATGGGAGAGAGGGAATTGGAGCTTGGACCCACCACTCTGATCCAATGCAGGTTGGCGGGCTAAAGGTACATACTAGAGAATAATAATTATATTGGTTTGTCTGATCTGGTCTGTCTGGCTAAAGATAACTAGGTGTGTATAATAAATGGATACACCATACTTACAGAGTGAGATAAGTAGGTACGTGCAGATTGTACTTACATTAGTAGGTACTCTTATACTTAAATCTAATTAATTGTAGGCAATCTTGTACTTAAATAGAGAGTGAATATTCAATTTATTCTGAGAGTTACTTATGTGAATCATATTGTTGAGTAAATGAACAGAGGTCAAAAGTAACTGTAATATTATATATATTCCATTAAAGCAAGTATAACCCATTAAAGGTCCTTACAAGTGAAAATTGCATTTGTAGAGTGAACGGATACCCAGTTAAAATAATAAGTAAGTTACAGTTTAGCCGTTTAGTATAAATAATATCAGAGCTATACATGTTTGAAGGGCTAGAGCAAGTATATAATTGAGTAAGTACATTATATATAATGATTGGGTGGCATAGATACATTTGTTCGGAAAATGTGAATTGAAATAATATCAAATCTGCCTGGATGGAAAATGGGTTAGCCGAACTGGGTGTGAATTATGATGATGATTATTATTATGACAGGTTTTGAGACCCGGTTATACTGAAGTTGGTATTTAATAATAAGTATGTTGTCTGTCTCAAGTATTTCACAGTGGCTGTCTGGAGCGGTGTGCTTTATTGCCTGATAGAGCATATGATTTCTCATTATGAGAGAGAGGAAAAGAGAGATATCACATCAGTAATGGTACTCACACCTGGGGTACCATGGTTATGGTGCTATGTACGGGCTTATGTCTGTTAAGATAGCAGAGGTTTTGCCAAGATAATAATATTTTTAATTTTACAGGTGTAATTAATAAATTAATTCTTGAGTTTTAGTGTGGTCTTCGCAATGTTCTCTGGCCAAGACCAAAAGCTAGTGGCATATTATGTTATGGTGGTTGCCTAACCTGCACCTTAATAACAATGGTATGGAATGATGTCTATATAACATATGGACCGAGTCCGGGTCGCATATCTTGCAGTCATGTTAGCAAATAAATGCAAAAAAGAACTAAGTGGTAATTTTGGTAAATTCCAATTTAATTGTAATGGATGATGACTCTAAAGTCAAAAAGGATAAGTGACAAAAAAAAATAAAGGAGGATGCCACATTTTTGAAAAAAAAAAGGAAAATTATAATTTTTGTTTAGAGGGAAAATAAAGGAGATTGGCAAGTTTGTAAAAGGCAATGGCACCTTTTAGTGCAAGGAGATTTATATACAGTCATCTTATGTGGTGCAAGGAGTTACAAGAATGATGCAAAGTTTAAGATTTAACTTTTATAGTTAAAGAGTCAAAGTCATAATATATTTATTCAAAGTTGGTACTTACACAGTACACTTAATGAACGTCAAGTATACAAAGTATAAGACGTGGTGGTGATGATTAACATAGGTATCTTAAAATTAAAGTTACGAGGGTTCCAAACGCGCCCTGGTCTGAGAAGAGTAAAATTGTTTCTTATGAATTTGGGAGTTAAAGCCCGGCTGTTGAATATAGAAATGTTACTCTGGAGAAAAAAAAAATAAAAAAAATAAAGAGGATGTCGGGGTGGAATGGTACTGGTGGAATGGTACTGGTGGACCGGTAATGATAATATTGCAATAATTCATATGGTGGAGATGAACAGGGTGTATAATATGAGAACATAACGGTATTTTGGGAGTGACTCATTTGTGATATTTTGGTTTGATATTTGTTGAGGTAAAAACAAAATAGAAATAAATATGCCTGCGGGGCCATGGGTCAGCTTCAGGAAAATACCTAAAGGTGAAGTACACTTATTGTAAATGTCACATGACTGAGGGGCTTCAGACCAAATTGATGCATGCGCCAGCAGGGCTGCACAGCAGATCAGTTTTAGCTAAATACCTAAAGTGGGGTACACTTACTGTATATGTCACATGCCTAAGGGGCTTTCATACAAATTAACGCATATTGGCGCAGGGCTGCACGGCAGAACAGTGCAGAGTACAGAACAGTAAATGTAACATGCCTTAGGGGCTTCAGTACAAACTAATACATTGACTTGCAGGGTTGCAGATTAGTTTCAGGGAAATGCCTAACAGGGGCCTATGGCTCAGTGGTAAGACACGCCTAAGGGGTTTCAGTGCCAATTCATGCATATGCCTGCGGGGCTACTGGTAAGTTTCAAAACATGCCTAAAGGGGCTACAGCGCAGATAAGCCAACATGCCTAAGGGGCTACAGAACACATGTCTTAAGGGGCTCCAACGCAAATTATAGCACACGCCTCCGGGGCGACAGAGCGCATACCTTAAGGGGATGCAGTACGTATAGCGTATGCCTACTGCGTAACGGATCAGCTTGCTGGGCACACAGCTGATAGAACATGCCTGAGGAGTTATATTATGTGTTACAGCATATGCCTGCGGGGCTACTTCACACAGACTGCCTTCAGTATAATTTAAATTATTTTTCAGTAAAGGGCAGTTAGCCGTTGTGGTTGTCGCACCTTGCCTTCGGGGCCTAAGTACCTGCCTTCGGGGCCTACGTACTTGCCTTCGGGGCCTACGTACTTGCCTTCGGGGCCTACGTACTTGCCTTCGGGGCCGACGTACTTGCCTTCGGGGCCTACGTACTTGCCTTCGGGGCCAATGGACTTGCCTTCGGGGCCTACGTACTTGCCTTCGGGGCCTACGTATTTGCCTTCGGGGCCGACGTACTTGCCTTCGGGGCCGACGTACTTGCCTTCGGGGCCTACGTACTTGCCTTCGGGGCCTACGTACTTGCCTTCGGGGCCTACGTATTTGCCTTCGGGGCCGACGTACTTGCCTTCGGGGCCTACGTACTTGCCTTCGGGGCCAATGGACTTGCCTTCGGGGCCTACGTACTTGCCTTCGGGGCCTACGCACTTGCCTTCGGGGCCTACGCATTTGCCTTCGGGGCCAACGCACTTGCCTTCGGGGCCAATGCACTTGCCTTCGGGGCTAACGAACCTTGCCTTCGGGGCCGACATACCTTGCCTTCGGGGCCGATGAACCTTGCCTTCGGGGCCGATGAACCTTGCCTTCGGGGCCGACACACCTCGCCTTCGGGGCCGACACACCTCGCCTTCGGGGCTTATATGATATACTTTCAAGTGTGGACATTAGCGCCCTCGGGGCTGGGATGTAAAGCCTAGCGGATTCTGATGAGCAGATGGCGAATCACTAATAAGTTACCAGTGGAGCTCATGTACGCTGACCGCATAACTCATGTGGTTGTTTCTTGCCCGTGGGGCTCACCGCTCATGTAAGTTAATTCCGTACCTCTTATATTTTACTACATTTTGAATATATCGCTGGTGTGGAAAACAGGGGCCATGATGCCAGTAGACTGGGAAAGTCTAGCCTGCGGGGCTGCTACGTTTCGATTTTCGGTAGCGAGAGTTGCAAAATACAGCAAAGCTTAGGTAAATTGCCCCCGGGGCTAGCCAGATTAGTACAGGTAATCTATTACTCGCCGTTGGGGGCATGATAATATTCATGTAGCAAAACAGCTGTTTTTCAGGCGAAAGCGCAGTGATGATGATACAGTTCAGTGAGTGTCACGGTTAGGTGACATAAAGGCTTAATAGGTCTGTAAAATATGCAGATGGTATTCACTGATTTCAACTATTGTTTTAAATGTGAGGCACTGAGTGGCAACCAAGTAATATAACCGCCGCGTAAGTTGAACTATGCACAGTAACACATTTCGGGTGTCAAATGAAGTGCGGTATCAGGTGCGCCGTGAGGGGCCGCACGTTACCATACCCCTTGCTTCCCGCGCATGCTTCGCATAGTCCTGTAGTACGATGTACCTGTGCAGATGAGCGCCATTTTGGGTCAAGTTATGGGACGCGATTCATATCGGTGTTATGTTTTGATGCTATTTGGGGTTCACTAAGATTCATGTGAGAGTAACAATATTTCTATGCAGGTTGAGCGATGTAACAAAATATTATCGTGTAAAGAGATTTACTTATCTTGTAAATAGACTCGCTCTATGATGTTCCTTGGGATATTCGTTCATAAAAGTGACATGAATACCCTAATTAGATTGAGGAGGAACAGTGAAAAGTAAATTGCCAAAATATTGAACAACCAAGTAGGTACACTACTACACATTTATATATTTTTATTAACATTATAATATATTTATATTATGATATTATATTATATTATATACGTTTTCACCACACTATCACGACTGCACAAATCAAAATGATATAAGTTGCCAAGCAGATGCCAAAGTATGTTGTATTGAACAGTATCAACATTTGAGTTCGGTTTTACGAAACGTTGAAATTTGGCAAGAGCTGATGAAGGCATTACCGGGCAGTTGAGTTGCCTGTTGTGTTAAGTTAAAACGAACAATACAATGCAGGGCCACGGTATAAGGTAAATCTATTCTTCCGGTGGGAATAAGGTGCTTTTGAAACTTCAACATTTCAAATGAAATTAGGAACTAGAGATTTGCTCAAAAGATGGAGCATGTGCAAAGTATACAAAATGGCTCATTGTAGAGAACGTAGCTCAGGTCTTCGGGTTTTATTGAGTTTTGTAACCAATTGTAACCGATTGTCAGATAAAGTTCTGGGGATGAATTGTAACATAAGCTATAGCCTGGCGGCTTTCAGAGAAGGTATTTGTCATTTATGCCATGTGTAAAGAGGAAAGTATAATTAACTGTAACAAGTGAGTAATAATAACCATTCTGGAAAGTAACAAAGTGAACATGAGTATACTCATAGGAAAACTAATTATAGGTGTACACCAGTAGACTATAAGAATCTTATTTATCATTCAATCAAATGATTGTGTTCTCATCTCCGTGAGAATGTCGAAATTGTTACGAATTACTTATACAATTGAAACTTTGGGTTAAGAGTTAGCAATGGTATGATGTTATTGATGTTATTGATCAGACAAAGTTAAAGTTCGTTTCTCATTTATCACTAATCACTACCTAAGGATTAATTATTGTCATTGAGTTGCATAGGATTACCCAAAATGAGTAACGGGAAATGATTACTTATAATATTATGCGCTTAGGTAATTAACGGAAAACTCTGTGTAATGCTGGAAAGCTACTTCTGAATAAGTTTATGTTTACAAAATGAACATGTGTTTGAAGGAAGCTTTTGTTGTTTGTGAAATATGGCAATTCAGTTACTTCAGTATAGCTACACGTAAATTCACCAGAGTTAGAATAATATGATGAGATGTGTCATGGGTGATAAATCCATATTTACTTATTAGGTGATGTTTTGTAACGCGAAAAGACGATGGAGACTGATGCTCTTTTACCCTAAAACATAGTCTTGTTATCTGCAACTGTACTTGGCTAAGGTTTATAATGCCAGTGCTTTAACATTGGAGTGTCAGGCGTTAAAGGCCAGCGTTAATACTACAAATGGCAGAGTAGCATCAGCAATCATCGTGATTTTAATTAAGTGTTCAAATTATGTAAACTTCGGGACGAAGCTTGGGTCAGGATGACCGAACTGTTAGATTGAAAGTTAAATACAATTTATGTATGGTATCACTGCTATGGTTTTGTAGAGTGGCAAGACTGCTCTGGGGAGGAATGACGATGGCATATCGCTAGTGACGTGGGTCTGTGTAAATAATTGCTAAATAAAGTATTTTAAAGGATAATCAGTGTTTTGGATTTAATACTACCTATAAATTGAATTGCGTGTTTACCTAGTGCCACTTAACATTCTGTTGGTAGTTCAAATACATATAAAAAAATTAAATAAATAAACCGCAGGTGCCGAATTTTAGCCTAACACACTCTACATAGCACATAACAGTGTAATTTTAACCTCAGATTGCGCTGGTTGTACCTAACGGAGGCGTTATTAGCGGAAGCAGAGGTGGATGCGGAGGTGAAGGGGTTAACCTCCGCGGACGCGGAGGTTAACCAAGGGCCTTATAGTAAGCTGCAGTCGAACTTACTAAATAACCACTTCTTCTCGGTAGGAATGGCATCCCGAACCAGTGGTAGATTCACTCGACGATTCAAAAGTACTTGTGAAAGTTTATTTTTGAATAAAAAAAAACATTTGAGTTTAAAAAAACATTTGAGTTTGAGTTTGACTAGAGTCTAGACCAAGGAGGCAGTAAAAAACACAGTACTGCCCCCCAATTGTGTATGGAAATCGTAATCGTAATCGTTTGTCAAACGTATAATTCGACCTGTATAAGGAGGTCATAGATGCCTGCACGTCATGTGTGAACTCCTTAAACAGTTCGAGTAATACGTTTTGAGCTGTTAAATGATTACGATTGGCTTAGACAATTGGACCTCAGAACCCTAATAAGAAGGTATGGAACCCACCACGTCAAAGTCTAATTCATACATACGAGTACCTCAACATCCTCATTATCCCTAATGGAAGAACAATTAACCTAATTCATAATAATTGGATTGTAATAAGACCCTTTTCACACGGGCGGGTTTCTTACGGCAGGTTCTTTTTGTTTTCAGCTCACATTAATTGTGAATACGTCCTGTTTTCAAGTTAACAGATAGGTTAGGTGTGAATGTAGAGCTAAGTATTTGCGTAGAAATGACTTGATTATATTTTTTACGCGAAGCCTAAGAAAATTAGTGTATGAAATGGATATAATATTACCTGATGCCCCCGACTTCGTCCGCGCGGATTGAGGTTCTTTGGTTCCCGCGGGAACTCTTTAATTCTATAACAGATCCGTTCAGCCGTTGTGGCGTGATTGAGTTACAAACATCCATCCATCCAAACTTTCGCATCTATACTAATATTATAAATGCGAAAGTTTGAATGGATGGATGGATGTTTGTTACTCAATTACGCCAGAACGGCTGAACGGATCCAGATGAAATTTGGCACAGAGATAGATTATAGTCTGGAATAGCACATAGGCTACTTTTTATCCCGAAAAATTATAGAGTTCTCGCGGGTACCAGAAAACCTCATTCCACGCGTACGAAGTCGCGGGCATCAGCTAGTTTATAATTTTACTAGCTAATGCCCGCGACTTCGTCCGCGTGGATTGAGGTTTTTCTTTTCTGTATGTACCTAATATGTGAGCTTCTTTATTCAATCGTAACTTCTAAATGACTGAACAGATTTGGACGTATGGGGTATCGTTAGAATCATTCCGAGCCCGACGCTGACTATAAATTTTTTGAAAAAAATTCAATATGGCGGCTGTACGGCGCCATTTTCAAAACAATGCCAATGCAGTTGGTTTTTTTAAATTTAAGTACTAATTAATTTTTCAGAGTCATAGAGCGTTTTAAAACATAAAATTGTGCCACTTGCTTTAACGTTGAAGGAAAATATCGTGAGGAAATAAATCTGCTTGCCTGGAGAGCTTCATAAGCATAATGGCCTCAAAGGTGTGTTAAGGTGCCAATCCGCACTTAGCCAGGGTGGTGAACCAGGCCCCAATCATGTAAGAATTTGTCGATCTTAACGTTAAAGATTTTCGTCAAAGTAAAATAAACCATGACATCATTGAATTAGAGCTCAATTTCGCCTGCCCATTGTTATACGTTTAGGTATGTACGATACCCTAAACGTATAAGAATGGGCAGACGAAATTGAGCTCTAATTCAATGCTGTCATGGTTTATTTTACTTTGACGAAAATCTTTAACGTTTGATCTACAATTCTTACGTAATCGGGGGGCTGATACTTGTCATTCTGGGAGGAGACTCGAGGTCAGTATTGAGCCGGTTTTTAAATACTTAATCGGTAAATATATATAATTTTAAATATTCGGTATTTCTGACAATAAAATCTAATTAATTATCCCGGAGGTAAGGAAGTTGGCGGTGTTTTACCCCTGTATGCCCGTGCCTTGGAGAGCACGTACTAACGTAAACTGTCGGTACTGATCTCACTCCGGTCGTGTCGGATTTTCCGTCCCATCGAACTGTGACTGTAAGGGAATAGAGAGTACACCTGTATTTGCGCACACAGTAGTGCACTATTTTATTGTGATTTTAAAAATCCTAAAAGTCCTATATTATATCCTAAGGTAAGCCCTACTTAGGTAACTCTCCAGATCCTCACCTATATTTACTTACGAAAAAAAATACTCAAATCGTTGTGGCGTAATCATACTTTAATATTATAAATGCGAAAGTGTGTTTGTTTGTTGGTTTATAGGTTCGTTGGTTTGTCCTTCGATCACGCCGCAACGGAGCAACAGATCGACGTGATTTTTGGCATGGGTATAGTTGGCCATTTATTTAAAGGAGGAAAGGGAGGCCTTTGCCCAACATTGGGACACTACAGGCTGCTAATAAATAAATAAATAGATGGGGACCTGGACAGTGACATAGGCTACTAGGACCCGTGGGAATTAAAAAAAACCGGCCAAGTGCGAGTCGGACTCGCGCACCGAGGGTTCCGTACAAACCTGTAGTAAGTTTTACGATTTATGACGTATTAAAAATAAAAATTACGTTTGTTGTATGGGAGCCCCCCTTTAATATTTACTTTATTGATATTTAATTATTTATTTTGAAAGGTAATATACAAGTTAATATTCTGTGAAAATTTGAACCGTCTACGTTACCGTTTTTAATATTGAGCAAAAAAATACGAAAAAAACACGTTTATTGTATGGGGACCCCCCTTAATATATATATTTTTTTAATTTTTAGTATTTGTTGTTATAGCGGCAACGGAAATACATCATTTGTGAAAATTTCAGCTTTCTAGCTATCACGGTTTATGAGATACAGCCTGGAGACAGACAGACAGACAGCGGAGTCTTAGTAATAGGGTCCCGTTTTTACCCTTTGGGTACGGAACCCTAAAAACTTATTCCACGCGGACGAAGTCGCGGGCATCAGCTAGTTACAGGATAAACCAACCTAACAAACAAACGAACGTATACTTATAAACAAACAATGTAATACTTATTAAAAAATAAAATTGTAAAAATGGATTTTTCTTACTTTTACTTCGATAGAGATTATTATAAGCATGCCACGGCTAAAGACTGTCATGCATTCAAGACATGATCCCACCCCTTAAGACTCCCAGCATGCATACATGCATAATTATACCACAAAGACATGCTAAAGAAGATTATGCATCATTATCTAGTACTTGCAAGATGTAACAGTAAAGAAACAAGTTTTTCATCATACCTATTCGAAAAACGCATATTGGCTTCAGAGGATAGCGGGAGCAAAGTGTAACTTGTAGGCCCATAGGACTTTTCATTTCTCTCTTCTGATTGGTCCGAAGTCACGTCATCAATTTGTTGATCGGATATACGACTTTGCATTTCTCTGTTCTGATTGGTCCGAAGTCACGTGATCAATTTGTTGATCGGATATACGTCTTTACATTTTATTTAAACTTTAAATATACGTCTAAATAATGTCTATACAATTACATAGAAGGTTGATAGGAGTATCTTCTGATTGGTGCTTAAACGTATAGGTAATGTCCATACATAGTAGGTTGATACTCCTAGCTTTTTCTCATACGTAATGATGAAAAATAGTGTGTGTCACTCGGGGCCAAATTTTTTGCTCTCGGGCGGCGTATATTGAATTCCTCGCTACGCTCAGGATTCTACTTTAGAACCCCTCGCTACGCTCGGGATTCTACTATAGAATCCTTCACTTCGCTCTGAATTCAAAATAGCGCCCTCGGGGAACAAAAATTTTCTTTGCCCCATGTAACACAAATAACTATTTTACACTGATTTTCTCTCCTTACAATCTTTCATGTCTTTGGAATTTTTCATGACTACATTTTTGACGACCTCCCTGACGCAGTGTTGAGCGCTGTTGTCTTAACGTGCGAAGGACCCGGGTTCGATCCCCGACAGGGTCAGTTTAGGAATTTATATTTTCTGAATTTTCCCTGGTCTGCAGGCCTGCTTCTGCCGTGGCTAGTTACCACCCTGCCGGCAAAGACGTGCCGCCAAGCTATTTAGAATTCCGGTACGATGCCATGTAAAAACCGATTATGGGTATGGGTTATATTAAAATATAATGGCAGTTATGTTTAATAACTGCCATGCCCCAAACCTAATCATCATATACCATCAGGTGAGATTGCAGTCAAGTAGTATTAGATTTTAAAAAACCTTTTTATTTTTTTTTATTATATATTACTATATATAATAAAAAAAAATTAAAAAGGTTTTAACCTCCAGCTCGCCGGTCCGATGACCTAAAAAAGGTGGCGGGAAGCGGGTGGATGAGGAAGGCAGAGGACCGTGTTTGGTGGCGCGCTCTCGAAAAGGTCTATGTCCAGCAGTGGATGCATACAGGCTGATGGATGGATGGATGGATGGATATATAGTACCTACTGATGGCTCTAGTAACTAGAGCCATCAGTAGGTACTAGTAAGATAGGTAAAATAAGACGAAACAAAGGTTTAAATAGCGCGTTTATTTTTTTACAAAATTATCGTTTACTTCAGGGGTGAAAAGTAAGTAGTCTATGTCCTTCTCCGGGATGCGCCCTATACCTGTACTAAATAATGTCAAAATTAGTTGAAAAAACCGGCCAAGTGCGAGTCGGACTCGCGCACCGAGGGTTCCGTACAAACCTGTAGTAAGTTTTAAATTATTAAAAAAATTGCTTAAAAATTACGTTTGTTGTATGGGAGCCCCCCTTTAATATTTACTTTATTGATATTTAATTATTTATTTTGAAATGTAATATACAAGTTAATATTCTGTAAAAATTTGAACCGTCTACCTGTTACCGTTTTTAGGGTTCTTAATATTGAGCAAAAAAATACGAAAAAAACACGTTTATTGTATGGGGACCCCCCTTAATATATATATTATTATTTTTTAATTTTTAGTATTTGTTGTTATAGCGGCAACGGAAATACATCATTTGTGGAAATTTCAGCTTACTAGCTATCACGGTTTATGAGATACAGCCTGGAGACAGACAGACAGACAGACAGACAGCGGAGTCTTAGTAATAGGGTCCCGTTTTTACCCTTTGTGTACGGAACCCTAAAAAAGGGGCCATGTAGCTTTCGCATTTTAAGGATAAGTATGGATTAGCGTTTAAAATAATCTGCATTCACCAGCAAGAGCCGTGAGAAGTATAATTTTAGATATATTTTTAGATTTAAAAAAAATTGTTTCATTAAGTGAAAGAAAAAATTTAAATAAATCCCCCGTACGTAAACCAATACATATTTGAAGGCATTGTTCTTTATATCTCAACACCTTTTTGTCTAGCCCTTTTCATTACCCGAACTCAAAAGGCTAGACGAGAAAAAAACCTGTTAAGAAAAACCAATTGAAAAAGTATAAACGTGAGAAAATATTGTATTACTAGACGACCCGTTACGGCTTTCAAAGTTATAGAATAAATAAAATAAATAAATAAATAAAAGTTTATTGACCAACACTAAGTACAATTATTACAATTACATTTTGTTTACACCAATTAAACTTATACTAGGTATGTACGTGTGGTCAATGGGCCACCTCCTCAGCCCGTGCCACAGCATGAGAGATAGGTATATACCTACCTATCATACTGCAACGCTGATTTTCAGGAGGGCCCAAGGGTCAAGACGTCACGGACATTCACTTACACATAATAAAATTAAAAATTAAAGCAAAAATAAAAATTATTATCTTAAGTGCGTATCCTTGATTAATACGGTACTAACTTCGTACCTCAATGGCTACACCTGACTAATCACACATCTCTGTCTACGGGACTAAACGTATCTGTGTAAAGTCTGTGGTGATGCTTTACGTTTAAAAAAAATTTACGTTTATTACGTTTACGTTTATAGCTATAAGTATGCCAAGTTTCATTTAAATCGTATTAGTAATTTCGGCGTTATGCTGTAATGGACAAACAGACAGACAAAATTTCGTGGTCTGAATAAACTTCTGGATGAAATGTGGAACATTTTCTTAAAAAATTAATAAAGAAAAAATTTGAAAAATAATATGTATTATTATTATTATATAAAAAATAATAGAAAATATTTGACACACTAGCTGATGCCCGCGACTTCGTCCGCGTGGAATAAGTTTTTTATTCCCACTAGGAATAAAGTTACAAATAACTAAATACTTAAAAAAATATTATTTAGGTACAGCTCTATCAAATTTAATATCAATCGAAGCAGAAATCAAAAGCTGAGAGGTGTTAGGAAGGGCCCCGCACTTCTTTGTTCAATATAATAGGCATTGTACAATTTTAACACGTACGCTCAAGCGTCCATCTTGTTTGAGCCCCCATCCGCCATTTTGTGATGTGACTGACGTTCTTTTAGGCTAAAATCAGACTAGAGACTTTCTGTTTTGAAATTTTTCTGCTTTGGGTACAAAGTATTTATATTCCACGACAATGTGACACAGAATAACTTCTTCTTAGGCAAGTATTTACTAGGAAACTAAAAAGTATGGATTTTGAAGGAACAATAGGAGCGTGGAATGCTGCTACATATATAGCTGCGCAACGTCAGTAACTGGATATGAACGACGTGTAACAGTGGTTAAAATTTCGTCTCTACCATTTCTCGGGAGCACACCGTCGGCGCTTCCGATTATTTTATCAGTAGGCAGCTTCTCATCAAATAAATATTATAAATTCGAAAGTTTGGATGGATGTATGGATGGATGTTTGTTACTCAATCACGCCCGAACAGCTGAACGGATCTGGATGAAATTTGGCACAGAGATAGATTATAGTCTGGAATAACACATAGTTTTTATCCCGGAAAACTAAGGAGTTCCCGCGGGAACCAAAAAACCTCAATCCACGCGGACGTAGTCGCGGGCATCAGCTAGTAATATTGATATCTAGGTATAGTTAACCGTTAAACCTAAGAGTTGAAATCGTCCCAACAAAGTCAAATGCCGAAGAATCTCCAAGAAAAAAGAAAGAAAACTAAACAAAGAAGGAGAATGAATAGGTACATTAGCTTTTGCATGCTTATTTGATAAAATATCGCTAGGTAGCGATAAGGTCTACAAAGATTACATTTATATGATTTTATATTATGATGTAGGTACAGTAAAAGTTACATATTTTAATATGAGATCATATAGTCTTAGATGCAATGCTGCATACATTTCGGCGTGTAGCAACATTTTGTCGCACGACAAATCGCTAACGTGATCAATCACTCCCATCTCTGCAAAGGGGAAGTTTCTTAATATATTGGTGGTAATTTTTTTTTATAATTTATGCCCGGGAGTTGTATTATTGTAGTTGCAAGGGGGTTTTTGTTTTACAAGTGGAAGGGTGACGGAATGATTTGGCTCTGAATGAGATGGGAATGATGTGCGTGCGTTGGGTTATCAGATTTTATTGTGCGTGATTTCTTTGCACTCTAATGCCTTAATTATTGCTGTCTGTTTTATTTCTCTTGAGGGTTTTGGTTGATTATTCATTAGTATATATTTTTTTTATCATACCTATTCGAAAAACGCATATTGGCTTCAGAGGATAGCGGGAGCAAAGTGTAACTTGTAGGCCCATAGGACTTTTCATTTCTCTCTTCTGATTGGTCCGAAGTCACGTCATCAATTTGTTGATCGAATATACGACTTTGCATTTCTCTGTTCTGATTGGTCCGAAGTCACGTGATCAATTTGTTGATCGGATATAATACGTCTTTACATTTTATTTAAACTTTAAATATAGGTACGTCTAAATAATGTCTATACAATTACATAGAAGGTTGATAGGAGTATCTTCTGATTGGTGCTTAAACGTATAGGTAATGTCCATACATAGTAGGTTGATACTCCTAGCTTTTTCTCATACGTAATGATGAAAAATAGTGTGTGTCACTCGGGGCCAAATTTTTTGTTCTCGGGCGGCGTATATTGAATTCCTCGCTACGCTCAGGGTTCAACTTTAGAACCCCTCGCTACGCTCGGGATTCTACTATAGAATCCTTCACTTCGCTCTAAATTCAAAATAGCGCCCTCGGGGAACAAAAATTTTATTTGGCCCCATGTAACACAAATAACTATTTGGTCATCAACGCCTGCATTTTTTTAAATTTCCTTGATGATGATGAACTAATTTTACGTTTTATTTAATCCTAAGAAAAAAAACTTCGAGCTAGTAATCTAATTCATTTTTATTTATAACAAAAAATTTCAAACTATGAAATACATTAAAATCTAAATTAAATACTAAACATTAAAGATATCATCCCAGTCGCTGCAAAATGTAATGGATCCAAGAATGCCAGCTGTATTTCCGAACTGCAAATCCAGGCTGAATCTGGCTTTAAAATCAACGGCGGCCCTTTAAAACCTTCCTTCCTGTTCTTATAAACTCAATATACTGTAAACAAAATAACTTCATGTAAGTAACGAAATGGTAACGTTATACGCCGTCGCAACTCACGCACGTCGTAATCAGAATTAACATCAGGCACTTCCTAAGAAGAAACGTCCCTGCCCCCCTAGCATGGGCCGAGACAATTTTCTCCCCGAGGAAAGGATATTTTTTTTATTCCTAGATAAATAAATAAAAACGCTAAATAAGGGTGGATAAATAGTCCCCCGAGTCCCTGTGAAATGTCAAACGGGGATAAACTTCTCCTCTCCCCTGTTGCCGTGCTCTGAGAAGTGGATAAGTTAATTTTATCTCTTGTCAGTGGATAAAATCGGGGGATAAAATTTTTATCTCCGGCCCATGCTAGCCTAGCAGCAGGCCAAGTGGGAGTTTTTTTACTTATTCGATCGCGACAATGTTAACTACCATTTATTCAAGGAATTGAGCGAGTGCCTACCATCATCTTCATCAAGCGATTGACAATTCCACACAAATCGTAATTTTTTTTTTTTTTTTTTATTGAAATGCCAACAAGTATTGTTCAAACAATTAATAATAATAAAATAATACAGTCGTGTCTCGTTCTATCACAACACTTAATTATAGGCAAATACTTACAGCACTATTATAGATAATCCGGTCAAAATTTTTTTTTTTTTTAAATATTTAAATACAAAAGCAAAAGCAGTAAGTAATAAACGTTGCCTTCTTCAAATCGAAGTTTGGCGGTCATCATGCGAAAATGTTCTCTATTTTGAGCCGCATCTTTTAGCCTTGGATAGCTAAGCCCTGTCTACCCCCTTATATCGTCCAACCACTTGAGTAGTATGTTATTCGCCGGTTCTGCCCCACTCGCCTGCCCTCCCCCACCCACACGTCCCCCCGCTGCCGTTTGCGTACTGCTTGCCGCTTAAAAAAAAAAAAAAAAAAAAAAAAAAAAAAAAAAAAAAAAAAAAAAAAAAAAAAAAAAAAAAAAAGGTTTAGCCCCCCATTTGAATCGTTTGCGCGCACTCTCGTACTCGTATCTAGCATAGTTTCGGAGATAACTTTTTGCAGCGGTGCTCGTTGTTCGTTAATGACATGGGTAATTAGATAACGAACTCGGACGCTACGCTTAATCACCTGTCCATTCACAATGGCCTCGAAGTAACTCCAACTTGCTGATCCATACTGATATTATAAATGCGAAAGTGTGTCTGTCTGTCTGACTGTCTGTCTGTCTGCTACGCTTTCCCGGCCTATCTTTTTAACCGATTTTGCTGAAATTTGGTATAGAGGTAGGTTATATCCCGGGGAAAGACATAGGCTACTTTTTATCCCGGAAAATTAAAGAGTTCCCGCGGGAATAAAACAATCTTAATCCACGCGGACGGAGTCGCGGGAATCATCTAGTGACTAATATGCAAGGTTCAATGAAAGGAAACATTCTTTTACGGTTTTATTTCATACTAGCGATCCACCCCGGCTTCGCACGGGCAGCACTAATAATCCTAATCTATATATTTTATAAAATTCAAAGTCCTGACTGACTGACTGACTGACTGACGTCTGACTGACTGACTTATATATCAACGCATAGCCTAAACCGCTGGGGTTAGAAATACGTGTTTCACAGTTTTTGAAAATTCTACCCCCCAAGGGTTGAAATAGGGGGTGAAAGTCCTTCATTTCTCAAGATATTTGTCAAGTTATATCAACGAAACTTGGTATTTTGGCTTTCAGTAATAATTAAAGAAGAATGTATGGCACAGTTTTTCAAAATTTAACCCCCAAACGGGAATAATAGGGGTTGAAAATTGATACGTAAGTCCTTCATTTCTCAAGTTATAGCCATAAAACTTAGCATTTGGGCTTCTGGTTAAATATAAAGAAGTACGTGCTACACCATTTTTGAAAATTCGATCCCCAACGACGTTAAATAGAGAGTTTGTCCTTCAATCACGCCGCAAAAGAGCAACGGATCACGTGATTTTTTGCATGAGTATAGTTGAGGACCTGGAGAGTGACATAGACTACTTTTAAAACCGGAAAACTAAGGAGTGCCTGTGGGGAAAAAACTTAAACCACACGGACGAAGTCGCGGGCTTAGTGAGCTAATCACTGACTCACTGACTAATCCCGATATCTCAGGAACTATAAAACATACAGACTTGAAATTTGGAAGGTAGGTTCCTTCTATAGTGTACACGTCAGCAAAGAAACGGTTTTGAGAAAATTCACCACTAAGGGGTTGAAATGGGGGTTGGAAGTTTGTATGAAAGTCCTTTGTTTTTGAAGTAAGACACATGAAAATTGACATTTAAGTTACTAGTTTAAAATAATAAAAATCTGTATAAGCAATTTTTCGAAAATCTACCCCAAAGAGGGTGAAATGTTGGTTGGAAGTTTGTATGAAATTTCTATGTTTTTGAAGTTAGAGACTTGCAAATCGGGATTTAGGTTATAAGTTTTAAGTAATAATAAACACCTGCGCTATATAAAGCCTCTTTAGATAGACTTTTTGCAACAGGAAAATTTCATAATCTCATAGGAAATCAAAAATTGTACGCGGACGAAGTCGCGGGCGACCTCTAGTAGTCTATACCTATTATACCCAGTGGGCAGGTTTTACATTTCAATATTACATTGTAAGAGTACGCCCTTTCCTCACCACAGCCGCCAGCCCTCAGATTATTATATTCCATTTTCCCTTACACGTTACATTATTTCTATGATATCTCATAAGATATTCATCTAAATTAAATGATGTAAAGGACAATTTTTATCTTAATTAGATACTTGAGATGAATAACATATTTATTTTGATAAGGATTCATACTATGTCGGTAAAAACACCTTCGCAAGTAAAGCATTGGTTTAGACCAAATTTGAAAATCACAGAAATGGTTATTGTGAGTCAACATTAAAAGATAGATACATGCTGTCGCGGACTTTTTTTTTAGAACTTTTTGAGAGGAACAATTTCCCTATACATTGTTCTCGTGTAACTTTAACTATTTACGCAGCGCACGCCACGTAAGCTCTCAAAAGAGACGATTTTTTCAGACTTGGTTCACATTATTGCAATTCTCGTAAGGATCTCTAATTTTTTTTAAATAAAATATAGCCTATGTTACTCGCTGATAATGTAGCTGTCTATAGGTGAAAGAATTTTTAAAATCGGTTGAATAGTTTTTGAGTTTATCCATTACAAACAAACAAATCTTTCCTCTTTATAATATTAGTTTATATCTATTTCTCTTTAAATAGTTTTTTAAATAATCTATCCACTAACATATCATTCTCTAGCGTGTTATTATTGAATACATTTAAAAAATCCTGAGTGCTATAACCCAAATACATGTAATACAAATAGGTAATACAATATTGACCACATACTAAAGTGAAGTCGTTTTGTATTCTTCTCGTACTGTACCGCCACCTCCTGGAATTTCTTTTCAGAAACTGTCAATGATATTTAGTCGGTGCTCGCCCATATGAATCAAAATACTGACCAAGAATCAAAATGCTTATTATATATAACTCGGGGTTGAAACATAAATTGGTAATCGGTTCGCAGCATATGCATTGTGTTCAATACTTGGATGGATTTTGCTTAGATACGACTTTATCTCTAAGGTATTCATGTTACCTACGTGACAGATACAGATATCTTAACGCTGCAATGGATCATACATGAATGTGGATATAGAATGTACTTTACCTTATAACTTAATATAAAAATAAAAGATATATTCATTTTACAAGTGTTTTATTACATATAAATCTTATAATTTAAAAAAAATACAAGTTTTGACTTAACCTATTTGCAATATAGTGTTACTTAACTGATATTGTCAACTGTTACATTACGATTTCTATCAATTTCAATGACATTATCAAACTCTGCATGAACTATACAGTTGATAGCCTTTTGCATATTGTTCCCTAGATATTCCGTTCCCTTCATTAAAAAAATGGATTCCCGTTCCTGAGAAATATGTATGATAGGCTGAACTGAAAGTATTAAATTACTGAATGATGGTTGCAAAGCTTTTGAAGGTATTTGTTGACCATCAATATACAAACTAAATGTATTCATCTGATAATTTTCAAAGTTGAATGGATTTTTTGTAAGAGTTCCATTAAATGCTGCATTACTAACAAATCCGACATTACATCTTTTAGGAACTTGACCAAGAAAAATATTATCGAGTGTTTTACCCTGAAGGAATTGTTAAAACTTTAACTTCCGCTCGAGTTATTGGATATTTTGCAGTAGCAGATGCTAAAACTTTTTGATGTGCAAGCAATACAGTTGGATTTATCCGCGCGCGCCTAACTATAAGTCACATCGACGGTTACAAACAGCATTTCGTAAAAACGTTCCTTGAATGATTAATTAATTGCTCTTTGTTAAGCTACTCGCTGCTGTATTGGAGTGCATGGAAACTTCTTATGCGTTATAAATACAATTTATTATTTTTCAAATATTGACCGTGATAGTACTCACCATACTACTAATTTTTTCTAAAATTGAGAAATTAGAAAACCACCAACAAAATGATTGCAGTCTTGTTATTACAGAATTACCAAACAATGAACTTACTAAAATATTCTTGTATTGAATTACCACATTCTTTACAGAAACTACTTTTGAAACTTCGTATCTCTCATGGGTACAATTTATTCTCTTTCAAATGCTGACTTCAATAAACTACTCAGCAACAATCATCCTCTGCTGTTCTCTATTCAATTAATAAAAAAAAAAAATCACAACTTCTGTAACCTCTAAACTTTATATTATATTGTCCACAAACTGAAGTATAAAAATTTTGTATCCTTCTTCTATTGAAATACCACATTATTTACAGAAACTGCTTTTGAAACTTCGTATCTCTCATGGCTACAATTTACTTTCTTTTAAATGTTGACTTAAATAAACTACTCAACAACAATCATTCTCTACTGTATTACTATTAAATTAATCAAAACGTTGTTCATTCATTGAATTTTATGGAAGGTGAAATCGAAGTATTAGGCTCACTAATGTTTCATAAAAAACGTTTAACAAATGATCATTTCACAAAAAACGTTTCAAAAACTATTCAGGTGACAATCAACATATTTCGAAAAATATCATTTTACTTATAAAAAGTCATTTGGCAAATACTCAATTCACAAATATTTTACATTGCAAATTTGTTGAATGTTAAAATTATCATTTACAAAGGTATTATTTCAACAAGTTAAAACTTATCAAAAAAAAGTATTGTCAAAAAAATAATTATAGAACCAATTGTTTGTTTAAAGATGAATTTTTGATTCATAATTTTGCCAAACGTTGGTTGTGAAATGAAAATTTGTTATTTGTTTTGTAGGAAATGATAGATAGGATACCCGAAGTATTACCTCAAAATAAGGAAAGATATATTTCGTTTTCAAAAATTGACAAATACTCAATTCACAAAATAAGGTTTTACGTTGCAAATTGCGTTGAATGTTAAATTATCATTTACAAATGTATTATTTCAACAAATTAAAACGTGTAAAAAAAAAAAAAAAATGTAAAAAACAAAAAAAAAAAAAATTATAAAATAATTTATAGAACCCTACAAAACAAATAACAAATTTTCATTTCACAACCAACGTTTGGCAAAATATAAATCAAAAATTCATCTTAAAACAAACAATTGGTTCTATAAATTATTTTATATTTTTTACACGTTTTAATTTGTTGAAATAATACATTTGTAAATGATAATTTAACATTCAACGCAATTTGCAACGTAAAACCTTATTTTGTGAATTGAGTATTTGTCAATTTTTGAAAACGAAATATATCTTTCCTTATTTTGAGGTAATACTTCGGGTATCCTATCTATCATTTCCTACAAAACAAATAACAAATTTTCATTTCACAACCAACGTTTGGCAAAATTATGAATCAAAAATTCATCTTTAAACAAACAATTGGTTCTATAATTATTTTTTTTGACAATACTTTTTTTTGATAAGTTTTAACTTGTTGAAATAATACCTTTGTAAATGATAATTTTAACATTCAACAAATTTGCAATGTAAAATATTTGTGAATTGAGTATTTGCCAAATGACTTTTTATAAGTAAAATGATATTTTTCGAAATATGTTGATTGTCACCTGAATAGTTTTTGAAACGTTTTTTGTGAAATGATCATTTGTTAAACGTTTTTTATGAAACATTAGTGAGCCTAATACTTCGATTTCACCTTCCATAAAATTCAATGAATGAACAACGTTTTGATTAATTTAATAGTAATACAGTAGAGAATGATTGTTGTTGAGTAGTTTATTTAAGTCAACATTTAAAAGAAAGTAAATTGTAGCCATGAGAGATACGAAGTTTCAAAAGCAGTTTCTGTAAATCATATTAGTTTCATGTCTTTATGGAGTCGTTCCATAAATACTTTAGTACAATCCGGACCGGTGTACGTTTCATATTTTGAAAGGCTATCATATGAACATTTAATATAATATCCGAAACGATATACTTCATGTTTCTGAATATTCTCAGTAAAAGGTTTAGAATCATTTGAACATGAATTTATTGGTTTTAAAAAGGCTTCGAAATCGGCATATATTACAAATGGTATTCTCAACTTTTTATTAAACTTATCAAATTTTATTTTATCGTTTGATGGCGGCCTGAACAAATTTTTTTAGTGAGTTCATTGTTTTGGTAATTCTGTAATAACATGAATGCAATCATTTTGTTGGTGGTTTTCTTATTTCTCAATTTTAGAAAAATGTAGTAGTATGGTGAGTACTATCGCGAAATTTAATAAGCATTTTATGTTGTTAAGCTCCAACCACAATATTTTGTCTCAAAAGAACTAATTTTATTTGTAAAAGTATCACATATTGAATTCAGGAAAATATTTAGATCGTTTCCACGGAAAACAATATAATTTGATGTTTGAAAGTCAAACGAGTTTGTCAGTTTCTGATAAGAATGTGGTATTTTAATAGAAGAAGGATTCAAAATTATTACACTTCAGTTTGTGGACAATATAGTATAATGTTTAGAGGTTAGAGAAGTTGTGATTTTTTTATTAATTGAATAGTAATACAGTAGAGAATGATTGCTGTTGAGAAGTTTATTGAAGTCAACATTTGAAAGAGACAAATTGATTTGATAGATACAAAGTTTCATAAGCAGTTTCAGATAAGAATGTGGTATCTCAATAGAAGAATGATACAAAATTATTACACTTCAGTTTGTGGACAATATAGTATAATGTATTTTATGTTTAGAGGTTACAGAAGTTGTGATTTTTTGATTCATTTAATAGTAATACAGTAGAGAATGATATGTTGTTGAGTAGTTTATTTAAGTCAACATTTAAAAGAAAGTAAATTGTAGCCATGAGAGATACGAAGTTTCAAAAGCAGTTTCTGTAAATAATGTGGTATTTCAATAGAAGAAGGATACAAAATTTTTATACTTCAGTTTGTGGACAATATAATATAAAGTTTAGAGGTTACAGAAGTTGTGATTTTTTTTTTTATTAATTGAATAGTAATACAGCAGAGGATGATTGTTGCTGAGTAGTTTATTGAAGTCAGCATTTGAAAGAGAATAAATTGTACCCATGAGAGATACGAAGTTTCAAAAGTAGTTTCTGTAAAGAATGTGGTAATTCAATACAAGAATATTTTAGTAAGTTCATTGTTTGGTAATTCTGTAATAACAAGACTGCAATCATTTTGTTGGTGGTTTTCTAATTTCTCAATTTTAGAAAAAATTAGTAGTATGGTGAGTACTATCACGGTCAATATTTGAAAAATAATAAATTGTATTTATAACGCATAAGAAGTTTCCATGCACTCCAATACAGCAGCGAGTAGCTTAACAAAGAGCAATTAATTAATCATTCAAGGAACGTTTTTACGAAATGCTGTTTGTAACCGTCGATGTGACTTATAGTTAGGCGCGCGCGGATAAATCCAACTGTATTGCTTGCACATCAAAAAGTTTTAGCATCTGCTACTGCAAAATATCCAATAACTCGAGCGGAAGTTAAAGTTTTAACAATTCCTTCAGGGTAAAACACTCGATAATATTTTTCTTGGTCAAGTTCCTAAAAGATGTAATGTCGGATTTGTTAGTAATGCAGCATTTAATGGAACTCTTACAAAAAATCCATTCAACTTTGAAAATTATCAGATGAATACATTTAGTTTGTATATTGATGGTCAACAAATACCTTCAAAAGCTTTGCAACCATCATTCAGTAATTTAATACTTTCAGTTCAGCCTATCATACATATTTCTCAGGAACGGGAATCCATTTTTTTAATGAAGGGAACGGAATATCTAGGGAACAATATGCAAAAGGCTATCAACTGTATAGTTCATGCAGAGTTTGATAATGTCATTGAAATTGATAGAAATCGTAATGTAACAGTTGACAATATCAGTTAAGTAACACTATATTGCAAATAGGTTAAGTCAAAACTTGTATTTTTTTTAAATTATAAGATTTATATGTAATAAAACACTTGTAAAATGAATATATCTTTTATTTTTATATTAAGTTATAAGGTAAAGTACATTCTATATCCACATTCATGTATGATCCATTGCAGCGTTAAGATATCTGTATCTGTCACGTAGGTAACATGAATACCTTAGAGATAAAGTCGTATCTAAGCAAAATCCATCCAAGTATTGAACACAATGCATATGCTGCGAACCGATTACCAATTTATGTTTCAACCCCGAGTTATATATAATAAGCATTTTGATTCTTGGTCAGTATTTTGATTCATATGGGCGAGCACCGACTAAATATCATTGACAGTTTCTGAAAAGAAATTCCAGGAGGTGGCGGTACAGTACGAGAAGAATACAAAACGACTTCACTTTAGTATGTGGTCAATATTGTATTACCTATTTGTATTACATGTATTTGGGTTATAGCACTCAGGATTTTTTAAATGTATTCAATAATAACACGCTAGAGAATGATATGTTAGTGGATAGATTATTTAAAAAACTATTTAAAGAGAAATAGATATAAACTAATATTATAAAGAGGAAAGATTTGTTTGTTTGTAATGGATAAACTCAAAAACTATTCAACCGATTTTAAAAATTCTTTCACCTATAGACAGCTACATTATCAGCGAGTAACATAGGCTATATTTTATTTAAAAAAAATTAGAGATCCTTACGAGAATTGCAATAATGTGAACCAAGTCTGAAAAAATCGTCTCTTTTGAGAGCTTACGTGGCGTGCGCTGCGTAAATAGTTAAAGTTACACGAGAACAATGTATAGGGAAATTGTTCCTCTCAAAAAGTTCTAAAAAAAAAGTCCGCGACAGCATGTATCTATCTTTTAATGTTGACTCACAATAACCATTTCTGTGATTTTCAAATTTGGTCTAAACCAATGCTTTACTTGCGAAGGTGTTTTTACCGACATAGTATGAATCCTTATCAAAATAAATATGTTATTCATCTCAAGTATCTAATTAAGATAAAAATTGTCCTTTACATCATTTAATTTAGATGAATATCTTATGAGATATCATAGAAATAATGTAACGTGTAAGGGAAAATGGAATATAATAATCTGAGGGCTGGCGGCTGTGGTGAGGAAAGGGCGTACTCTTACAATGTAATATTGAAATGTAAAACCTGCCCACTGGGTATAATAGGTATAGACTACTAGAGGTCGCCCGCGACTTCGTCCGCGTACAATTTTTGATTTCCTATGAGATTATGAAATTTTCCTGTTGCAAAAAGTCTATCTAAAGAGGCTTTATATAGCGCAGGTGTTTATTATTACTTAAAACTTATAACCTAAATCCCGATTTGCAAGTCTCTAACTTCAAAAACATAGAAATTTCATACAAACTTCCAACCAACATTTCACCCTCTTTGGGGTAGATTTTCGAAAAATTGCTTATACAGATTTTTATTATTTTAAACTAGTAACTTAAATGTCAATTTTCATGTGTCTTACTTCAAAAACAAAGGACTTTCATACAAACTTCCAACCCCCATTTCAACCCCTTAGTGGTGAATTTTCTCAAAACCGTTTCTTTGCTGACGTGTACACTATAGAAGGAACCTACCTTCCAAATTTCAAGTCTGTATGTTTTATAGTTCCTGAGATATCGGGATTAGTCAGTGAGTCAGTGATTAGCTCACTAAGCCCGCGACTTCGTCCGTGTGGTTTAAGTTTTTTCCCCACAGGCACTCCTTAGTTTTCCGGTTTTAAAAGTAGTCTATGTCACTCTCCAGGTCCTCAACTATACTCATGCAAAAAATCACGTGATCCGTTGCTCTTTTGCGGCGTGATTGAAGGACAAACTCTCTATTTAACGTCGTTGGGGATCGAATTTTCAAAAATGGTGTAGCACGTACTTCTTTATATTTAACCAGAAGCCCAAATGCTAAGTTTTATGGCTATAACTTGAGAAATGAAGGACTTACGTATCAATTTTCAACCCCTATTATTCCCGTTTGGGGGTTAAATTTTGAAAAACTGTGCCATACATTCTTCTTTAATTATTACTGAAAGCCAAAATACCAAGTTTCGTTGATATAACTTGACAAATATCTTGAGAAATGAAGGACTTTCACCCCCTATTTCAACCCTTGGGGGGTAGAATTTTCAAAAACTGTGAAACACGTATTTCTAACCCCAGCGGTTTAGGCTATGCGTTGATATATAAGTCAGTCAGTCAGACGTCAGTCAGTCAGTCAGTCAGTCAGGACTTTGAATTTTATAAAATATATAGATTAGGATTATTAGTGCTGCCCGTGCGAAGCCGGGGTGGATCGCTAGTATGAAATAAAACCGTAAAAGAATGTTTCCTTTCATTGAACCTTGCATATTAGTCACTAGATGATTCCCGCGACTCCGTCCGCGTGGATTAAGATTGTTTTATTCCCGCGGGAACTCTTTAATTTTCCGGGATAAAAAGTAGCCTATGTCTTTCCCCGGGATATAACCTACCTCTATACCAAATTTCAGCAAAATCGGTTAAAAAGATAGGCCGGGAAAGCGTAGCAGACAGACAGACAGTCAGACAGACAGACACACTTTCGCATTTATAATATCAGTATGGATCAGCAAGTTGGAGTTACTTCGAGGCCATTGTGAATGGACAGGTGATTAAGCGTAGCGTCCGAGTTCGTTATCTAATTACCCATGTCATTAACGAACAACGAGCACCGCTGCAAAAAGTTATCTCCGAAACTATGCTAGATACGAGTACGAGAGTGCGCGCAAACGATTCAAATGGGGGGCTAAACCTTTTTTTTTTTTTTTTTTTTTTTTTTTTTTTTTTTTTTTTATTTTTTTTTTTTTTTTTAAGCGGCAAGCAGTACGCAAACGGCAGCGGGGGGACGTGTGGGTGGGGGAGGGCAGGCGAGTGGGGCAGAACCGGCGAATAACATACTACTCACTTGCGCCTTTGCCGACCTGGGGGTCTACTCTCTTTCTCTCAAACAAAACTTCGCAAACGAACGTAATTAGTCTGTTATTAGACCTACTCAAAATCGTTCAATCCAATCGGTCACGAAAATTTTCTATGGATCCGTACTTCGTCTGCGTGTACGAAAACGAAATAGAGAGGAGCATAGAGATAATATTATGTAGGAGAGGAGTTAACGAAATTTCGTTCGTTTGTTTGCGAAGTTTCGTTTTAGAGAAAGAGAGTAGACCCCCTGGAGCTCTCTTGCCTGCAATCCTTCCTTCCAAAACTAGTCTTGGACGTTAGGATTGGGCTCCTCTTTGTAGATGTCCGAAGAAATCCAGTTTTCTCCGCATGATGCTGAACATGTGTTGTCTGTTTTAAATTAACGTTGACACGATCGAATGGGAAGAAAATCTCCCTAGGCACACTGATCTACAATACTTACCAGTCATCTGACGGAGGTGTCTATAGTCTAGAAAGAGGAACGCGGCGGTGTGACGACAGAGTGTATCTCCAAGCTGGCAGAGTTTTCAGTGCAAATTCATGCATCCTTGCACAAAACTTTCACACGCCTTTTCACACCTTCCAAAGGCCTTTGTAGCAAGCAAGCAAGCAATAGAAAGTAATTTGTATTGACGTCGATCCATACTTATATTATAACTGCGAAATGGTGTCTGTCTGTCTGCTAAGCTTTAACCAGCCCATCTTTTCAACCGATTTTGAAGAAATTTGTAACAGAGATTGTATCCTAGGGAAGGATATAGGCTATTCATAAAAGTTTTTAAATGAGGAATTACCACCGCGTAAAACACAATACCCCTTTCACATTGTACAGTCGGTTTAGTCACGTCAAAATATTGATTTTTCCTAGATAACATGCAGCCTTATAACCGTCCCTACCTGTTTAGGCCACGCCCCCTGCAACCCTTCCCTTCGCCGCAGTCGAGATGTTGCGTGTGACGTACAGAGGGTAGGCTGGAGTCGGTTACGCATGTCGGGTTCCGTACTATAAATAATTAATACTCACAGGTATCACTGTCAGGGCTTCCAATACCGGGATCCCGGACTTTTTTCGTCGGTTTTCAATACCGGTATTGAAAAGTCTAATACCGGTATTGGTGACACTATAAACGAAACAGTGACTTTTTTTTTGCCACTGATTTTAATCGGCTATGTTTAAAACTTGTATCTTACTAATTATTGTTGTGCCACAAAAGTGTGTTTGTATTATACCTCATCAAGCATTTAAGCATTTAACTGCCTCGTTAGTCTTGTGGTTACCACGTTCGACTGCGGCCGACGAGGTCCCGAGTTCGAGTCCCGGGTCGGGCCATAATTAAGTGTTGGGTTTTTCTGACTAGACATTCTCAGTACTAGCCCGGAGTTAGGAAGTTGGCGGTGTTTGACCCCCGTGCCTCGGAGAGCACGTTAAGCCGTCGGCCCCGGTCATTATCACTAACATGATAATAGTCGTTAAAGCCTGCCAACCCGCATTGGAGCAGCTCTAATTCCCTCTCTCATATGAGATTGGAGGCCTGTGCCCGACAGTGGGACATTAATGGGATGTTGTTGTGGTGGTGGTGGTCGTGGAAGCATTTAAGCACCCAGCAAGCCGTAAAGTCTCCCTGGACACCATTCACCTGTTCCTCTTTTCACCACCCGGCTAGATCACCACCAAAGTCAAGTGTTACCTTTTGTCTAGCCATAGTCCACCACGCTGGTCAAGTGCGGATTGGCAGACTTCACACACCTGAAGCAAATTATATTTCATAAAATACACATTACTTCGAATAGTTGGAGGTGCGAGCCCGGGGATCCAACCCGCGACCACGTACAGGAGGTTTCATGTCTTAACCACTAAGCTATCACCGCTTCGAATAAATAAGAGGGTTTTGTTAATTCACGCGCGGAACCCTAAAAATCAGCAGAGTGCGTGTCGCACATTGAGGTAGGTCTGGCGCGAGTTTCTTGAATTTTAATATGCCTCTCCTTTTATAAGGGGATTCTTATTTCCACATCTTTTTTTTTTCTTTTCTAATTTCATTAAGGTGAAAAAGAAGTGAATATTAATTTCATAATGAATTCTCTTTTGCCTTTATTATGGTGAAAGGAAAGTAGAATTAATTTCGTACTTACTAATATTATAAATGCGAAAGTTGGTTTCTGTGTCCTTCAATCACGCCACAACAGAGCAACGGATCGACATGATTTTTTGCATGGGCATAGTTGATGATCTGCCCCCCGATTACGTAAGAATTGTTCATCAAACGTTAAAGATTTTCGTCAAAGTAAAATAAACAATGACAGCATTGAATTAGAGCTCAATTTCGTCTGCCCATTCTTATACGTTTAGGGTATCGTACATACCATACTATGTCACTCTCTAAGTCCGTCAACTATACATACTAAAATCACGTCAATCCGTTCCTCTGTTGCGGCGTGATTGAGGGACAAATCAAAAACTAACACACTTTTGCATTTATAAAATTAGTAGGTAGGTATGATAAGTGTGATTACGATGCATCTATGATCGAACTCTATTGTTTTAATAGTCAGAAAATGTAATCGTACTTAAATAATATAAACATATTTCACTAGATGATGCCCGCGACTTCGTCCGCGTGAAATAAGTTTTTTAATTCCCACAGGAACTTCTCAATTTTCCGGGATAAGACGTAGCCTATGCCTCTCTCCAGGTCCTAAACTATACCTACCCATGCCAAAAATCACGTCGATCCGTTGCTCCGTTGCGGCGTGATAGAAGGACAAACCAACACACTTTCGCATTTATAATATTAATTTAGTACCTATGCTTAAAAAGCACCAATTCAGGATCAAATAGCTAGACGAAACGTACACAAATTTGTTAAAAAATATGATTAAATATTTATAAAAAAATGTCTGCAAATGCTTGCATTAGCTAAAATCATAAAAAATGCCGCCTAGCATATGCCGCTAGGTAAACATTGATTGCGACCGTATTGCAACTGATATCAATCCTCTATTAGAAAAACTAATATTTATTTATCTAATGCAAATCGACGTGTCCTTTTTTCAAGCTTTTATTTAACTTGCAATGTTCGTGGGTTTTTAATGGTTTAGCAATGCTCGGGGTTTCTTTGCGCGATCAAATCAGAAATGAGGAGATCCGCAGAAGAACCAAAGTGACCGACATTGCTCGACACGTTGCGAAGCTGAAGTGGCAGTGGGCGGGGCACATAGTTCGAAGAACCGATAGACGTTGGGGTCCCAAAGTGCTGGAATGGCGACCTCGCACTGGGAAGCGCAGCGTTGGCAGACCCCCGAATCGGTGGACGGACGACATCAGACGAGTCGCAGGGAGCCACTGGATCCAGGCGGCGCAAGGCCGCGGCGTGTGGAAATCCATGCAGGAGAGTCTAGAGGTGGTTAATATAGCACGCCACGTACCTAGTGCAAAAGCATAGCACGCTTTTTTCCATAGCACGGACAGCATGCTATCCGAGGGGCCGCTATGACGCTACGGTGCTACGAATATCAAGCGATCGCTCCGCACGCGCGGTGCTTCGTAGTTCGTAGCACTAGTGGCGGCCGTAGCGGCGCCCGCCTGCCGGTAGCGCGCTGGCCGACCGTAGTCTCGCGTCGCGCTGCTGTGAGCGTACGTCATCACTCATTTATCCTGCCGGCCGCTCACATGCTTTCATACATCATGCGTGCTATAGCATAGCTTATTTAAAAGCATTCTAGATATTTATAGTTTATAGCCTGTAGCGTGCTATAGTTTTATAGCAGTTTTGAACAACTCTACCGGAGAAAACCTATATGTCCAGCAGTGGACGCCTATCGGTTAATGATGATGTTTGTGGGTTTGTTTAGGTCAAATCTTGCAACTGAATATTCTAACAGTTATCTCCAAATGATTGAGCTGAAATTTTGTATATCCTATCTATTGTATCCACGTTTAGTTTGGATGACTAATGCATGGTTGGCTAAGTGACCTCATTTTATCTGGTAAAAAAGAGATAGGCCGTTAAAGCGTAGCAGACAGACCGACAGATAGACATTGCATTTATAATACATACTAGTTGATGCCCGCGACTTCGTCCGCGTGGATTAACTTATTTCAATTCCCGCGGGAACTCCTTAATTTTCCGGTATAAAATAGCCTATGTCCTTCCCAGGGATACAACCTATCCCTGTACCAAATTTCATTAAAATCGGTTGAACAGGTGGGCCGTGAAAGCATAGCAGACAGACAGACAGACACTTTCCCATTTATAATATTAGTATGGATATGGATTAGGCTAGCTAAGCCATAGGTTTTATTTTAACCTTTTTAAACAATGATAAAAACGTTAGAATTTGGTGCTAAAAAGTATCTAATAAGGTTTTTTTGTGTTTTCATGTATGTACCTACATATATTTGCATGCCTTTTCGCTCTAGTCAATTAAGTCAGTCTATGATTATGAACTAGCAAGTACTTACCTATTCCCGTTCCCCCGTGTTCTAGGCTAGACATAGACGAGCCTAGGGTGGGACCCCTATGTATGTAATATATACTATTTCCTAGGCTTTGAAGTACTTTCCTGGTAGGTACGTCTGAAATTGCAGTTTGAAACTCTTTTTTTTTTAACCTTTACTGAGAGACCTGAATAGAATAGAATATTCTTTATTTGCATAATGTGTGACGTAAGATGTTAGGTGTAATAAAACAGTCCAGAGTCCAGCACACTATGGATGATGCCTATATCAAAAATTAATTATTTCTAACTGATTATTAATTAATAGAAGGTCTTCCAAAATACCTAAAATTCACATCCTCGGTTAGTTTTAAGTTTGATAACCATTTTAAAATATAGATTAAAGAAAAAAAGTGCGTTGAAATTTGATGACGTCACAACTGTGAATTTCATACAACTTCCATACTAGAAGTGCGTTTTTAAGTTTGATAAAGAGTTGCTGATTTGATTGAGTTGTCATCATCTATTGTGATAAAGTTCATACTTTATCACACTTGCCTATTTGGCTCCAGCCCCCCTAGCATGGGCCGAGACAATTTTCTCCCCGAGGAAAGGATAATTTTTTTATTCTTAGATAAATAAATAAAAACGCTAAATAAGGGTGGATAAATAGTCCCCCGAGTCCCTGTGAAATGTCAAACGGGGATAAACTTCTCCTCTCCCCGGTTGCCGTGCTCTGAGAAGTGGATAAGTTAATTTTATCTCTTGTCAGTGGATAAAATCGGGGGATAAATTTTTTATCTCCGGCCCATGCTAGCCTAGCTGGGGCCATACTGCCAACGTTTAAAGCAATACTTAAGCAATATAAATCAAAATGATAGTACGTACCTTGACGTTCCTGAAATAAGGATTATAATTATTCTATAACACGAAAGTCAACAATATGACTTTAAGCGTGAACTTAAGTTCACGCTTAAAGTCATATTGTTCTAACTAGCTAACTAGCCTAACCTAATTACTATAAAAATTATATTATATTATAGTTTATCAAATATCAAATAAATATTATAAATGCGAAAGTTTGGATGTATGGATGTATGTTTGTTACTCAATCACGCTCCAACGGATGAACGGATCTGGATGAAATTTGGCACAGAGATAGATTATAGTCTGGAATAGCACATAGGCTACTTTTTATCCCGGAAAATTAAAGAGTTCCCGCGGGAACCGAAAAACCTCAATCCACGCGGACGAAGTCGCGGGCATCAGCTAGTAGTACATAATTATTATTATAACTCTTTTTTAACTGAGTTAATATAAACCTATGTTTGTCTCGTTGTGTAATTTTTGAAAATCGGCGCGGTGGTAGTATTTCTAAAAATCCTGAAACACGTTTAAAACTGACTGAGTTTCTTAAGCAAATGTTATTTCACCATTTCTATACCTACATATTCTGAACTCAATGGTGCCTGCCTATTTCTGTTCCCCCATGTTCTAGGCTAGGCAAGCCTAGGGTTGGGCCCCTGTATAAAGACTTTGATGTGAATGAAAATATGTCAAGAATAAAGAATGCGCCATCTTGGGGGGTAACACTGCCTTAAGGACACTTTTGAAAAGAATTTTTTAACTTACAGTGAATTTTAACATGACGTTGAATATGTATGGTTGAATATGTAGGTGATATTATATTATAATACCTATTAGCATAGAATTTTATTAAGCTGCTATAGATGTGTTTTAGGGCACTTCTTCGATTTCATGTCAATATCGACCGGTGTAAAATTTTTTTTTTTTTTTTGCGTTATTGTTTTTTTAAGTTGACCTTGACAAAGGGGTACCTTCATTTATCACAGTGATGAGGAAGGCCTCTCACCAGGATCTGATTCTCTTGGAGATATAAGGTGTTTGGTAATTATTGTGGTCATGGTAATGAAAAATTGTGACATGGTAATGAGGTCCGGGATATGGTGATTAGAATATGCATATGGTAATTTGGTAATGATAATGGCGATGAGTAATATGAATAAAACATAAATGTTTGTGTTATAAAAATCTAGAAGAAAATGTGGAAAAATACAGAAATAAACTGAAAGAACAATTATATTATCTTAATATCTAAAAAAAGTATAAATGAGTTAATCGCGATTCGCAAAATTCAAAAGTCAGTCACGATGACAACATAAATAGATTCAGTAATCTTCTTATTAATTAATATATATATAGCTGCTCGTGCTGACTGACTGACTGATTGATCACCTCTCCTGTAAAATTTTGTATGAAAAATTTTTTTTTCACTCATCGTTTCGTATAAAAGACAAAAATTCATTCAGAGGAAAAATACGGAGAGAGCTGATGATTGAGGATTTCGAAGACGGATGAAGAGCACCAGCCAGGGTATCGAAGATAGGTGGGGGGTGCTCGACCAAATGTCACTCGAAACTTCATCCAATTGACAGTTAGCTGAAAAAAATTTCAAAATGGCGGATTTAAGATGGCCGCCATACAAATTTCGACGGTGTCTATCTCGGAGAGTATAAAAGATGGAAGAGTGGTTTCTTGGCAAAAGATGATCAGGACATGAGGGTCTACTTGATGAACAGTAAAAAAATTCAAGATGGCGGAATTTATTTTTCCATAGAAAAGGGTATTGAAGACCGGTGGGGGGTGCTCGACCAAATGTCACTCGAAACTTCATCCAATTGACAGTGAGCTGAAAAAAAATTCAAAATGGCGGATTTAAGATGGCTGCCATACAAATTTTGTCGATGTCTATCACGGAGAGTATAAAAGATGGAAGAGTGGTTTCTTGGCAAAAGATGATCGGAACATAAAGGTCTACTTGATAAACAGGAAAAAAATTCAAGATGGCGGAATTTATTTTTCTCACCTCCGGGCGGAAAGCGTCAATTTTCCTCCCGCTGCGCTAAACGAAAATGCCGCTTTCCGCCTCCGTCGAGGAGAAAAATAGTATACACACCACGGGCAGTAAATAAGAAAGCCTCAGATCACATGTTTATTGACCTCGGCTTCGCCTCGGACAACAATTACATGTGATCTGAGACATTTCTTATTTTACTGCCCTAGATGCGTAATATACTATTCCATAGTTAATGTATGGCGAATATTGAAGAGGCTACAATTAGTGTAGAAATATGCAAGACTACGGTTCCTTTTCAAGATTTATTTTTATGGAAGAAATCTCATTTTGACGAATGGTTCGGAGAAAAAAATATGGAGAGAGATGATGATCGAAGGTTCGGATGATGGGTGAGGAGCACGGTCAGGGTATTAAAGATAGGTACCTACTTAGGGGCTGCTCAAACTAAAAGGGAGGGGCGGGGGGTTGGTGGTCTTTGTTTTATGTTTTTCCTTTATGAGAATTTTCTTTTACGTCGGACGCTTGGCGTGCTGGCGCTTCCACTGTGCTCACTAGCATAGCAGTGTGTTGTTCAGATCAGAACACGTAGGCAGTAAACCAGCTGCCCGATTCAACGGCTTCGAAACACGAAATTGAGCTCTAATTCAATGCTGTTATGGTTTATTTTACTTTGACGCCGAACTTTTACGATTTGGTCGACAATTCTTACATAATCGGGGGGCAGGATAGTAGGACAGCGAGTAAGTACACAGTGGACCACGCGGCCCACTACGCGGTCCGCTGTAGCGGGCCGCGCAACCACGCGCCATACTAGTCAATTATATAGTTAGCTAGAGTAAACGTCTAAGTATATTATGAATATTATCAAAATAACCCTATTTTCACAAAATCTTTTTAAAATTGTGAAAGAAATTTAATTACTTGTACGAAATTTAATAAGCAAAAGTCGGTCTTGTCCACGAGATCAATAAATTCAGTAAACTTCTTAACAAATAGATAGTAAGCGTAAAGTAAGCGTCTATTAGAATATTATCAAAATAACTCTTTGTACACAAAATCTTTTTAAAACGGCATGTCAAACATACTCATACAAAATTTTACAAAAAAAACAGTCTCGTTAACTTAATCAATATATTAAGTAATCTTCTTAACAAACCCACTTAGTTTTACCGCATAATCATCGTCGTAAGCTTCTAAGTATACTATAAATACATAGTATCAAAAGAAGCTCACTGCGCTTACAGTTATTTAAAAAAAACATGCTTTAGTTACCAACATAATGTATAAAAAAAATTATAAGCAAAAGTCAGTCTCATTGAAAAATCATTTTAACATAGATCGCTTCAGCAATAAAAATAGCCTAAGCCTCCCACGTCCTGGTGGGAGGCTAGTTACCACCCTACCGACAAAGACGTGCCGCCAAGCGATTTAGCGTTCCGGCACGATGTCGTGTATGTCGTGTCCATGCCCCTAACAGGTTGGCTCGTTACCATCTTAGACTGCATCATCACTTACCATCAGGTGAGATCGCAGTCAAGGGCTAAATTGTAGTGGTAAAAAAAAGTCGATCTCGTTGACGAAATCAACCGATTCAGCAAAGTTCTCATAAAATTAATAATTGTGTAGAGTAGGTATAAGTATATAATGAATAGTATTAAAATAATACTCTGAACTGAAACTTACACACACAACTTAAAATAACATGCTTCAGTGACATGATCATATAAAAATTTAAAACAAACGCCAGTCTTCTTGAGCACTTAAAAGATAGAACAACAAAGTTTTTGAAAAATTAAGTAAACTAGTATCTCAGTGTTGACTAGCACCAAAATAACTCTGAACTAATTAAAAAAAATAACAGATGTCAGTGAAGGAATAAAGTCACAAAGCGCTTCGGACGTGTGGATGGAACATCTACGACATAGGGGTGGAAACTCGCATGGCGCCTTGCAGCACGGTGGTAGAAAGGGGAAGTGAGCACATTCGCCGAAATATATCCCATAAAATACTGGTACGCCGGCTACATTACGGCGGTGATCCAGAGTTTGAAGTTTCGCCAGAAGAGGTGAATCTTCGCCAATCAACCAACCTCCTAGCGGCATCAAGAGCCGCCAGCTGATACTTAGCAGAGCCATCATAAAGGTGACTGCAGTACTCCATGCACAACCGAACTTGGGCTTGATATAGGCTAACCAGTTGGCGTGGCGTGAAGTACTGCTTGACCTTGTTAAGTATACCAAGTTTTTTGGTGGCTGTCTTGGCTTTCGCTCCCGAAGTTGATCTTGGCCATGATGTCGAGGCCTAGGATATTGGCAATCGGCAGACGGCAAGGATATATCTCGAAAAGTGGGAGTCAAGATGAATGGACTCCGTTTTGCTGTGAGCAAACATGCCTGCGTTTTGGTTGCGTTAAACTCCACCAAATTGGCAACACCCCAATTTGAAACGAATTTCAGGGTAGAGTTCAACCGCTGAACCATCGCCTGTCTGAGTTCATTGGTATCTGAACTACTTGAGCGTGAACTGGATATGTATCTCTCCATTATAGTGCTGTCGTCTATGTACCCAAGGATACCGGGTTGCAACAGATCATTGATGTGCAACAGAAATAGTGTAGCGGAGAGAATAGACCCTTGAGGAACACCGGCAATAATAGCCATAAGATCTGACACGCAGCCATCAATGACTACTCTGAAGGATATTTCACTCAAGAAATCAGATATTCAGACACAAGCTCGGCGGGAGACCGAATGCTGGAAGCTTGCAAAGAAGGGTGAACCCGGTCGAAAGCCTTAGAGATATCGAAAGATATAGCAAGCGCCTCTCCATGTTTCTCTATGGCTTCACCCCAAATATGGGTGGCGTACACGAGTAGATTACCGGCAGACCGTTTTTTACGAAACCCGTATTGGCGGTCTGAAAGTAGATCATTAGACTCTAGGTACGCCAAGAGCTTTGTATTTAAGATGCGCCCCATACTCTTACAGAGTAGTAAGGTAGTATTAAACTTAAATCTGTTATCAGTTTCTACGCTACATCGTACCGGAACGCTAAATCACATGGCACGGTACGTCTTCGCCGGTAGAGTGGTGGGTGGTAACCAGCCTCGGCCAATGCTTACCGCCAGATCAGACCGGAAACCATTTTAAAGATTATAAAATGCCAAAATTGCCCCTGTCGGGAATCGAGCCCAGTAACTCCTGTTTTTGAGACCGAAGCACTGACCACAGGAGCGCCAGGGAGGTCGTCAAAACCTAGAAGTTCCCATACATTCAAGCACTAATCTAATTACCTAGCCAATGCCTAATTGCCATGTACGTAAAATGGTCATGGTAATAATGGTAATTAGAATCACGGTAATTAGGATTGGTTAGTATTTAAATTTTTACTTGATAAGTAAGCATAGTATTTTTTTAAAATGTGCTTTGTTAAAAAGTAAAACATACTTAAAATATAAAAAAAATACAAATATGTAAAGGTGATAACTACTTACGGTATAGTGAGAGTTCTATGAATGAGGGTTTAAAGTTGACAAAATGAAATTTCCGTTGGAGAATGCGAAATATTTTCGTAACCCAACGACGAAGACACCTCCGTTCTACACGAATTGCTCAAGGCTACTGAATTTGTTCGTAAGACACGACGACGATGCGGATTTTATGGATATGTGGGTAGTTACGTTAGTGTTTGTATAAGATCACATGAATAATTAAAAAGTCGTGGGACAGACTTTAGTCACTAGTAAAAAAATAATTCAAAGACGTAGTCTCACGCTGCTGTTGTTATTTAAAACATTAATTATTCATTATTTAAATATATTTTTTTGAGAATTTTTAATCCACTATATACTTTAAATAAATTGGTTTGTTATCTGCGACATGAGCAGTGGGACAGTCATGGAGGTTAGATATTGGAGGTTTAAAATTTTTTTTTAGATGGATCTCACCTCTTTTATGTTCTTTTTCTTGATGGAGGGTGTAGAGGACATTGTCTAGTGTCTACAAAAAAAATTACATAAGCCAGAGTTAGTTTTAACCTACGTTCTCCAGCTTGGGACATCGTTTTTACCACATTTCGAAGAAGCATCCTTTACTGGATATGTTTTTTTAATTTCAACAAAATCGGTTGAAAAGATGGTTTGTTGGTTTGTTGGTTTCTCCTTCAATCACGCCGCAACGGAGCAACGGATCGACTTACATAATGATCTTAAAAAAAAAAAATCGTTACAAAAACTTAAAACCTTGTTTAAATACTCTTAGTCGAGTCGTATGCGGAAGGACGTGGGAACCCACCGCATTATTATCCCAAGAAAACTCCTACCATTTTTTGATTAATGGAAAGGGGTCACGACCCTCAGTGATGAGACGACGCAAAGAGATATTTTAAACTTCGACGAAGGACACTCTCTCCATAAAGGTGAGCCTTGAAAGATGCAAAATCACAAGCGTAGTATAAAGAACAAAACATTTCGTCCAAAGCATTTCTATTCTCATTGTTTCCGGAAAAACTCGCTTTAATACAAAAAAAGCTATTTGTAGGCAAAACAGATGAATAAAGTTGCACATAAAAACTCGAATGACGACAGAAATTGTGCCAGTTTCAGCTTATTTTATTCTTTAGTACTGATTCTTTGTACTTGTATATAGTACCTATACTTAAAATAATTATCCGCTTTCATTTAAAACAAAAACCTACTTCAAAACTATACCTATAAGTACCAACTTAAACTAATAAGTAAAAAACATTATCTATACTTTTATACTAATAAATGCGATAAAAATAAATGCGATGAATCAATCACGCCAGAACGACTGAACGGATCTTTTTTTTTTTCTTCAAGCGATTTAGCGTCCCGGTACGATGCCGTGTAGAAACCGACCCTCAATCCACTAGGATCCACTTTTTGGATCCACCAGTGGATCTAATAGGACTCTGATCCACTAGGATCCACCCATGGTCTGGAATATGGGTTTAATATAACTGCCATGCCCCTAAAAGGTTAGCCCACTACCATCTTAGACTGCATCATCACTTACCATCAGGTGAGATCGCAGTCAAGGGCTAACTTGTAGTGGATAAAAAAAAAATTGGATATGCATTAAATTTGGCAGAGAGATAGATTATTGTTAAGACATCTTTCTTGTTATTTACTAAAATAATTCATATTGTGTGGTGGTACGGAACCCTTTGTGCACGAGTCTGACTCGCACTTGATCGGTTTTTTTGAAGTGAAACTTCTTTAGAATTGTTGTGATTTGAAAATTCAACGAAACGAAAAAGTGACACCAAAAAGAGACAAACATATTCATAAATAGGAATTAGCCTGCGAGAAAATGAGATAGAATACGAGTTCACACACACACAAACACACGCACACTTTTTTTTTAAATTCAACGACTTCTACAACTTTAAAAACCTGTAAATTAGAGCAATCAACAACAGAAGCAACTAGACTGCAATCTCAAAGGCAAGACTTGTCACTTGAATCATGTTCAACCTTGTAAACATTGAAAAAAGCACATTAGAACGGTACGATACACACGACTGACAAGGGGTGTCTTAAAAGGATTTAAACTCCACACGATTCAAACCTGCACGCGTAAAAACTTCACCCCATTTCCCTGCATTTCCTCAGACGCATCTAGGACAGATCAGGCATTATGCCGCGCCGTAAACTGTGATTATACGCACCGCTCTCGCGCGGCCAGGGACCCCGCGAGCTGCCGTAGACAGCGATACTGGAATAGACAGGCTCCTTGTGTAAGATCAGACGCATCTAGGACAGATCAGGCATTATGCCACGCCGTAAACTGTGATTATACGCACCGCTCTCGCGCGGCCAGGGACCCTGCGAGCTGCCGTAGACAGCGATACTGGAATAGATAGGCTCCTTGTGTCAGATCAGACGCATCTAGGACAGATCAGGCATTATGCCGCGCCGTAAACTGTGATTATACGCACCACACTCACGCGGCCAGGGACCCCGCGAGCTGCCGTAGACAGCGATACTGGAATAGACAGGCTCCTTGTGTCAGATCAGACGCATCTAGGACAGATCAGGCATTATGCCGCGCCGTAAACTGTGATTATACGCACCACACTCACGCGGCCAGGGACCCTGCGAGCTGCCGTAGACAGCGATACTGGAATAGATAGGCTCCTTGTGTCAGATCAGACGCATCTAGGACAGATCAGGCATTATGCCGCGCCGTAAACTGTGATTATACGCACCACACTCACGCGGTCAGGGACCCCGCGAAAAGTTAACAATATTTCCCTCTCACGGACTATACTATATCTTTCCGGAAGGTTGTAAAAAAGGCCTATATTCAGCAGTGGACGCGTACAGACTGATGGATGGATGGCTATAACAATGCCAAAAATCTCGTCGATCCCTTACTCCGTTGTGGCGTGATTGAAAGACTTAGGTACCAACAAACAAAAGCACTTTCGCATTGGTAATATTGTAGTACTTATGCATAGAATTAAGAGAGAAACAGATAAATAGGTACAGCCGAGGATTCAGGCGGCGGCGCAAGATCGCGGCGTGTAGAAATCCCTGCAAGAGACCTTGTGACAAGCAGTGGAGGTCTATCAGTTTATGAAGAAGAAGAAAAAAAGTGTCTGTGCAATTCACAGACAGCAGAAGTGAAACTTCAGAAAGTTGCCTACGAGATATAATTTTTATTTTATCTCATTCTCTCGCAGGATAAATCTATATACATAAAATTCAAAGTCCTGACTGACTGACTGATGTATCAACGCACAGCCTAAACCGCTGGGGTTAGAAACTTGAAATTTTGACAGTAGGTGGACGTAGGCGCTCACTAAGGAAGGATTTTTCAAAATTCCACCCCTAAGGGGGTGAGATAGGGGGTGAAAGTTTGTATGAACTATGAAAGTAAGTCAAGTTATATCCATGATACCGGTAACTCCGGTTAAAAATAAAGAAATACTTGTGCTATATTTATGTTTGTCTCTTTTTCGTTTCGCTCAATTTTCAAATCACAACGATTCTAAAGAAGTTTCACTTCACAAAAATATTAAGTTTGTTCCACTCTACCAGTTTCGAGGTGTATGGCGCTCTTTGATCACACGGGGGTTGGCTCGGCACACACTTTTCTACTTAAATTAGACCACACGGCTGCATTAATGCGGAGGAACCGATTATGTAGCGCGGAAAGCTAACAATATTTCCCTCCCACTAGCTCAAACATAATTAATTACCTACGATTTTGCCTGCGTAGAGCAACTTAGTTTTTTTTATTAAAAATTCTACAATGAACTATCATACTCTTATTACTGCGTTATTCATGTCCGTTCGGAATGTTGGTAAGAACGCCGCGCTGAACAGCCAGGCTGATCCTTTGCGCCAATATAATAAATTAGACTGCGATGCTGTATGTAGCGAGGACAAGCTAACAATAATACTATTTTCCCCCCACTGCACTGGTTCTAAGTTCCAACCTGCCTCGTCGTCGTCTCAACCTATAGACGTCCACAGCTGGACGAAGGTCTCCTGCATGGATCGCCATAGAGCACGGTCTTGTGCCGCTTGTTTCCAGCTAGAGCTATGCTTGGAGTTTCCCTACATGATCAAATCAGAAATGCGGAGATCCGTAGGAGAACCAGAGTAACCGACATAGCTGGAAGAGTGGCCAAGCATAAATTATCGGTTCTAGAAATAATGTGCCCCACCAATTGCCACTTAAGCTTGGCGACTCTTCGAGCTATGTCGGTAACTCTGGTTCACCTATGGATCTCCTCATTTCTGATATCAAATCAGAGATACTCCGAGCATGGCTCTTTCCATCGCCTGCTGAGTGATCCTGAACCTTCATAGACTATGTGCCCCACACATAGTTCGTAGAACCGATAAGCGTTGTGGTCCCAAGGTGTTTGAAAAGCGGCCTGGCACCGGAAAGCGCAGCGTTGGACGACCCCCCAATAGGTGGGCGGACGATCTCAAGCGTGTAACCTGCCGGAATCACATTATTTATCAGTAGCATCCATTCGCATTTTATCTTTATAATATGGGGTTAGAATCCATAGGTACGTCGCGTCGTCCCGAGTGACACTGGCTATTTTTTCGAAAAATATAATATTTTTGGTAGAGCAGTCGTGTTTGATTATTATTATAGCTTGTTATCCCGGATGTCTCTAGGCGTCAGGCACGAAACTAGCGGCGGCCGAGCGACGGCGACAGCGGGGCGATGTGGTCCGAGAGCTGGCAACGTATTTCGGGAAGGTCCTTTAGGCAAGCTGAAATTGTGAAAAAATATAATTTCGTCCATTGGCGAATCCAGTCTTGCCAGTCTGGTAGAGCGTTTGCGGTTATTTCGCTACTGCGCAGCTTATAAAATTTAAATTTAGTACTTATAGAATTCGAAAAATAAACCCAGGTTTTTGTCGGTTATAAAGTATTACCAGACCTCTTCAAAATTCTTCCCGAAATTCGTCGCAAGCTCTCCGACTAATCGCATCGCCCCGCTACCGCCGTCGCCCCGCTACCGCTAATTTCGTGCCCGTACACTAAGTAAATCCACGCAGATGATGTCGTTGGCATCATCTATTAATTTGAATAAATCTACAAACACACCCTAGCAACACATTCTATGTACGTATAATATACGAAATATAATAATGTTGTCGATTCAGCATAGTAGATTGAAAATTTGATTTTAAACTTTATATGTTAGGTTTTAAAGTCGAAAACAGTTTAGCAAAATCGGATCTTAACGCATGGGGACTGATACCGCATAACTTTGACGCTGAAGTGCTCTACAAAGTTTTAATAGACGCAACAAACAAACATACATCTATACTTAACCAACTCATATAAAATAACCTACCTGTCCTTTATTTATTTAACCGTATGGCATTGGATAATTATAATAAGCCTACCTACCTATTACATTATACTAGACTAGAGGATGCTCGCGACTTCGTTCGCGTGGCATAAGTTTTTTTAATTCCCACAGGCATTCCTTAATTTTCCGGGATAAAAAGAAGCCTATGTTACTCTCCAAGTCCTCAACTAAGTATACCCATGCAAAAAATCACGTTGATCCGCTGCTCTATTTCGGCGTGATTAAAGGATAAACTCTCTATTTGACGTCCTTGGGGATAGAATTTTCAAAAACTGTGAATCACATATTTTTTCATTTCAGACCGATTTTCATTTTTCCCCTGAATTTTAAAAATAAAAGAATATTTTTTCCTCTCCCCTCCAGCTAAGCGTGAAGCCAGTGCTAGGGTGGGTGTTCGCGCTAAAGTGCGCTCCCTAGCTTCAGCTTGACAAACTGCAACGCCATTTAGCGCTAATCTAAGCTGTGTACAACAGTACCAAAACAATATTTAAGAGATGGTACTACAGTGTAGCGACAGATGTCGCTACGGGTATTTTTTGGTAGGTTTCTGTAGGAATAACCTTGTACCCACGTGACCGCTATGATCGGTGACAAACGGAGTCTCTTGCGGATCGACGACGCAGACGGTCGCGGTCGGGTCGTTTCACCCAGGAATACAAAATGGCCGCGCGCGACACATAGTGTTCCTTTGAAGGCGCGCGTGCTTCTTATACTGTAAAACGCGAGCTCTAGAGTATGGGATCTAGTTTTGTATTGGCTCTTTGTTGCGTAACTATTATATATTATTTGTAATAAGCTTAGAACTAATTGTTTGGACACCGCGTGGTGATAAGACGTGAACTGTGTGTTGATACGTGTTTGTGCGCCTGGAAAGGCAGTGAAATCGTGTCAGTGATAGGGGTCACAACGAGGACCTTCTACCAGTGGAAGATCCGGCCAATTTTGAGGCTAAGAGTGGCCTGACACAAGCCTAACAGGCTAAGTGAGGTTTCACCGTTTACCTTATCCTTGCATCACCCAAATCCATCCTCACACTTGCCCCCTCACTAGCTTTGGTTGCTGTTACTGGACTATGGCAGCTTGATCACCTAGGTAAGTGTGTAGTGTTAAGCCTACCACTAGGATATTCAGTTAAGGGCATTTGTCCGAAATGCGTAAGTTACAGAACCACCTACTTCACTTAAGCTGATTCAGCGAATCGTACGATCGGTCTATGGGCCCCCGAATCGTATCCGATTTGTGAACGCTGAACAGCGGGTCAAGCCTCAGGCTTGGCCTAAACATTTTGGTAGCAGAGCGTGGTTTTGACGAACCACTTAACATTTGGTAGCGCAGAGCGCGTGTTCCTGACGGACCACTTAATTATATTCACTCTGGTGGTTCTGAAACTCAACGCATTTCAAAGTAGCAATAACCTTTTGTACTAGCTCACATAGTATTGAATAGTAGCGGGCAACTATAATTGGCAAATTCTTGTTTGTTGCATTCATCCATTCTTGACCAATTGCTGGATGATTCGCTGCTTGCCAAATATACTTGCTACTGCTGGTGCTACTTATAACTTGTAATTAATTGTGGCGCATGCGGATTGGTGTAAGCAGTTGCAAGTATTACTAAACGTGTAAACGCCATTTGAGTGTCTCGCTAGACTTCTTGTTGCTCAAATTCTATGTTTGTTTGGCGGTTTATTAAGTTGTAATTATTTGCAAGCTGCACCTTTCCTTGTATGTTGTTTGCAGGTGCCCAATTTAAGAAAGAATTATTACTGAGCAGTTGAACTGTTAAGTCTCACGATAATTGTTTATAAAGTTCGTATTGCATATCGAGAGAGCGATTGCAACCGGGACAGTTGAATTCAAGTACTTGTACAGTTGTTGTTGTTGAATATTGCTGTTTCAACAGTAGGTACTTGCTGTCCCACCCGGTAACAAGTAATTGCGGTAATCTTTGCACCTGGACTTGAATTATACATAAATTAGTTTGTGAGGGTACTTGGCTAATTGTTGACTTGTTGTGAGCATTAAGTGCTTAACTCCCTCTAGACTTAAACCGTAAGGATTTGTAAATAATCTAGGTTAATAACATCCAATTCATTCAAGGTTGTATTCTTTGAAAGTTGAAATTAAAGGGTTAGATCGTGTAACGAGTCACAATCACAATGGATTGAGACAGGTCATTTGTTGATTCTTGTTTGTTTGTTGAATCGACCTAGTCAAATACCTTTACTTGATACCTCTATTTGATGCGTTGGATGTTATTAGTTAATTACTACGGATTACCATAGCGATTGCAACGGATATCAGTCACGTTGATCTCATCTACCTGTTCACCTATATATTCTGATCTTGCTAATTGTAAGGGTGATATTGCATGTCCGCATTGTAAGAGTGACCAACGTTCCTTTTTGATACTGATATACCTACTTGCTACTGCTAAGTGCTATTTATAGCTCGTAACTAATTATAGCGCCTACGTATAGCGCAATTGCAATTACTAAACTTGTATTTACCATTCCAGTTTGTTATTTAATGTCTTGTTTGTTTGACGGTTTGGTAAATTGTAATTGTAATTATTGTAATTATAATTAATCGTAATTAATTGAACTTAATTGGAAAACTTGCACCTTTACTTGTCGGGTATATGTTACAGTAATTCTTGTTTGTTGATTGTTACTAAAGCAACTCGCTGTAACCTTGACCTTGCCCTTTGTTGAACCTGGCTATGAGTGCAATCGGTGGTAGGTAACCGTCGGCAACTGTAGTTGACAATCAAATCTTTGATTGCGTTGCCTTTGATTGATTTTTCTTGATTTAATTATTGATTCATGTTCGATGACTGTTACTGGCCGATTATAATTTGTGATCTTGTATAGTTTTAGAATTATACCTGCCGTTTGATGAGTTAGCGTATTGTACCTAACTTGCAGTGGTTAACTCTGATAATATTATTTTGTGTAGGTAACTTATGTAGGTACCTAGTTACGGATTGTTTTGAACATTATTACAACACAGCTAATTTGTGAATGACTTTGTAGTTTGCCACTTACAATTGTAGGCGTCATTCGAATATAGTTTTTTGCTTTGACTTTCCTTGTTGTTATGATATTCTTTTGATTTGTTTAGCTGTCTTGTAACTTGTAATTTGTTGTTGAAATATTAATTAAGTGCCAATTGAAGAAAGCTTACACTTTTTTCTGTGATATTTATTTGTTTGTGGTTTAGAGTACGTGCCATGTTGTAGCTAATATATTAATTTGGTAAATTTGTGAAATGGCAAACCACGAAAAGATTGTAAGCCGAATTCAATCGGAGCTGCGTTGGGCCACGGTAGCGGCTTCATTGATAGGTCGCGATGTCCGACCTGCTGTATTGCTACAGCTGTCCGACCAGGTTCTGGCCAGGCAGACGTTTTTCGAGGAGTTGTATCTAGGGATACTGGTATTGGAAGTCTCTCCTATTTTGCTTGAGTCCGTGGACAGGGACTATGATCTATTTTTTGAACTAACCGACGACCTCTGGGAGGCAGGCGCTAGATTAAGGAAAGAGGCTAGATTAAGCTCTCCCCCCGAGCCCCCTTGTCGGTTGCCAACTCGACCTCTGGATAGTGGCATGCTATGCCCACCGGCTGAGTACTCCGTCGTTGTTGGTTCCTTAAGGACACCGGAGTTCGCCGACCAGTCAGGTAGGGATGAGGACCAGGCTGTCACCCAGCCTGCTCACCTTAGTCTGCCTCCACACCGGGGTGCTCCAATCCCCCCTGAGTGGGTTCCACCCCCTCTCCCACTTGATTTGAAGTCTGTGGCGACGCAGGCTGTCACCCGGCCTGCTCGCGGTCCACCCTCACGCAGGGGTGTTCCAATCCCTCCTGGGGGGGCTTCACCCCCCCCTCGCATTTCTGATCGGAGGTTTGCAGTGACGCAGGCGACTGCCCGGCCTGCTCGTACGTCACACTCCCGCCGTAAGCGAGCGCGACTGAAGAGCCGCGCGCCTCGAGAGGCCCGATTGAGGCACTACGGGGTACCGGGCCCCCCGATTTTGGAATTGACCCCTGAGTCCCGAATGGGGACTTCCGGTTTGGGAACCGGTTTAAAGGACGGGCTGGTTTGGCATTTCCGACCCCCCTCCAACTCTAAATATAACAGCGCATAGTTGTTGAGTTCCGTTTAGGGAAACTCGCGTTTTTGATTAGGTTATATTTAGTAAATTAGGTTGATAGTTTTAACTGTTTGTTTTGAACCTTTTGCTTCAACATTGAAGCTGGCCTCGAGTTTGTAGGGTTCTCACACCCGCCTAAATCTCTTTGTTGATTTGCCTAATTTGGTTTTTATTTTATTTTATTTGTACATTGTTTTGTAAATAACCCACTATCGCCTTAACCTTGCTCGCGCTGCCTGCAACGCATATTCGGCTATTTAGTAGCGTGAATCTTGGGATTTAGCAATTATGTCCCTATTGTGGACGCCATCTCCCCGACCTCGTCGTGTCGACTCTACTCCTTGCTGGAGTTGTTAATCGTTTTGGCAGGCCTATTCGCCACCAAGAGTCCGACCTCCACGATGCTCGGTTTCACTGAGCCTACCTGTGCGTTTTATATATTTCTGCAATAGGGCGGCCCAACTGGAATTGTGAGTGCTTTAAGCACCGGGCCTTGTAGTCACGCAAGGTAGAACTGCCTCGTCGAGAATTGTCTGACCTGGTCTGGACTTGGAGCGGTTCTAATTGTTAAGATACCGATAGTTAGCACTGACTTGCTAACTTTGATATTTTTATTTTTGCTTGTTTAATTTGAATTCTGTTGTGCGCCTAGCCACTAGAGTGGTCTCTTAAAGTTTTAAGTGCCATCTGCACTGAGACTTGTGGCTACGCTGGTTAGATTTATTCTGACCGGTCAGGACCGATTGTTGTATTTGATCTAAGTGTATAGATAGATCCCTAAGATTAATTATTATTTGTTTAGCGATAAGATTTATCTTTGTTGTTGTTAATATCGCAAGGACGAACCTCCGACGCGCTCTTGGCGCAGTCATTGCCTCCTTGTGTGGTAAATTTGAAGCTTGGTCGGAGATTCGGTTTTGCAACCAACTACCTACCCACTTTGTAGTGGACTCGAAATCCTTCGGTCCACGGGGGGGAGTGTGTTCGCGCTAAAGTGCGCTCCCTAGCTTCAGCTTGACAAACTGCAACGCCATTTAGCGCTAATCTAAGCTGTGTACAACAGTACCAAAACAATATTTAAGAGATGGTACTACAGTGTAGCGACAGATGTCGCTACGGGTATTTTTTGGTAGGTTTCTGTAGGAATAACCTTGTACCCACGTGACCGCTATGATCGGTGACAAACGGAGTCTCTTGCGGATCGACGACGCAGACGGTCGCGGTCGGGTCGTTTCACCCAGGAATACAAAATGGCCGCGCGCGACACATAGTGTTCCTTTGAAGGCGCGCGTGCTTCTTATACTGTAAAACGCGAGCTCTAGAGTATGGGATCTAGTTTTGTATTGGCTCTTTGTTGCGTAACTATTATATATTATTTGTAATAAGCTTAGAACTAATTGTTTGGACACCGCGTGGTGATAAGACGTGAACTGTGTGTTGATACGTGTTTGTGCGCCTGGAAAGGCAGTGAAATCGTGTCAGTGATAGGGGTCACAACGAGGACCTTCTACCAGTGGAAGATCCGGCCAATTTTGAGGCTAAGAGTGGCCTGACACAAGCCTAACAGGCTAAGTGAGGTTTCACCGTTTACCTTATCCTTGCATCACCCAAATCCATCCTCACACTTGCCCCCTCACTAGCTTTGGTTGCTGTTACTGGACTATGGCAGCTTGATCACCTAGGTAAGTGTGTAGTGTTAAGCCTACCACTAGGATATTCAGTTAAGGGCATTTGTCCGAAATGCGTAAGTTACAGAACCACCTACTTCACTTAAGCTGATTCAGCGAATCGTACGATCGGTCTATGGGCCCCCGAATCGTATCCGATTTGTGAACGCTGAACAGCGGGTCAAGCCTCAGGCTTGGCCTAAACAGTGGGATATTTAGGTCAAATACGTGGGTTTTAAAGGTTTTACTACAATAAAAAAAATACTAGTTAAATAAGATTTGTGCGTGCGTATAAATGCGCAAGTGTTTTTGTTTATAATAATGAAAACTACTGGAAAAATAAGCAGACTAATATTATAAATGCGAAAGCGTATTTCTTTGTTACTAATATTATCAAGATGTAAAGTTTGTGAGTTTGTGAGGTTGTAGGGGGGGTAATCTCTGGATCTACTGAACCGATTTTCAAAATTCTGGTACCAATAGAAAGCCACATTATTTGTGAGTGTCATAGGCAATATATTACCTGAAAAATTAGGGAGTTCCCGTGGGGTTTAAAAAGCTTATTTCAAGCGGATGAAAATGCGGGCATCTGCTAGTTTTACCATAAAGTAATTCAAGTAAAGTAATTTTAACTTTACTTGTCCTCTTAAAAAGCTGCCTACTTTGAAATATGAATGAAAATTATAGGATAACTAAAAAAATTGCATGATTTTTAAAACTAGGTCAAATTACGAATCTAGTACAGTATTTCCTTTCAGAAATGAACCTAAAGAAAGTTAAAAATAACCTTTGACTTCGCAATTCAAGCCTTCAGTGGCACGCGAAAGCCTGAAAAATTTAAAATGACGGCTGACTTCTACGATTGTAGAAATCTTTTTCCGAGATTCCTATTGTTCGTATAGTACCTAACTGTGAACTAACCAAGAAATATTCTAAGCTAAGTCTATGGAACGGAATAATATTTTATCTTGCACATATTATGTAACTTTATTTTTTATTCTTTTATTGCGTGATAGACTTGCGCTTGACCACAATCATGCTTAGTGCAAAGCAGTGATGAGGTATGGCTTGGAACGCTCTTGCCTTGAAGGTAGGTTACTTAAGTTAAACTAGATGATTCCTGCGACTTTGTCCGCTTGGACTAAGTTTTTTCGATTCCCGCGGGAACTCCTTAATTTTCCGCGATAAAAAGAGATTATATGTCCTTCCACGGGATGTAACCTATCTCTATACCAAATTTCATCAAAATCGGTTGAACAGAGGGGCCGTGAAAGCGTAGCAGACAGACAGACGGCAGACACACTATCACATTTATAATATTAGTATGGATAGTATGGATTAGTATGGAAGTGGCAGGAAACACGTGCGCTAAATAAAAAATTGTATAAAAGGTAAATAAAAGTAAAATGGGCAAAAATGAGAACGCACATGCATGGTACCCTCATTTACCCTCATTCTAGAAGCTGCGCGTTTTTCGCATTAAGCCCTTTCACTCAACAAACCCAGATTCACCATAGACAAGAAAACCTAAATAATATTTTTTTCTCACAATGTAAACTTCGTGGCAAAGGCTCGGAAGTGGGGCTAAGAAACCAGATGGAAACATAAGCTGAAAACATTCTGCGATTAAAATCATGATCTAGGCTTCGTCGCTAGTCTTTTTAGGAGCCATATTAGAAGCTATAGAATTAGCATAGAAGAAGATTAGAATATGTATAGCAGTTTAAATTTTATCTAAACCATAGTACCCCTGATGGAATTATGTAATTTTTGTTTTGTTGCTAAACTTATATGGAAATTTACCGAATTTTATATATGAATGTAAAAATTCTTTGGCCTTCCGATTTAAGATGCGGAATTTTTTGAAGCCAGTACGCCATTTACAAGATGTTCTTAGCGGCGTATAGGTAACTTAATCGTACGTACGGCCTAGAAGGGGCATATTCCTATAGTACATATAGGAATAGGTCTCTTCTAGGCAAGTGCATTCCTGCCTCATCATTACTTTGCACTAGGCGTGATTATAATCAAGCCTTTGCCTTTTCTGCAATAAAAAAAGGCGTTCGCTAGCCTTCGCGCTGCGAGTGCATAGCGGGAGTAAGCGAGATATTTCACAGGCTTTCCGCTTTTCTCTAACTCTCATTTCGTGACCACACCCTCAATGCTCTGCAAACCATGTAAAATAATCTCAAAAGCGCTTAAAGCGGAGTGCACTTGCAATATACAGTCATTCATGGCAAGAAAAATCTCTATGCGGAGGAAAATGCGTAAGTTTTACCCTCTACAGAACCTACATGGGGGGAATTATATGAATGTTGCCAGTTATATTTAGTTTTTTTTTTTCACACTAGTTCAACCGACTTCAAAGAAACTCCTTTCTGGTGTAAATTTTCTTTATATAAATCACTTGTGTGAGGTGTTTTTAATTTTTTACTCTAGTTTTCGTTTGAATTTTTTCGTATGGCAAGGAATGCACTTAGTTAAAAATTTTAAAAAAAGTTTACTAACCACACGGTTCAAACTTCAAAGTGATGTGAAGTAAAGTGAAGCACTTCTAGGATTTCTATACTTGTATAGCAGTTTGTTCAGCAGAGATTTTTTATTGTTTTTTTCAGGGGGTTTAAGAACCCGTAAACCTGCTAACCGACATTTTAAGAACTTTTCATGAGTGTTGTGCATGAGATATTAGTATTATAACAAAAAAAAATTCAAACATTAAAGATTAATCCCTCCTTAGTAGACTGTTGCAAAAAAAATATTAATTTTATTGAAATATAATAGTGAAATTCTCATTCTTGCAGAATACGTTTACCATTTTTACACTTTTGGGCGAAACTTTTCACCCATATAAATCCACGAAAAATTATAATAAATGACTTATAAAAAATACTAATATGATAAACACACTCTTAAAATTGGACTGTTGCGATTCGTTTTTATACGTTCTATACAAAATTAGTTAATAAAAAAATCAAATCAATGTGCACGATTTAGGGGCTATACTGCCAACGCTTAAAGCAATACTTAAGCAATTTTACTCAAAATGACAGTTTGATGTCACCTACCTTGACGTACCTAAAATAAGGATTATAATTCTAAACTCTAATACGAAAGTCAATTATGGCTTTAAAAGCGTCGGAGCCCCGAGTTAGAAAGCCGTCGGCGTGTCACCCCCGTGCCTCGGAGAGCTAGTAAAGCCGTCGGTCCTGCGCCTGGTCTCTCTCTCTGGTCGTGTCGGATTTTTCGTCCCTTCGGGCTATGAGAGTAAAGGAATGGAAGTGCATTACTTCTGCAGTGTAACATCTCCCGCACAATTTCGGTGGAGATTAGCCGCCGTGGCCGAAATTCGGTCGGGAGAGCATTATTATAGACCTATAATTTTTTTTTTATTCAAACAAACTTTTTGAACTTTTGAATCGTCAAGTGAATTTTTTGAATCACTGGTTTTTTTTATCGTGGTTTCTGCTACTATTTATTATGTAGCACCTTTTTGAGCTATTTTTTTTCTATCTACCACTGGTTCAATCTTTCAAAGGGCCTACCTATTTAGGTTTTTTTACAAGACATTGCAAAATCCATTTAAATTTAATTTCCGACCCTTCATCAAAGATCTTCAACCAGTCTAATCAACTTTAACCCATGCCCGTTTCGAATTCATTTCGAACTCCCTACCCGCAAAACAAATAAAACAATTCCAATACCAAAAGACCTTTCAAAATACCTATGTATGTATAGTCCCCTTTTTGTAATGGTCAAGCAAAACCTATGCTAAAAACCAATACACAAGACTTTCAAACAAAAATAGCATTTATTTTCATAGTTAAAAGCACTTTAAATTGTTTTCTCTATGGCAGTAAAAATTGTGAATATATTATGAACTGGCAACCCCATGTAATTGAGCATAGACAATGGACAATTATTTCTTTTTGTAGAGCAAACGCTGCCCGCCGTCCGAGCTAATAAATCTTTCTATAAAGAATTTGAATATAGAACAGAGGGGACATATTGTTTTGTTTTCTTCATGCACTAGCCAACCGGAGTGAATAAATAAAAGACTTATTTTTTCGTATTCTTGGTTCGCAAAATACATAATATATAATTATTTTTTTAGAGAAAAGCTAGAGATTTCATACAATGGAGGAAAAGTCCGACTACCCTCACTCTGACTGACTCATCAACGATAAGTTTTAGCATTCAGTTCATTATATGTTGAAACTCAGCCCAACCCTCTTGGTTTCATAATTTAGACAAGGAATAAAACCGGATTTTTATGTTCTTCTCACGGAGCGAGACGGCGGCGGACAGTCGCTAGTTACGATACCAATTTGGAAAGTTAAAGTGACTCGAGGGTTCTGTACTAAAAAAAAGAACCCTTTCCCAAGAAAACTACACTATTACCTCCCTATATCTATTTTTAAAGATAACTGGACGCATATTTGTTTGCACACCACCACTACAGCCCATTAACGTCCCACTGCTGGGCACAGGCCTCCACTCTCATAGGAGAGAGGGAAATAGAGCTTAGACCCACCACGCTGCTCCAATGCGGGTTGGCGGGCTTTAACGACTATTATCATGTTAGTGATAATAACCGGGACCGACGGCTTAACGTGCTCTCCGAGGCACGGGGGTGATACACCCCCAGCGGCTTCCCGGACTCGCTTCATGTCGTACTTCCACCAAGTACCCCACTTGGTGGACGGATGACATCAAGCGAGTCTGATAATGCTACGTTTTCCCTGCAAGCATGTAGGTATATATATAGGCATTAAATTAATTTGCCAAAAACTTAATCTTTGCTCATTGCCGGACTGGACTTCAAAACGTTGGGGGCAAACAAATTAATTATTAAACAACACAGTGTTTCTTGTACGCAAGGGTACTTTACCATGTAGGTACGTACTCGCATTCACTGGACGCAGCTGCTATAAAAATCACATGATAAACAACCTAGGGCAATGTGTTATGGGTTTATAGAGACTTTCTATGGCGTAGCTTTTTTAAAACTGTAGGTTTTTTTAATGTCGCCAAACACCGCATGAACGGTCGCTGGTATAGAAAATTGCGTTGTCTACAAATTCAAAAGGTAGTTTTTGGTATTCCTATTAAAATCAAAATATGATAAACAACATAGGGCAATGTATTATGAGTTTAAAGGCACTCTTGGCGCAGTTTTTTTTTAATTTTAAACTATAGGTTGACCCACGAAGACAATAACACAATAATATTGTGATAATGACACCATTTAACATGCATTACCTACCTACCCTTGACTAAAAAATGTTAGTTTATAAATAATCAAGTACTTGTATGTAGTTGTACCTAATTACTAACTTCGTACGAACGGACGTAATATGTTACTTTGTTTTAATATACCGTACTTTGAATTGTTAATTTATTCATAATTATCAACATCATTTACTTACCTACTTTGTGCCTATTATTGACGTTCAAAAAGAGTGCCATGTACCAGTTTATTCTAATTCTGAACATAAAACAGTCTGCTTTATGAAATAACTAGATGATTCCCGCCTAAGTATGTGTTAATTCAGATATTTCTAGATTCCAAATTTCAGCGAAATCGGTTGCGGCGTGCAGAAGTAAAAAACATCCAAAAACTTACAAACATCCAAACTCTCCCATTATTTTGTAATAAAATAATAATATAGTAGGATAGGATAGGATATTTTTAGAGCAACTTTCCTGATGCAAGAATAAAATATATTTGGGAGTGTCTTCGTGGACTCCACAACCTACCAATAAAGATGAGACCTATAGAGGAACCCAATTCTCACTTCCCGATCCAAGACTAGTGGAAGGATTGCAGGCAAGAAAGCTCCAGGTCGCCAAAGGCGCAAGTGATTGGACGATTTAGGGGGGTGGACAGGGCTTAAAGGTATTTAAGCCAAGGCTAAAAGATGCGACTCAAAATAGAGAAGATTTTCACATGAAATCACGCGAAGAAAACACGCCGTGTTGATGAAACCTATATTAGTAGGCCTAATAAAGTGATAGAGATGTCCAAACATTTTCCAAATGAAACAGTTGATTTCACGGAAGAGCCAAAAATGTGTGTTCCCAATGCGGGTAGACTGATAATATAGCAGTCTATACGCTAGCTGGAAAGTAATTAATTAGTTGAAACTGCTTCCAAAGTGGAAAGACGATAATGCGTTCACACGGCATAAGCGATGTGCGATTTGAAACTATATATACCTACAGTAGAACTCACAGTCAAAAGATTCTGTATTCAGGCTATAAGCTGTATTCAGCCAAAGCGGTTCAATCGTGATGGAGTAACAAACATCCAAACTTCCAAACTTTCAAATTCATTTTAATATTAGTAGGATAAACTTTTACAATTATGTACTTCTGAATCGTCAAGTTAATCCAGTTCGGACGGCATTCCTGCCCAGAAGAACCAATAATAACCAGCTCAGCAGCTGCCCTTTACAAAACTAACAAATCCATACTAATATCATAAATTCGAAAGCGTTTCTGTCTGTCTGTACCTACTTATATTTGTTTATCTGCTACGCTTTCACGACCCATCTTTTCAACAGATTTCAACGAAATTTGGAATAGAGATAGGATACATATAGATATAGAATACTTATTTATCTATTACTAGCGATCCGCCCCGGCTTCGCACGGGTAGCACTAATAATCCTAATCTATATAATATAAACTATCCTATCTCTCAAGTTAGATCGAACTGCACATGGTGTGCGAATTTTATTATAATCGGTTAAGTGGTTTAGAAGTCCATTGAGGACAAACATTGTGACACGAGATTTATATATATATAAAGACTAGCTGATGCCCGCGACTTCGTCCGCGTGGTTGAGGTTTTTTTGATTCCCGCGGGAACTTCTTAATTTTCCGGGATAAAAAGTAGCCTATGTGCTATTCCAGACTATAATCTATCTCTGTGCCAAATTTCATCCAGATCCGTTCATCCGTTGGAGCGTGATTGAGTAACAAACATACATCCATACATACATACATCCATCCATCCAAACTTTCGCATTTATAATATTTATATGGATACAAACCAAGAATTTCACATTCAATAGGACCTTTTTTGGGGAGTTTTTTGGGGAGGAAAATCCTCATGGATGCCAGAAACTGGCATGCCTGACTCCAGGTCATTGATGTAGAATTTTAGTTTCGATGCTCCAGCTAGATTTTAGTTACCTACGGATTAAAAACCTCCTCCCTTCTCCATCTACTTTTTCTTGGTACTGTACTAAGTATAAGCATTTCATTAGAAAGGTATCTGTTTTTATGCTGTGGTTTTCTGCAGATTTAAAAAGAGTTTTTTTTATCCACTACAAGTTAGCCCTTGACTGCGATCTCACCTGATGGAAAGTGATGATGCAGTCTAGGATGGTAGTGGGCTAACCTGTTAGGGGCATAGCAGTTATATTAAATCGGTTTCTACATGGCCGGTATCGGTACCGTCGAATATCACGTCTTCGCGGGCTGAACAAACTTTATGAGCAAAAACGCTATGTCCCATGCCTTGAGCCAAATAAAAGCATATCAAGTGCCGATATATTAACCACCAATGTGTGCCAGAGTAAATGGGCGCAAGCGATTTTTCAGTAATGGCGGAAATTGTGCCATTTATTATTTTCATTAATTTAGAATTAAAAAATGATTGCCTTTCCATCCCACTTTGAATAGAAATTAAACCACTTATTTTTAATATGTTTGAAAAGAGTTTGGCGTTTTTTGATAGAGCTTTCTTTGGAGGTTAAAAATGTTCTTGATTGAATAAGTACATTTTTGATTCAGTTTTGAAAAGGCATTAGAAGTATTTAAATCGTTATGAATTTTCCTACTTATAGTCCGTCAAACTTATTCTGACCCGGTGGCAAAAATTGGAACTTTTTATGCCTGTTAATTTTTTTTTAATTTTTTTTAACTAGCTAATGCCCGCGACTTCGTCCGCGCGAATTGAGGTTTTTTGTTCCCGCGGGAACTCTTTGATTTTCCGGGATAAAAAGTAGCCTATGTGTTATTCCAGACTATAATCTATCTCTGTGCCTTCACCCAGTTCCGTTCAGCCGTTGAGGCGTGATTGAGTAACAAACATCTATCCATACATCCATCCATCCAAACTTTTGCATTTATAATATTAGTAGGTACCTATTAGTATAGTATAGAAGTATAGATATCAGTACCATAAATATAGTACGTCAGTAAGGCGTTCCTAACTGTATGGTCATCCTCTCTACCATCTGTTTGGAAAACAAATTCTACTGAGAAGACACACGTTCTAATTAATAACATCACAGGAAGTGGGCAGAGTGCTGGCTTCACGCCCCGCGTTAAGGTGTCGGCCATTTTACATGCCGCTGTCATTTAATAGGGCGTACATAGCATTAGAAATATTAAAGGTGGAAGCACACCAGCACAATCACTATAGTTAAGTGCACGGCATAATATTAATTGAGACAAACAAATAATATTAATTGAGTGCGTACTCGCCACCAAACTACGTGTGTAGTTTGGCGAGAAACATATAATTTGTGCATTTGTGAATAATTTGTGCTTTTATGAAAATAAAGAAAAATAAAATGATAACAAACATAGTTTACAGCGAAAATAATTATGTAGCTGATCGATTATTTTTCAAATAAAAAATATTAACTATATGGTTTTTTGTTTCTTGGCTTCATCATCATAGGTAAAATTGGTAAAATGAGTCAAAAAACAACCAATGAGTACACTTCTAAAACTATAAACTCGAGGGTTTTACTAGAAGCTTTATTGAGGATTTCCAATCAATCAATCAATATAATATTTTATTTATTCAAATTAGGTACACTGTACACATATTGACATCCAATATCCACTTCCTGGTTCCACCATCTAATAAGCTCGATGAAATCAATCAATTATTGTACTTATTGTAATATTGCTTTTTCTAAGCTTTCATTAAACCGACTCTGCCGGTGTGTATCTACCTTAACACTTAACCATGTCGCAATAAAAAAATTGTCGCGCACCACTCTTAGAAGTGGGGTATAGGGTTCAATAACCTTTCCCCACATAGGAAGCTACACACCACATAAGGGATACCATAGGGGCGATACGTTAGAGTATTGTATAGCCTAGTTCCTAGTCTAGATGAAAAAATAATCTAGCTTTTGAACTAGGTGTAAATGTTAGAACACTCGGCTGAATGGCGGGGGATACAAAAGATTGTTTTTTTTATGCGGAAAAAAATAGAATACCCAAGTTATGTTACACCCGTATTCGTAAACCGACTTTAGCTAGGATCAGCCCCCTTATCATGTAAGAATGTCCGATCAAAACGTTAAAGTTCGTCGTCAAAGTTTATAAACCATAACAGCATTAAATTAGAGCTCAATTTCGTGTATCCATTCTTATACTTCGAGTATCGTTCATACCTAAACGTATAAGAATGGGCAGACGAAATTGAGCTCTAATGCAATGCAGTTATGGTTTATTTTACTTTGACAAAAATCTTTAACGTTTGATGAACAATTCTTACGTAATCGGGGGGTTCTCAAGTATCTGTCAATCTATGCTTAAGACTGATTTGAAACAAAAATTGACCAATACTTGAGAACAATCAATCAATCAATCAATAAGTATTTATTTATTCAAATTAGGTAAGTACACTTTACACTTATTGACGTCCATCCATACTAATATTATAAATGCGAAAGTTGGTCTGTCTGTCTGCTACTCTCTCAACCGATTTTGATGAAATATGATATAATATTGATTGTAATAATAATTATAATGGAATATTTCTTTGACTCTTAATCTAAATGTATGACATTTTCAATTTCAAACAATTTTTTAGTTATTTTATTCAAAGACTTGACATTGTTATTATTATTTTATTCAAACACTTGACTTATATATTTTTGCAAGAAGTTCCTGGATATTAATTGTAATTTAGATTATTTTTCAAGTATTGCACGCCATGACAATGGTAATACACTTACTTATCTTTATCTTTTGTACCACCTTTATAAAAATTATGTGTATAATGCAATAAATAATTTCTGATTCTGATTCTGATTCTGATATATCGGTAGGTTAGGTACATCCCGGGGAAGGACATCTAGGCTACTTTTAATCCCGGAAAATTAAAGAGTTCCCACGGGAATCAAAAAAATAAATCCACGCGGACGAAGTCGCGGTTATCATCTAGTTACTTATAAAACATGATGGTGATAATCAGTTGCGGTATCTTAAAACTAAAGCTACGAGGGTTTCAAACGTGCCCCTGAGAAGAGCCCACAACAAGCTCATCTGGGGTTTTTTTTTACTTAACACAATCTCACAAATCATCTTAAACTAAGGAACTACCTATCAGAGCCAATAGAACAAATTATTGCCAAGCTTCCTCGTCAGTCGTCATTTATGTAATCCTTTATAATTAAATAAGATAATAAGATATATAAGAATAATTGGTAATAAGATATTTCAATGAGTTTACGTTTTACATTAACTTTCTATTTGCAATAAAGTTAGCTAAAGAAATAAAAAAACTCAAAAATTCCAGCGCAAAAAGTTGAAACAGTCACTCATTATTCGTTGAATATTATTACAATAATTATTTTCATAAAAACTTTTTCTCCCTACTTACCTATTTTTTATTTTCTAAAACAAGAATGCCCTGAAGAGTTTTTAATGTCCTTCCGGATACTCTCGCGGTGGGGCCCTCGGAACTTGACCTTTTTTCAGTCTGAGGACATTAAGGAAATAATATTTAAAGAGTTCTTCAACGGGAAATGTGGTTTTTTGAGGACTCCGACGAAACCATGAATATTCAGAGATTTTTGTGTGAATGTTTGGCTATTTATTTACTCCAAAATATATTTTTAAATACCTCCTTGGCGCAGTGGCGGCAGTGGTCTTTTAATCAGGAGCTCACGGGTTCGATTATTTCCAAATTCGAAAATTTCACACGCTGGCTAAAATAAAGAACCAGACCAACTGCCTCGTTGGTCTAGTGGTTATCATGTTCGACTGCGGCTGACGAGGTCCCTCGTTCGAGTCACGGGTTGGGCCATAATTAAGTGTTGGGTTTTTCTGATTAGAAATTCTCAGTACTAGCCCGGAGTTAGGAAGTTGGCGGTGTTTCACCCCCGTGCCTCGGAGAGCACGTTAAGCCGTCGGTCCCGGTTATTATCACTAACATAATAGTCGTTAAAGCCCGCCAACCCGCATTGGAGCAGTGTGGTGGGTCTAAGCTCTAATTCCCTCTCTCCTATGAGAGTGGAGGCCTGTGCCCAGCAGTGGGACGTTAATGGGCTGTAGTGGTGGGCTAATATAATGTGGATTGGTGAATATCTCGAAACCAGCAATGGACTTCAACGGTGAATAGAAAGAAAGCAATTTATACCTTTATTCCACAATGGTGTTACAGACAAACATTTAGCATAAAATCATACTAATATTATAATTAATGCGATAGTGTGTTTGTTTGTTGGTTTGTCCTTCAATCACGCCGCAATGGAGCAACGGATCGATGTGATTTTTGGCATGGATATAGATTATAGATGAGGACGGAGAGTGACATAGGCTACTTTTTATCTCGGAAAATTAAGGAGTTCCTACGGGAATCAAAAAAACTTAAACCACGCGGACGAAGTCGCGGGCATCAGCTAGTAAGTACCCTGTGATAACCTAGGTATCATTTGCCAGAGGTCATCAACCTTTATAAGTCTGGAAAAAAAAACCTAGTAAGTTGTAATCCGCATTTCTAATAATATTATTTACGGCATGGTACAATTTTAGTTCTAGGTATAACATAAAATACACGGTCCATTAAAAATAATTTTAAAAGTTTTTTTTCCTCACCACCAGTCATTGATATAGAAAATTAAAGATACCTACTCTGTTTAAAAGTAATTCGTAACAAAACTCGTGGCAGGTGCTGGAATGGCAACCTCACACAGTTTTTTTTATTCTACTACAAGACCCTTGACTGCGGTCTCACCTGATGGCAAGTGGTGATGCAGTCTAAGATGGTAGCGGGCTAACCTGTTACAACGGCAGTAATATTAAACCCATTATTTGTTGGTTGGGAACGCAAAATCGCTTGGTGGTACGTCTTTGCCGATAGGGTGGTAACTAGCCACGGCCGAAGCTTCCCACCAGGCCAGACCAGCAAAAAATCAGAAATTGCACTATAAAGTATCTTGCATAGTTAATCTCAATTGAGATTGGCCGCTGTGACGCCCACACATACAGCTGTCAAAACGTCACTTTAGAAATCACTTTTTGCAGGTGTTTAAATTTAAACGATGGAATGGAATTATAATGAATATCTAGGATGTAAGTAGCTGTGGTAAGTAGTATATATCAATGTTGCTAGTTATATTTTCTACCCTCTTAGATTGAGGTTCTTTGATCTGCGGGAACTCTTTAATTTTCCGGGATAAAAAGTAAGATGTGTTATTCCAGACTATAATCTATCTCTGTGCCAAATTTTGATCCAGATCTGTTCAGTCGTTCTGACGTGATTGAGTAACAAACATCCATCCATCCATCCATTCATCTATCCATCCAAACTTTCGCATTTATGAAATGAAGTATAGATATCTAGGCTGTAGTAGACCAATGTTGTGAGTAATATTTTCTATGATCTGCGTTTTCCATGTCACTGCAGACAGCGTCGGGTGGGAATCGTGTATTTCCATATTACGGCACTAGTTCTTTGAGACACCCCCTGTTCGATATTCGCGCAGGGTTGACACTTTTACGCACACAACTTTGAAACTTTGTATCTGTGTACATGTCTGTTGCATCATAGCTCCCAAACGGATGAGCCAATTTTGATTTCCTTTCTTGTTAGAAAAATTAATTGATCGAGTGTTCTCAGCTATTCTAAATTATAGACTACTAAACTATTATAGCCTATTTCTAAATTCGAAATTTGCACACGCTGGCTAAAATAAAGAACCAGACCTACTGCCTCGATGGTCTAGTGGTTAGCATGTTCAACTTCGGCCGACGAGGTCCCGGGTTCGAGTCCCGGGTCGGGCCATAATTAAGTATTGGGTTTGTCTGTCTAGAAATTCTCAGTACTAGCCCGGAGTTAGGAAGTTGGTGGTGTTTCACCCCCGTGCCTCGGAGAGCATGTTAAGCCGTCAGTCCCGGTTATTATCACTAACATGATAATAGTCGTTAAAGCACGCCAACCCGCATTGGAGCAGCGTGGTGGGTCTAAGCTCTAATTCCCACTCTCCTATAAGAGTGCTATAAAGAGTCCTATAAGCCTGTGCCCAGCAGTGGGACGTGACGTATGATTCAAAAATCGATGATTCTCAGATCGGTCGGAGCGTTTTACATTGCTCTGGATTTGAGTATTTTAAGCATAGCCTTAATACCGAATAGATTGGCCACACTCTACATAGTACGAAAGGAGTCAGGCAATATCGCAAGGCAAGCTCTGAACTGGAACCCTCAGAAAGCGTGGTCGACCCAAACAAACTTGGCGGCGTACAGTTCTGGCTGAGGTCGCGAGGATAGGGATGACGTGGGATGAGGTCAAGGGTGTAGCTTCTAACCGTTCGGGATTGCGCAACACTGTAAACGCCTGCTGCCTCACTAGGGAGGACATAGAACATTAAAACATACCACCGAATGCATCTTTGCATTTAGTGTTTGCGTTACCTAATTAATAAGATACGTACTATTCAAGTAGGTACTCATTATAACATAATTTCACCGTAACATATTAAATACATTTTTTACAACAAATTAAGTTTTATACAATACTAACAATACAGTAATAGCGTTTGAAAGGTTATTTTAATAAATATTATATATTTTGATAAACAATAAAATAAATTAAGAAAACTCTAATACAAATCGCCAACCCTAAACCTAGATTCCCCTAGGGCTGTGCAACAATAGCACCGTGGGGTAGTAATTAAAAAAAAACGCGTAATCGTGCTAGGGCGTGAATTTTCACGCGCACTCTACGCATTTCATTTCTACCCCCCTCTAATAACATAAGTGTCAAAGAGTGATTTTACATTTGTTCCCTTTTTAATTACTATTCCGGAATCTGGCACGGATTTTGGATAGGTCATGGTAGTAAAATGTCGATATGGGAACATGCAATCAATAATTTTAATATTGGTTGATTTTTTTTATTCCACTACAAATTAGCCCTTGACTGCAATCTCACCTGATGGTCAATCTCACCTGATGGTAAGTGACAATGCAGTCTAAGATGGAAGCGTCTAAGATGGCTACTCTGTAAGGGGTATGGCAGTTAAATTAAACCTATACCCATAATTATTGGTTTCTACACAGCATCGTAAAATAAATAAATCATTTATCATTTTCATTGCTTTCGAAAGTTTCAAATATCACAATGTATGATTTACAAAGAAACACGTTACAAATCAGAAAACAACAATAAGTAGGTACAATAAGGCGGTCTTATTGCTAAATAGCGATCTCTTCCAGACAACCTTAACGCTAGGGAGAAAATGAAGAAGGGGATAAAGGGAGGTGGTGTAAAAAATATAATAATAAACTTAAATACATAATAGCTAAATAAACTAACTAATACCTTAAATAAGATATTATGATAAACTAATGTATACAAAATAATTATAATAGACATACTTAAGACTAAATAGACATACCAATAAATACATAAATAAATATAAGAAAGAAAACAATAAATATGTCGCTATTAATGATAACAAAGAGATAGGTAAAGATTTTTAATTTTTAAGGTTTTAGCACGATGAATATGTGAGGGAAGTTCATTCCATAGACTGGGGCCCTGAGTGCAAATGAACTTTGGAAATATTTAGTACGACGCATAGGCCCGTTACCATCTTACACTGCATCATCACTTACCATCAGGTGAGATCGCAGTCAAGGGCTAACTTGTAGTGGAAAAAAAAAAAAAAAAAAAAAAAAAAAGAAAAAAAAAAGGCACCTCAAGAATAAGTTTATCGGCCGACCGAAGAACTCTATGATCTATCTGTCTATCTATCTATCCTATAAATAACCAGGAGTCATGGGATTGAACAATATACAGAACAGAAGAGAAACAATATGCAGATTACAATATCGTAAACAAAGCGTCTCAACCAGCTTTACATAAATAAAATGATGGAAAAACTGTGAAAACCAGTAGATCATTAGCCCGGTGGTTTAAAAAAAACTGTAATCGCGGAAACGGGGTCGGTATAAAAGCGGCGGCAAATTGTGTTTGAAGGCTTCCCGTATGCACTTAGCGCGGGATGCGTCCGTCCGTCACACGGGATTGAACTGCCTTTACAATAAAATGGTATAAAATAATTGAACGAGTACGGTATAAAAGAGTGATAAATTGTGTTTGAAGGCTTCCCGTATGCACTTAGCGCGGGTTGCGTCCGTCCGTCACACGGAACTGAACTGACTTTACAATAAAAAGGTAATAAAATTGAACGAGTTTGGTATAAAACAGTGTTAATTCAAAAATTGTGTTTGAAGGCTTCCCGTATGCACTTAGCGCGGGTTGCGTCCGTCCGTCACACGGGACTGAACTGCCTTTACAATAAAATGGTAATAAAATCAAACGAGTTTATATAAAAGAGTGATAAATTCAAAAATTGTGTTTGAAGGCTTCCCGTATGCACTTAGCGCGGGCTGCGTCCGTCCGTCACACGGGACTGAACTGCCTTTACATTAAAATGGTAATAAAATGAAACGAGTTCGGTACAAAAGAGTGATAAATTGTATTTGAAGGCTTCGCATGCTAACTTGAGCATGGTTGCACAAAACTGCTATGAAACTAAACTGCATGTTCCGTCAGCTAATTTCTTACAAATTTGAGTTACATAATAAGAGCTGTTACATTTTAATTACTAATCTCAGTTGATTACAAACGATTAAGTACACCACTTAGCAGTGAATTATCAAGACGTGACTCTACCAGTTACTAACATTGATTTTCTGTTTGTCATTTGTTTTCATAAGGTGAAGGTGGGCGTTGACTGCTGCAACACAGTTTCATACAAACACAGCTATTTCCGTTCTTTAGTTTTAAGTACCTAGTGTTTATGAGAAAATAAATATCATTAATAACATTGATCTAGTTAATTGTAAATTATTTTTTTCAAAAGAGCAACCACCGAGTTTCTTGCTGGTTCTTCTCGGTAGGAATGGTATTCTGAACTCGACTATTCACTTGTCAAAGTCTACTTAAAAAAAAGGATTGTATTTGAAAAAAACTGGTTCGGAAATCGGAATGGTACGTGCGTTCGGCGCGGTGTAACAGGCGGTTCTCTCCGGCCTGTAATATGCTCGCCGTGTGATGTCGGTGTTGTTTTGATGATAGACACCAGAGTGTATCGCGACATGACACTATCATATAGGTACGTGACGTGTCTAGGTAGACATCACTCATCGCTTTTACATTCCTGACTTCATATATCTAGTCCGATTAGTCCGATATAACTAGTCCGTTATTCTGACCCGGTGACAATGTCGCTAGCATCTATGAAAAATAAAATAAAAACGAAAACTAAACAGGCAAACTTGTAGCAACAATTTAGCCCTTGAATGCGATCTCACCTGATGGTAAGTGATGATGCAGTCTGAAACGGTAGCGGGCTGACCTGTTAGGGGCATGACAGTTATACCCCTGATCGGTTTTTACACAGCATCGTACTGAAACGCTAAATCGCTTGGCAACTAAGTGGTAACTAGCCACAGCCGAAGCCTCCCACCAGGCAAAATGAAATAGATTAAAACACCTCCATTTTTTATTTAGTTTTAAACGACGTTAAGGGTGGTCTTATATGCAAGGCCATATTAATTGTATGGCCATATGTTGCTATACGCCGGCCGGTCACTTAGTGCTAGAAGTGTTATAAAACACTAGCGCCTAGCCTGTAATTATGTACCTAGCCTATGTGCATGTAGGTAGGCAGTTGTAAGGGTTATGCAGACTTTGATACGCACTTTTGAAGCAGAATACGCATTTCCATTGTACTTAAAAATAATCTATTGCAAGTAAGTAAGGTGCTGGAATGACGTGTTGAATTCCCTACAGGAGACCTATGTAACTTTAAACTTATGTCCCACAGTCACTTAATTTTTTTATTGCGAGATAGGCCTGCGCTTGACAATCATGCTTAATACAAAGCAATGATGAGGTCTAGGTTGGAGCGCACTTGCCTAGAAGATGCCTATTCACTCTTGCCTTGAAGGTACCTAAGTTGTATGTGTCAGGGAATAGGTACATGCGCTGGAAGGGTATTCCACATCCTGGCGGTTCGAATCAGGGGGTCTACTCTCTTTCTCTAAAACGAAACTTCGCTAACAAACGAACGAAATTTCGTTAACTCCTCTCCTACATAATATTATCTCTATGCTCCTCTCTATTTCGTTTTCGTACACGCAGACGAAGTACGGATCCATAGAAAATTTTCGTGACCGATTGGATTAAACGATTTTGTGTGGGTCTAATAACCGACTAATTACGTTCGTTTGCGAATTTTCGTTTGAGAGAAAGAGAGTAGACCCCCAGGAACGTAGAGCAGAACCGTTTCGTTCGGGCAGACTGGACGTCAACCCCATTGTTGTTGAAGTGAAACATCTTTAGAATCGTTGTGATTTGAAAATTCGATGAAACGAAAAATCCACACTAAAAAGAGACAAACATATTCACAATAGGATTTAGCCTGGGAGAGAATGAGACAGAATACAAGCTATATTTATATAATTTTCTGAATTTCACTTCTGCCGTGTGTGAATTGCACACATACACTTTTTTTTATTCTACCACTACAAGTTGGTAAGTGATTTAGTATAAACATCGTCTAACGTTTTGGTACTTTGAAGCTATAGGTATATATAGATATATAGATAGATATATAGCAAGAATATACCATAGACTCAACCAAATTTGTTTGGAAACTTTTGCGGATGCGGAACCGGCTCAGATTACTTATTAGTTACTACTTAGATGATGCCCGCGACTTCGTCCGCATGGATTAGGGTTTTTTGATTCCCGTGGGAACTCCTTAATTTTCCGGGATAAAAAGTAGCCTATGTCCTTCCCCGGGATATAACCTCCCTCTATACCAAATTTCAGCCAAATCGGTTGAAAAGATGGGCCGGGAAAGCAGACAGACAGACAGGCAGACACACTTTCGCATTTATAATATTAGTATAGAAGTATGGATAGTAGATATGGATAACAGTGAAGAAACCGTCCCGCTGATAGATTCTGCGCATAGAAACGCACGATGTTCCGAGAAGACATAAAGTTTAAATCGGACCCTACCTTGATACTCGATGACCTGTTAAAATCTAAAAGACTGTTAAAATCTAAAATGTGCGCTAAGTTTTTTTTTCAATAACAACGTCAAAAATCTCGGAATAAAACGGAAACGAACACACTGTACGCACCCCTCCAACTTCACACATAGAAATCGCACGTAGGGATTATAGTCTTTATTCCGTTAATAATAAAGGTGAAAATTGTTATTTTTCAGTAGAAATAAATTGTTTTTCTAAGTAACCGCAACGTGTGGAAGGCAGACCTGATATCGCCCGCGGCGTCTGTCGCCGGCTTATTATGAACTCTAACTGCATCGTTGGTCTAGTTGTTAGCATGGTCGACCACGGATGACCAGGTTCTAGATTCAATTTCCGGGCCGGGCCATAGTAAGTATTGTTTTTTTTAAAGTGAAATTACAGTAGGTACAGTCGACGTCAAAATTGCATATAGAATAAGCAAATAAGTTGCTTTGCATGCGGTCGGACACCCACACACTTGCAGTAGTACAATATAAGTCGTTCAGCTTGTAGGTATTGTAATAGCCGAGTAATATCGATAATTTCACACCTCAAGTAAGTGAGCTCAATGGCGAGGTGTGGAACTACTTGGATTGCACACCGCAACTGTTGCTGGTTCAAATCTCGACCCCGTGTAGGTTTTTTTTACTTTTTTTATTTGATGACTGATATTTTTATACCAGCAATAGCATATGCGGGTAGTTTAAAAAATCTCTGAACAGATATGGCCACTGAGTACTGACGGAGACGGAAGATTTGACACTCGTTAGTCGTTATTAGCAAATACTACAAAATTATTATAATTTACTAAGTTTTGCTGTTTCTTATCTTCAACAATAATGCAGGCTTATATTAATATGCAGAAGAGGATGCATATTATTGAGCTAAATAATATCGGATACAATATACTTAGCTCAAATTTGCAATGAAACTGGTTTCACTGTGAGTATTGTTTTTATTGTTAAAAAATGTGTGTTTATAAACTTAGGATTAGTTACATAACGTTTTATTAGTAAATATCTAGACAAGATACTTAGTAGTTTCAAAAGTGTTTATTTTAATCTCGCTGTTTGGTTTTTAGTGGACAACCAAGTGTTGGGTGTCGCATCCTGACGAAGAGAGTAATGCTTCACAACGAAGACATAATATTATAGATGAACAATATGAGAACAATATCTGCATACCAACTGTCGAGTTCGCGAACATGTTCGATACTTAAACACCAGCGCCAAAGCTGCACATTATAACACATGGAAGTGATGCCCAGCTGTTGATGTGCCATAACTATCATTTGTGCATGATAATAATTGTTGTCCTGTGCATCGATCACATATAGTGCGTAATTGGTTTAATCAAAACCCAGACAACAGTTATTCCCTGGCCAGTAAGATCACCAAACTTAAATCATAGAGAATATTATGAGGTTTGATGGTGCAAACTGGTGGGTTATGTGAAATGAAAAGACTGCAGAGGAAACGGAGGCTCACTGTATGGAATTATGGGAGAATATATTTAGAATAACGGATATCTATCCTAATATTACAAACGGATTCACCCGGCGGCGCTTGCTTGATGTTATTGAAAAAAGTGGAGGTTTTATTGAATAGTAATACTTTTAAAGCTATATAAAATTTAATTTTTAAGGCTTTAAATATTATGAAACATAACGTTTATTCTTTTCCTAACTTGTAATAATTATTATTAGTATATCTTATCAAAATTAACAGACAAAAAAGCAGCGCCGCCCTTTGCTTACTAGATTTTTAAGGTTTAGCTTCAATTTTCTTTTCTTTATGAAAACGATTACTTAAGCTATAACCTTAAAAAATGATAGAAAAAGTAGCTGAAGTTATTTATTACTTTTGAGAAAATGTAACATGATAACAATGAAAATAAATGAAAATAAAGTCGATTATCTAATAAAAAGTGTTTCTTCCAATTTATTTTGTTTGTTTTATTACTTATTGACTCATAATAAGCAATAATTGACACCACTAACATAGTTATAGCTTTCCTCCCAAAATAACTAACTTTGTCCTTCAGTATTATCTATAATTAATGTTTGCGTTTATAAATGGAAATAAAGATATATTATAATAAAGAATAACAAACAGACACAAAACACATAAACAAAACATAAATTTTGTTTGTATTCAAAACAAAATAAAAACTGCTGTAAGAGATTCGAACCTAGGTCATAATATGATGCGTCGTAACTCGTATACCAACTATATTATCACGACACTGGGAGTGGTTACTGTAAAGTGATGAAATAAACAATCAGAATAGACAAGGTGATTGAATAGGAATATTTAGAACCTAATGCTAATGACATAAGGTTGATATTGTTGACAGTTTATGGTAATGCAGGTAGTATTGAACTGAAATCGTTTGAACCTTACGGTATTGATTTAAGGTTGATAATATTATTGACAGTTTATGTTTATCAGTGTGAGTGAGCACGTGAGATTCACAGCATTGCTTGCAAGCGGTTTTAGCCTTAGAGCTATGTATGGACTTTTGCAGTCGACTGTACTATATAGCTATGTAACTAGCACAAGGTAACTAGCCAATGAATAAAGAATTAAGTAATCATTGAAAATTGGTACTAGCCGTGCCCGGAACAGAGTTAGCACGGAGTTAGCACAGACATATGAAGAGAGGAGTTAGGTACTTATTGTCCTCAGCATAGAGACAAGTTGAGCGAAAAATGTGACTCGATACGATGCGACGCATTATTTTCCCGTGTAGCCTTCAATTATTCTTCCCGCGGGTACCTACCTAAGCTTGACACCTTTCCAAATAAACCTGAGAGTACTTGCACAAAATACATCAATGTTATGAGCTAAATAATTACATACAAGAGTAATAATTATTAATAGGTAGGTACAGATTTAACTTTTTCGCACTCGACCGTTTTGTGTAGATTTTTAGAAGGTAAAAGGTTGGCTAATGGCTGTAACTACTGTGGTCTGTGTCTATTATTCTTTTTATCTACTGTCTAGGTACTTCTTTGATTAAAGCCCAAAACACACAGGGAGCGGGCGCGGGTCGGGCGCGGGCCGGGTCGGGTGTCAGGCGGGTTGAATTCCTTGTATTTATATGGACGACATCACACAGCGTCACCCGCCACGCGCCCGACCCGCGCCCGCGTTCTGTGTGATGTCATCCAAATAAATACAAGGAATTCAACCCGCCTGACACCCGACCCGGCCCGCGCCCGACCCGCGCCCGCTCCCTGTGTGTTTTGGGCTTAAAGGTCTACCTAAAGGTCTACTTCAGGAAGACTTCAGGCCTGTGCTTCAGGCATAGTCTCACTTGGAGGAAGGAATTACGACTGCCTTACTCTATGCCACCTCTATGCATAGTCTACGATAATAATACAGAACCTCCAAGGCTCCATGGTGTGTACCATAGTCCATAGCCGTCTCTATCTCCTGTAGCGATAGAGACGGCTATATGTGTAGGTAAGCATGTAGACCAATGTGTGCGAGTGCGAGAAGAACACCAACTCGTAGGAACCTTTGATTAAATATATTATAATATAGGAAAGTATATTATGTAGGAACTCTTTCTAGATCACACACACAAAAATTTCATTGATTTTATTAACTACTGTACTAACTAATGTAACTATTTTTCACAGAGGTGCTATTTTTTCGTAAATCTATTGGTACTTAATGCAAAAGGACCTTAATAAAGTTTATTTTTTATTATTTATATAACCTTAGTAATAATAAGTTTAGTAATTATATCAGTGCTCTGAGGCTGAGGTCATTAATAAAACCACAGAATAAAACGTAGTGATCACAGAGGTAGTGATCTACATGTTACTTGTCATGTAATTTGCATGATTTTGTGGTGTTCCGACTGCGAGCACTGTTATATGTTCAGTGCTCTTACTGGGGACTTACAGTGCTCGCAGTGTATTTCGGAACACACCCTTTAATGTATTCTCTTTGGTTTTTTCTTCTTTTCTTGGTTTATGGCTTTTACTTAGACGGCAGTCGTAATTCCTTCCTCCAAGCTTTTACTAGTGCCAAAACAGGTAATTCCTCATGGAAGAAGGAATTACGACTGATGTAATTCCTAGAGGTGGGCGTTATAACACACAACACATTATATATTGAAATATATTTTTATAACAGTATAACACATTAGACGAAATGCTACCAGACTGTTGTAATATATATTATTTTCTGTCATTTTATTTCGTTTGTAATTTCACAGCGCCATCTATGTCCACAACTGCTCTTCCTGTCGTCCCAGGAAAATGGGTTTTTATCTTTAACTTGTTAATTTTATGAAATTTCAACAGATTGTTTTTTTTTAAAGCAAATACGATTGATATACTGCAGTCTGCAACACAGTATTCAAAGTAATGTAAACACTTTCAGAGAAACAATAAGAGCTAGTTTCACATGCGATAAAATTACAACAGTGTTAAAGCAGTGTATATAGCAGTGTTCAATTTTATAACATTGCAACAGATGGCGCTTATTTTAATAGCAAAAACGATTGTTGCAGTATTCAAAGTAATGTAAACACTTCCTGTGGAATAATAAGAGCTACTTTTACTTGCGATAAAATTACAACAGTGTTAGTTTGGATTGCAAAGTAATGTAAATACTCTTTTCATATCTCTAAGAGCTATATTTGCTTGCGATGAGACGAAGATGCTATTTTTATGATTCTGCTTTAAACAACACTTTCATTAGTTTCAGTTTCATTGTATGTATTATTATTCCAACCAGAAATTGAGTGCAAAGCTAAAGTTACTGACTTATAGTTTTAATATAAATAGACGATTGGTGTAAATAAAATGCGTGTCAGTAAATAGTAATTCGTGTTAAACAGTAAACACTAAGTACTAAAACGGCGCTTAACGCGAAGGTAACACGGCGCGTTTTTTGGTCCTCCTAAATATATTATAAAACACTAACACTAAGTAACTGCAAACCGCAACAACAGCAAGCAACAGTGTAAATAATTTCTATCAAAATTTATAACATATAATATATATTATAACACTTTAAAACAGCAGCTAGAAAAATATATTATAGCAGTATATTTCATTGAAAAATTATAACAGTTTAGCCCACCTCTAGTAATTCCTTCTTCCATGGGTTTTTTCTACATCTGTCACTGTCAAAAAAAGATACAAAAACGCCAAACGGTGCAAAAAGACAAAAACCTTCTGTTTCTGGTCGGTGACAAAAACCACAGAGTACATTATTTATACAAATTACAAAAAGTAAAAACGCAAAAACGTCACAAACTCACAAATTTTAGGTGTGAATTTTCATTTTTCGGCGCATTTTTCTCATCGCACATTTGATTCAAAGTAAGTTATTTGATTACTTAATTGATTTACTTACGATTATTTTCAAGAAACTAACGTTTTTGACGATAAAAATTAACTAGGCATAAAATAATGATGACGAAGGATCGGTAAATCGGTTAGGTTATGTTGAGTTTTTTCATGTCATACCATACAATATTTTATAGTTCGCATTATATTGTGATGCGGATTGTGATTCTTCGTCCCCTCAGATTTGTGTTTTTTGAATATCCTATGGAAATTCCACAGGATGTTCTTTCCATATTGATTTTCCACAGATTGCAACATAACTTTCAAGTATGTCTGTAATCTGTATGTACTTACGAAATTTAGCCAAAAACGGGACGTGAAAGCGTAGCAGGCAGACGGACACCATTTCGCATTCATCATTAGTTTGAGTATTGCCCTAAAAGTATTTCACTGTTGCGTTTGTCAAGCCTCAGGTTTACATGTTTATTACCCCATTATTATCTATTTTTATTGGATACTAGCTGATGCCTGCGAGTTTGTCCGCGCGGAATTTTTTTTTACTTCAGGAACTTCTTAATTTTCCGGAATAAAAAGTAGCCTATGTCACTCTCCATGTCCACAACTATATACCAATATAAAAAATAACGTTGATCTGCTCTGTTGCAGTGTGATTGAAGGCCTAACAAACAAGCAATCACTTTCAATTGCATGCATTGCGCATTTTAGAGTCCTTCCCACACAAACACAATAATTATGTTCCATTTTTTTGTCTGCTTTAGGTAGGTACTTAATCCCGATTTTGCAATAGATCAGGAAAAAATACTTAAAATAATACTTTACTTCTAATTGGTAATAAGAATTTTAAAAACCTCATATTATAAGTATTCTATGATCTATGTAAGTAATATACCTTTCGTGAAAATGCATTTGTTCAGACCGACGTAATGCAAGACATATTTACGTTGTTTAAAGCCAAATGCGATATCAATATGTTGTTCACATAGATAAGTATTTAAAAGTAAATTTTAAATATCTTGGCAATGCATCATACATTGTACGTCTTCTAAGTAGTACTTTATACTGTATAAATTGATTTTATACATTCCATACAAGATGATGTCCATGTGAATTTAGGTTTTAAAAATCCCTGAGGATCTCTTTGTTTTTACCCCTATAAAGTATTCTAGTTCACTCATTATACTAATAAGTCATGTTGATCTGTTGCAGCAGGATTGATGGGCAAACACACTTTTGCATTAATAATATGCAAAAGTGTGTTCACACAAGTGTGTTCACACACAAAAGAAGTGTGTGTGTTGTGTGTCAAATGTTAGCCTGTAACACTTTTTAATGGGTAATGTGACAGGCTATCTTTTTGCCTATTATATTTATTTCACACTTCTAGACTTTTTACTTGATTTCAATGCAGATTTACCATAATTTAAAACTTTTTCATAAACATGTTTTACTTCTATGATTACCATCATTCTTCATAATATTGGTTTTCTATAAATATTCAAGAATTTTTTGATAATACATATTTATCAAAGTTTGGATGTATATTATATTATATGTATATAATATATATTATTCCTTCTCACCACTATGTCTCAACTTATTTAAAATGGAGATAGCTTTATAACCTGAATGTACAATTCATAGGCTGCATTTTATCACCGAAAATTAATGAGTTGTAGTGGGATTTGGGAATCATAAACCTTAATCCACGCTGACAAACTTGTGGGCATCTTCTAGTAAGAAATAAATCTAAAGCCTATATGAGTATCAAAAAAATCATGTTTGCATCTATACAATGAGTACCCATGAATAAATATGTTCAAGTACATTTTAACATAATATTTTATGTCTCAATTTTCAGATGTCGGGCCGTGATGGTGGTAAAAAGAAGCCCCTAAAGGCCCCAAAGAAGGCCTCGAGGGACTTAGATGAGGACGATGTAGCTCTCAAACAGAAGCTAAAAGAACAGGAGAAAGCTTTAAATGTAAGTCTCGACAAATTCTGCTGTTAACATACTCTGTGGTGTGTCATAGAAATATACTTATAGCTGGTGCCAATAATTTAGTCACATCTGAAGTTGACTGCAAGACATGTCGCAATAACATATTATTTTCCCATGTAGTATGTGCATTCACAGTTTGTGTGAGAGCTACCCAAACAAGCACTCACACCTCAGAGACGACTATTTGATTGGAGCTGCCACCAGAAGCCCGCCAACCCGCATTGGAGCAGTGTGGTGGGTCTAAGCTCTAATTCTCTCTCTCCTATGAGAGTGGAGGCCTGTGCCCAGCAATGGGACGTTAATTATAGGCTGAAGCATACTATAAATTCCTTCAGGCGCAGGACCAAAAGCTTTACATACTCTCTCAGGCACGGGGGCATAACACCGCCAACTTCCTTACTCCGGGCTAGTACTGAGAATTTCTGGTCAGAGAAACCAATTACGTCTTAATAATTATGGACCGCCCTGAGACACGATCTCTCTCCTGTAGTGTCGGATTTTCCGTCCCATCGGGCTATAAGAGTAAAGGAACAAAGAGTGCACCTGCTGTTACACATACACTTATGCACTAAAATATCTCCCGCGCAGATGGTGCAAATTCCTTTGACTGAAAAATCATATCTTTAATTTTTTTAAGTTCTTTTCCTCCGTGGTTTTGTATATAGCTTGCATATCCCTAACAGGTTAGCCTGTTACTATCTTAGAGAGATAATAGGTGAAAATGCAATCAAGAACTAAGAATATTTTTTCATTCGCTGACACAATACTTTTGCTGATGTATTGTGGTGTTCACTTAATGAGTTTTGGCCTTGATAGCCAATATTGTTCCAGACTAGCCAGCTATGCATGAGGTATTAAAAGTGAAAATGCAGATTTACTCTGCTTGGATTGGATTGCTGTCCCATTGGACAATGAGAGTGGGGGAATCCCATCTCTCATTGTCCAATGGGCCAGCAATCCAAGACAACCATAAAAGATCACAAACAAGACCAATGACTCTTAATGAAACAATATAGTCTCACAAACTTATCTGGCCCGGTGGCCAAAATTGGAACTAGTTTTTATGCCTGTTATGTTCTTTTTTTCAGGGTCTGATAAGTTTGTGGGACTGAATTTAAAATGTTGCTTCTGTTGAGATATGAATAATGGGTATGTTCCAATATATACTGCGAGCACTGTTCAGTGCTCTTACTGGGGAGAAATTCGTTCTGTTATGGACTGACAGTATACTGCCGCAGTACCCTAGGGAAATATATGACGTCATAAATCGTTTCCATTTTAGTACTGTGAGCACTGGCGTTTTCAAGGTAAGGTGCTCTTAGTGCTGACTGTGTTCCTTTTTAAACAGTAGCCAGTATAGCTAAATATAAAGGAACGGCGTCGCAGTATACTAAATTGACGTCACACCTTACAGTGCTCGCAGTGTATAACGGAACATACCCACATTAGTTTTTTTCTTTTTTCAGGAAGCAAAAGCCAAGGCTTCACAGAAAGGTCCTCTGGTCAGTGGTGGCATAAAAAAATCTGGGAAGAAGTGACCCAACCAACTTGTCCATTAAAACTGTATATTTATTTTTAAATAGGTTTAAATTTAATGTATAAGAAATCTGGAGAATCTGTTTAATGTTTATTTTATAAGTAACTTTACTTTCAATCTCTGCTCTACCTACTAATTGTAAAAGTTTGAACTTAAATAAAAATAGGTAGGTACCTCAAGTGATGGATTTGAGTGCAATTTTTTGAGTTAGCAAAATGGGTGGAATAATCGGTTTTCCACACAAAAAGTTGCATTCAATACTCAGATTAAATAAATAAATAAAATGCACTGCCAGTATAGTGCCTGTTCCAAATTGTAAGTTTTGCATTTTCAAATACATGCATTTTACTAAATAAATGTTTCAAATTACAAAAATTTATCTTTCATTTTGCTTCCAAAATCCGTCTTTTTGTGCTGCTCTAAACTCGTAGACAGAGAAAGTACTATCAATGAGCAATACTTTTAATAATCATAGAATAAGAAATTACAATACAAAAGACTAATGACAACAATACAATCCAATGTTACCCATCTCGACTGGGGATTTTCTCCTATATACCCTGTGTATATACCTTCTCTTTATAACTCTGTGGTATATACATAGCTATAGTTCTCTTTCCAGGGCAGTAAAATAAATTAAAAAAAAATAGTTCTCTTCGATAACCTTGACTATTACGCACATTACGCCAGAAAAGCTATAATTTATATGTCTGTGGCTATAGGTTAGAGCCATAAAGTCAAATATAGACCACAAAGATGTCTGTGATATTAATGGTATAATTTAAAAAAAAAACCCGCGCATTTTTGATTTGAATTTTGATGGCTGTTGTCAACTGCACAAATTGCACATCACTTGCAAAATAATAATATTATACTTTTGTGTTTTATCATAGTGAACGAATTTAACTAAAAAATGCAAGGTAAGTAAGTCAAAACACATCTTGGTTAAATTATACTTCTTTTATTATCAGAATGCTAAACTCATAGTTTGGTACTAATGATTAAGTATGTAAGTACCTATAATCTATATAGTTATTTTATCACCAATAGGTAGGACCGAAGGAACAAAATCTACCTATTTTCTGTAGGTACTAGGTAGGTAGGACCTATGGAGTTGTTTATGCCTAGTATTTTTATCAAGTTGACCCTAGCAACTCATTATTTCGGACATTAGGTTCTTGGCTGGTCTTCTTCTTAGACCTTATTTAAACCAATATTACATAACCTTATATTTTATTCCCCTGGTTCGGAATGCCATTTCTAACGTAAAGAGCCAGCAAGAAATTCTGTGGTTGCTCTTTTCAATCAAAAATTACAGTTATTATAATCAAAATAGCGCGGCCCGCGCTTTGCAGAAGCCGAATCTCCCCAATTTAATACACTTATTCATGCCGCACCTGTGTACCGCGCGACCAAATAATATTAGGCACCATAGTACAAACAGATACTATAACTCTCTACCGAGAGCGCGCGACTCTACTCGACGCGTCAAACATAATATTACTTAGTTACGACGTAACTACTACGGTCGTTTTTTGACGACCTCCGTGGCGCAGTGTTGAGCGTTGTTGCCTTAAGGTGCGGAGGTCCCGGGTTCGATCCCCGGCAGGGTTTGGAAATTTATAATTCCGTGGTCTGGCCTGGTGGGAGACTTCGGTCGTGGCTAGTTACCACCCTACTGGTAAAGACGTACCGCCAAGCGATTTAGCGTTCCGGTACGATGCCGTGTAGAAACTGATTAGGGGTATGGGTTTAATATAACTGCCATGCCCCTAACAGGTTAGCCCGCTACCATCTTACGCCCGAAATTAATAATCAATCCTGATCCATTTATTCCTATCTAAGATTGATATTTCAATCCTTTTTAGGGTTCCGTAGCCAAATTTGGCAAAAACGGAACCCTTAAAGATTCGTCATGTCTGTCTGTGTGTCCGTCCGTATGTCACAGCCACTTTTTTCCGAAACTATAAGAGCTATACTGTTGAAACTTGGTAAGTAGATGTATTCTGTGAACCGCAGTAAGATTTTCACACAAAAATAGAAAAAAAAACAATAAATTTTGGGGGTCCCCATACTTAGAACTGAAACTCAAAAAATTTTTTTTTCATGAAACCCATATGTGTGGGGTATCTATGGATAGGTCTTCAAAAATGATATTGAGGTTTCTAATATCATTTTTTTCTAAACTGAATAGTTTGCGCGAGAGACACTTCCAAAGTGTTGGTGCCCCCCCCCGTGACTTCTAAAATAAGAGAATGATAAAACTAAAAAAAATATATGATGTACATTACCACGCAAACTTCCACCGAAAATTGGTTTGAACGAGATCTAGTAAGTAGTTTTTTTTTAATAATTTAAAACTTACTGCAGGTTTGTACGGAACCCTCGGTGCGCGAGTCCGACTCGCACTTGGCCGGTTTTTTTGGTTAAAGCATATTAATATGCGATCCACAGATTGAGTAATGGTAAGTGACTGCATCATCACTTACCATTAGGTGAGTTCGCAGTCAAGGGCTAACTTGTAGTGGATAAAAAAAGAAAAAAAAAAGTTACCCATACCAAAGTCAAGGCGTCTTCCAAGCCTTACAGGCGCCCTCAGGAAGATGATCCCATTACTTGGAACCCTAGGATGCACTTCTAGGCATTGGGCGCTCGCTCAGCCACCCGGTTACTTTGTAGCGACCAGTAGTTACTTATAGCCTACATAACATATTTAACAACTAGATGATGCCCGTGACTTCGTCCGCGTGGATTAAGTTTTATTGATTCCCGCGGGAACTCTTTAATTTTCCGGGATAAAAAGTAGATTATGTCCTTTCCCGGGATATAACCTATGCCTGTATCAAATTTCATGAAAATCGGTTGAACAGATGGGCCATGAAAGCGTAGCAGACAGACAGACACTTTCGCATTTACCTATAATATTACTATAACTAGTATGGATACTATAAAAGCATAGGTACCTACTAATCTACAAACTAAACTGAAGTGACAGCTCCTAATCTAGCCCTTTTTTGCAGGGAATATTCTAAAAGGGCTTAATAAATAAAAAAATATAGTCATTTTTGTTTAGTTTAGAGATGCAGGTATACAACAAAATTGGCCTGTCTGGAAAAAATATTCGCCGCCTCTGGACTCCACTCACCGTCAATGGTCGCTTTCGGTTTACTTTGATTTTGAGACTTCTACGTTCTAACAGACTAGTGCTAAGCTATATGTTTGTGTGATGTAGGTACATAAATGTCCGGTTTTATCTTTGATTTCCTTTCAGATGAATAACCCAGGCATCTCTAGTTTTACAAATTCTAATCAAAATACTCCTTGCAAACAACAGGTAGACTTTGAACATGAAATAAATGAAAATATTATACTTACACGTAAATCTAGCAATCCTGCTGAATTAAATGTATGTAATGAAAATACAGTTGTCAATATTTCCCCTTCAGTAGAAACCTTAACCTGCTTGCAAGAATTTGATAAGATCCTTGATAATGTTTGCAAAAATAAAGTGCCCATTGGTATAAATACTCAGTATGAAATAGAAATAGATATAGAAGGTGTGCATTTAAATGATTTGGCTACTCTAGGTGATATTAATAAATCAAGCGTCGATAATTTCGATGATTGGCAGAATGTTAACAATTTCGTTAAAAATACTGAATTAAATACAGTGGAGCATTGTAGTAATAATGAAGAAGACCGAAATGGTTACTATTTGGAAACTCCCATTGATATTAATGAACATTCAAACGTAAATAACCATCTAGATACTTGGAAAAGTATTTACGAGGATTTCTCAGCTAAAACCAATAATATAACAGGCACAAGTGATGAAAAGCGCACAATTGCAGAAGGAAGGATCAAAAATGTACTAGACAACCTACCAGCTATCGAAAACGATAAAACCTACTATTTGAATAGTGAAATTAGAATCAGAAAGATACCGGCAGCTTCAGCTAACAAAACTATTAAAACCAATTTACAAACTAAAAAAAAGATTTCAACAGTCTCTCTCAAAATGCCTACTGTTGACACGCAACAGAAACATGAGATTTTAAATTTCATACAGAACCCTAAAAATGCACGTCAAATTAGGGCCAATCTACTCGAGAAGAATTTTTCCAATAGATTTAAAATTGAGGGTGATGATACTGTTATTGAGCCTCATTCAAATTTAAGTTGTACAAATATATTACAAAAAGAATATCAAGGAAAATGTTTTAGAATGCAGGGGCAAGCCAATAATAAAAGACTACTTACAAACAATAAAGTTGATAAAATTGCCAATGAAATTATAATCATAAGTTCCGACGACGAAGACGACGTTAAAATTATTGAATGTAATAAACCTATTGATAAAGAGACGAACGATCCAAATACATTCGAAAAACCAGAACTTAAGTCTAGTAAATGTTTTGATATTCATGATAAACCTACACAAACCACTGAAAAACAAGATCTTGTATCTAATGGTAACAAATGTCTAAATTATAACAAAAACCCCACCATTATTAAAATACACGAGGTCGAATCTATTAATTTGAAATATTTTGAAAAACCTATGACTGAAGAATCCAGTAATACAAGAGAATTGGCAGAAGAACAACATGAATCTAAAAATAATGAATATTTAAATATTTATCACCAATGTAAAAAAGAATTTGAAAAACAAGAAAATTACTCTGATTACGATGGTTATAATTCTTCTGATTTCGAATTTATTGATGAAGATGAAGCAACAAAGAACGTACCAAACTTGTCTAAATCTCTTTTCGACGAATCGAATTATTTAAAAGCAACAACAAACAGTGGACCTGACTTTGAAGCTGATACTGCAACTACAAATAACAATAATTTTGTATGTTCCGAAATAAAGGACGAAAATGGAGCTGAATTACCTTTGCCTAGCATTGAATCGCTTTTCGCAATACACGATAACCAAAAAGCGATAAACTTTAACGAATTTTGCGATGCAGATAACATAATTCTCGATTATTTTAAAACTGTAGAACCAACGGTAAATGTGAATGAATTCGATACTAGTTACAGAGACAGTCATAGAATACCAAATGATGATGAATTTGTTAATTTGTTCGGAGGGAACTTCACTCCGTATCCAATGTACAGTTTTGAGAACAAGGCCACTCATTTCGGGACTGGAATGACCCCTGGTGTAGGCTTTGATATGAGCATATTTAGAGATGAAACCACACCAGAGCAACGTAAGTTTTTTTTAAATTATGAACGATAGAATCGGCAATAAGGTTATAGAAATAATTGTGTATGCTGTTTTTAATCTAGGTATAGGTACTAATATTAGGTAGGTAGGTATAAATGCGAAAGTTTGGATGGATGCAAAATGGATGTTTGTTGCTCAATCACGCCCCAACGGCTAAACGGATCTGGATGAAATTTGGCACAGAGAGAGATTATAGTCTGGAATAAAACATAGACTATTTTTTATCCCGGAAAATTAAAGAGTTTCCCCAGGAACCTAAAACCTCAATTCACGCGGACGAAGTCGCGGGCATTAGCTAGTATCAAAGTTTTTGGTTGGTTCTTCGCGGTTAACTGGTCCACACGAAAGCAATAATTATAAAAGTTTAAACTTTATTTTAATCATAGTAAAGACGATTTGAATAAAAAAAGCTTTTAATTTTGTTTTGAACTGTCACCGATATTTAGCTCTCTTGTAAAAAAAAAACGCGCCAAATTGAGACTAGGTATGTGAGTCTCGTACAAAAAAATAGTACTTTTTGGCAATTTGTATTTGATAAAAATACCACATATACATTTGAACACAAGTGTTGCTAATTATTCTGCTAAGTTCTGCTGTAATGTAAGCAGCTTTATCTAATTCTAAGGTAATCTATCTAAGAAAAAATTAACACTTTTTTTATAGGTCGTGAAGCAAAGGAAACCGAACTGAATATTCGAGATATGTATCCTATAGAAAACAGAAGTCCAAGACGACGGCGTTAGTATAAATAACTATTTTTATTAATAATAATTGTTTGATACTATTTTTTTTTCTGAAATGTGACTTAAATAAAATAATTTTTAATTTATATCGGACTTAATAATTTATCTCTCTAGAGGTACCTACTTAGCCCTTACTTAGGTAGTGGTTTTTTTTTACCTAATCGATCGCGATAACGTTAACTATAGGTCTACCAGAATCTGATGGCAAAAAATACACCTAAAAGTACCAGTATACGGTGTATACTTTTTGCCATCAGATTCTGGTAGACCTATATCTACCATTTAAATGGAATCGATCGAACGCTAGCCGTCAGCTTCTGATCATCAGTCATCAATCATCAAGCGCTTGACAGTTACCTACATACAAAATACAAATCGAACGCGATCGAATAGGTTAAAAATCTGTATCCATCAGAATGGCGGGTGTAGGTTTTCCGATTACATTCAAACTTTACTGAATAAATGTACGATAAATGTACCTACGTAATTGTACTAAATTATGGATAAATGTACTTTATCGTATATTGAGAAAACATGAAAATAAAGTGAGCAGCCATCCTGATGTCAGAATGGCTGCTCACTTTAATTTCATGTTTTCTCAATATACGATATAGTACATTTATCCATAATTTAGTACAATTACGTAGGTACATTTATCGTACATTTATTCAGTAAAGTTTGAATGTAATCGGAATACCTACAGCCGCCATTCTGATGGATACAAAAATCTCCCACTTTTTTTTACGAAAATAATCTGTGGTTTTATTATTTGAACCATACCGTCTGTCCGTCCATCCATCACAAGAACTAATGTTAGGTAGGTACATGTAACTTGATATGTAACTAGAAGTAAACTCCTGATTTGAAATACGGAATAAGAATAAATAAATAATAAGAATACTTAGAACTGCATCATTTTCCCAGTTCGCTCCCTGAAATATTTTAAATGGGGATAAAGACAACTCAATCAAATCAACTATATATCAAACTTAAAAACGCACTTCTAGTATGGGCGTTACATATGAAATTCACAGTTGTGACGTCATCCAATTTCAACGCACTTTTATTTCTTTAAAATGTATATTTTAAAATGGTTATCAAACTTAAAACTAACCGAGGATGTGAATTTTAGGTCTTTTGGAAGACCCTCTATTTAATAATCAGTTAGAAATAATTTAATTTTTGATCTAAGCATCATCCCTATTGTATTTCCTACATACCATAATTTCTTATAGTTTCCACTAATGACTAGATGATGCCCGTGACTTCGTCCTAAGTTTTTTCGATTCCCGCGGTAACTCGTCAATTTTCCGGGATAAAAAGTAGCCTATGTCCTTCCCCTTGATGTAATCTATCCCTGTACCAAATTTCATCCAAATCGGTTGAGTATTTGGGCCGTGAAAGCGTAGCAGACACACACTTTCACATTTATAATATTAGTATGGACTAGTTCAACTCAACTAATTAATAGGGATCATCGATTTACCAACTAAGGATACAACATTACCTACAAATTAATACTCAAAAAGCGTCCACAATCGCTTATACAAACACAGCTATAGATAATATAGAATGAGACACCAAACGGTTCACAAAAACCAACCATATAACTTTATGATTAGGGTTCAATTTTGTAATAACTATTCGACACATACGACATTTTGTCGCCTAGTGTACTCATGCGCGACTGAGGCGAAAATTGTTCAGAATACCTATTTGTGCACAATTTGAGCGTGCCGTTTTTTGCGTTTCGATGGTGCGTCTAATGTATTGGTAAGTCAATGATAGGGATGCTATGCAAAATTCTAATAAAAACAAACATTATATTTAAAAAAAGTTTATTACGAACTTAATGGTTACGCTATCCCTGCTCTTCTCATCAATACAAACTTATTTTTTAATTTAAACTAAAAGAAATTTAACTAAAACCCCCAATGTAACATTTCGAGTAAACTACCGTGACCAGATCCGTGGCCTATTACGGTAAAAATGATTGCTACAGTGGAACAATTGCAATCAACAATCTGACTGGCTAAGAGGAACTTTGACTTTGCTTACACTTAAGTCTTAAGACATGGCTAAAACGAGACAGATTTATGTTATTCACATAAGTCCATCTCGTTTTAACTCTAAGCAAAGTCTGAGCCAAGCCAAAGTACGCTCTATAGATCTCACCATAAGCACAGTAAACAGATACAACCAGTATGTAAACTGCCTAGAGGCGTTCGAGGCGGCTCACTCACACAAACATGCGCATCTACGAGACCCATAAGCACGGGTCGCGGTGCCGTCAGTACTGAGTGCCGCGTCATTACGTGTTGTGGATGCGTGTTTGTGTGAGTGAGCTGTTTCGAGCGTTACTGGATAGTTTCCATACTGGTTGTATCTGTTTACTGTGCCATAAGTGTGAGATCTATAGAGCGAACTTTGACTTTGCTTGCTTTTGCTTAGCCACGGTCGATGCCGCCCACCAGACCAGCCCAGAGAAAATTCAGAAATTATTAATTCCCAAATTGGCCCTGCCGGGAATCGAACCCGGGACCTCCTACGTTAAGACAACAGCGCTCAGCACTGCGCCAGGGAGGACGTCAAAAGGTCTTCGGCGTTGGTAGTGTGGCTTTACTACAAGAGTGACGACGCGATTCGATAGATTCGACAGTTTTTTTTTTTTTTTATCCACTACAAGTTAGCCCTTGACTGCGATCTCACCAGATGGTAAGAAGTATCAAACAGTAGCTGACCCTTCACGTGGCCTACGTTGTCGCGTACATAAGTTCGTCATTTTCTAAAGAGTCCAATCGCGTCGCTTCGCTTTCGTCGCTCATCTAGGACAAGGGGTATACTCTGAAGTTATACTAGGGATTCAAATATCAAGTCATAATAAAAAAGTAACACCATAGAAAGACTTCGATAATAGGGACGATGACAACTCAATCAAATCAGCAACTCTTTATCAAACGTTAAAACGCAAGTTTCTAGTATGGAAGTTGTATGAAATTTACAGTTGTGACTTGTGACGTCATCAAATTTCAATGGACTTTTTTTCTTTAATCTATGTTTTAAAATGGTTATCAAACTTAAAACTAACCGAGGATGGGAATTTTAGGGAAGACCCTCTATTTAATAATCAGTTAGAAATAATTTATTTTTGATATAGGCATCATCCCCCTATTGTTACTTAAATTATGAACATAATATTATAATTTTTTAAACGTAACTAAAGAAAAATTTTGAGGGAACCCAGCGCTTAAAATAAACTATATAAGAAATTACAACATTGCAAAATTGATAAACTTTCTTAACTTAATAACTATTAGAAGTTAATTTTAATTCGTTCAGAAATATTGATACGTTTTCCTTTCCAAAAAATAGTGTGATAGAGGTCTTTTAAATCTTAAAAAAAAAAATGCGTCTCATCAAAGGTTCGCATCGTAAGCAATGGGTACTCGGGACTTATATTAAGGCGCCAGCGGAGGGTGAATTGCTCATACAAACGTAATACCAAAATAATTAGTAATTCGAGCATATTTCCTCCATATTATGCGATTATTAAGATTGAACTTGTATTTATCTAGGTCCCTGGATAATTATTTTTCCAAAATACTTTCCCAAAATTAAATGTAAGCACATTGCGTTTTGCATGTTTTTGCGACATAAACGACATGTTTTCTCCTTATTTGTTTCATATTAAAACCAACGATATCTCACGTACTAATTGATCAGGAACATAGCCTATATTGTCAAGTTACAGAATAACAACACGAAGTTAAAAACACAACAATTTTTCATTCATCATTTTTGGTATTCACGGAACAAGACTAAATGTATAACAAATTCTGTACGCTCATATTGCTATCGCGCTTGCACGCGATCATGTGTCTTCAGCCAAATAGGGATAGCAATATACCGGCAAATTTATATTTGCGGTTCGAGTAGAAGTTGCGAGCGGTGGTCGCCGGTCCCTTAAGGTAACTAGGTAGGTGACTAATAGTCAAATCAGCAATTTTTTTTCAAACGTCAAAACGCGCGCTTTGGAGATATTATATGACACTAGATGATTCCCGCGCGAACTCCTTAATTTTCCCGGATAAAGCCTATGTCCTTCCCCGGGATACAACCTATCCCTGTACCAAATTTCATCAAAATCGGTTGAACAGATGGGCCGTGAAAGCGTAGCAGACAGACAGACACACTTTTGCATTTATTAGTATGGATAAGTCTTGTGACGTCATCCAAATTCGACGCACTTTTTTACATTAATCGATAGTTTAAATTGGTTATCCAACATAACAGTAACAGGGGACGTGGATATTACGTCTTTTGGGACATCCTCTATTTAATAATCACTAAAAAATAATTTATTTTTGAAATAGGCAACATCCCAATAAGATACAGTAAACTGACGTTCCAAATGTCATTTCACTTGTCCCACAAACTTATCTGACCCGGTGGCCAAAATTGGAACAAATTTTTATGACTCCATAGTTTTTTTTATCTATTAGCGACTTCAAATGTCATACTGTTATGACATTTGAAGTTACTGTTACTGTTATGACGTTTGTTGGACTGTATAGTTCCACAAACTTATCTGACCCGGTGGCCAAAATTGGAACTATTTTTTGACTCTATAGTTTCTTTTATATATTAGCGACTTTAATTAATGTCATAACAGTGTTTGTTGGACTCAGTGGCGTAGCGTGGGGGGTGCCGGGGGGGCCATGGCCCCGGGCGGCATACGAAAGGGGGCGGCGGCAAGCGCCACGATGTTTTCAATTGGAAATTTAAAAAAAAATTAAGTGTAAATTCCATTAAACATCATTATAAAGAAACTTACGCTGCGTTGCAAATTCTGCGTTAATTCAAAAATTTAAGTAATCAACACTTTTTATAAAATTGTTTCCTGCAACTCAGCGTTAGTCTGCATCATTTTTATGTTACTTTATACCTAGGCTTCTGGCATCCGGTACTGCGTGAAGTTAATGATACTCACAAGTATTTGCAAACAGCAGTGGCAAATGGCGATTCCTGGTAGTCAATCTTGGGTTTGCGCTAGCTGATGATTAGGTATTTTCTCAATAAAATACATTTACCTCATATATCACTGATTAGGGGTATAGGTTTAATATAACATATATCCCTTACAGGTTTGCCCGCCATCTTAGAGTAGGTACTTACATCATCACCCACCACCTGCTGGGCTAGCATGGGCCGGAGATAAAAATTTTATCCCCCGATTTTATCCACTGACAAGGGATAAAATTAACTTATCCACTTCTCAGACCACGGCAACAGGGGAGAGGAGAAGTTTATCCCCGTTTGACATTTCACGGGGACTCGGGGGACTATTTATCCACCGTTAATTAGCGTTTTTATTTATTTATTTAGGAATAAAAAATTTATCTTTTCCTCGGGGAGTAAATTGTTTCGGCCCATGCTAGGGGGGCTGGTGACATTGCAGTCAAGGGCTAACTTGTACTTACTAGAATAAAGAATATTCTAGATTATTCTATAATAGAATAAAGATATATTAATAATAAGAAGAATATATAATATAGTTTATTTTACACTAACAGATTCCCGCGACTTCGTCCGCGTGAAATAAGTTTTTTAAATTCCCACGGGACCTCCCTAATTTTTCGGGTTAATCTCGGTTCTCGTACCCACACTCACAAATAATGTGGATTTCTATTGGTACCAGAATTTTCAAAATCGGGTCAGTAGATCCAGAGATTACCCCCTACAACCTCACAAACTTTACCTCTTTATAATATTAGTAGCTACCTATAGTGCGCGTTACATTATTACTAACTATGATATCTTCTAAGATATTCATCTGAATTAAATGGTGTAAGGGCAAATTTGATCTATATTAAATACTTGAGATGAACAACCATTTTATTTTGATAAGGATTTCTATGTTGGTAAAAACACCTTCGCGAGTAAAGCATTGTTTTAGACCAAATTTGAAAATCATAATGACGGTTATTGTGAGACGACCTTAAAAGATACTCGTAGCTGTATGCTGTCGCGGACTTTTTTTTAGAACTTTTGAGAGGAACACTTCCACCATACATTGTTTTCGTGCAACTTTTACCATTTAGGTACGCAGCGCACGCCTCGGAAGCTCTCAGATGAGACAATTTTTTCCAATCTCTGTAAAGATTGCTAAGTGATGAGTGATGAGCACTGTGTATACTATATTATAAGATCCTATTGCACACTCAATTGGCAAATAAAGACTTGAATACTTATTATTATTATTATTTCTTGGTTTGTACTATGTACCTAGTGTTAAGATAATAAAGTTAAGTTAGGTCCGTTGAATAAAATATTTAAACTTTAAATTGATTGGACTTTAATGGGATTGGGGGGCGGCGAATTTCCGGTCGGCCCCGGGCGTCGAAAACCCACGCTACGCCACTGGTTGGACTGTATAGTTCCACAAACTTATCTGACCCGGTGGCCAAAATTGGAACAAATTTTTATGACTCCATAGTTTTTTTATCTAGTAGCGACTTTAAATGTCTTAGCAGCGTTTGTTGGACTGTATAGTTCCACAAACTTATCTGACCCGGTGGCCAAAATTGGAACAAATTTTTATGACTCCATAGTTTTTTTATCTAGTAGCGACTTTAAATGTCTTAGCAGCGTTTGTTGGACTGTATAGTTCCACAAACTTATCTGACCCGGTGGCCAAAATTGGAACTAATTTTTATGCCTGACCGTTTTTTTTAAATTTTATTTTTCACATATACTGGCGAATAGTGGCGCCGGGTCAGATAAGTTTGTGGGACTATACATAGTTTGAAACCTTCACAGGAAAAATGGCATTCTAATTCTCAGATTAATAAATAAAATAGATCTCAATCTAATTAAACGTCAGAGTATAAAATTATATAGCCTCAACGAATAAATGACGACGTCTAATTTGTCCAACTGCCTCGTTGGTCTAGTGGTTATCATGTTCGACTGCGGCTGACGAGGTCCCGGGTTCGAATCCCGGGTTGGGCCATAATTAAGTGATGGCTAAGTACTAGCTCGGAGTTAGGAAGTAGGCGGTGTTTCACCCCCGTGCCTCGGAAGCACGTTAAGCTGTCGGTCCCGGTTATTATCACTAACATGATAATAGTCGTTAAAGCCCGACAACCCGCATTGGAGCAGCGTGGTGGATCTAAGCTCTAATTCCCCTCTTTCCTATGGGGGTGGAGGCCTGTGCCCAGCAGTGGGACGTTAATGGGCTGTAGTGGTAGTGGTGGTGGTCTAATTGGTATGTATTGATATATACACCTACTTTGCATGTGTGCATAAACACTTTGGAGGCGAATTCATTTTTAAATTAGAAAACCTCTACCAACAATAATTGATTTGCTTAATCAAAACATCTCAAATGCACTCTTAAATTTACATTATATTTACAAAGTATATAGTCCACGATGCATAATTTAATAATCAAATAAAATAATCAATAAAATAAGCATGTACTTATGTTCTTAACATACATAATTTATCAAGTAAAAAAAACAAAGATCTCTAAAGAAAAAAGGTTTTGCTTAGTATACTACTACTACATGTTCATGCAACCTACTTCATGTTTGTGCAAACATAAAATTTCTATATGGAATATAGATACTTTTTTAGTACTGTTTTAGTAACTTAGTTTTTTTTTAATGAATCAAAGATCCCAACAATCTACAGGGTTTAATAAAAATAATATTTTATAGTTACGTCAAGTTTTAAGAAATCAATAATAATACGCCATGGTATTTTTTACCAACACGATAATATATTTTATAAAACTTAAATCCAAAGACTTACATAACTGTAAAAAAATGTCTTTGATAATTATTATTGTAAACACTATTAAGGCAATTCACAGACTGAAGAATATTATGTAAAGTTGCGTCACGAAAGAAGTCTAGGCCGTATGTTTGAGCAATTTTTTTTTTAGAATATCCAACTCGTTACCAATACATTAACAGGAAAAATATAGCTAGATAATTGAATAATATGCATTATTGTAAACCCACATTTATACATTTTAAATACAATAAATGTATTAGTTACACTAATTGTCGCGGGACTTATTTCGTGACACTTTCATAGATTTTAAAGTGGATTGAATAATTTAGTATTTAGCCTGGCATACCCTACCTACCATTCCGCCATTTTTTTTTAATAACGGTTACTCACCGTTAAAACCTGTATCTGGCATAAATAGTTTAAGAGACAAAATTTTCTAAATAAAAATAATTTAATAGCTATTATAAATATTTATATAAATATTAAAAAGCTATATTGGTCATCATCAAGTAAACCATAACTTTGATAGCTTATATTTCGGAAACCTGACACTTAAGAATATTTTGTCTCATCTATTTAAATTAATGCCAGCTATTGATCAGTACAGGTTTTATGAGTGGTCGATATTTCGAAAAAAAAATGGCGGAACGGTTGGTACGCCAAAATATTCAAAACCCTCATTGGAAGGCCGCCATTACACGTCTTGTAACATCGTTAATTAAAAATAACGATAACTTACAAGTGTTTGCAAATACAAAATCGTAAGGACTACGTACTGGACAAGGCCAAACGTCCGCGTCGGAACTCCATATAGAGCTGCACAGAGTGTTGCGGCAAGACAAAACGTCGTTCCTCCTTACTTACTACTACGTTTTTTACTGCCTTGTCGCTAGGTGAACTTTTCTCAAAAAGAAATTCCCACACATAAAATTCAGTTTGTAAGCAGCCTTATATTTCGCAAGTCATTTTTTTTCTTTGAATTAGGTGTTATTTTCAGACGTTCGAAGATCGTGCATCCTGTGTCACCTATATAAAAACAAATTATAATTAAAATTTCCAGTTCCGAAAATTTTTGATATGTATATAAAAGTACGTGTAAGTTTAGAAACTTTCCTCGTGTGTGAAGCACTGTAATAAAATTATAATTAGTTTAAAATTATACCTATACAAAAAGGTTTAAATTATATTTAAATGCTTCATGATATAGCCCGCCAACCCGCATTTGAGCCGCGTGGTGGGTCTAAGCTCTAATTCCATCTCTCCTATGAGAGTGGAGGCCTGTAAAAATAGCTGTTTAATTTTTAAATTCCTTAAAGTACTGATTATTCTGATTACGACAATGATTAATTAGATTTTACGTTCATTTTGTACAGTTCATTATAATTAAATTTTATGATACAATTTGCTTTTTCTTCCTTATTTGCACATACTATCCTCATAGAATTATTATTTCATAATTTATTCAATGCACGGGCACAGATACTAAAGACGTGTAAGTATCGATAAAGTAATATTGACTAAATCACAACTCTATCTCGTTACGTCAACATTCCTTAACATTCCTCGGACCTCGCGCGCAGACTGTACCTACAAAGTACACCTTCTGAACGTCACGATAACACAGTATAAGACGTGACGGTAATAATTAACTACGGTATCTTAAAACTAAAGCTACGAGGGTTCGAAACGAGCCCTGGTCTGAGAAGAGCCCACAACAAAATCGGTCACAACAACAATTTGATCAGGTACCTCAAGCAAAAAAAAAACATCGATCTATTTATTTATTTTTTAATTCACAAGTTAGCCCTTGACTGCGATCTCACCTGATGGTAAGTGATGATGCAGTCTAAGATGGTAGCTCTGGAGCGGCAAGATTAAAGGGCAAACCAACGAACAAACACACTTTCTCATTTATAATATTAGTATGATAGTCAACATACCTCTCCGTTCATCTTGTGTGGACAGTACGTATATAGCATCATGTGCGAATCTGTTTGTGTTAAAACTTTGACTTTCTTTTGGTCGGCGACCGTGGCGGCGGGTCAGTCTTCTTGCTCTGGAAAAATGAATATAACTCAAAGAATTAAAAAATACGACTGCCATAGTTAAATGATATATTTTTGTGAATCACTTGTAGGGGACACATACCTACATGGGTGACGTAACATGACGCGGCCACGTTAGCCAATCACGTGCCGCCGCCTGAATCACGATAACGAAGTTCTTTCGGAATTGTACTATATATAGATGTTTCAACCTACAACAGTTGGCCCAGCTGGGATCGCCGAGCATGACACCGGCTCGGAGGAAGATCTTCCTATTGTCTCGGGAGCATATACCATACGCTCCCGACACACTGGATATTGAAATATAGTATTATATGTCTATGGAATCTACTCATCATTTTCTTGATGATGACAATATAGTTGATCTCATTTTGGAAAAAAAAATTCTACTTTAGTTTTTGATGCGGGACCATGGTCACCTGATCATTTTTTTTTAAATTTCGCCTATGTCACCCGTAATAAGCTAAGGATTCAAACGATACCTCATTCATCAAAATCCGTTCAGGCGTATAGAAGTTATGGTGGAATATACAAACTCACATACATACATACATACATACATACATGAACCCTGAAAACAATATACTCTTTTTTTTCACGCAGTGGTATAAAAAGTGTGTGTCTGCAATAGGGATGATGACAACTCAATCAAATCAGCAACTCTTTATCAAACTCAAAAACGCACTTCTAGTACGGAAGTTGTATGAAATTCACAGTTGTGACGTCATCAAATTTCAACGCACTTTTTTTCTTTAATCTATATTTTAAAATGGTTATCAAACTTAAAACTAACCGAGGATGTGAGTTTTAGGTCTTTTGGAAGACCCTCTGTTTAATAATCAGAAAAAAAAAATTTTTGAAATTCACATACAACAGAAGTGAAACAGCCTACGATAGAAGCTAATGACTTCGTCCGCGTGGATTGAGGTTTTTTGGTTACCACGGAAACTCTTTAATTTTCCGAGATAAAAAGTAGCATATGTGTTATTCCAGACTATAATCTATCTCTGTGCTAAATTTCATCCAGATCCGTTCTGGCGTTCTGGCGCGATTGAGTAACAAACATCCATACATCCAAACTTTCACATTAATAATAATAGTATAGAAGTATGGACATTTACACACAGACTGAGACAATAAGGGTATCTTGTTTACACGGAAGAACCCTAAAAAGTTAGTTTCTAAAAAAATATTTCACTTCTTACATCTCTCGATCGCTTCGCCCTAGGCTCGTCCTCTGTCTTGTCTTTCTCGTCTTTATTGTCTTCTTTATCACTTTTTTCTGTACTTTTCTCTTTATCTACTTCCATTGAACTTTCTTTCGTACTCTCTTTCTCTTCTTCACTTGAACTCTCTTTTTTAGATTCATCTATACTCTCTTCAGGTTTCTCTGGAATTTTTTCTTTGATATCACTTTCTTTGACTTCTGTGTCTTTTTTATCTTTTTTTTCTTTATCTTTAGAATTTTTATCTTTTGTAACTTTATCTTTTTCTTTATTATTATTGTCTTTGATCACGTCATCATCTTTATTTGATTTGCTTTCTTTGGAGTTCTTCTTTTCTTTTTTATCTTTTGCTTTGTCTTTCTGTTCTGCGTCATTTTCCTTTTCCTTTGGATCCTTTGGTTCCTTTGGATCTTTATCCTTGTTTTGTTCTTCTTGCTTTTGTTCTGTGTTTGTATCTGTGTTAGTTTCTGTTTTATCTTCTGCGGCCGGCGTTGGTGGTTCTTCCTTGTCCTTTTCTTTTTCTTCCGGTTTGTTTCTAGAAGATTGTCGTTTCCCTGGCGTTTTTGCTGGTGTGCTGTTTACAGCTTTCTTTGTTTTCGCTGAAATAAAATAATACGAAATCAATATTTGTTTCTAAACTAAAGTTAGTTTAAATTAGCCATCTTTCTATAGTAAAACTACCTCATTGGTCTAGTGGTTAACATGTTCGACTACGGCCGACGAGGTCCCGGGTCGGGCCATAACAAGTATTGGGTTTTTCTGACCAGAAATTCTCAGTACTAGCCCGGAATTACGAAGCTGGAGGTATTTCACCCCCATGCCTCTGAAAGCACGTAAAGCCGTCGGTCCTGCGCCTGATCTCTCTCCGGTCGTGTCAGATTGTCCGTCCCCCACTGGGCTATGAGAGTAAAGGAACAGAGAGTGTCACCACTTGTGCAATTCTAATCTCTCTGGAGATAGGCCGCCGCGGCCGAAATGCAGTCGGGAGGACATTATTAAAACTACCTAATTGTCTTCCATACCTGATGTAGATTTAGTCTTTTTTGCCTCTTCTTCTGGTTCATCCGGTTTCAACTTCTCTTTCTCGGCTTCTTCTGCCATTTCCTTCTCCTCCTTTTCTTCTTCATTCGCTGCTTCCACCGAAGATTTCATTGTGTGAGCCGTTGGTGTTGACATTTCTATGACAAAAATATTATTTCTATGTATTTTATTTATATGACGCGCCGCCACGCAAATCTAGCGTTCCTGTACGATGCCTAGTATAAACCGATTAGTATTCTGCAATACTGATAACAGGTTAGCCCGCTACCATCTAAGACTGCATCATCACTTACCAATAGGTGAAATCACAGTCAAGGGCTAATTATTTGTAGTGGAATCCATACTAATATTATAAATGTGAAAGTATGTCTGCCTGCCTATCTGTCTGTCTGCTACGCTTTCACGGCCAACTGTTGAACCGATTTTGATGAAATTTGGTATAGGGATAGTTTGTATCCTGGGGAAGGACATACGCTACTTTTTATCTTGGAAAATTAAAGAGTTCCCACAGGAAAAAGAAACTTAAATCCACGCGGACGAAGTCGCGGGTATGATCTAGTACTTTTTTTTTATTCCACTACAAGTTAGACCTGGACTGCGATCTCACCTGATGGTAAGTGATGATGCACTCTGATGTAAGATGGTAGGGGGCTAACCTGTTAGGGGTATGGTAGTTATATAAAACCCATACCCCTAGTCGGTTTCTACACGGAAACGGAACGGAACGCTAAATCGCTTGGCGGCACGTATTTGCCGGTAGGGTGGTAACTACCCACGGCCAAAGCCTCCTCCCACCAGACCAGAGCAGAGAAAATTCAGAAATTATAAATTCCCAAATTGACCCTACCGGAGATCGAACCCGGGACCTCCCACGTTAAGGCAACAGCGCTCAACACTGCGCCAGGGAAGTCGTCAAATCTAGTAAATTATCTGTTTCTCACCTAGCGGTTCATGCACGATTTCTAGTATTTCTTCAGTGGTCAGTTTCTCCGTGGCCTTCTTGAATACATCGACGCGTTCCATGAAGAATTCCCAGAACGAGAGGCCTTCCGGTGTTGGGAATAGTTTCTGTAAGCAAAATTAAATAGAATCAAATAATAAATATTATAAATGCGAAAGTTTGGATGGATGTATGGATGTATGGATGTATGGATGTATGGATGTATGGATGTTTGTTACTCAATCACGCTCCAACGGCTGAATGGATCTGGATGAAATTTGGCACAGAGATAGATTATAGTCTGGAATAGCACATAGGCTACTTTTTATCCCGGAAAATTAAAGAGTTCCCGCGGGAACCAAAAAACCTCAATCCACGCGGACGAAGTCGCGGGCATCAGCTAGTTTTAAATAAAATGTCTTTATTACCTATTTATTACTGTACCTATTTATTATTTCATCTTTTATCATATACATATGTACACCCTCATCCAGTATTTCTATTATTATATTTTCCTACATATTTAGGTTGCCTGGAAGAGATCGCTTCTTAGCGATAAGGCCGCCAATTGTACAGCTTGTTCCCTTTGTGTATGTGTCTATGTTCTTCTGTTTTGTATCTAGTTTGGAGTACAATAAAGTGTATTTTAATTTTCATTCATTTTCATTTATTCTGTACTTTCATCATTCTTATATGAAACTTCTTGAAGGAGGGATGTTTTATAATATTTTCTCAGATCCAGGCATTCTGAGCCGAAAATGCGGAATTTCCGCAAACTGCTCTCCTTTACGGACGTCTCAATGGTCATTTTATAATGTGTCCTATTTAACATTAGAAGAGCTTGGCATAGACGAAACCTGTACGCATTTTTCCACATTTTGACGCGGAATTTCCGCATTTTTTTCAGATGAGCGAAGCGAGCGCGAAAATGATCGAAAATTCGATTCCAGTACTTACCTTTAGGCTATTGTAGACGGCGTCCGCCTGCTTGCGTATCTTGTGCGCTTGTTGGCTGAACTGCAAAGCCTCGCTCTCGCTCAGCTCCCAAGACGGAGTGTTCCCCACGTACGCGCGCATTCGCTTTATCGTCTCCACTGTGGTCGGGTGTTTTAGTAGCATTAGCGGTTTTATGTCTAGTTCTGAAACAATAAAAACATAACAAGCTATAATTGATTTGAAAAAATTAAAAAAACTTGATAGACATAGTTTTTTTTTTATCAAAAAACTAGCTGATGCCCGCGACTTCATCCGCGTGGATCGAGGTTTTTCGGTTCCCGCGGGAACTCTTTAATTTTCCGGGATAAAAAGTATCCTATGTGCTATTCCAGACTATAATCTATCTCTGTGCCAAATTTCATCCAGATCCGTTCAGCCGTTGGGGCGTGATTGAGTAACAAACATACATCCATCCATACATCCATCCAAACTTTCGCATTTATATTTATTTGAGGTATAACCAGTGTCACTCGGGATGATGTAAGGATTCCAACGATACTCTAAACATCTAAAACCTGTTCAGACATTTAGAAGTTACTAGGTGATGTCCGCGACTTTGTCCGCGTGGATTGGGGTTTTTTCGGTTCCCGCAGGAACTCTTTAATTTTCCTAGATAAAAAGCAGCCTATGTGTTGTTCCAGACTATAATCTACCTCTGTGCCAAATTTTATCCAGATCCGTCCAGCCGTTTTGTCGTGATTGAGTAACAAACATCCATCCGTCCAAGCTTTCGCATTTATAATATTACTAGCTGATGCCCGCGACTTCGTCCGCGTGGATTGAGGTTTTTCGGTTCCCGCGGGAACTCTTTAATTTTCCGGGATAAAAAGTAGCCTATGTGCTATTCCAGACTATAATCTATCTCTGTGCCAAATTTAATCCAGATCCGTTCATCCGTTGGAGCGTGATTGAGTAACAAACATACATCCATACATCCATCCATCCAAACTTTCGCATTTATAATATTTATTTGATTAGTATAGATATAGTATAGATGTAGGGGATGGGTGTGGATAGGATGATGATGATGATGATGATGATGATGATGATGATGATGATGATAATGATGATGATAACTTACCCTTTAGTTCGTCAAGGATTTTAAGACACAACTCGGTGTCGGCTTTCTCTAGACAAAGGCACGTCTTTATCTTAGTGTCTAACTCCATTAACTTCATTTCCACTTTCAGATATTGTACGCGGGATTTCTTTTCCTCTGTAAGAATAACATCCATGATTATACACAAATTAAAAAAAAAAAAATACTACTAGCTGATGCTCGCGACTTCGTCCTCGTGGAGTGAATTCTTTAATTTTCCGAGATAAAATGTGGCCCATGTGTTATTCCAGACTATATTCTATCTCTGTGCCAAATTTAATCCAAATCCGTTCAGCCGTTGTAGCGTGATTGAGTATCCATCCATCCATCCATCCTTTCGCATTTATAATATTAGTATGTATAGATAATATTATAAAATATATATACCAGTCTCCCTATCCTTGTCTAATGTAGCTTTCTCTTCGTCAGTCAAATTGAGATCCATTACAAGTTGCGTGATCACAGACTGCGGAGTTATGTGACCTTTTTCTGAAAAATAAAATTCTGGTTAAAAACAAAATAAGCGTTCGCATAATGAAAAAAACTAGAAGTTTAATTCGCTATAATCCGCCACAGAAGGTGGCGCCACACGTGATTTTTGGTACGGGTATAGTCGAGGACCTGGAGAGTGACAATCTGTTTGTCTGTCCGTGCGTCTGTCTGTCTGTCTGCCTATCTGCCTGTCTGTATGTCTGCTACGCTTTCACGGCCCATCTGTTCAACCGATTTTGATGAAATTTGGTACAGGGATAGTTTGTATCCCGGGGAAGGACATAGGCTACTTCTATCACGGAAAATACTAGTAGTTATAATAATTTAACGCCTCACCTAATTGTGATTTCAGTGTCAATGCGTTTCTAGCGGCCTGTTTATCCCACTGCAGTTTAGCGGTTTCGTTCTTGAAGCTGCTTGGACGAGACTGGAACAACTTGATGCCGATATACTGCCCCGATGGTAGGTAGGCGATTATTATGTTCTCCTTTTCTGGGTCTTCTGTTAAAAGGAAATAAAGCGCATCAAAATCGGTTTATTAATGAGCTATGAAGAGACCGTCAAACTTATCTGACCCAGTGGCCAAAATTGTAACTAATATTTAGGCCTGTTAGGCCTTTTTTTTTAATTTTATTTATCACTAGCTCATGCCCGCGACTTCGTCCGCGTGGGTTGAGGGTTTTGGTTCCCGCGGGAACTTTTTAATTTTCCGGGATAACAAGTAGCCTATGTGACACATAGGCTACTTGTTATCCCGGAAAATTGGATATACACATAGTATGTGTTGTTCCATACTATAATTTCTTACATTATTTATTTTATTTTTAATAGACACTCGCGAAGCTGACATCGGGTCAGATAAGTTCGACCTATATAAACCTAAACCACCTATATAAACGCAGCATTTTAATATTACATATCAAGTATGGCAGATCTTTTCTTACTTAAAACGCATAGTACTAAGCAGTTGCACTGCCACCACTACAGCCTATTAACGTCCCACTGCTGGGCACAGGCCTCCACTCTCATAGGAGAGCAGGAATTAGAGCTTAGACCAACCACGCTGCTCCAATGTGGGTTGGCGGGCTTTGACGACTATTATCATGTTAGTGATAATAACCGGGACCGACGGCTTAACGTGCTCTCCGAGGCACGGGGGTGCAACACCCCCAACTTCCTAACTCCGGGCTAGTACTGAGAATTTCTAGACAGAAAAACCCAATACTTAATTATGGCACGACCCGGGACTCGAACCCGCGACCTCGTCGGCCGTAGTCGAACATTCTAACCACAAGACCAACGACTTGCACTGCACTTGCTACGAAAAACAAAATAAATTAAACAACAATTTTTTAATATAATATCAAGGATTATTTTTAATTCGGTATTCTACAGTCTAAATGAATTAAGCTATAACATTGGCTAGGCAATACAAAATGTACTTTTATTTTTTCATCTTTAAACGAATCTTATTTTCTTCTGGATACATTTCTAAAATCTTCGAAACAACATCGCTAGTAGCGTCCGTCTCTTCAAAGTTACCCACTTCTTTGATATAATCCGAATATTTAACATTTAGCCCCATAACACCAAGTTTAGTAGACATGGCTACCATTTTAACAGGTTTAAATATAGATGTCCTCCCACTCATAAAAAGATTTAAAAAATCATCACCAGTGGGTATTTTATGTTCGACACTTTGGTTAAATTCAGAATTTTTATCGCAATCTGTATTGTTTAAAGAACCTGCTATTTGGCTTTGACAATTTAAAGACCCATCCTCTACTTGTGCTTGGATATTTTCACAGCTTTTTATATCCAGGTTTTTGTAAGTTTTATTCAAAGAAACAACAGAATTAAACGATTCGCTTCTGGAAAACACGGTATTATTCGATTCTTGCGACATTTTTGTTTGCTCTTGTGAATAGACTTCGGTAAATAAAGCTTGACACTCATTTTCAATTTCGACGTCATTCAATACATTTAAAGAACCTAATAAAATTCCGTCAAGGCTGAACTTCGTATTAGGTGTTCTCTTTTCAAAACGTTTTTCTGCAATGTTGGTACTATTCGATCGTTCTTTATTTGAATCGTCAATTTCCATAGGAACATTTTGTACCGAGTTTGTTTGTGTGGAATTTATTTGTATTTCTAGTGAATCGTTTTGTATGCGTTTTTCAGTATTTATTGTACTAATTTTAACTGGTGGTATAAATTTCTTATTACGTTTGGTTGCTGTAGTTGATTTAGTTGTTTTCTGGCTTTGTAAAATAGTTTCACCTATTGCCATTTTATCTAAAAAAAAATAAGAAACAATTAGAAAACTTGTCATAAAATAAGTTACTTCGAAAAGTAACCAGGCCATTTAAATGAAGAATAATAGTTACGGATTATGGATTCCTTTATATCACATATAAATAAACATACCTTTATCATTATTTTCTTGAATAATATTAGTAGTATTGTCTAACGAACTCAAAATTCCCGCTAAATTATCGTCATACTGACTGAAAATATCTTCGTCAAATAGATCGCATTCTTTGTTCAAGCTTTCCATCTTTAATGATTACTATTGTTTAAAACTTATCAATAATTCTATTTTATTATTAACTTTAGGTGTTTTTAAAGAATTTATATCATTAATCAAAATAATTAATAATACTAATTCGTTTAATTCGCGCTAGAAATATGACCACAGATTATTATTTTTTCTTTGTTTTTTTTAATAACCTACGAAGCAGGTACGAGGCAAACATCGGAGTCCATACAGCCTTGACACGTGTTAAATGTTCTTAAATATTTTTTTTAATTAGGAAATCTTGCCACGGCTTGTGGAACTTAGTTACGGGAGTAAAATAATTTCATGTTTTATCATTTTTAGGGTGCCGTAGTCAACAAGGAAGCCATAGTTTCGCAATGTCCATCCGTCTGTACGTCCGCGGCTTAGCTCAGAGGCTATTAGTACTAGAAAGTCGGCAACACGTCGGCAAAGTGGTAAAATTGCATTTTGAAAAAAATAAATATTTTTGGGTACACGTGAAGTGGAGATGATCTGTTTTTATCCATCCCCTAGTGTGGACTGTGGGGTGTCATTGGATAAGTCGTTCAAAAATATTGTGGGTGTGTCCCACACCAAAGGGATCCATTTAGGAATCCGTTTCCGAAATATTTAGCTCTAAAGTGCTAATTTTTGTTAGAGTCAAGTGTCCTTGTCCCCCCGCTAGCAACTTTAACGGTTGTTTTTGGGTACGTGAAAAAATTCATAGCAGTAGTGTATAAAACGAAGTCAAAACGTTTTTTATAACCGGTCTCCACAGCTCTGGGTTCAAGCACTTTTTAATTCGCTGCATGTAACCTTAAATTTAATAAAGTTTACTCTTTCTTTAAATAAAGTAGAGAATGTATTATGATTTTATTATCTTACCTGGAGTAAATGGCTCCTTCAAATCTTCAAGTTCAGCCTGTAACAAAATCAGAATTTTTTATTTATTTACTAGATGATGCCCGCGACTTCGTCCTCGTGGATTAAGATTTTTCCTGGATTAAGATGATTCCCGCGGGAACTCTTTAATTTTCCGGGATAAAAAGCCTATGTCCTTCCCCAGGATACGATCTACCCCTGTACCAAATTTCAACAAAATCGGTTGAACAGATGGGCTGTGAAAGCGTAGCAGACAGACAGACACACTTTTGCATTTATACTATTAGTATGGAAGTATGGATACTTCTATGGATTCTGCTACAAGTTAGCTCTTGACTGCGATATCACCTAGATGGTAAGTGATGATGCAGTTTAAAATGGTATACCTGATCCGTCTAGTGGTTTGATCCATGAGTTGAAGGATCAGTCAGTCAGTCACGCTTTCCATAAATTACGTATATGAAAGACTAGCTGATGTCCGCGACTTTGCCAGCGTGGATTGAGGTATTTTGGTTCCCGCGGTAAGTCTTTAATTTTCCAGGATAAAAAGTAGCCTATGTGTTATTCCATACTATCATCTATCTCTGTGTGAAATTTCACCCAGATCCGTTCAGCCGTTCCGGGGTGATTGAGCAACTTGTACATCCATCCATCCAAACTTTCGCATTTATAATATTATAGTATAGATAGCCTGTATATACCTGTGTGACAGCATTGAAATGTTTGATATTCTTCTCTTTATCATCTTTTTCTTTGCTTTCTTTTTCCTTTTCCTTTTCTTTATCTTTATCCACTGGCGACGCGCCGCGGCGTTTCTTGGGCGCCGGCGACGGTAGAGTGGTATTTTCTTCTGTATGTTCATCTAAGTATCTGAAAAGATATATAAAGATATTTACGATGACAAAATTTACTATAACCGCAGTAAAAGGGAGTTATGAAATGAAATTATTTATTTATTTGACGTAGGACAACTTGTGCCACTTATGATAAGTCGTAAGAATCCACCACCGATTCGGAAAGATGATTCTACTGAGAGAGAGTGGAGGCCTGTGCCCAGCAGTGGGACGTTAATAGGCTGTAGTGGTGGTGGGGGTGGATACATAGACTGCTAAAATCATAACCCTTCCTTTTGGCTTTGCCTTAGCTGGGTAAAAAAAAGGGAAATGTAAGTCATAATCGCAAATTAGGTTCGTACTTTGAAACCTCATTTCGGCAATGACTAAGTAATTTTGCTCTAGGATTTCGTACAAAACATTGGTCATATCTAGATAACCATTGTTCATTTATAAATCCATTTATACCTATTTTAACTCCTATGTAACTACTAACAGTTCCGGCTTGGTGCAAAAATGTGTTCCTGAGTGTACGGGCACGAAATGAGCGGTAGCGGGGCGACGGCGGTAGCGGGGCGATGCGATTAGTCGGAGAGCTGGCGACGAATTTCACGAACAATTTGAAAGAGGTCTGGTAATACTTTATAACCGACAAAAACGTCTGGGATTTATTTTTTCGAATTCTATAAGTATAAAATTTAAAGATAAAAAAATCAAGTAGCCAAAAAAATGATTTTTCGGATTCTTTTTGCAAATGTTATATGCTGCGCAGTAGCGAAATAACCACAAACGCTCTACCAGACAGGCAGAACTGGATTCGCCAATGAACGAAATTATATTTTTCCACAATTTCAGATTGCCTAAAGGACCTTTCCGCAATTCTTCGCCAGCTCTCGGACCCCATCGTGTGTCTGTCTGTCTACTACGCTATCACGGCCCATCTGTTCAACCGATTTTTTTTGAAATTTGGTACAGGGATAGGTTGTATCCCGTGGAAGGACATAGGCCTCTTTTTATCCCGGAAAATTCAAGAGCTCCCGTGGGAATTAAAAAACTTCATCCAAGCGGACGAAGTCTCGGGCATCAGCTCGTAACAAGATAATTCTTTCTTACCTCTTGGGTCGTATCTTTCTGCCGCTCCTGCTGACCAGCTCTTCTTCTTTCTTGTCATCTTCTTTCACCTCTTCCTTGCTTTCTTCGTCCTTCTTGGTTCGGCCGCGCGGGGTCTTGGGTTCTTTCGCGGGGGCTTTGGGGGTCTCTTTGGCGGGGGTTTTGGGTGTAGATTTGCGAGCGGTTTTGGCTTGCTGAAACGAAATTCAATAAGTTAATCTGTGACTGCGATATCATCTGGTGGTAAGTGATGCAGTCTAATATGAAAGCAGGCTAGCTTGGCAAATTAATAAATAAACTCGTACTGTTAAAAGATTTAAATATTTAAAAAAAATACATAACTACCTAAAACTTTCATCCTACCTTTCCTTCGTCAATAACTAGAGCACCAGTTTCGTCAGAGTCCTCAATTCCAGTATCATTCAGAGTCGTCTAAAAGCAAAATAAATGAAAATCAAAATTATTTTAAATTAAGATTTAAAAAGCTGCTCTTTAGAATTTTTAATGCTAAGAACTAGAACGTAAAATATATAAACGTAATGAAATAGGTATTTCTCTATATGAAATAATGTTAAAGCGTAGCAGACAGACAGACACACTTTCGCATTTATAATATCAGAATGATAGTTTATAAATAAGTTCTTATTTTTCTTAATATAGATATTGTTAGTCCTCTCGACAAATATTCACTCCATCTTAGAGTAAATACTTTGGCTAATGACTTATTTTCTATGGATTTTGTATATTTTTCTGCTTTTTGAACACAATCATACTTTGCCGTGATCAAAAAGATAAATCCAATATATGTATCTATATATAAATCAATATACATAATATCCATTTTGAAAGATATCACACAATCTACACTGATTCTATAAAACTCTTTTCGTGTGAAACTAAATTATATACTTAGCCACTGAGATATGGAATACTTGAATGGATACAGGTTCATTATTTATTAAGTTACTAGATTATGCCCGCGACTTCATCCGCGTAGAGTATTTTTGATTCCTGCCTTTCCAGGATAAAAACTAGGCTATGTCCTTCCCCAGGATGCATCATACAACCTATCTCTGTGACAAATTTCGTCAAAATTGATTGAATGGATGAGCCATGAAAACACTTTCGCATTTATAATATTAGTATAGATTATAGATCTTAATAAGCTTTGAAAGTCTTTCTATAAAGCTAGTTAAAAAAACCTACTGGTTCTTTTAGACCAGTAACACCTTTACTAGTACTACTACTACAGAAGAATCTCAATAATCTGGCACTATTAAAAACCAGAGGGTGCCGGATTATAGGAATGTTCGGACTATTGGATTATACAGAAAAATTCATAATACAATGTAAATAAATTAAAGAATTTCATAAAGAGAATATAATATATTTGTATTAATGTTCTAAACGTCTTCTTTATAACTGTAACATATCTCACAACTAAATAGTTCCATACAACATATTTAGTTACGACGACAGAGCGCGTTGTAGGTACGTGGCGTAGTGAGGGGCGAGGGGGGCGTGGGCGGAGGGTGCCGGATTAGTGAGATTCTACTGTACTACTACTACTTTTTTTTAGTAGTAGCACTTTTGTGCTAGAATCCAAAGCCAGAAAGCTAATGTAAAAAACACAGTAAATGATAATAACTAGTGGTTCGCCCCGAACTGAGACCTCGCGGTATCACAGAGCGCCATCTATTGACATCATTGTGAAGTTCTGTTAAAAATATCATCATCATTAAAAATTAAATAATTTCGTTTCCTTATAATATTTATCTAATTTTAGTATTTGTTGTTCAAGTACAGGATATAATTCAAATAATTGATCAAGTTTCAGACTCAGCCTTTCAGAAAATTGAGAGTTCTGAGGTCAACTTTGGACGTTAGAAAATCTCCACTTTGAAAGCCCCCCATTTCGTCAATTTTAGGGGAAAAATTTTAAAAAAATATTTTTGGACACTATTCCTAATTATCTTTAAAATGATATACCGCAACCCTATGTAACGCTATAAAAAATATTTTACTCCACATTCGCTTCTATGAGAGCCCCCCTGAAATAAAGATTTTTATAACTTTTTAAGCCATCGGTTTACATAGTAAATAAGGCTCTGACAGACGGAGGGACAGACGGACGGACAAGTGCCAATTCACTCAAGTATACTCAGAGACCTTCGCTTCACTCGGTCAATTACCTCATCAGCCATAGTTTCATCTGCAGCGGTAGTGTCAGCCATGGAATCATCCATTGTCTCGTTAGCCACTGACTCATTGGCTGTGTCATTTGCACCCTCTGGCACATCGGCCTGGAAATGCCAAAACGTTGTTGAATAAGTTGCTAAGTTAAGTCAAAGTATTTTGAAGTAAAAAAAACGTTTTTTTCATATAATATTTTTGAAACTATGTAAAATTCTAAGCAAATAAAGGCTTTATAATAATAATAATAATAATAATAATAATTTTGAAGTGAAAACTTCTTTAGGCGCGTTGAACACTTTTTGGTAGGGGGTAAAAATGTGGAAACGCGTGACTGACACCTCGATACAAAGACAAAAGGTCTTATAAATAAATATAATACATCCGTAATTAAACTTTAATGCCTTAGTTTAAGGTTTATATTTTACGTATTTTTTTAATTAGTTATTTTTAATTATTTTAAGTAAATATGTATTCGTTTTCACTTCTATCAGCAGCTCCTATGACTGCCAAGTTTTTTTTTAATCCACTACAAGTTAGCCCTGGACTGCGATCTCACCTGATGGTAAGTTATGATGCAGTCTAAGATGGTAGCGGGCTAACCTGTTAGGGTCATGGCAGTTAATATATTAAACCCATAACCCTTCGGTTTCTACACGGCATCGTACCGGAACGCTAAATCGCTTAGCGGCACGTCTTTGCCGATTAGGTGGTAACTAGCCACGGCCGAAGCCTCCCACCAGGCCAGACCAGGGAAAATTCAAAAATTATAAATTCCTAAATTTACCCTGCTGGGGATCGAACCCGGGACCTCCGCACGTGAAGACATCAGCGCTCAGCACTCTGCCACGGAGGTCGTCAATATATAATACTAGTTGATGCCCGCGACTTCGTCCGCGTGGATTTAGCTTTATTGATTCCTGGGGAAACTTTCATTTTCCGGGATATAACCTACCTCTATACCAAATTTCAGCAAAATCTGTTGAAAAGATGAGCCGGGAGAGCGTAGCAGACAGACAGACAGACAGACAGACAGACACACTTTCGCATTTATAATATTAGTATGGATGATGGTGATAAATCAGTTACGGTAATTAAAACTAAAGCTACGAAGGTTCCAAATGCGCCCTGGTCTGGGAAGAGCCCACAACAAACCCAGCCGGGTTTTTTTTATTATCACCATCTCACAAATATCGTAAATTACTTAATTAGATTTATAATAATTAAAAAAAATATATTATGATTATAACATAATTAAGTTATGCCGCAGGACGCCGTCATTTTATTTAATTAACTTTTGACATAGGCACACCTATGAAGTTCCATAATTATTGACAGGCAACCATACACAAAAAATGAAATACTTCATCAATCAATCAATCAATCAGTACCTTCAAGGCAAGAGTGAATAGGCATCTTCTAGGCGGGCGCGCTTCAACCTAGACCTCATCATTGCTTTGTATTAAGCGTGATTGTCGTCAAGCGCAAGCCTATCTTGTAATTAAAAAAAAATCAAAGGGGTAAGGAAAGGTACCCTGTGATATTTGTATGGATAAGTGTAACACAGTCCAGGCTATTCCTTACCTCAGGGGCGACCCCAATAACTTGCTCCAGTGGTACATTATTAGCAAAGTCGTACTCAATCTGCTTAACTCCATCATTGAAGTCCCGCCTCTTAACTGTTTTTGTTAAAAACTTATCTTTATTCTCCGCATAGTCAAATATCATATTTGGTGGGAGGTTAGCCCTGAAAAATCGTACACAAATTAAACAATTTTACTGACAGATTTGTAAATAATATGACTGATTTTGTAAATATTATGTAAATAAATATTTTGGCAAAAATTTGGCAACAGCATATCCATCACCAATGCAGCCCAATAAAATCCCACAGATGGGCACAGGCCTCCACTCTCCTAGGAGAGAGGGAATAAGAGCTTAGACCCACCCCTGTGCTCCAATGCAGATTGGCAGGCTTTAACTACTATTATCATGTTAGTGATAATAACTGGGGCCGGCAACTTAACGTGCTCTCCGAGGCACAGGGGTGAAATACCGCCAATTGCCTAACTCCAGGCTAGTACTGAGAATTTCTAGTCAGAAAATCCCAATAATACTTAATTATGGCCCGACCCGGGACTCGAACCCGTGACCTAGTTGGCCGCAGTCGAACATGCCAACCACTAGACCAACGAGGCAATAGCATATAGCTCGAGCCAATCATTTAGTCGCTTCTGAAGTTAACTGCAAGATGCATGGCAACAGCATGTATTTGTGTGCATAATACGAAATGGACTTCGACATTTTGTGTGAGAGCTGCACAAAAATGAACTCACACCTCAGCTCAGCTGCTTACTATACTTTACCTAAGAATAAATGTTCTAACACCCCGTGATTTTTCCTTTGCTCGTTCATTTTAGACATTTCTTGATACAATGACAAGTTTATTCTAGTAAAAAGTTATAGCTTCAACTATATAACATATAACAAGGCATGTAAGCCACCCCAATAGGGATACGGATAGGGAGGCACCATCTAGTATTTAATAATCAGTAAGAAGTAATTTATTTCTGACACAGGCATCATCCCTATTGCCTGGGAGTGCTTCCTCCTGGGGTAGAATATCATATCAATATGCACCATTCTATCTGTCAACCATCACAATAATTATGATTGCATGATAAGACAGAAAAAATATATAATATATTATTTTTTAAATACTTACGTCTCGGCAGTGCCATAGAAATACACAAAGTATTTTTTCCCATTCATCCGCTGGACCTGCAAAAAAAATTCCAAGTTGATTTAACCCCAAAAAACATTGTTAGCTGAACAAGAAGTTCATGTAACTATGGCAAATGTTGCTAAAAGTGTCTTGTGAGTTGTAGGTTAATTTTTAACCAACTTCCAAAAAGGAAGATATTCTCAATATGTTGCATATTTTTGAAACATGTAAATTTAATAACATATTAAATTGAGAGCATTATACATAATTATAACAATTCAAGAGTGAATAGGCATCTTCTAGGCAAGTGGGCTCCACCTTAGGCTGCATCACCACTTGCAAGCAGGTCTGATTGTAACCAAACACATATCCTAATTACATAAATGTCTAGTTTAGTGAGAGGCTGTGGCTAGTTACCACCCTACTGGTAAATCCAAGCTACTAAACAAGTTCCTCCAAAACGATAACATAGAAATTGAATAAGGATTTGGTTTGTACTTTATTTGAAAAGCACTAACACAAAAGTTGAGTAGGTACATCTAGCGTTATATTTCTAAATTGGTACTGATTTGTAGCCCTATGTATTGATTTGTTGATAGAAGAACGTCCTATGTTATTGGAATGAGCTTATAATCATAAAAATAGGCGAAAACAGTTTCGTTAAAGCATATTATAACAATAGTTTGAATAAATTAACCAAAGCGTCATTTCCACTCAACATGTCTTCCCGCCTGAAAATCGGATAAGAAATGCAAACACCAATAATTACTTTCCTATGATGTTTTAAGCTAATTTTATCACTCACCCTTGCAGGCCATGCTGGATAGCCTTTGACTTTCGCAAATATGAAGTCCCCTGCCTTATATTCACGTACTTTTTTACCCATTTTCATGGGGACGGCTACCAAGATAGTAACTTCGGTTTTTAGACAACCTCCAGTGTCTCACGTTCACTGTAACCGCAAAAGAAGTTAATAACACTGTGGACGAAAAATAAACACTTTCAGAGTGATTTAGTGAGTATATAAATGAGAAATTTGAAAAGACGCTAAGACGAATTAACCTAAAATTCTTACCGCGGTAAAGAAACACGAAAATTGACGGTAAAGGAAAGAAACAAACATGGCGTTCTTTTTTTGTATTGCCACTTTATTATTGAGTTGACGAGTTGTATAGTTACGAGTCTTAAAGATTCTATAAAATATGCTTTACACGACACGACACTGCTAGTACTGTGAAGTCAAGTGTGATTGTCCATACAATATAATAACCCCGTGATCCCGTCCACGTATAAGGCTACGTTCGCACTGCGAAAAAATTTCGGCCGTTTTTCTTTTTCGCAATTCTGTAACACTAGAAATCATATTATGCAGGTGTACGCACTTGCGCATAAAATTCGCCCGAAAATAAAATCGCTAGTTTGTTATAATTTCACGCGGTGCGGTAAGAATAATTATATTGAATATATTATTTTTAGGAGTTGTATGACACTCACCGCATTCGCAGTGCGAAGTAGGTAGGTGAAATCCGTACGCGCAGAAAAAAATTCGCGCAAATATTTTTGTCAGTGCGAATGTACCATAACCGTAAGGCGCGGGATATACACAAGAGGCGACAGTCGTGGGCGAGGTGGAGGTGCGGTGCGGGCGCGCGTTCTATCATATTTCATACAAAATGTATGCAAGTAACAGGACGCCAAGTATACAAAGGCAACGAGGCGCGGATACCGGTTTCATGATACTTCCAAGGCCACACCACCGCCTCAACTACGCTGCGCCGCTGCTGCGGCCTGCGCCTCTCGTATATTATAAGCTTTAGAATAAAAGTTGCTATTATAAAAAACTTCAGATGGCGTGCGGCTAATTTTCCAATCTGGCAAAACAGTTACTATTAGCTAGCGGTCGTGTCAAATGGGTGCTTTGGGCGAGCGTTTTCGCGTAAAATAATTGATTTCTTCTAATTAAATTAATGTGAATCATTGTGTTGGCGACGAAAGGGTGATGTGAGCCATGCAAAATAATATTGTGCAAAGATTCGTGTAGGTATGTGACTTCAAAATAGGGGTGTATCGTGAAAATAAAAAATGGCCTCAGGTGATAGTGATCATATAGAAGTGATGGAAGCCGTGAAAAAAGCTGAGGCAACTGGTCATTCTGGCTCCGAAGACGATGGTACGTATTAACTTACTATACTAAAGCCATAACAAACCTTATTTACTACACGCATGATTTATGTACACGACCCAATTTTACATTTTTTAACCCGTTAATTTCTTCTTCACAGATCGCGACAGAGTCTCAATTGCAGAGAAAAATGTACCTTACGACGTAAGTAGCTCGTTGTTATGATATATTTACGTTTTCATTCATGCCAGTCTCGAAAAACACAGATTGGAATACGCTCAGAGAAAGTTCCAACTTGCAATCATTAGTATGCGAGAATCATAATAAGAGTGGGAAAAAAGTCTTAAAGTAGAGTTGTTTTTTTAATTGTTTTTATGTAATTGATGCTAGGGTTGACACCTATTTGATGTGTTTTAAAGATTCATTTGATAGGTAGCCTAATATTTGCACAATTATTTGGTAATTGGTTTTCTCTGATTTTTGAATAAAAAAGGTGGTGATAGCCATAAGTAAAACTGTAGTCGCTTTTCGTGAGATCTGGTGGTCATAGCCTGGTTTGGCACCTCTAACTTTTCACAGACTTTACGTGTGCATTTTAAGCAATTCAATGTCATGCCCTGGTTTTTTTGCAGTTTAGGGGATTATCATGGGGACACCTACTTCCCTGTGAGAATTCCATCATCTTCTCAAATGTGTGAAGCCAAAACATGCAACACTTACACAACTTATAAATATCAATAATTTCTTTCTTTCTAAGGTTTCGGGTTCAATAGGCACACACCTCTAACTTTTCGGAGTAATGTGTCTATTAAGAAATTAAATATCACTTGCTTTAACAGTGAAGGAAACCTGGGTGCCTGAGAGTTCTTCATAACATACTGAAAGGTGTGTAAATCTGCCAATCTTCACTTGGTCAGCATGGGGGACTATTTTTTTTTATCCACTACAAGTTATCCCTTGACTGAGATCTCACCTGATGGTAAGTGACGATGCAGTCTAAGATGGTAGCGGGATAACCTGTTAAGGGCATGGCAGTTATATTAAACCCATACCCCTAGTCAGTTTCTACACAGCATCATACTGGAACGCTAAATCGCTTGGCGGTACGTCTTTCCTGGTAGGGTGGTAACTAGCCACGGCTGACCAGACCAAAGAAAATTCAGAAATTATAAATTCCCAAATTGACCATGCAGGGAATCGAACCCAGGACCTCCCATGTTAAGACAACAGCGCTCAACACTGCGCCAGGGAGGTCGTCAAAAACTATGGCCAAACCTTTCTCAGTCTGAGACAACTTGTGCTTATAATTTTAATATGATTATTATTTATATTATTTTAATAATATGATTAATAGTCAGTGAGCCAGCGATGGGTTGATAAGGTGCTTACCACATACAGTTGCTTATACATTCTACACTAGCTGATGCCCGCGTCCGTGTGCTTTTTGATTCCTGCAGGAACTCCTTAATTTTCCGGGATAAAAAGTAGCACATATATCACTCTCCAGGTCCTCAACTATATCCATGCCAAAAATCACGTCAATCCGTTACTCCGTTGCGGCGTGATTGAAGGACAAACCAACAAACAAACACACTTTCGCATTTATAATATAAGTAATTTATAAAGTTCGTATTCCTCTAAATCATAAACATTTACTGCTGATTATAGGTATGTACATATGTTGTTATTGTTAGTAGTACACATGCTATACAAGTGTAATTTAGTAACTCTCCCTAATTGGACGATTACTCATTGATCATTAGTCATCCATGACTACAATCTGAAAAAGATTCACAACATGTGTAAATATCATGACCTATTATATCCCATCTCGATTTACATACAAAGTATGATAGCAAACATGTTGTTAAAAGTACTTAAATGAAAACCTGAGCTGTTTAGACAAGTAAGGTTTACTTCTATACTATCTAATATTGTAAGTAATTGTGAAAGTTTGGATGGATGGATGTTTGTTAATCAATCACACCAGAGAACAGCTGAATGGATCTGGATGAAATTTGGCACAGAGATAAATTATTGTCTGAAGTAACACACAGGCTACTTTTTATCCCGGAAAAGGAAAATTAAAAAGTTCCTGTGTGAACCAAAAAAAACCTCAATCCACACGGGTGTCTGCTAGTTGAAACAAGAGAATAGGTATCTACCAGGCAACCTGCCTAAAACTGCTTAAAGCAAAAAAATAACTGACTAAGTATAATGCTTTGAATTGTACCAAACTTTTATAACAAAAGGTGCTCAATTCAATAAGTATTTTTTGCTTGTGCCTGTACGTTTATGTGTTCCCGTTATGTTCTGTACATAACTTAGTCACAGATGTATGCTCGCAATAAATCTGGTAACCCAGTAAATGATGCACATCATACCATACTGTACTATCCAACCGTAAACTTTTTTTTTTTTTTTTTTTTTTTCTGGGTCTTATCATGCGATCAGTCGGTGGACTATGAGCAGATTTGTTGTAGGAGGGGTTGGCGATCAGAGGCAACTTCCCCAGCGGGAAGCACTCTATGTCTCGGCTATACCAACCGTAAACTTACTTTTTTTAAAAGAAAGGCTTTTGTCTGTGACTATGTTTGTGTGGACAACAGAAAATCTATAGGTACTAAGTAATATCAAGAATGCAAAAGTTTGGATGGGTGTTTGTGAGTTGTAACTCAATCATGCCAAAACAGTTGAGTGGATCCGAATGAAATTTGGCACAGAGATAGATTTTATAGTATGGAATAACACATAGGCTACTTTTTATCCTCAAAAACCTCAATCCACACGGATGAAGTCGTGGGCATAAGCTAGTTCAAATGAAGTAGTAAAACATGATTCTATCTTCAAAACTGATATTATATACTTTTGTCTGGGACTTCAACCGTGACTAGTTACCACCCTACTGGCAAAGACGTGCCGCCAAGCGAATTAGCGTTCCAGTATGATGCCATGTAAAATTTTAATGTAATTACAGGGTGAAAGCTTACCTATAACTAATCATACTAATATTATAAATGCGAAATTGTGTTTGTTGGTTTGTTGGTTTGTCCTTCAATCACGCCGCAACGGAGCAACGGATCGACGCGACGTGATTTTTGGTATGGGTATAGTTGAGGACCTGGAGAGTGACATAGGCTACTTTTTATCCTGGAAAATTAAGGAGTTCCCGCGGGAATCAAAAAAACTAAAACCACGCGGACCAAGTCGCGGGCATCAGCTAGTGAACTAATAAAATGAAACACTCAACATCAAGTCATGCCATGCCTGTTTAAGGTTTATTTAAAAATCACATGGAATTTTTTTTAATGGGAAAACCATCCTCCTGGATGCAAGCTATCTTTGTGCCACATTTCATCAAGATCGGTTCAGCTATCCTTTATAAGAATAAGAATAAGAATAAGAATAATATTTATTTCTATAAAATGACAACAAATTTTATATCGGACCCTACCCTCTGCGCTAGGATGACCTGTATTGCAGAGGGTAGTTCCTTCCATTGACACAGGATAATTATTTCTAAAAACTAATTACTAATTACTAATGAATTGTGGTGTGAAAAACTGAATGTGTTTGTGCGTGTGGTGTGTGTGTGTTTGTGTGTGAGTGTGTGTGCGTGTGTGTGTGTGTGAGTAAGTGCACGCAATGCTATTTTATTATTTTTAAAATATTTTCAGTTGCGTCGTAGCCCTTAGGTGCCAGCCAGCTTCTAAGAGACTTAGTCAAGTTAAATTTATTAATATTATACAAATTTATACCTTTGTTAGCCCTACTGAATACATTATATATGCATACGATGAGCCGAATTCAAATTGAGATTGGGCAAAACTTGTGTTAGTAACTGGTAATGGAAATTTTACTACTCTTTTATTATTAATTATAGTGCAGTGATCAAATTTTGAGTGAAAACGTAAAATTATTGAAGCTAAGTATTGTTGACGAACGTTGAGTAGATTGCACTCTTTGTATAATTGATCAGTGGGATATCTAAATGGTTTTTTAAAAATAGTTTTGAGTAAGGTTCTGTGCGCTCGTTCTAACTGAAGCAAAAACGTTTTTCCTGCCCCACCCCATGCACAGATACAATAGGTCATGATCGGAAGACACAACGACTTATAAACCATAATTGTCGTCTCAATAGGCGCAATATCTCTAAGATTTCTGAATAACGGAATAAGTTTCTTAATTTTATTAGAGGTATTCTGAATATGAGCTGTCCATTTAAGATGTTCATCTAATGTTATGCCAAGATATTTTACAGTTGCCTCTTTTGATAAGATATCGCAATTACAAATGCCTTTGTTAATTTTCCGATTACAAGGGTACGTGTGAATAGAAAGTTTAAGGTGTTTGCTAGGATTATTTCTGATTGATGTACTAAAACACACATATTTTGTTTTTGCGGTGTTAATTGTAAGTAGGTTATCTTCTAACCACGAAGTAATTTGCTGAAGTCCTTCTTCAGCGAGCGACTTTGTTTCCTCCCAATCACTACCTTCGAATAAAACTACAGTGTCATCTGCAAAACAAACAATGCGTCCAGCTTTTGGGGACAGACTACAGAGTGGGTTAATATAAGCGAGAAACAAGGTAGGTCCCAAGACGCTCCCCTGAGGGACACCGTAAGTAATGTTAGAAAATTTACTGGTGACGTTGCCTATTTTAATACACTGCTGTCTTCCTTTTAAGTAGCTTTTAAACCAGTCCAAAGTAATACCCCTAACTCCAATGCTGGAAAGTCTATCGAGTAAGATAGGGATTGACACGGTATCAAAAGCTTTTTGTAAGTCAAGGAAAATGCCAATACATTTCTTTCCCCTATCGAGACATTTTGTGATATGATTGGTCACTTCTAGTACCGCATCTAGTGTAGATCTGTTGGCTCTGAAACCAAATTGGCTTGTTGCAAGGAGGTTTGATTGCTCAAAAAACTTTACCAATCTGGAGTTTGCAGCTTTTTCCACTATCTTACTCAATACACTTAATAGCGATATAGGTCTGTAATTGGAAACTAATTTCTTATCTCCACTTTTATGAACTGGAATTACGACTGCTTTTTTGAAAATCTTCTATATTTTCGTATAGTCCACACTTAAGTAGTTCAATCATAAGAGTTTTTTAACATGACCAATTTAAGGAGTCTGCCCTTTACTAAGTAATACAAGTACTTACTTAACTGCTTTTAACCACTTGCTTTGATGGCAGATAACTACCTATTTGGATAGCTAAAGTTAATTGAAAAGCTTCTATAGTTAGTAACTATACCACTCAGTAAAGTAAATTTAACTGGCATGTCTAGACTAAATTATTGTTGTGCTATGGGGCCATAGTCATACACTCTCAGTTCACGAAATCAAAATACAGGCGCGCAAGGGTGAACTCGACGAGCAAGTGCATGTCGCCAAAAATGGAAGAAATAAATAACTACATAAGTAATTTGTAAAATAATAAATATTTTCTGTTCTATAAAAATTTATCCGACTATGTATTTACTTACTTACTTATTTGATTTAGAAATTGAAATTGTATGTAAGTTTCATACCAATATTATTATAAATGCGAAAGTGCAACGGAGCAACGGATCGACGTGATTTGTGGCATGGGTATAGTTGAAGACCTGGAGAGTGACCTAGGCTACTTTTTATCCCAGAACATTAAGGAGTTCCCAAGGGAATTAAAAAAAACTCAAACCACGCGGACGAAGTAGCGGGCAACAGCTAGTACTTCATATATTTAGAAAATATTTGAATATTATTAGTTTCATTAAGGAGAACAATGGCTTTAAAAGCGTAACTTAGCGTAAAGATTAAATTCTATGCTGAGATTTTTTTAATATTTTTTCGAGATGCGAAAATAACTGGCTAAGGTCTTGAAAACAACAGGTGTTAACTCCAAGCGTCTAGTTAATTTCTTGAAAGAAAACCCCAATAACTATTTGGCCCCACCCTGGGGCCTGGACTAGAACCTGGGAAATAGGACCTCTCGATACAAGTCTAGCGAGGTAGTAAATGACGTCACAAATTAATTTCCTCGATGTAACGGATTACGGAAGACGCGGGACCTTGAGTTATTAACTTATTAACAAGCAATAAACCGACGTTACATGAAGCGTAGTTTAATGATGTACCGGTGCAAGCTCATTATGTAATCCATACAAGTTCTATATATTGATACCACATCGTAAGTAATATTATATTCATACAGTGGATCGACGCCCATACAAATTGCAGACTCCCGCATAGTTACATATTTGTATTAATCTCCAAGCTGCATGTACAAATTATAAACAAAACGAAGCCAGACCTTTAAAAAATTATGAATTCCCAAATTGATCCTGCCGATATCGAACCCGGGACCTCCCACGTTAAGGCAACACTGCTAATTAGGGAGGTCGTCAAAATGTCAAACCAAAAAAAAAAGTTATATTACTTATATATCAATATTGAGGGACGAGTGGCCTAGCTGTGACAACGCATATAGTCGATTGCGATTGTTAAGCAACGTTGACCCAAGTCGTTAACCGGATGGGTGACCGAATTTGGAGGTTCAAATTTGGCCTTTTCGTTTCCTCCGTGCCTCGAAGAGCACGTTTAGCCGTCGGTCCCGGTTATTATCATTAACATCAAATAATAATCGTTACAAAAACCAGAGTTTAATACTCTTAGCCGAGTCGTATGCGGAAAGACGTGGGAACCCAACGCATTAATATCCCAAGAAAACTCCTACCATTATGTGATTAATGGAAAGGGGTCACGACCCTCAGTAATCTATATATATCAAATTCAAAGTCCTGACTGACTTAAGTATATATATCAACGCACAGCCTAAACCGCTGGGGCTAGAAGCTTGAATTTTTTACAGTAGGTTCCTTTTGTGACGTAGGCGCTCACTAAGGAAGGATTTTTAGAAATTCCACCCCAGCCCCCCTAGCATGGACCGAGACAATTTTCTCCCCGAGGAAAGGATAATTTTTTTATTCCTAAATAAATAACTAAAAACGCTAAATAACGGTGGATAAATAGTCCCCCGAGTCCCCGTGAAATGTCAAACGGGAATAAGCTTCTCTCCCCTGTTGTCCGTGCTGTGAGAAGTGGATAAGTTAATTTTATCTCTTGTCAGTGGATAAAATCGGGGGATAAAATTATTATCTCCGGCCCATGCTAGCCCTGCAGAGGGGGTGAAATAGGGGGTGAAAGTTTGTATGAAAGTCCGTCATTTCTCACGATATTTTTCAAGTTAAGTATATTAACGAAACTTGGTATTTTGGCTTTCGGTAAAAATAAAGAAGTACGTGTATCACAGTTTTTCACCCCCAAAAGGGTAAAATAGGGATTGAAACTTTGTATGAAAGTCATTCATTTTTCAAGTTAAAGACATGAAACTTGATATTTGAGCTTTCGGGTAAATATGAAGAAGTACGTTTTCACCATTTCTGAAATTTCGATCCCCAAGGCCGTTAAATAGAGTTTTTCCTTCAATCACCCCGCAGCAACTGATCAACGTGATTTTTTGCACGGGTATAGTTGAGGCGTTGAGGTACCTTGAGAGTGACATAGGCTACTTTTTATCCCGGAAAATTAAGGAGTGCATGTGGGGAAAAAATACTTAAACCACGCGGACGAAGTCGCGGGCATAAGCTAGTGAGGAATACGACGCAAAGAGAGATAATAATATATCAAAAGGGGAAATAAATAATGCGGAGCACCGCGTCTGGATGGCAGCCAGTTCGACTCCCGGAATGGGCAAATCCACTCGCGGCTGAGTCATCTAGTTGCTCGTATATATGTATTTGCATAGGACAATGACCTCAACGCGACATTTCTTACGGTTTCACGTTTTTGTTTAGGATTTCCGTTGCTTAATCATATTTCTTGAATGACTAAACTTTTTGGTTTTGTTTGAAGGGAGTGACGTTCCAGAAAAGATCCATAACTACTTACTAATCCATACTAAATATAATAGGTAGATTGCATCCCGGAAATATACATAGGCAACTTTGAAGACTCGGATAATATGATTTTTCCTGATAAATACTTAAATAGTAACCTAGGTCCGTGAAAGCATAGCGGACAAACTGACAGACACACTTGCGCATAATTTACATAATATAAGTAACAAGTTAGGTAGATCATGCCAGCGATATGAGAATTGATTTAGAGGGAACTCTTTGCCGATGAATATTTTAGGTGACTATGCTTGTTTATGTGTGGCACAATTTAGAAATACATAAACGTTTTTTTCTTTCTTTCCTTTTCTTTTCTATGTCCTTACTCCTTCCCCAGATGCAATAGTTTCCATCTGATAAGAGAGAGACCTACGGAGATAGGTCTCCGTACAAATTGTTTTTAATCGGTTGAAAAGTGGGCCGTGAACGCGTAGCCGACTGACAGACAGAAATACAGAGGTTACTATCAACGCTTAAAGCCTTAAACGCAGTATTATTTTAATATTGTTGACGCTATTGTTGCAGAAATATAATCCCTATTGTAGGGACGTCAAGGTACGTCATATAAATCTGACATTTAAATACAATACTTTAAGAGGATATGGCACGAACGGGAAACTTTGAGAATAAGTATTGAACAATTATGGAAATAAAAAAAAAATTTTGCCGTCGCGCTGCTCCTCGAATAGAATTCCATAACACCCGATAGAGACAACTGCAGCTTAGACCGATAATACCTACCTATGAAAAACAGTCGAATTTGTACTCTCGTATTTTTCTGTTTCCTCCAAAACTGAACCGATTTTTGTTAAAGAATAATTTAAGAAGGAGTCTGGCAATGTCGGTATGTTTTTCTTTTTTTGATTATATTTGTCAAATTTATTAGCGGGATATCTGACGATGGCGTGAAAACTGGGCCATTTTTTGCAATTTTTATTTAAATTTATTAATTTTAAATTATTAATTTATCGAAGAAAGCAAAACATTCAACATGGCACGGACACATATGGATTTTATGGTGCAAAAATATTTTCTCTATTGTAATTATCCACGGAGAAAACAGACTAATACGATTGTATGGGGAATAGTATGCCCCCAGACACACTTTCGCATTTATTATAGGTATGGATTACGTTAAGAAGACCAATAATTTCGTATTACCTACTGCAGGGCTAGCATGGGCCGGAGATAAAAATTTTATCCCCCGATTTTATCCACTGACAAGAGATAAAATTAACTTATCCAGTTCTCAGAGCACGTCAACAGGGGAGAGGAGAAGTTTATCCGCGTTTGACATTTTACGGGGACTCGGGGGACTATTTATCCACCGTTATTTAGCGTTTTTATTTATTTATTTAGGAATAAAAAATTTATCCTTTTCTCGGGGAGAAAATTGTCTCGGCCCATGCTAGGGGGGGCTGAGTTGTGACTTGTGGTGTAAGTAGAATAAATAGTTCCAAATCACGTCATTTGTTTATTTTCTTAGATGCAACAAGGAAAATACATGAATGAATCGCCCGAGCCGGTTAGTCTATTTCGCAGAGGAAATACCTACTATATGGTATTTTGGTGGCATATAGCCAATATCAGAGTCATTGTAAATTAAACTACATTATAATATTGTAGTGTTTGTTGTTAATAAAATTGTAACTAAAGTGAGTGGTTTACTTACCTAACTAGACTTTTTTTTGTAAGACGATAAGAACGAGTACTTAGTTATTTTTTTTTCTAAAACGTCTAGACCGGTGGACAGTGGTGGATATATTATGTAGCTGATTAACCCGTTAGAGGTATGGCAGTTATAATCGTTTAGCCGATGCCCGCGACTTCGTTGGCGTAGTTTAAGTTTTTTTTATTCCCGCGGGTACGTCTTAATTTAGGTTTAAAGATGTTTATTTCTCAAAAAAGAACATAGGTTCACTTATATGAGAAACTTACAAATAATCTATGCTTAAACAATAATGCTTAGAGTAAAAAGAGTTTAATTTTCCAAGTCAAAAATTAGCCTATGTCACTCTCCAGGTCCTCAACTATACCTATGGTAAAAATCACATCGATCCGTTGCGGCGTGATTGAAAAACAAACCAACATACAAACAAACTTTCGCATTTACAATATTAAAGTATGATTTTTCTACATGCATTCGTTCCTAATGGAAACGCTAAATAGCTTTTCATTAGGGTGGTAACTAGTCACAGCTGAAGCTTCCCACCAGACCACAAAGAAAATTCTGAAATTATGAATACCCATTGACCCTACCAGGGATCGAACCTGGGTCCTCCCGCTAATAAGACAACAGCACTCACCGCTGCGCCAGAGAGGTCTTGGTAAATGTCATTGGCAATTTGTTCGACGTCGTGTTTGTTGTGTCGACGTACAGTCGAGAAGAGATACTGGATCGGTCGGGTGCTAGCGCGACCGTGACATGCATCCATTGTTGCCAGCGACGCCACAGTACAACAAGTGAATATAACTCAAAGAATTAAAAAATACGTCTGCCATAGTTTAATGATATTTTTTTGTGAATCACTGCATATTGTAATATATAGTCTTATATATTTTTGGAATCTACTCATCATTTTCTTGATGATGACTATATAGTTAATCTCATTTTGAAAAAAAAACAACTTTAGTCTTTGATGCGAGACCATGGTCACCCTATCAATTTTTTTTTTAATTTTACTAGCCTGTCACCCGGAATAAGCTAAGGATTCTAACGATACCTCAATCATCAAAATCCGTTCAGGCGTATAGAAGTTACGACTTACGGTGGAATATACAAACTCACATACATACATACACATACATGAACCCTGAAAACAATATACTCCTTTTTTCAGGCAGTCGTATAAAGATGCTATGCTTTAACTTTCATCAGAATCAGAACTGCGTAAAGACCGTATTTAGTAAACGTCATCGTCAATTTGTGGATCGTGAAGAGTGACTGGATCGGTCGGGTGCTAGCGCGACCGTGACATGCATCCATTGTTGCCAGCGACGCCATAGTACAAAAAAAAAAGATACGCGCCGAATTGAGAACCTCTTGCTTAACTTTCATCAGAATCAGGGGGTCTACTCTCTTTCTCTAAAACGAAACTTCGCAAACAAACGAACGAAATTTCGTTAACTCTCCTACATAATATTATCTCTATGCTCCTCTCTATTTCGTTTTCGGACACGCAGACGAAGTACGGATCCATAGAAAATTTTCGTGACCGATTGGATTGAACGATTTTGTTTGGGTCTAATAACCGACTAATTACGTTCGTTTGCGAAGTTTGTTTGAGAGAAAGAGAGTAGACCCCCAGACCTGGGTAAAGACCGTATTTAGTAAACGTCATCGTCAATTTGTGGATCGAGAAGACTGACTGGATTGTCGGATGCTAGCGCGACCGTGACATGCATCCATTGTTGCCAGCGTCGCCATTATACCAAACGACAAGTAGTCGAGTACACAATAGCGTTTTGAACAGCAACAAACATAAAGGTCAACGGACTAGCGTAACTAGTACCTCTAGGATCTACCTATCTTAAGATCATCCTAAACTTTCGTATATATAACTTAAGTACCTCCATGGCGGTGATAGGCAAACAGGCCTCGCGGGTTCTAACTATAATGTGCCTTTTAAGAAATTAAATATGACTTGGTCCAAACGGCGAAGGAAAAATCGTGAGGAACCTGGATGCCCGAGAGTTTTTTTGTAAATTTATTGTTCAAGATACATTCATATCACTATTCACTATACATAACTCCCGGATAAACCTCACGTGTTATGTCGGAAAATGCCCTACTAGTTTCGAACCCGTTCGAGCCCTTATTCATGAGCCATCGCACAGAGCTGTAGGTACAACATGCGGCCCGCAGTCGAGCAGCGACCGCGTCGCGAGAACAGGCTCATCCTACAGGAAATTCAGACATTATTATTTAGTTTATAATTTTTTTTTGCCGTTTTTAATGTTTTTTTTTTTCATTTCTAGCCGGCGGTTGGCCCGTCGGGGGCGATCAGCAAGGTCCACAAGTCGGACCGGAAGATCGGCCACCGGCGGGTCGGCGAGGGAGGCGAGATCACCTACAAGAAGATACAGTCTTCGCAGATCATGGGCTCCATACAGCTCGGTGAGTGCACTCTGATAAATGATTTATGGCCCGCCAACCCGCATTGGAGCGCGTGGCAGGTACTGCTTACCCGGATGGAAATACGTCAATTCTCATTTTTCATCAAAACAGTTAGCAAATATGTATTTTGACTAACTAATGCCTACCCTAGCTTCAAAAGCTATGCACGCCACTGAACGTGATGGGTCTAAGCTCTAATTCCCTCTCCTATGACTCCTATGAGAGTGGAGGCCTGTGCCCAGCAATGGGACGTTAATGGGCTGTAGTGGTAAATGATTTATTTATTTCACGTAGGACAACTTGTGTCACTTATGATACGTCAAGACTCTACCACCGGGTCGGAAAGGTGATTCTACTAAGAGCCGGCAAGAAACTCTTTTCATATTAAGAAAAATGTTACAAAAAGTATTTACAATACAACACTGTATACGTTACGTTACAAATATAACACTGCCTTGTGGGCTACTGGATGCAAGGCCGGTTGCTTCCATACAACTTGGTCATTGAGGACCTCACGACACAGGTCTCCTAGTGTGAGGTGAGAGGTCCACAGTTAAGCACATAAGGGATACTTGAGCCAAATCGCGAAATCAAAAATGTAATTAATTTAAGATTATACTTTGTAAATGTTTGCTAATGTGTACCTTACTTTCACTATTTATGTAGTTAGTTTTTGGATTCTGCTTGGTAATTTCGGTTAATGTGTACCTTACTTTTACTATTACTCTTGTTACCTTTAAAAACATTTTTGGAAATAAAGTATCATATCATATCATATCATTGAGAAAATCATCGATAGTATAATAACCTCGTCTTAACAAATGCTGTTTAACAGTCTTTAAATTTACTAAACTACACATCACAGTCGGCCGTGATGTGATCTTTTCAAACTAATTTTTACTTTTTGTAGAGCACATTGGTATAGTACCTACTTTTTCCTAACCTTGAAAAGGTAGGTCGGTATCGCGCCTTAGGGGTCGGTATACGGAAAAATACAGCAGGTCGACGAAACACGGAGCATATTGTTTCATTTTTGCGTATTTGGATTTTAAAAATTTAATTTTAAGATGTAATCAATAATTAAGTAATTTTGACAAACCATGTGTTATTATTTTCGTGATAAAGATATTTAACTTTAAACGCGTGATTTTAATTACATACCTAGTTATTTAATTATATTCTATTTATTTATTTTTTATGAGTTAAAATGCGCAGAAGCGATGTGCGGACGCCTTACGCTGGTTTTGTGCTATGCGCAGGAGCAGGTATAAACTGCATAACTGACATAACATAATATTATGAATTATGATGTATTAAAGTGAAGCATACATGCAGCGTGGGTACATAGTTTCCGCGATCCGGCGCAAGCGCGTTATCTAATCGCTTCGCAATAGATTGTTCCCACGCCCCACTTGTATTGTGACTAAACTCGCTAGCAAACAATCCTATATATTATACAAAGACTGACTGACTGACTGATCTATCAATGCAGAGTAACCACTAGAGTTGAAACTTGAATATATAAAATTCTCGTGTCACAGTGTTTGTAACAAAACCCCTCCGAAACGGCTTGACCGATTCTTATGAAATTTTTTGTATATAATCGGTAGGTCTGACAATAGTACGTAAACTTTTTTTCATACCCCTAAAACACCGCAATCCACGTGGACGGAGTCGCGGGCATCAGCTAGTTTTATAATAAGTTTTTAACGCTTAAACTATCGTGAGTGACATTTTAACTATAAATATATACCGGCTACAAAACGTGCTTTGTCGGAAAGTGCCCGACTACTTTCGAAATCCCCCCGAAAAAAACTTATTTCACGCGGACGAAGTCGCGGGCATCTGCTAGTCCATACTAATATTATAAATGCGAAAGTGTGTCTGTCTGTCTGTCTGTCTGTCTGTCTGCTACGCTTTCCCGGCCCATCTTTTCAACCGATTTTACTGAAATTTGGTATAGAGGTATGTTATATCCCGGGGAAGGACAATTATCCCGGAAAATTAAGGAGTTCCCGCGGGAATCAAAAAACCTTAATCCACGCGGACGAAGTCGCGGGCATCAGCTAGTACTTAATAAGTTTCTTCATGACATGTAGGTTGGTGTTGTTACTAAGTTTTTTTTTATCTGATTAACTAGTGGATTTTATTATTCAAGCCCGTGATTTTTCCGTGAAGTATTTTTTGGGTTAAAAACTAATGAAATACTTAAGTTTTTTGTATAATCCAGTGTCTTACAGATTTTCAAAATTTTCTCTCTACCGTGGGCATCGCTTGTTGTAATACGAACGACCTTATCCACATTCCACAAATAGCATAGAGAGTTACTACAAATATAAACTATTAGTTTATGTGCTGGAGCGCTATCTTGTAAACATTAAAACCAGCTGCTCAACATAATAACGTCCTCCCGACTGAATTTGGACCACGGTGCCCACTGGTCAAATTTTCACAGAGATTTTTTAACGACCAATTTTTTTGGCTGTGGCTAGTTACCACCCTACCGGCGAAGACGTGCCGCCAAGCGATTTAGCGTTCCGGTACGATGCCGTGTAGAACCAGAATAGGGGAATGGGTTAAATATAACTGCCTTACCTCTAAAAGGTTAGCCCGCTACCGTCTTAGACTGCATCATCACTTACAATCAGGTGAGATCGCAGTCAAGGGCTAACTTATAGTGGATAAAAAAACCTGGCTGGCGCAAGGTGAGCGTTGTGGTCTGAAAAAGGTAATTCGATTCCCGGCAGAGTCAATTTGGGAATTAATAATTTCTGAATTTTCTCTGGTCTCTAAAGGAAGGCTAATGTCGTCTCTAGTTAAGTACCACTTAACCACTCTATCTGTACAGACGTCGGCGATTTGGCGTTCCGGTAACCAAAAACAATCGTTAATAATTCGTCCCACTTATTTGGTGTTTGGTTCCAACAGAACCCCGCTTTTCAAACATTCGTAACCAAGTCTAAATTACAGCCAGTGGCGTGCAGTTCATAGAGGCATAAAAGCATTGCTTACCCAAATGGAAATACATCAATGCTCATTTTTCATCAAAACAGCTAGTAAATATGTATTCTGCCCAACTAATGCCTACCCCAGCTTCAAATCCTATGCACGCCACTGATTACAGCTATAGGTATCAAGGTGTTAACTTTTAAGCTAGCTATAACAATTATTACAATCCGCTACAATACATATTATGATTTATGACCCAGTGTTCCACATAGCTGATACGAATACGTACTACGAACGAAGTGATAGCTAGGTACAATATAGTTACCTATGCTATGTACCTTGTACTGACGATTAGCGGTTCGTCGCGAATACGACTCGAGGTCGGGATGTGTTAATTATTATGACGTCGATATACTCTACTAGCTGATGCCCGCGACTTCGTCCGCGTGGTTTAAGTTTAAAGCGCAAAACACACAGGCGCCCCGCGCCCGCGTTCTATGTGATGTCGTCCATATAAATACAAGGAATTCAACCCGCCGCGCACCCGACCCGGCCCGCGCCCGATCCGCGCCCGTTCCCTGTGTTTTGCCCTTTAGTGTACGGGCATGAAATAAGCGACGGCCGACCGACGGCGACAGCGGGGCGATGGAATTCGAGAGCTGGCGACGAATTTCGGGAAGGTGTTTTTAGGCAATCTGAAATTGTGGAAAAATATAATTTCGTTCATTGGCGAATCCAGTTCTGCCAGCCTGGTAGAGCGTTTGCGGTTATTTCGCTACTGCGCAGCATATAACATTTGCAAAAAAAATCCAAAAAAACATTTTTTTGGCAACTTGATTTTTTTATCTTTAAATTTTATACTTAAAGAATTCGAAAAAATAAATCCCAGACGTTTTTGTCGGTTATAAAGTATTACCAGACCTCTTTCAAATTATTCCCGAAATTCGTCGCCAGCTCTCCGACTAGTCGCATCGCCCCGCTACCGCTAGTTTCGTGCCCGTATATTACCCGCAGGAACTCCTCAATTTTCTAAATCTAGGATAAAAAGTAGCCTATGTCACTCTAGCTAGGTCCTCAACTATGCCCATGCCAAAAATCATCTGTCATCATCATTGAATTCAACGATTCGCAGAATCGCATGACACAACCTCGGTCTAGAATTCCACACCGGTTTAAGCTAAACCCAAGTATCACCCTCTCTTTAATTGGGAAGCCTCTGATGTGCCGGTAATAAACCCGCCTGTTACTTTGTCATGTTACCAGCTAAGTATTTATTACTAGATGATGCCCACGACTTTGTCCGGTGAAAACTTCATTAGCCGCGTTGAGCACTTTTTGGTAGGGGGTAAACTTGTGGATTCGCGTCACCGACATGCTCCGCGTATTTTTTTTTAAAAATAATAATAAAAAAAAATTATACAAAAAATTAAAAAAAAAAAATATTCGTTTTCGACCCAGTTACATGGATCGTGGTCACGACGGGACAAATAAAATCATTGTTTTACATTGTGGTACTCGTATGTACCCGTTTTAATACATAAAAATATTCGTTTTCACTTCTATCGGCAGTCCCTATGACTACCAATTTATTTATTTTTTGTTTACCCGCCGGAACTCCGTAATTTCCCGGGATTTTAAGTACCCTATGTCCTTCCCCGTGATACAGTCTATCTCTGTAGTTACCAAATTTCATCAAAATCGGTTGAAAAGGTAGGCCGCTAACGTAAATCGTAAGCGTAGCGTAAATCGGAAAAATCGAGAATGGTTGAAGATGGCAACTTTTTAATAAAAAAGGAAATGTAACAAATAAAAGATGGATGGATTGTGTGAAAGAGGATATGCGTATAAAAGGGGTGAATGATAGGTTGACGAATAACAGAAGTGAGTGGAAGAAGAAAACATGTTGTGCCGACCCCTGCACATAGCGTGGGACAAGGGCAAGAAGAAGAAGAAGTATGATATGATAGTATGATTAGCTACTACTACTATTAGTACTATAATTTTCATAGTTGCCTACTAAGACAAGCCGCCAATAGGCATCTTCAATAGGCATCTTACACTAATGAGAATTGAAGAAGATCCATCATGTCCAGAGTGTGGCGAGGAAGAGACCAGCTTTCACTTCATAGCTGAGTGCCCTATGTACTCACTGGTAAGATGGGAATTACAAGGTAAGGACAGGATTAGTGAAGAAGACCTAAGGTATCTCTCCATAGGGGATATTGTAAGGTTTGCAAAAGCCACAGGCAGGTTTGAGGGGGGTAGGCCGCCGGGACACCAGTAACCTGTGTCCTAACACGGGGAAATGGGTGGAATGGTTCAAATTGTTGGACCAATCACCCGCCGGGCCACGGCGGGCGTCCCCTCCATAAGTATATATAACACAAGCCGCCAGACGCAACAGATTGACTATATTATTTTAATTTATTGGAGGCCCTGGGCACATTATTTTTTTATAAGGAGTAGATAAGCGATATTCTAGATTTATTCAACTGTCATATTAAACACTTTCTTTCTTCTTTTCTTTCTTGAATATCGGTTATCTGTTGGTAGGTGATCTGGCAGGAATAGGGGGCCCCATCGATTGCGGGGCCCTGGGCACGTGCCCAGAGTGCCCAGTAGGAAAGAGGGGCCTGAGTTAGTGATCATTCCGATTATTGCTTAGCATTGATTCAAAACAATTTGTTTACAAGATAGCAGCGCTGTGACTAAAAAACATGTTATGTATGCGGATAAACTGTATCCTAAACAATGAATCACGTTTATTATCTCGGGAGACATACAAATATTATGCTCCGATATATTCAATTCTCTTGATAATCATACTTCTGTAAGTACTAAATCTATACTAATATTAAAAATGCGAAAGATTGGATGGATGGATGGATGGATGTTTGTTTGTTACTCAATCACGCCAGAACGGCTGAACGGTTCTGGATGAAATTTTGCACAGAGATAGATTATAGTCTGAAATATCACATAGGCTCTTTTTTATCCCGAAAAATGAAAGAGTTCCCTCGAGAACCAAAAACCTCAATTCACGCGGACGAAGTCGCGGGCATCAGCTAGTCAGCTAGTATTATAAATGCGAAAGTTTGTTACTCAATCACGCCAGAACGGCTGAACGGATCTGGATGAAATTTTGCACAGAGATAGATTATAGTCTGAAATATCACATAGGTTTTTATCCCGAAAAATTAAAGAGTTCCCGCGGGAAGCAAAAATACTTCAATCCCCGTTAGTAGCAAGTAATATAAAGGCGAAAGTGTGTTTCATTGTTGGTTTGTCCTTCAATCACGTCGCAACAGAACAACGGATCGACGTAATTTTTTTGCATGGACCTGAAGAGTGACATAGGCTACTTTTTATCCCGTAAAATAAGGAGTTTCCGTGGGAATTAAAAAAACTTATTCCACACGGACGAAGTCGCGGGCATCAGCTAGTAATAAAATAATTCGACCACGGCGGCCAATCTCCATTTCCCTACAGAGATTAGCAATCGCGAAAGATAATTTATTTATTTATTTATTTATTCTGTACAAAATACAAATTGAAACTAAACTTAAATATAGAAAGGACGTGTTAATGTTATTCTATACTAGCTGATGCCCCCGCGACTTCGTCCGCGTGGATGTAGGTTTTTCGGTTCCCGCGAGAACTCTTTAACTTTCCGGGATAAAAAGTAGCCTATGTGCTATTCCAGACTATAATCTATCCTTGTGCCAAATTTCATCCAAATCCGTTCAGCCGTTGGAGCGTAATTGAGTAACAAACATCCATACATCCATACATCCAAACATCCATCCAAACTTTCGCATTTATAATATTTATTTGATTACAGTGCACAAGTGCGTGCGCTAACACAGGTGCACTCTATTCCCTTACTCTCATAGTCGAACGATCGGTAGGAAACACTATATTATATTATATCACTATGGTAGGAAAGAACTTATCTTAATAGACTGGTATATCATACTAGAGGATGCTCGCGACTTCGTTCGCGTGGTATAAGTTTTTTTAATTCCCACAGGCACTCCTTAATTTTCCGGGATAAATCCTAATATCACTTTCCAGGTCCTCAACTATACCCATGCAAAAAATCACGTGGATCCGTTGCTCTGTTGCGTCGTGATTGAAGGACAAACTCTCTATTTAACGTAAATACGACTACGACTACGACTAATAAACGATAAAATTTTCAAAAACTGTGAAACACTTATTTTTTTATTTTAAACCAGAAGCCCAAATACCAACACTCATGGTTATAACTTGAAAAATGAAGGACTTTCATAAAAACTTTCAACCCCTATTTAACGCCTTTGGGGGTAGAATTTTCAAAAACTGTAAAACACATATTTCTTTATTTAAAACCAGAAGCTCAAATACCAAGTTTCATGGATATAACTTGAGAAATGACGGACTTTCATACAAACTTTCACCCCCTATTTTACCCCCTTAGGGGTGGAATTTTGAAAAATCCTTCCTTAGTGAGCGCCTACGTCACAAAAGGAACCTACTGTCAAATTCTCAAGTTTCTAACCCCAGCGGTTTAGGCTGTGCGTTGATATATAAGTCAGTCAGTCAGGACTTTGAATTTTATATATATAGATTAATAAGAATAGAAACAAATAAGATCGTTGATTTACGAGAAAGATGAGATAACTACTTGTTATTTTACGCAATAATTTTATAGTCAGCAGAAGTGTTTGTGCTAGGTTTAAGAAAAACTAAAATTCTTAGAAAATTCTTGTTTGGTCCATGCAGGTAAATTATGTAAACATTAAAGTAAAGATATGAACGACTTTGTCTTCATTCATTCCTTTACCTCTTCGGTGTCATTTCTTGGTACCTATTTAATATCATCATCGTATACTAATATTATAATAGGATAATAGGATAATAATTCGTTGGTCTAGTGGTTGGCATGTTCGACTGTGGCCAACGAGGTCCCTGGTTTGAGTCCCGGGTCGGGCCATAACAAGTATTGGGTTTTTCTGATTAGAAATTCTCAGTACTAGCCCGGAGTTAGGAAGTTGGCGGTGTTTCACCCGCGTGCCTCGGAGAGCACGTTAAGCCGTCGGTCCCGGTTGTTATCACTAACATGATAATAGTTGTTAAAGCCCGCCAACCCGCATTGGAGCAGCGTGGTGGGTCTAAGCTCTAATTCCCTCTCTCCTATGAGAGTGGAGGCCTGTGCCCAGCAGTGGGACGTTAATGGGCTGTAGTGGTGGATAATCATCATCGTCGCTTCGCACAAAATTAAAAATAATAATTAATCAAATAAATAATCATAAGTAAAAAGTGCGTCGAACTTTGATGACGTCACTATGAAATATTGAATAGTGACGTCATCAAAATATGAAATATTGAATAGTGACGTCATCAAAGTTCGACGCACTTTTTACTTTAATCGATAGTTTAAAATAGTTATTCCACATAAAGCTATCAGGGGACGTGGATATTACGACTTTTGGGAGATTCTCTATTTAATAATCACTAGAAAATAATTTAATTTATTTGAATAGTTGTCGTTGTTGTAATTTCTTTATTCAGGCAAAGAGACACAGACAATAGCGTTATGACAGATATCATAGATGACCATAGACATAGGTACAATTGACAACTTGTAAAGCTAAACTTAGACTATGTAGTTTACACAACATCTCCCTTTTTAAATATCTTTATGTTAAATAAATTCACAATTTGTTTAGTTGACATTTTAAGTTACACTATAGGTTATGAGTATGACATTACATTATTGAATTAAACAGAATCTAAAGTAACTTACAAACTTATAACAATTTACTAGATATTTTACTTTAATTACTACAGAGTTGGTTAAACAATAAGATTTTAATTATTGATAATTTATAGAAAATATTAAATAAGTTTTATGCTAACTTAAATTTTATTTTAATTATGTAAGACTTAAGTTCTATTTTAATTACTAAGTTACAGATCAATTCTCTTAGGTATATTTACCTGCCTTCCGGATTTAGTTACATATTTGTAATATTCCTTAACATTATCGCATGAATCCATAAATGAATCCTGGTCTGCTTCCACCTGACCCTCGCTTGATTCCTCTTCCCTTAAGTTAATTTGGTTTTTAGAATCATTGGATTGCATATCGGAATCGAACTTGTGACAGCTTTCATTGGAAGTGAACCTGATTTGTACCCTATTCCTCCTGTATCTATTGCCTTTACTGTCCTCTATTAAATATGACCTCTGACACTTTAACCTCTCTATTACAACAGCTGGAAGCCAGTCAGAACTAGGAGACTTTTTGAATGTAACATGATCACCAGGTTGTAGAAGTGGTAATGGTTTTTTGTTCCTATTATAGTGATTTCTTGTTTGTGCTCGGTCTTTCTCAAAACTTTTTTTATATTCACTGAAGGTGACTACTTTAGGTTTAAGCTTTTTATCAGTGATTGGTATATGCATTCTTAAAGTTCTTGACATTAATAGCTGAGCTGGAGATGGAAAATTAGCTTTAGGTGTGTTTCTATACTGTAACAAAGCCATGTAAGGATCTGTATTAGATTCTAAACATTTTTTTAACAAATTTTTCATTATTTTAACTGAACTTTCAGCTTGTCCGTTAGACTTTGGGTGATAAGGACTAGTAAGTATATGTTCAATGTCCCAATTATGTAAAAACGACTTGAATTCGGCAGAATTAAATGGCGGACCTCCATCTGAGACCAATGAGACCGGAACACCATGACGTGCAAAAATAGATTTGAGCTGTATTATTATGTTAGAAGCTGTATGCTTACTGTCCAACATTGCTAATTCGATAAATTTGGAATAATAATCAGTGACTACTAAATAAGTTTTGTTATTAAAATGCATTAAATCAATACCTACTTGTTGCCATGGAAATTTACTCGCACTGTAGCTTTGCAATGGTTCTGATTGATTGTTCGGCTTAAATTTTGCACAAATGAGACATTGATCAACTAAATTTTTTATATCTGCACTCATGTTTGGCCAAAAAATAATATTTCTAGCTAGACTTAGACACTTGTTAATGCCTTGATGCCCTTCATGAACTTTTCTTAACATTTCATCTTGCATTGACTTTGGAATAATTAATCTATCACTTTTGAATAACAAATCATTAATGACATGAATTTCAGCCTGAATATTCCAGTATGGTTTTAATAAAGGATCAACTTGATTTTTACTAGTAGGCCATCCATCTTGACAATACTTCTTTAACTTTTGCAATTGACTATCTGATTTAGTAGCTTCTAAAATTTTATTTTTGTAGTGTTCACTTATAGCCAAATTAGAATATACTGCATTTACATGATATGACAAATCAGACTCATAGTTTGGAATATAGGTTTCTTTTAACGCTGCCCTGGACAATGTATCTGATATGTACATTTCCTTGCCAGGTACGTGAATAACATTTAAATCATAGGCCTGTAAAGCAAGCATCATTCTTTGTAGACGGGCTGGTACGTCGTGCAAAGGTTTTTTGAATAAGTAGACTAAAGGTTTGTGATCTGTGTGAACAGTGACCTTATTACCATAGACATATTGGTGGAATTTCTCACAACCAAATTGAATTGCAAATAGTTCTTTTTCTATCTGAGCATACCTTTCCTGAGTAGTAGTTAAAGTTTTAGAACTGTAGGCTATAGGCTGTTTATTTTGCATAAGAACAGCTCCTAATGCATTCTTAGACGAATCGACTGACAAAACTATAGGTATATTTGGGTTGTAATGTGCTAAGACAGGTGCATTTGTTATTGCATTTTTTAATGATTGAAAACTTTTTTCACAGTTTTCATCCCAGACCCATACAGAGTCTTTCTTAAGAAGATTCCTCAAAACTTGAGTTTTTTCAGACATGTTTTGAATAAAAGGACCTAAATAATTTATCATACCTAAAACTCTTTGTAGTTCTTTGACATTAGTTGGTGTTGGCATGTTAACAATAGCTTTGACTTTTTCCTGATCAACCTTGGCACCATCCTTACTAAAGACATAACCTAGAAAACAAACTTCTTTGACTGAAAATTTGCATTTATCTTTGTTTAATTTTAAATTGACTTCTCTTGCTCTTTGCATGACTTTATATAATCTTTCATTATGAATTTCTTCTGTTTCCCCATATACTAGAATATCGTCGACAAAAACTAAAACTCCTTCGATATCAGCAAAAATATCCGTCATTACTCTATGGAAAATTTCTGACGCAGCATTAATACCATAAGGTAATCTTAAATAGCGATAACGACCAAAAGGTGTTTGGAATGTACAAAGATCTGAGCTCTCATTGTCTAACTTTAACATCCAAAAGCCAGAAAAAGCATCAAGATGTGAAAAATAAGTAGCACCTTTCAATATTGACCTAATCTCATCTATACTTTTAAGAGGATAATGCTCCCTGATCAAATATTTATTAAGATTCCTAGGATCAAGACAAATTCTTAACTGACCTGACTTTTTGACAGTTATTACAACCGAATTTACCCATTTGGTTGGATATGTGACCTTTTCTATGACGTTCATCTCTGACATGCGATCCAATTCTTCTTTTAATTGAGTATATAATCCAAATGGAACTTTTCTGGGAGGATCAACACATGGTATTGCATTTTCTTGAAGTTTCAAGCGACAGACAGGTGGTAGACATCCAAGACCCTGAAATACATCATTAAATTCTTTTAATATTTGACTTTGAGACATGTTTTTGCTGTTGATTGCAAAGACTCTTTGTAAAACACCTATTTCAATACATGTAGGTAACCCTAATACTGTAGAACAGCTGATGTTTGCTATACTGAATGTTATGCTTTTTTGACACCCATTGAAATGACAAATTAAATCACATTGACCTAGAATTTCTATTGAGGACCCATCAAAACTTTTCACATTTGCTTGAGACTTTTTAATTAATGAATTTGCTAAATTTAACCTGTTAAATGTGTTATAGGACATAATATTTATATCTGCTCCAGAATCTAAAATACACTTGACTTCTATCATGTTTATAAACACACTCAGATACCAAGATTTAGAATTATCATTGCAGTTTTGCACCATCCCTATAAAAAACTGTTCCGCATTATACATTTGATTTTCAGAGCAATTGTCCGTCAATTCTAGATTTCTGACATTATTTTTATTTTTATTGAAGAAACAAAATTTTGAAAAATGGTTTAGTCGATTGCATGAGTTACACTTGACCCCCTGGGCTGGACACTTGAATCGATGACGCTGACCACAACGTCCACAGTTGTTGTTGGGACTACGCTGATTATATGGACTCTGACTGCGTTGCCTCGACGACTTGATTTGACTGGAACCATGAGACACACTTGTAGTTTTTGAAGCTCGGGATCTTGACCTAGACCTTTGAATGTGCATGACTGTATCAGAATTTTGTGTGTTATCAATTTTTTGTGCATTTTCTTGAGCCATAATTACAGTTTTAGCAAGTGAAATAGTTCTTTCTAATGTAGGGTTGTTTTCTTGAAGAAGCCTCTGTCTAACATTGATTAATTTGGAATTCATGTTTGCGATGAAAATATCTCTTATTAAAGAATCTTTTAATTGCCCAAACTCACACTTGTTGGATAGGTTTTGTAGGTCTGTGATGAAACTATCGATGGACTCATCCTGTTTTTGGAATCTTGTGAAAAACGTGTGACGAACCATTGTTATGCTTTTCTGTGGTTCAAAATAGTTTTCGAATTTGACTTTAATCTCGTCCAATGTGGTTTTCTCAAAATCTACATTGAAAGAGTTATATATTTCAACTCCCTTCTCACCGACCGTGTGCAGCAAAATGGCGATCTTCCGCTTTTCCGGTGCAGCATCTAAGTTGGTAGCTAATAAAAACATTTGGAAACTTTGCCACCATTTCTTCCATTCTGTGGCGTTGCTTTGACTATCGGTTTTAGAGAACTTTGGTATTGGTAAATTGTTGAAATTGATATGACTTGAATGCGCCGACCACGTTTCACTGACGCTCCCCGACGGGACTCGTGTTTTATCGGAATTAGACATTGTAAATTACTATATTTTTTTATATATGACGATTTATTGACTTTGAAATTACTGTTTTATATACTTTTTTAAGACTTTCGACCAATTTAATTAATTTTAATTTAAAAATTTTTACTTCTGACACCATGTTGTAATTTCTTTATTCAGGCAAAGAGACACAGACAATAGCGTTATGACAGATATCATAGATGACCATAGACATAGGTACAATTGACAACTTGTAAAGCTAAACTTAGACTATGTAGTTTACACAACAGTCGTATATACCCAACTAGCTGATGCCCGCGACTTCGTCCGCGTGAATCGAGGTTTTTCGGTTCCCGCGGGAACTCCTTAATTTTCCGGGATAAAAAGTAGCCTATGTGTTATTCCAGACTATAATCTATCTCTGTGCCAAATTTCATCCAGATCCGTTCAGCCGTTGGGGCGTGATTGAGTAACAAACATCCATACATCCACACATCCATACATCCATACATCCATCCAAACTTTCGCATTTATAATATTTATTTGATTACTTAGGAGCATGCCCGAAGCATGGCCTCCATTTTGCAACGGAAGCAGCAAAGATGACGGGTGCGTTGACACCTCTGACATTGAGATAAAAGCGAGCCTTGATGACTTCCTCAAAACGCTCTAAACTAGTCACCGGAAAACGTGTGACGCGCCATTACTTTAAACATTAACGCCATCTTTGCTAATTGACTATAGAGTTTAGGGTTTTCTATAACAAAATTCCACAAACTATTGAAGTGAAAACTTCTTTATTGAATCGAAGCAGGCGTTACTTTGCGGAAGTCCATGATGAACGAGAAGTTTAATTCGCTATAATCCGCCACAGCAGACCAATCTATGTGGTACAGTGCGTGTCCTTCACCAATAGCATGCGAACAACCACCACCCAGCAATTCGCACCGGCACCGCACCACACCACACAAATCGTCCAAATCACTCTCAACGTACGTTTCACTCCGAAACCGGAGCATCTTCAGGAGATGTTGACTCGACAATGCACGATTGTAAAGTGACGAACGTGTCGAAAGTTCCGGCTTTTATACCTTTTTGGCATGCCTCATACTGAAGCCCCGCCCCGTCCCCGCCTATTAAACTAAACTAAAAACTTCTTTAGCCGCGTTGAGCACTTTTTGGTAGGGAGTAAACTTGTGGATTCGCGTCACCGACATGCTCGCGTTGTTACGAAGACAAAAGTTCTTAAATACATATAAATATTGGTAGTTAGTTGCCTGCAAGTAATTAACTCGACCTCCGACGAATAATTTGACGACCTCCGTGGCGCAGTGTTGAGCGCTGTTGCCTTAACATGCGGAGGTCCCGGGTTCGATCCCCGGCAGGGTTTGGAAATTTATAAATTTTTGAATTTTCCCTGCACTGGCCTGGTGGGAGGCTTCGGCCGTAGCTAGTTACCACCCTACCGGCAAAGACATGCCGCCAAGCGATTTAGCGTTCCGGTATGATGCCGTGTAGAAACCGAATAGGGGTATGGGCTTAATATAACTGCCACGCCCCTAACAGGTTAGCCCGCTGCCATCTTAGACTGCATCATCACATCTCTAGCCCTTGACTGCGATCTCACATCAGGTGAGATCGCAGTCAAGGGCTTACTTAGGGCGGATAAAAAAAACTAATTGCTCTTTATCCTACTTACACTTAGTATGTAGATACTTCTAGCCTCTCGTTTTATGGTTATAAAACCCAAAATAATACTAGTGTTCTGTTATTCCAGGTATCCAACACGCAATAGGAGGCCTAGCATCGAAGCCGGAGCGCGATCTGCTCATGCAAGACTTCATGACAGTCGAAACCACGAACTTTCCGCACGAGGGCTCAAACCACACGCCAGCGCATCACTACTCCGAGTTCAAGTTCAAGACATACGCGCCGATAGCGTTCCGATACTTTCGGGACCTTTTCGGCATTCAGCCAGATGATTTCCTTGTGAGTTAATTCTCTTTCTAAATCTCCTACCACTATTCTCTAAAAAAGTTCAGTATAAGATCTTCATAGTACTGAAAAAGATAAAAATCCTGCATCACTGCTCCGAGTTAAAGGCCTAGCGTCGAAGCTGGAGCGCGATCTCCTCGTGCAAGACTTCATGACAGTCGAAACCACGAACTTTCCGCACGAGGGCTCAAACCACACGCCAGCGCTTCACTACTTCGAGTTCAAGTTCAAAACACACGCGCCGATAGCGTTCCGATACTTTCGGGACCTTTTCGGCATTCAGCCAGATGATTTCCTTGTGAGTTAATCTCTTTCTAAATCTCCTACCACTATTCTCTTAAAAAGTTCAGTAAAAGATCTTCATAGTACCTACTGAAAAAGAAAAAAATCCTGCATCACTGCTCCGAGTTAAAGGCCTAGCGTCGAAGCCGGAGCGCGATCTCCTCATGCAAGACTTCATGACAGTCGAAACCACGAACTTTCCGCACGAGGGCTCAAACCACACGCCAGCGCATCACTACTCCGAGTTCAAGTTCAAGACATACGCGCCGATAGCGTTCCGGTACTTTCGGGACCTTTTCGGCATTCAGCCAGATGATTTCCTTGTGAGTTAATCTCTTTCTAAATCTCCTACCACTATTCCAGCCCCCCTATTCTCTAACTCAGTGGCTATCAAAAAAACCGGCCAAGTGCGAGTCGGACTCGCGCACCGAGGGTTCTGTACAAACCTGTAGGTATTATATGATGTAACTAAAAATGTATGCTTTTCGCAATTTTTCCTTTATCTGTGCTATAAGACGTTGCTTCGTTCCAAATTTCAAGATTCTGAGTTCACGGAGTACCCTGTAGGTTTTGATTCCCTTGCGAGTGTCGAAAATTTGCAGCATAAACGGCTGTATCTTTTGATTGCGTTGGCTTAAAAGTTTAATTTTTTCACAGCTCCAAGGGACAGTAGACCTGAGTATTGGATATGAATTTCAGCTTGATACCTGCATGCGTTCCTGAGAAGAAGGGTCTCGACAGACAGACGGACATCAAAGTGATCTTATAAGGGTTCCGTTTTTTCCTTTTGAGGTACGGAACCCTAAAAATAAAAGCAATTGACATAATATATATTATTTTTTATCCATTGAAGTTTTGCGATGAAAATGTTATTTTTATTTCATAGTAAAGTAAACCTTCAATGGATAAATAGTTATTTGTGTTACATGGGGCCAAAGAAAATTTTTGTTCCCCGAGGGCGCTATTTTGAATTCAGAGCGAAGTGAAGGATTCTATAGTAGAATCCCGAGCGTAGCGAGGGGTTCTAAAGTAGAATCCTGAGCGTAGCGAGGAATTCAATATACGCCGCCCGAGAACAAAAAATTTGGCCCCGAGTGACACACACTATTTTTTATCATTACGTATGAGAAAAAGCTAGGAGTATCAACCTACTATGTATGGACATTACCTATACGTTTAAGCACCAATCAGAAGATACTCCTATCAACCTTCTATGTAATTGTATAGACATTATTTAGACGTATATTTAAAGTTTAATTAAAATGTAAAGACGTATATCCGATCAACAAATTGATCACTTGACTTCGGACCAATCAGAACAGAGAAATGCAAAGTCGTATATTCGATCAACAAATTGATGACGTGACTTCGGACCAATCAGAAGAGAGAAATGAAAAGTCCCATGGGCCTACAAGTTACACTTTGCTCCCGCTATCCTCTGAAGGCAATATGCGTTTTTCGAATAGGTATGATGAAAATGTTATTTTTATTTCATAGTAAAACTCCAATGGATAAAAAGCATATATCTGTGCCTTTTATTTTTTGAAAGCCACTCACCCGTTGTCCTAGGTGAGCGATAAACACGGCGGCGGTATCAAACAGTAGCTGACATTTTACGTGGCCTACGTTGTCGCGTAGCTATACATATTATGTAATTTTCTATAGCGTCGTATCGCGTCCAGATCCGCCCCCCGATTGTGTAAGGAAATCGTAATCGTATCGTCTGTCAAACGTAGGTATAATTCGGCCTGGGGATCTACTCTCTTTCTCTAAAACGAAACTTCGCAAACAAACGAACGAAATTTCGTTAACTCCTCTCCTACATAATATTATCTCTATGCTCCTCTCTATTTCGTTTTCGTACACGCAGACGAAGTACGGATCCATAGAAAATTTTCGTGACCGATTGGATTGAACGATTTTGTGTGGGTCTAATAACCGACTAATTACGTTCGTTTGCGAAGTTTCGTTTGAGAGAAAGAGAGTAGACCCCCTGTTTATTTATCCCTAGTTCGAGTTATACGTTATGAGCTGTCAAAAGAATACGATTGGCTTACCATTGGGCCTCCGTTCAGCCGTTCTGGCGTGATCCTGTAACAAACATCCATACATCCATCCAAACTTTCGCATTTATAATATTAGTAGGTATAGATGTGTAGGATCATTACCGATTTAACCTTGAACTAATGATAAAATTACTTGGTTTTCCTCGTTCGTAAAATAGCAAGCACTGACTTACCGCCAAGGCATAATTAATTTAGCAAAAAACGTTCAGGTTTTAAATTCGATTAATCCGTAATTTAAATGATAATTCTTTTGTAAACATTGATAAGAAAATGGGCGTTAGCGTACGCAGCTCGGCAATAGGATAGCTCAATTGGGTATTTGAAACAAGTTATGTATAATAAATTATTATAAGTATTATTACAATATTTTTTTTTGTGATTATTAAATAGAGGATCTCCCAAAAGTCGTAATATCCACGTCACCTGTTAGTTTTATGTCGAATAACTATTTTAAACTATCGATTAAAGTGAAAAAGTGCGTCGAACGTTGATGTCGTAATTATGCAATGTTTCATACAAAATCCCGTACTAAGCACGCGTTTTGACGTTTGAAAAAAAGTTGCTGATTTGACTAGTTGTCAAATACCCAATTATATAATCCTTTTTGGAAGTCGATTAAAAAGTATTCTTTTATAAAACCGCGGGCGGTTTCGCTCCCGTGGGAATTTCGAAAAATCCAGTCTAATTCCTTGTCTACACTAATGTCCTCCCACCGAATTTCAGCCATGGCGACCAATTTCTATAGAGATTAGCCATTTGCGCGGGAGATATTATAGTGCACAAGTGTGTGCGCAAACACAGGTGCACTCTGTTCCTTTACTCTCATAGCCCGATGGGAAGAAAAATCCGACACGACCGGAGACAGATCAAGCGCAGGACCGACGGCTTAACGTGCTCTCCGAGGCACGGGGATGAAAAACCACAAACTTCCTTACTGCGTGCTATTAATGAGAATTAATTTCCACGGGATCTCCTTAATTTTCCGGGATAAAAAGTAGCCATTGGGGCTGATTCTGTAGTGCACAATCTCTAAACTAAACTAAAATTAGAGCATTACAAATATTGCTATCCCTTTCATAATACTCCCTACGGTAAGGGACATAACTAGATTTAAAGCTGCCATTTTAGTTTAGTTTAGAGATTGTGCACTACAGAATCAGCCCCTATGTCTCAAGTTCAACCCTTGCAAAAAATCACGTCTATCCGATGCTCTGTTGCTGCTTGATTTAAGAGAAACCAACAAACAAACACTTTCACATGTATAAAATTACTTGGTATGATGTAACTAAATCTAATTCCCGTAAAAAGATTACTTACTATGCAGAAAAAAATTATGTTCATTGAAATTCGTATATTTATTCAATAAGATAGCGTGATTATTAATAACAGCATAAAGTCTTATCATGGATCCTTTTCGCATATTTAAATGCCATTTCCTTTACATAGTAGTCAGTATCAAATCAGTGAAATGCTGTAGGCACGTATAGTATAGCAGTGCAAATAACAGTTACATAAGTATACCTTATAGTTATCTTATAATTGAAGGGATTAGATAAGTGTGTTTCGTGCGAGGAGATCTTTGTTTTTGTTACTGGTAAGTAGTGAAGTCCTTATTTCATTCATATGAAAATGTACACGTGTCTACGTGATCAAATCAGAAATGGGGAGATCCGTAGGAAAACCCGATAAAAGACGTCCACAGCTGGACGAAGGTCTCCTGGCAGGCATGGACTTCCGTAGAACGCGATCTTGTGCCACTTTCTTCCAGTGGCTCGCAGCTACTCGTTAAAGATCGTCCGTCCGTGAAATACTTAAGTTATTAATTATTAAAAAACTAACCCGATTATGGACACATTATTATTAAATTATGGAGGGCTCCGTCATACTGATATTGTTTGTGTAAAATGTAGCCTATGTCAACCGGACCGTAATAACGAATCGATTGACACCTCTTTCGTCAAAATCGGCTCAATATTTTAGGCGCTACGGTGGAACATACAATCATACATGCATGGACTGCATGCCCCTGCATGCCCATGCATAGCCCTTTCTTTTGACTTGGCCGCAGTCGGTTTAAAAGAGAATTATTGAAATCAGTTCAGATTTGACGGAGTAACGGGTGTAACAACGTCAAAAAACACATCCCATTCAAAATCAAAAAAATCTTTATTTGGAACATATTTGGTTTACAAATGTTTGGCAAGGGTGGCATTGCAATAGTATAAAGTTATAAACTGTACTGCACCGCCCACCTCTGAGTTTTAATGCACTTAAGAATAACGATGTTCATCACGCATGGAGTTCAAAAGTTACAAAAGAGAGGGTAATGAGATTGAGAACATCCTGCCCCACGTTGGGCGCCATAATGTTCCCCTTGCATGGAGTTCAAAGGTTACAAAAGAGAGGGTAATGAGATTGAGAACTTCCTGCCCCACGTTGGGCGCCATAATGTTCCCCTTGCATGGAGTTCAAAGGTTACAAAGGAGAGGGTAATGAGATTGAGAACTTCTTGCTTTTTGAAGTCTCTTAAAATGCCACAATTTGTTCCAGATGTCAATGTGCAGCGCACCCCTACGCGAGCTGAGCAACCCTGGCGCGTCCGGAAGCATATTCTACCTGACCAACGATGACGAATTCATCATCAAGACCGTTCAACACAAGGAGGGGGAGTTTCTGCAGAAACTGCTGCCCGGGTACTACTTAAATCTCGATCAGGTGAGAGGAATTTGCTTTGAGGAAATATATGGTTAAAACTTTAAATAGTACATACAAAGGGGTTTGAATGTTTTAACCTACCAACCCTTCCGCCATTTTGGTCTTTTCGAAGACCCTCTATTTAATAATCAGTAAGAAAGAAATTATTTTTGACATAGGCATCATCCCTATTGATTCCATTATCAAAATACCACGGTCTTCCTCAACCTCTCTGACCTTTACACTTTACTAGATGATGTCCACGACTTCGTCCGCGTGAACTAAGTTTTTCCGATTCCCGCGGGAGCTCTTTAATTTTCCAGGATAAAAAGTAGCCTATGTGTTATTCTAAACTATAATCTATCTCTCTATCTATATATCTTATATTATATACAATTATAATTAGATTATATTAGTTTAGAACTAATTAATTATTAATTTTCCTTTTTAAATAACATACACCTTTAAAGCTTTCTCATTAGGTTAATCCGTTGTGTGCATGGTTGCCTGGTAGAGATCGCTTTAAAGCGATAAGGCCGCCACTTGTACCATAACTTAGTTTTATTTTTATTGTTTACTAGCTGATGACTGCGACTTCGTCCGCGTGGATTTAGGTTTTTCGGTTCCCGCGGGAACTCTTTAATTTTCCGGGATAAAAAGTAGCCTATGTGCTATTCCAGACTATAATCTATCTCTGTGCCAAATTTCATCCAGATCCGTTCATCCGTTGGAGCGTGATTGAGTAACAAACATACATCCATACATCCAAACTTTCGCATTTATAATATTTATTTGATATTTGATAAGTATGTGTTTCTTGGTGTACAATAATAGTAGATTGTATTATAAGGGAGCAAAATAATATTTTTACGGCGAGGGCGCTTTTTTGAATCCAGAACGAAGTGAGGGATTCTAGAGTAGAATCCCGAGCGTAGCGAGGGATTCTTTAGTAGAATCCTGAACGTAGCGAGGGATTCAAAGTACGTCGCCCGAGCCAAAAATATATTTGCGCCCGAATGATACACTCTACTTTTCATCACCCTGTATGAGAAAATTTAACTCTTTAATTTCCCGGGATAAAAAGCATATTATGTGCTATTTCCAGACTATAATCTTTTTTTTTTTTTTTTTAAATCTATCTCTGTGCCAAATTTTATCCAGATCCGTGCAGCCGTTCGGGCGTAATTGAGTAACACACATCCATACATCCACACATCCATACATCCACACATCCATCCAAACTTTCGCCTTTATATATAATTATAATTTTTTTTTTTTTTTTTTTTTTTTTTATTTTTTTTTTTTTTTTTAAATATATATATATCCATATAGCCCTTTCGTTAGTTAAAATTCTGAAATTATAAATTCCTAAATTGACCCTGCCGGGGATCGAACCCGGGACCTCCGCACGTTAAGACAGCAGCGCTCAACACTGCGCCACGGAGGTCGTCAATTTGCGTTGGCGCTGAACACTAAGATGTTCCAAATTCAATAAGTGCGCGGCAAAGATAATTGCGGCGCACTTACGAGTATAAAGAGGATTAAAAACTCATTACTGCCCGCTAAAAGTTTCTTATAGAAAACACCACCTTTGGGCGCACATAAAGGCGAACCAAGTCGTCCTTTTCGAATACATGGGATGAAAATAATTTTTCATTCATTCATTATCTCTGCCTAATTTCATCCAGATCCGTTCAGCCGTTCTGGCGTGAATGAATGAATGAATGAATATTCTTTATTGTACATCAAAGATAATTAATAATTGATTAACAATTGAGTGATTGAGTAACAAACATCCATCCATATATCCAAACTTTCGCATTTATAATATTAGTTCTATACTATAATAAATTTCTTTGCCCACAGAACCCCCGCACGTTGCTACCAAAATTCTTCGGATTATATTGCTACCAGTGCAACAGTAAAAACGTGCGGCTAGTCGCAATGAACAACCTGCTGCCTTCCTCCGTCAAGCTACACCAGAAGTACGATCTCAAAGGATCAACTTATAAGAGGAAGGTAAGATACGGAATAATGTGCCGCCTCCCGTCTTCATTGTAAAACAACATAGGCATCTGAGATGTAACAACATTATTGTTCACTTCAGTAAAAGGCTGTAGGTATGTCGTAACCAGGAATTGCTTTATCAGGACCAAATTTTTTACTGAACACTTTCGTGGAATCAAAATTTGTTAGCCGATTTTATGAAATGCTTGGTTTATTCCTAGATGATACAATTTGGCCTTAAATTTTACAATTTCGTTTATTACCGAACGAGTAAAACTTACAAGGGCAATCGTGGCATAAAGCTCTTTAGGTTTGAATTATTTTAATTTATTTGACTAGTGCTTGGCTGCAATTAGACTTGCTGGCAAGTTGCGATACAGCCTAGGTTATATTATGTTTAAACTCTCGTGATATTTCTAGGCAAGCAAAACGGAAAGACAAAAGAATTCACCGACATACAAAGATCTAGACTTTATGGAACACCACACAGAGGGGATCTTCCTAGAAGCGGACACCTACACCGCGTTAATAAAGACCATGCAAAGGGACTGCAGAGTACTGGAGAGTTTTAAGGTTAGTTTTCTATAGCAAAAGGGAAAGACGAAAGAGTTCACCGACGTAAAAAAAGACCTAGACTTTATGGGGAGGGGATCTTTCTAGAAGCGGGCCCGCGTTAGTAAAGACCATGCAAAGGAACTGCAGAGTGCTGGAGACCTTTAAGGTTTGTTTGGTTTTCTATAGCAAAGGGGAAAGACGAAAGAGTTTACCGACGTAAAAAAAAGACCTAAACTTTATGGGGAGGGGATCTTTCTAGAAGCGGACCCGCGTTAGTAAAGACCATGCAAAGGGACTGCAGAGTGCTGGAGACCTTTAAGGTTTGTTTGGTTTTCTATAGCAAAGGGGAAAGACGAAAGAGTTTACCGACGTAAAAAAAGGACCTAGACTTTATGGGGAGGGGATCTTTCTAGAAGCGGAACCGCGTTAGTAAAGACCATGCAAAGGGACTGCAGAGTGCTGGAGAGCTTTAAGGTATGTTTGGTTTTCTACAGCAGAACGGAAAGGCAAAAGAGTTCAACGATGTAAAAAAAGGTCTAGACTTTATGGGAAGGGGATCTTTCTAGAAGCGGACCCGCGTAAGTAAAGACCATGCAAAGGGACTGCAGAGTGCTGGAGACCTTTATGGTTTGTTTGGTTTTCTATAGCAAAGGGGAAAGACGAAAGAGTTTACCGACGTAAAAAAAGGACCTAGACTTTATGGGGAGGGGATCTTTCTAGAAGCGGAACCGCGTTAGTAAAGACCATGCAAAGGGACTGCAGAGAATGGAGAGCTTTAAGGTTTGTTTGGATTGTTTAGGACATACACCCATTTACACCCACAATGCTTAAATACCTAAGGACTCGGATACAAGGACAGCTTGAAACAGTCAGAATGGACTGCTTCAAGCTGAGACTGCATAGTGAATTACAGTCTTCTACGTACACACATACATGGAACCGCTCGAGCAGTTGCGACTGCTTCGGGCGGTTGGCAGCATTTATCAATGGTATCTTCAAGATGTAGACTATGACTGCTCGAGCGGTCCGTGTATGTTGATCACTGGCTAACTGCTCGAGCAGTACGTGTATGGCTGCACTAAGACCTTTAAGTGTCAGTTTTCACGTACAATAACTGTCATGTAATGGGCTTATGTGTTCCCTAAAAATATAAGAAATGTTGGTGAAAAAGTTGGGTATAACACCCTTATTTGTTCCTTCCATTTTCAGTTTAAACGGATGCTGAGCAAGATTTGTAGAAGCAACTAGCTGATGCCCGCGACTTGACCGCGTTGATTAAGGCTTTCGTTAATTCCGCGGGAACTCTTCAATTATCCGTGATGGAAAATAGCGCATTTCCTTCCCCGGGATACCACCTATCTCTGAATGAAATTTCATCAAAACCGTTAAAAAAGATGGGCCATTAAAACAGACACACTTTCGCATTTATAATATTAGTATGGATTATTACTTAATTTATTGATTTATTCGTTGTGAACACAATATTAACATGCATTCTGCCATTTCTGGCGTACAACATTTAGAATTATTAATATATAACATTTTACATTTAAATTATTTACAAAAATTATTACACTTTTTTTATTAATTACTTACGTGTTAATATTATTTCCACAGATAATGGACTATTCGCTCCTAGTAGGCATCCACAACTTGGACGAAGCCCAAAGAGAAAAGTCTGAGGCCCGAAAAGGCACGGACTCAGGCCAGAGTGACGACGAAGCCGAAGGCGAGCCTAAGAAGAGCGGACTTAACAGGACCAGGTAACTTTCCCTTCTGTTCTTAACTGTCCTATATGTGTAGTAAAATGAGGCCGAGAAAAGGCGGAGGCCCGAAAAGGCACGAACTCAGGCCAGAATGACGACTAAACCAAAGACGAGCATAAAAGAGTGGACTGTAGGGCCAAGTAACCTTTTAACTATAAATATAACTACCGGTTAAACTCACGTGTTTTGTCGGAACTTCAGACACTTTTTTGACACCTTGGGATCCCAACGTCGGAATTCCTCACACTCAATGGCTGGACTGGCGACGTCGCACTGGAAAGCGCAGCGTTGGCAAACCTAGACTGAGACTAGACCTAGACTAGGTGGACGGTTTACATCAAGCGAATATGCGAAAGACTATATGGCAACGGTGTAAGACCGCGGTGTCTAGCAGCCCTCAATAAACCTATGTCCAGCTGTGGACGTCTATCGGTTGACAACGAAAACGACGAATCTTTAAATTAACCTTTATTTTAACGTTTATGATAATAATTTATTCAGGAACTCACGAAAAAATACGATTACTTCTTTATTATCGTGTAAAATTGTTTTTTTTTGTATATATTTACTTTCTTTCTAAATTGGTGACGGTTCTTTGTTTTCTTTAAACCTTTCCAGGAATGAGCAAGGCAAAGAGGATTTTAAGACACAAGTGAAAAGAACACAGTATGGATTATTTTCTTTTATTATTTTTTTCAAATTAATGTCTTGTCCGTACTAAATAATTACTACTTCATCCAAATCTGTTCTCCTAGTATTAAACTCGCGTTTGTTCCATGGCGATAATCGCAATTGTTTTAATTGGCTGAATTTATTCATGACTCTAGAATAAGAATTTAAAAATAGAACTTTGAATCAATGGCAGTGGTGGTTACACAAAACATGGCGGCCATAAAACAGCCGTTTTACTTGTGTGATTTGCTGACTGTGTGGTATTCTTCCCGCGACAATGGAATTTGGTCAATAGCGGAATAGTGTTAACCAATCAGCCCCCCGATTACGTAAGAATTGTCGATCAAACGTTAAAGATTTTCGTCAAAGTAAAATAAACCATGACAGCATTGAATTAGAGCTCAATTTCGTCTGCCCATTCTTATACGTTTAGGTATGTACGATACCCTAGATACGATACGATACGTTTAATATTTGAGGAAAAGTGTCAGCCAATACAAATAATTGCGACTATCGCCTTGATTACATCAAGGTTTGGTGCAAGGGATGGTTGCTTGCGTTATCGTCCCTTCTCTTTCTAACGCACTGAATTAATACATATCTGTCTCTGTCTAATCAAACTACACTTGTCTTGTCTACTAAATCTTAGTGCTGTTAATTTGCATGATAGAAATAGTCTCTAACGAATGGACTTAATAATAATATATGACTAATTGGCCATATAACATCACTATTCCATATTTTTCTTTGAAAATTACTTTATTAAATCCATGCATGGTAAACTGAACACTATTACTAGGTAGTAAGTACTACAGTTGACTAACAATTTTTTTTACTATACAATATTTGCAGTCTAGTATATATGACTTCTCGCTCGCACTTATGACCACTGGTGCTGATTATTCTATACACAGATTCGTAAACTGTACAAAATAGACAGGTCTTAAAGTAGTGCTATCCTTTTCGAACTGTGTCATGCTAGAAGGATGACATACTTACCTGACTTTTTAATTCAATTTGCAATTGAGTTAGCACAAATCACTAATGCATGTTACAAAAGTAGAATTTGTAACCATGAAATACAAGTTTTAATAAGTTTTATAGTATGCCCTCCGGCCAATCAAGTTTCACTATTTTCTTAACACAGACCGATTTTATAGTTTTGAGTCACTATTTTCTTAACGCAGACCATTTATAGTTTTGAGTCACTATTTTCTTAACGCAGACAGATTATAGTTTTGAGTCACTATTTTCTTAACTGGGACCGATTATAGTTTTGAGTCACTATTTTCTTACCGATTATAGTTTTAAAAGTATCAGTGCTTTAGATACTAGATAATATAGCTGGATGTACTTTTAGTGTAGTTTAGGGTAGTTTGGTCTATGTGGCCACATGAATCTTTCAGAAAAATGGTAAAAAATGTGGGTTGGTTTTGGCACGGAAATGTTTGTATGTCCTGTGGGTGTGGTTGTGTGTGTATTGTGTATTTGTGGGTGTGTTTTTTTTACAAAATTCACAAACGTGTGGGAGAAAATGTATAATAGGTAATATGGTACTCGAAATGTATGAAAAACTAGTAAAGTATACCATGACGAGCCAAATTAGGAATTATTGGAGAGAAGCAGGCGTTACTTTGCGGAAGTCCATGACAATGAAAAAACTAGAAGTTGAATTCGCCATAATCCGCCACAGAAGATAAATCTATGTGGTACAGTGCGTATCTTGAAGTGCAGCCCGCGATATTCTCCACACCACATAAATCTTCCAAAATACCCTCAACGTACGTTTCACTTCGATACCGGAGCATCTTCAGGAGATGTTGACTCTACAATGCACGATTGTGAAGTGACGATTCCCGTCGGTAATAATATTCGTTAAAGCCTGCCTACCCGCATTGGAGCAGCGCGGTGGGTCTAAGCTCTAATTCCCTCTCTCCTATGAGAGTGCCCAGCTGTGGGACGTTAATGCCTAATGGGCTGTAGTGGTGGTAGTGGAGCCGGCAATGCTTTGAAGTGAGATATTATAGTATTGTGTGTGTGTGTTTCCAGGTCCATTAACCGCCAGCGGCTGGTCGCGCACTCGACCGCGATGGAGAGCATCCAAGCTGAGAGCGAGCCCATCGACGAGGAGGAGGATGTTCCGTAAGCATTCAAACTGTCAATATACTCAATTTAAATAAATAAATAAATAAACCTGAGGCAACATCGCTTAATGCTAAGCGTCCACTTGCCCTTAGATCGTAGTATTCTTTGTATAGAAAGTCACACAAGTGCGTCCACTGATCCGCACCGTACGGGTCGCTCGAAACTCCTCATCGGCAATGCCGACGCCGATGCTCTGAGAGGCAACTTTTGCGATGCGTGCCGATGACGTCATACGGAATGCCGACCAGGTGGACGCGCTCCGGCGCTCGCTCCGCATCGTCTGTCATTTGCATTTGACGATCGTCCTATCCACACGCATTTCGCACGTCCGCTCACTACGAAAATCCGAATGAAGTGGCGTCGGCAATCCGATTGCGGGTAGTTGCGTCGGCAAATCCGATCGCTGCGGATGAGGTGGACGCATTGTGAAAAATTCATCCGTTTGATGCGATGCGTCCGATGCGTACGATGCGGACAAATGGACGCTTAGCTTAACACTGCGCCAGGGAGGGGTATGAGAGTAAAGGAACAGAGAGTGCACCCGTGTATACACTTGTGCACTATAATATCTCCCGCGCGGATGGCTAATCTCTCTGGAGATAGGCCGCCGTGGCCGAAATTCGGTCGGGAGGACATTATTATTATTATAATTTACTAGCTGACTTCGTCCGCGTGGCTTTTTTTGATTTCCGCGGGAACTCCTTAATTTTCCGGAGTAAAAAGTAGCATATGTCACTCTCCAGGTCCTCAACTATATCCATGCCACAAATCACTTCGATCTGTGGCTGCGTTGCGGCTTGATTGAAGGACAAACCAACAAACAAACACACTTTCGCGCTTATAATATTAGTATGATGATATTACCAGGCCAGGCGGTATTCCAGCCCGGAACGCGCGTGGCGAGCGCCTCCTTCTATTCCTGGGTATAATCGACATCCTGCAGTCTTACCGACTCCGCAAGAAGCTGGAACACACGTGGAAGAGCATGATACACGATGGCGTGAGTAGACACACTGTTTTATAATACCTTTTTAGGCATATTGCGCATTATGAGAAAATGTCTTGTGTCTTATAAGTTATATCTTATATTTTGTACTAGCTGATGCCCGCGACTTCGTCCGCGTGGTTTTAAGTTTTTTTATTCCCTCGGGAACCACTTAATTTTCCGGGATACAAAGTAGCCTATGTGCTATTCCGGACTATAATCTATCTCTGTGCCAAATTTCATCCAGATCCGTTCAGCCGTTGGAGCGTAATTAAGTAGGTAACAAACATCCATACATCCATCCAAACTTTCGCATTTATAATATTTATATATTTGATGAGCGTATCTGATAAGACACAAGAAAAAATATCTTGTAATATGTATGGTCTCATACAACAACCACTGCGAATGAACTTCTTATAATATTGGATAGAAGCAGGCGTTACGGACGCGGAAGTTTGCGGAAATCCATGATAATGAAGAAACTAGAAGTTTAATTCGCTATAATCGCTAATAGGTAAATCTATGTGGTACAGTGTGTATCCCGCACTTATAGCCCGCGATATTCACCACACCACAAAAATATTCTCAACGTACGTTTCACTCCGATACCGGAGCATCTTCAGATGTTGACTGGACATTGCACGATTGTAGTGACGATCATGTCGAAAATTCCGGCTTTTATACCTTTTTGGCATGACTCAAACTATAGCCCCGCCCTGTCCCCTATATACATATACATTTACATTATGTGATGGTACGGAACCTTATGCACGAGTCTAACTTGTACTTGGCCAGTTTTTTATTATTTTTTTATTCAGCTCATATTTTTAAAGCTTCGCTTGCGATTTGGGTATCAAAATTAGCGTCTCCACTAAAATCATATTACGGCACTTGTAGCATAATTAACTATTACTTTCCAGGACACGGTGTCTGTACATCGGCCGAACTTCTACGCGCAAAGGTTCTTAGACTTCATGGGAAAAACTGTATTCAAGAAGATACCTTCGTGTAAGTGTATATTAGTTTTATTTTTGAATAACTTGACTAGCTGGAGCTAGGCGAGTTAGACAAACAAACAAACACTTTCGCATTTTTATTATTAAAGATGTCTTTAGATTTATCCTTTAGTTACGGACTGGAGTGTAATCGAGGCGCAGTTTCGCTTTTGATAACAACTTAAACTGAGTTTTATTTACTGTTACATATGGTTGAAATTGGTATGGTGATTACAAAAAAAAATTGTAAAAACATAGTAAATAAAGTTTAGTCTATGCTGTTATTTAAAACAATCCAAAAATTCGAAACATCAAAATGTTGCAGCAGTATTTACTTAGTTCTATTCTATTTCACTGGTTAAAGAGCGAATGCGAATTCGCGTATGATTAGTTGCGGCCTGAAATGTTTACCAGTTTTCAAATTAGGTTATTTTTAACGCTGCGTGCAATAAGGTCTTAAACGCCCTATCAAGGTTTTTATTTCGTTACAACAGTTTTCAAGAATCGCATCTATTTTAATAAAAGTATTAAGTAATGACGTTTTATAACAAAACTCATTTCCTAATTTCCAGTTCGACACATTACCATCATTGCACATTGTCAAAGTGACATTTATAAATAAACTAGCATTTTCCCCGGCTTCGCTCACGTTAGGTTCACATTTTAAAAATTATTTCTTACTGGATGTCTACGTTATAATATCTACCTATCTGTATGCTCAATTTTAGCCCGATTCATCTAGTGGTTTGAGCTGTGCGTTGAAAGATCAGTCAGTCACCTTTTCCTTTTATATATGTACGGGAGCAGGTGATGTGGCTCGACTGTAACAATAGGATGATCATCCTCCGAGCGGATGTTGTGCTCGGGGACCACTGGTCCAACCGTTCATCTTTGGGGGTCGTATATATAGCGTAATTCAGAGAAAACTTCGTAAGCGTGAGTTGGGCTCTTCGTTTTCGCGTGCATCGTACTAGTAATGCCATCTATTGGATTATGTGCGGACTGCGAAAACCGCCACATATACATATTTAGATCTATGATTGATGACATACTGCAGCGACAGATGCTTGTTAAAAAATCTATGGACTAGATAAGTCTAATTAAATCACATATCGACCTTCTGACACAGATTTATTATGTATCTTAAAGTGGTAAACATTTTCAGACCGCGACTGTACAGTCAAACGATTGATTGGCTGATACATAAAATACGTCATTGGGACCCACGCCTTGTATAGTGCGACAAACTTACCTGATCCGGTGATCGCGTCGCTAGTAGATATAAAAATAATAACAAAAACTATTAAAAATTAGTTAACAAAAACTATTAAAAATTAGTTCCAATTTTGGCCACCGGGCCAGATAAGTATGATGGACTATATGTTGTCTCAGCCGACAAAAATATTGCATATGAAGGGTACAAGGGAACGAAATGTCGATGAAGAGATATTTATTGGAATATTAAAAAAAATCAAAGTAATTTTTTAATAATTTATTTAAACATTAATCTTAATACTAAATTGGAAAGGCGTATAAGCGTTACTAATTACTATTTTGTAAACCTATCACTAACCTAAATTTAACTCATTTATTTTTTTAACTCATCAATAAAATTATCAATATGGCAATAACCTTTCTATCCCTGTACTCTTCATATGTTTAAGATTTAAAATAGCTAATGATTTTCTAGGGACATTTGAAGGACTTCTTTCTAAACTGATCTCTTCCATTTTTATCAAATCTTATCTCACTCATTTATATTTACGTACATTATGATGTAGATTATTACTTATCTATTTGTATAGCTATCCCCCAACATATGGTAACATACGAGACAACTTTGAAGTTGAAAATGATCATTACCGCACGAGTGCTGTAATAGTCTACTTTACGATGTTGACGACCAAAATACTCAATTCTGTACTAATTTATTTGCGTTTTTTGCATTTTGCAACCTCAATGTTGTTTCGTACAGTACACTTTTTGATAAAAAATAATTGTATCATTATATTTGTACTGTATATAATATTTAAAAGGTGTTTTAAAATCGGTCCCAAGACGAAGTTAAAACTAATATGAAAGTTTGTTTACTTTTTATTCAGGAGGTAAACCTTAAGATTTTCATCTAAAATTCAAAATTAAGCAATCAACAATTCGGCAAATTTCGTTTTAATTTATTAAGTGAATAAATTTTAAAGATTTTTTTGGTTGAAACATTTTAAGTAAAATAAGTCTTAGTACCAGTTTTCATTTACATGATATTATAAAATCTGCTACTTTTTATAACATGTTGTAGATTTATATAACTCATTGTTCATTATTATGAATCATTCATGTACATATTTTATAATTTTTAATTACATTATATTCTAAAATTAGGAAAAAATACACAAAAGTGGGTTGTTATATTTTACTTAAAAACGATTTTACTATTATTTTATTTGCTAATAATTGATTGAGTGGTAAATTTAAGCACTAAATGTAATATAAAAGCATATAAAATTGTTGATCAGTGGACCTACCGGAGATCAAAGGCAACCACCGCAAGTTCAGAACCCTCGTCACCAGCTACATAGGTATTGTTGTGTGTGTTGTTAAACGGGGCGGGTGTTGGTGGATTTATCATTTACAACAATTAAATATGACCACAATTATCATTTACAACAATTACATTTGACGGCGAGAGATTTTAATTAAATTTGAAAGAGTAATCTTGATCATTTACATTTTACTACATAATATAAAAACAAACGAGTAATCTTGAGCGCGAAATCAACTAAGTAATATGAATCGTTTTTGCTCAATGTGTCTGATACGAACGGGTAAAACATGATACGATTATGCCCTTTAGGTCCGTGTTTCCTGCCACATAGGCAAGAGTGAATAGGCATCTTCTAGGCAAGCACGTTCCAACCTAGAAGTCATCATTGATTTTGCACTAAGCATGACTGTCGTCAAGCGCAAGCCTATCTCGCAATAAAAAATTAAATCATATAATTTCAAGGCGAGAGTGAATCCTAGTGATCTAAACTAGACATTGCTTTCCTATCTACTAGTCGTGATTGTAGTGTAGCGCAAGCTTAAATTTGGCCTAGCTTAATTAAAATAGAATAAAATTTCGGTTTCGTTTCTATTTTATGAATAGTTGTATGCATTTTTCTATTAATCTAAGCTCAAATTATAGATATAATTTGGTACAATTATAATGCAGAATGTGAGATTTCAGATGAGACGCTTTTAACTTGTTTGCATAGAAAATATTAAAGTTTATAAAATTATTTTTTAAAAGCAAAATTTGATTTTTAATCTTTTAAAATTTATTAAGTAATTTGAAATAGTCAAGTGAATCTACCGAAAAGAACCAGAAAGAAAATTATTAAAGTTTTTCATAGATATTACAGGTAATGCTATGTGAAATAGTTTATAAGATCTATTGCACAAAATATTATAATGCGCTTAGGATAATACCAATACACCAACACCTAAACCTATTTTGAGTAGGCATTCACTTTAATGGTGAATGTTAAGTTTTTATTAACCACAATTAATTAAAATAATATCAATTTAGAGATTTCGTTACAAATGCAATCTTAATATTTCTTTTTTACGAATTAGGCATGTATTAAAATTAATAATTTTACGTTGATTTCGATTTTTGTTCGCATGACCATGGCATTTATTTTCAAACGTGAAAGTCATGCACGTCCCCTAATATTGATAAGGAAATGATTTCTTACGAAAATAATGTCTGTTTTCCCTTTTTTTCACAAATTGTCCGAAATTGGATTCTGGCGCGCGTCCTTGGAGGTTTGAGTAAGTCGTCAAACTTGCGATTTTGCGTCGAATGAAGCATGTTTTGTACATTTATTGTGACGTCGTGTTTCTAGTTCCAACTGAAATTGTTATAATCCGATGAATAAACTAAAAGTACTCGAAACAAAAACATACACAATATCATAAATAAAATAAAATTTAATCTAAAATTTTGTTTTATCCTCCTGCATGGCAATATATTAAATTTATGAATTAGTATGCCTGTCGCGAGGCCAAAGTATTTGACAGATCTATCTTATAATTTGAGCATGGTCAATAATTTTGTGACTTAAATTTAAAGCCTTATTTTCATTAATAGAGTACATACTACTCGTTTTCAAAACTACAAAATTCTAACATGAGTTTTTTGTCCAGATAAATTCTGTTGACATTGTCGCCACTAAAAGGATGTTCTTTAAATTAAATTTAGTTCTTTCCCTTTCGGCAGGGAATATTATGAAAGGGTTTGCAATATTTTTAATGCTTTCATTTAAGTTTAGTTTAGAGATTGTGCACTACAGAATCAGCCCCATTGTATAACCCATAACGCCATAACGTCGAAGAAATTTTACTTATACAAGCTACATGCAGTAAATATTTCTTCTTGTTTCATATATGCATGTTCGAATTATAATTAAGTTATGGCGTTTCTAAGTTACCTCACGTGAAATATTCATTATTGGAATAATATTATTTACATTTTATTTCATGGCATCAAATACTAGAATCGGCAACCTTACTTCATGTATTATAACAATTTCATAGATTTTATGTGATATTTAGTTCCTCCGTCGTTTACGAAACTAGACCCTGGCATATCACATTCAGAAATATGTTTAAAAGCATAAAGGTTTTAATTTTGTGAAAATTAATCAGTTACTGTTTATTTCTGTGAATGCAGATTTCTGTTATAAATTTTAAATCCTTTATCATTATTATGTGCCCCCGTAGTTAGTATTGCTACCTTTAAATGTAGTTTTCATCTCAGGATTTTCATAAAGCCTTTTTTCTAAATGGTTGCTAGTTTTTGGAAAATGCTGTTTATAAAAGTCGCGCACATCTTGAGGGAGACTTTTTTTCGGCAACAAAACTAATATTAAATAACAATATTGAATTTGTCTGTTAGATTTTGAATCATGCTGTATTTTGTGTGGCGTCATAAATTACTTTTTGCGATTTTGTAAATGTTAAAAATTTCAGCTAGCATCGGCAAGTTCATAAAAATTAAACTTTTAAGATTATTTCAAAATTGTGAATAGATTCAGATGCAGTACCAGCAAATTTTTTCAATGCTGGCCTTTTTCTACCCTCTGGCATGATTTTCATCGATTTTTTCTTTCTTTCTTATCTATTTTTATTTTTCTTTAGCATAAGACATGTTATTTTGCGTTAATGATAAGCACAGTTATATTTTAATTTAATGCTTTTTTACAGAGCTTTTTTTATATTTCAAATACATTTTGTTGAATTTTTATCTTACAAAGTATTATTGTGGTTTAACTAATTCATTATTACTATACTCAGCCAAAGTGGTCTCACTCCAAAAAACTTAATCCAAATATTTTGTCTTTTATTACTGAAATATAAGCTGGTCGGGCCACGAGTTTATAATTTTTGTAAAACATTTTTATCTAGACGGCAATCATCTAAATTATTTTTAAGATTTTAACTACTTAAGTATAATAGTATCAAATTTATTTTCTCTTACTTTTCCACATTTTGTGTTACCAAAACCACAATAATACTTAGCTGTCCGGAATGAAAGCGGTTTAAGTAAAAAAATCATTATTTTCCAGCACTGAAACACTCGCCGTCGAAAAGAAAGAGCATCCCGAAGCCGTCAAGGCCGCAGGAAGAAATCGATACTACAGGTATGAAATATATATTCTTTTTTATACCAAAAAGTGTATTTTTATAACAAAAAACTAACATGTTAGCCCTCTACCATCTTTGACGGTATCATCACTTACCATCAGGTGAGATCGCAGTCAAGGGCTAACTTGCAGTGGATAAAAAAAACTACAATGTCTTTATGAAAAATTGAAAAAACGTACTTAGGGACTTTTTGCATGTCGATATTTAATATTTATATTTTGCATGATTAATTAACCGATTATTTTTCTTTTAAGTATTATAATATGTATAAAAATACACTTAAAAAGTATATTAGTAATTATAGTATTTTTTTAACATATAGTAGCTAGGACTCCCTTATTTCCTAACAAGCGAATGTGGTCTTATATTTTTTTTGGTACCTATCATAGATAATATTATTATTATATTATACATTTCAGTTTATTTTTTATCCCCATCCCTCTATCCTATCCGGTGTTTGTTATCCCTTTTAGCTGTTGTGCGTTTTGTCGTATTTTTTTATTTAAAAAAAATGTGTTGGTTTAACTTAGTATTCAAAAACTGACAGTCCATTGGCTGTGTTTTACTTTTATAATTAAAAAAAAATTTTTGAAAAAAAAAAAGAATTTGTTTCCTGTGCTAACGGTGTTCAGTTACCCGGCATAAGGACAGACAACCGGGGGTGACAAAATAAACTGAAATGTACCACAATGTATCCCGAAATTATAACAGACGATTTTACATACAGGCGGGAAAGTCATCGGTCGACCCATAAGGGATTACAACCCAGACTACTTGAGACAGGCTAGAATGTCGCCTAGGTCTTCAATAAGATCTAGCATGAGCGACTTTACCGATACGACGATATCCACATGGAATCAAAGGCATCCGCCGATACCGACTGAATACCCTTCAGTGTTATCCGATAGATTGAAAATTGTAGACAGAGATAGACTGCCGTTCCAAAGACGAATAGACTTTGATACGTCGAATCTTAATTCAAGAGAACCGGGCCCGTCTTATGCTGATAATGTATATAGATCATCCGTACACGATCGTATGGAATCCCTATCTGATCAATTAACTAAAGTACTAAGTACGGGAGCGGGTAGTTCACATATTAACGGCAGTCTAGCTGACAGTGGTATACAGACCGACAATACAAGTACTAGCGTACCACAGATATATATAGCGGACGCGCACACTATCACCCCGGTTGTCAAAATCCTTAAAGACGCCGCAGTCGATACAAGGAACGACAATAACTTACAAGACATACCATTTATCGATGACGATGAAGAGAAATCTTGGAAACGACCGACTAACCTCGAGAAACATAAGAGTATGTCTAACATCCCCGAAAGAATTGACGAAGTCAGTTCTAAAGAGCATTCCAACGAAAGGCTATCGAGTAGCTTAAACAGAGCGAAATCTCCGACCTTTGTAGAGAAATTTAAGAAATTCTTTATGGATATCGGTTTAGTGAAAGCCGATAGCACACCCAATACTATTGACAATACTCGTGATGCTAACACTCTACCGAAATCTTTAAACTCCAGCTATAGAACTAGAAGCGTTACACCCACGATTAGCGAAAACAGAGAAGCCTCGACGTTACCCAAAGACATGCGATTCCGTAAAGTCAGATCTACCCAAACTGTTTATATAAAACCTGAATCTCCTGTAAGAATACGTAGCGCTAACGATATCGAGTTGAAAAAACACGTTTCTGTCGTCCAATTGAACGGCGATGAGTACATTGAGGATTCGGCATCTGAAACTGTTATGAAAGAAATCGTTTACGTACCTAGTTTGGAAAACGCGGCGATTTATCAAGGGACAGACAGCGGGAGTACTATAATTTTCGTGCCGCCGGCGGACTGAAGCTTAGTTTTAAAAGGGTATATGGGCATTAAGATTGCGGTAAAAGCTATTCGCTTCGCTTGAGCGGTGTTCTAGAGATGTTATTTTATTTTTGTTAAGTCAAGTCTGATTGGAATGGGAACTTCGTGCTTTAAGATTTCTTTACTAAACTTTTTTGGACCTGAGATTGTCAATAATTTTTTAGTTACATTTGATAATTGAAAACTTTTACAAATAATATGAGCAAATATTTTAGCACTACCCTCGGTTAGTTATTTCTATGCAATCAGACTAAATTAAAAAAAATGTATGTCAGATAGATACTCACAGATTTAAAGAAAAGTGTCGTAAACTTCTTATTTCTTTCTTCTTACAATCTCCCCTAATCAGAGTTGACTTACATTACTTAATTCTACATACTGGAATTGTAACATACCCAGATAAATTATTATGCATCAACCTGATATGTCATACCTAATACATCCTGTTTTACTTTAGTAAAAAGTCATTTATTTTGTATGGAAATTATCTTCATTTTCATAAATGAAATATCTTTTTGCTGTGGCACTAAATTTTGTGTATGACAATTTATTTTGCATATTGGTATAAAAATTATATTGACTGATTATGTATGCGGTTCTTTTATGAGAATTTAAGCAGTACCTGGTAGTTCTTTATGTATTTGTTCTCACTTGTGTTGACACATACAAATCATGAATATAAATGTCCAAAAGGTAGAAAATATATCCAGCCCAGCATAGCGATGGAGTTGTTGCCTTGGATGAAACAAACACGGGATAGGAAACGTTAGAAAAATTTATGAAATCATGTTCGACTAACTTTTACGGGGCGAGGGGAGAGTGCCTTGTCATTTTTATTAATTATTAATTATTGACACTAGTGCATGAAAAAGTCGACCACTATGACAATACAATATCATAATTGATGGCGAAACTGCCCAGCTCGCGGGAAGAGGGGTAAGGCGAATATGGCCGATATCACACGTCCCGTGGTTAATTCGTCCAAGGTTGTTGCCAATGCCTGTAAGTATATATTTTTTTTGCTAAGATATATATTACATATAAAGTAAATAAGTCGCCTGTCGCAGAAACGTCGTAAAACGTTTTCTCAGCGAACTAACAATAAAATCATGAGAAGTGAAAAATTAAACTGGTCGCACTGAGTTTTTTGGACTTTTTTTGTTTATCTATTTTTCTGGATTGTCAATTATCGTCGTCTCGTTAGGCTGGGCTGGGCATTGTTAAATGCGGTCGAAATAATTCTATGATTATTTTAAATTAATTTATTTAAAACAATATCGAAATATAGCGGTAGAAATGTGTGATTATTATTTATTTATTGTAATTATTTAGCATCGTTGATTTAAGTATACGTAATTGTATACAAATTAAATAAACCAGTGATGTGTGTAGAACATTCCTAAATAATTTTAGTATAACATTATTAATAAATTTAATTTGAATGTATTTAAACTTGGTTTGTAATATACAGTGTGTTTTATTTTGTATTGGCCATACGAAAGTTAAGATTATATTTTTTCAAGATTTGTCATATAATTTTTGCTTGAATGATTTGTCAGAATACAAAACAAAAAAATATGTTCACACACCAAGTCCTATCCATTAATGTCTTAAAATAAAACAGACTGTATTATTAAAAGTAAAGGCATAGTAAAAATATTACAAAAAAGTATTGAATCTGTCACAAAACACAAAAACATTTAAATTTTGTTGTACCTACATACCTTACCTATTAATTATTTTTCAGATTTATAAGTTAGGTCAATTTAGCACTTGAAACGCCTTCGAATAAATTTGAAAGGTCTAACATTTGGTTTTGTTGGTGTTACTCTGTGATTTTGTATATGGAACTAGAGCTTTTAGAAATATTCTCTTGGGACGCCGTTCCTAAAATAAAAATCGTCCCAACCGATGGATGTCCACTGCTGGACATAGATCTGTTCGGGACTTCTGACGCTATGGTCTTATTCATCGGTTCCCTGCGAATAAAGCAAAAACATAATTTAACATTTAACGCTAACTTTAGTGGGCGAACCTCATTATTTTGTTTGTAAATATGATTGGCATTTTTTACTTAAATATTTAAAACAAATAGACGATAAATAGCCTAGTATACATTGGCCCTACGCGCTCGGCCAAAGTGTTCAGCAAACGAGGGCGGCTTGGCGTATAGTTTGCGAATAGGGATGATGACAACTCAATCAAATCCGCAACTCTTATCAAACTTAAAAATGCACTTCTAGTATGGAAGTTGTGTGAAATTCACAGTTGTGACGTCATAAAATTTCAACGCACTTTTTTCTTTAATCTATATTTTAAAATGGTTATCAAACTTAAAACTAACCGAGAATGTGATTTTTAGGTCTTTTGGAAGACACTCTATTTACTAATCAGTTAGAAATCATTAATTTTTGATATAGTCATCATCCCTATTCGGCCACCGCTGACAAGCTTACCGGCTTTTGTGGAAACCACTTTTGCCGACACTCTGTCAATGTGTTCTTGTAATATTTAAAAAAAAATTGCCTACGTTGTCTGAGGTGACAATATAAATAATTGTATAATGGTTACCTCCTATGTATAATATTATGTTTTAATTCTATTTTAATTTATTCAAATATACATTAAACAATGTGCCTTCACAACACTAAAGTAATTTTCACTCATTATTTATTTATTTTATTATACAAAACATAAAAATCAATAAAAGATATAATAGTTACAAGTTGATAAAAAGACAATATACAAAAAATGTATGATAACACTGTATTCATAAATAATGTTTTTATATACATAAGCGTAATTGGGTTTTAAAAGGAGAGAAGCAAAGGAAAACGAGAAAAATTGTAAGTTTCTTTTTTTATAATTAAAACTGACACTTCAAAACCCCCTGACAAAAAAAGCGACACGTATCCATTCTCCAAACCTCGTTTCACCTTCTATCTTAGCGGATGTGTTGTTTATGGTTATTTATGTTTCTTTTGGTTCTCAACTTTCTGTTTCATAGACTTCATAGTTCCTTAGTCGTTGATCAGTCATGTGGCGCTAGTATCATTTTAAACTTTAGCTTATGTTAGCGATAGAGTTCGCGCCAGAAGTTTTTTGATACAACTTAGTAATGTACCTACATGTAGCATTTCGTTACCGATGATTTCGTCGATGATGCAGTCTAAAATGACTGCATCATCACTTACCATCAGGTGAGATCGCAGTCAAGGGCTAACTTGTAGTGAAGTAAAAAAAAAAGTGTGTGTGTATGTACGCACGCAAGAAGTTATACTGTTTGATAGCTTGACTAACTAACTTCAGGGTGTCGAATTTAAGTCTCGGTGTGCGCGCGCACATCGTTAAAATTCTTCCCTAACGCGACAAAAAAAGTATAACTTCAAAAACATTTCAAACCCAAGCTGTAAGTTTCTTGGGTCAAACCTAAACCCAAGTTTCTTGGTAAAAACATAAATATTATAAGTCTATGGTATTGACCCGTGAAATAGTAACAGACTGACAGTCTGGTAGTCATACAGACACACTTTTGCATTTATAATATTTGTAAGGATGTATTTCTTTGCGCTAAATCTGCTAACCTAATAACGCCTATGTATTTAATATAACTATACTGCAATGATCACAAAATAATGTTACAAACATATAAAATGAAATTATGGAATAAATGAGATTTTATACAAAGTTATTGTTTTATTTATTTTATAGCCTTTAATTTTAATAAACAAATACTTGTTTAGGCTTAGAATTACGTCTTGAATAGCAACAACCTTTTATAGAATAGAGCCAGTTTGTGCATTCGGCTGATCGTCAGTAATTACGTAGTAAGATGGAAATGCGCTTATCTGTACAAAAGGCTAATCAATCCAGTTTTGTCATAGTACAGAAAATATTTTGTTACTGGCTTGTACTTTGAATATCTTATTTTTAACCTGTAACACAGAATATATAACAGAACCTACATTATAATTTTTAAATGTTTTATACAAAAACACATCTAATAGATACTATTATGCAAATCATATGTACATTTCTGGTAACTAATGTGTAAATAAATTGCACGCATTCAATCGGATAGGGGCTACAACGTCAAGTGGCGTCGCCGTGAAAGCAGGTGAGACTGACAGTAGTTATAATAGATATACACTGATTATACAGTCTATAAATACTTGTAAATGTGTTTACTTATTTTTTTTTTCTGGAAACTATTAGTTGCTTAAAAAATAGAACAAACTGGATATTACAGCACTGCCTATAATATAGATTCGTATGTATGGATTTATGCCGTTTATTGCATTATATTATACATACAATACATACTATTATAAATGCTATATATAGGTTTTTGCTTCGAACAATATCTTTGAAAAGCTCATGATTAAACTCTTGTAAGTATAATGAGTAATTCATAAAGTAATCTTATTGTCATAATTCTGTTCTTTTCATGCTGCTATTGACCTATTGGATCTATATTACTATTGGGTATACCACTTTACTTTAAACCTCTCTTCCTTATGAATCTGCATGCTATATTTTTATACTATAAAATATTCACTCTAATTCTAACAATGCACCAATATTAAATACGATACATTGGCGGTCAAGCTCAATACAAAAAATATAAATATAAACATGCTATTTTTGACATGTAAACCGTCTACGTATCGCCAAACGTGACTACGTAACTACGCTTCCAATTGAAAAAACACTCAAAACTTTTGTTACTCCGTGCATTTAATTAATTCTCCTTCCGGTGCCAATATTACAATACTATTTACGTGATGTTTATTTTATTTATACTGTGTATATTTTAATTATTTATTATAAAATTAATCTATACCAATTTCTCGAGTTTTTCTACACCCTGTAGTGTCACTAACCGATGTAACAGCTCAAATAACGCCCACGTCAGTAACTTCGCCGGTTTCTACAGCCGCTAAAATAGCGCCAGCATTCGCGAAGATGGCTACATCGGAACCAGATGTAGCGTTTCCAGCTGTCCTCAAAGGCTGTCAAAAACAGAGGGTTCCGCCGCCGGTCCCACCACGTGGTTCTCCTAAAACTAAACGTGGTGTCTCTCAAGTTAGCCTTGAGACCAAAGGTGAATATCAAAACTTGCACTTATCCGTTAACGAATTACCAGTGCATACTCCTATCACGAGTAGTGATGACGATTTTGGTTACTATGGGCATGATATGAACTTTAGAAAACCCGCATGCCGTCCTGCACCTTCCATATCCGATCATTCACTTAAAATTACTAAACTACAAGCGTCTAACTCTTTCTTGGGCTACGCAGACGAAGGAGAGAGTATCACACAAAGGAATAATTCAGGAAAAGATTTAATAGCACAGTCTACTATGATGGCCAAGTTTAATATTGATAATGCTGTAAGAGAACATCTGGATACAGGAGATTATGATGATGCATCATTCACTGATTCGAGTGACGATGAAGTTATCATTGTTCATGAAATGGTTGAAGGCAATAAAGTTATTATTGATACGCTAGACCCTAAAACCAAGCACCTTCTGAGCAAACTGACACCTATTGAAACCGTTTCGGAGACCCATTCGTATACAAATGAATCGCCTAAAACGAGTCTTGGACAGAAAATGAAATCCAGTTTGATGTCAGGAATTAACACGTTGAAAAAGATACCAACAGTGAACCGAGATATGAATCTAGAATCAGAAGTGGATGAGAATCAAAAGCGAAATCAAATAGTTGAGAAGAATAAGCGTCGTTTAATGTATGGTCTGTCGAAAAAATTCAATTTTAGCCAGTCCAAGAAGGATAAAAACCGTGAAGACGCTCGCACGAAGATTAAACCAAAGATTGAAATCAAAACGTATACAGAAGAACATTCAAGAGACAATGTTAATAAAGATGAAGTGGTTTGCCATAAGAAAGCCAAGACCAAAATTGATATGTTCCAAAAGCATATATTAAAAATACAAGCTGAAGATAGTTGCTCTGTAACGTCTTCACGAGATAGTGTTCTATCGACAGCTGAAAGTCGAGATTTGTTCAAAGAAACTAAGAAAGTTTTCGAACCAGAACCACCGAGGCCAGCTCCTACTGTAAATAAGAGACCAAATTATAATAAAAAACGAAGGGCTCCTGAACCAATGCCATTGAAAACTAAACCAGGCAATGTTCACGATAAAATTAGGAAGTTCTCTGTGACTATCGTACCTGAACCCAATCCACCTAAAATCGAGCCCATAAAAATACAGAATAAAAACAACGAAGAAAGACAAAAACCAGGTGTCATAAAGTTACACGATAATATAATATATTATGATATGAGAAAGGAATTTGAAGAAGTCGTTTAAATTTCATATTAACTTGTACAGATAATCCAAGAAATTTAGGCTGAATTGTTTGTTTTTGAAACCGAATTGGAAAAAGATTATAAAGCATGTTTTTTTCTAAAATACAGTCTCTTTTGTATTCGGTAGTTTTATTGTTATTTGACTATGTAGTTTTTGTGTGATTTGCATTTTTATAGCTTGCTCTAACAGTTTTGTATGTTTCATGTTTGTAATGTTATATTTCATTAAATCATTTGAGTCATTCTCATCTACTTTTAATTCTTCACGTTTTATTTGTGTCCAATCATCGTTGGCATGCTCACGTTCATCAATTATTATAATAGTTGTTTATATTTGAAATTTGTTCTTTACTATTAATCCATATATATTAAGACGATAGAAAATCTTCTGTTCGTCATTTAATACCTCCAAAATATCTTAAAATGTTTATCATCTAATCAAACATTCTAGTACCACCATGGAACTAGGAATTATGTAAGAATTGTCGATCAAACGTAATGGTTCAGCGTCAAAGTAATATAAACCATAACTGCATTGAATTAGAGCTCAATTTCATGTATCCATTCTTATACGTTAGAGTATCGTTCATACCTAAACGTATAAGAATGGGTACCTATACGAAATTGAGCTCTAATTTAATGCTGTTATGGCTTATTTACTTTGCCGCAGAACTTTAACGATTTCATCGGGCATTCTTACATGATTGGGGGGGTACCACTATTTACGCATATTGACTCTACTAGTTGTTGCCTTCTACATTTTTTCATGTAACACCTTTGACTCTAGCGCACGTTTATGTTTTGGCCTAATACCTATATTAGGTATGTTGTTATCAAGCACGATTTAGAAACTTTTCTGTATCGTATGTAACTTTAGCAAAATTTGTAATCATAATTCATGCATAGTATCGTCAAGTAACTTTTCAACTTGGTCTTAGCGCCTATAAAGTCTTAGTCATAGCTCTAAATGTTCATAATTAAAGCAAGCATTTAGTGACACCTTTTTGTATTTTGAAAAACACATCCACCATCTTAAAAAAGTCTCGAATCTCTTTAATTCGACTCTACTTCTTTAGTATCACTCCTTTGTTCATTATACTTGTATTAAATGTCGTTGTATAACTCTGCACGGTTTATAATCTTGTATTCATCTTTTTTAACTTTACTAGCACCTATCTTAGGTTGCATTTCCTTAGTGCCTGCCCGTATAAGCTCATCATCAAAGCTAGCACTCTTGTAACGCTAGTTGTTTATAGCTGGTGCGCCTCAATCCTGTTGTTCGACGCCGCCGCCGCCGTTCGAAGAGTCCCTACCACCGAGGACCAGTCGCACCAACTCTTCTTCAACGACCTCTTCAAGTGCTTCTGGGAGGAGAAGAGGAGCGTCCAGTGCTGCGAGTGTCATGACAACGTCGTCGGCTTCGTCGCTGGCGTTGACACCTGCCGCGCTTAGTAGTGCAAGGAGTAATGAGGCCAGGTAAGCCGTAGACGCCAGGATTTTGATGAAATTTGGTATAGAGGTAGGTTACATCCCGGGGAAGGACATACGTTTTATTCCGGAAAATTAAGGAGCTCCCGCGGGAACTAAAAAATAACCTAAACCACGCGGACGAATCGCGGGCATCATCTAGTATATGGAAAAAGTAGCGCTCGCTGCGCTTTAATTTATTTCGTTGACTCGTGAATGTAAGCATTATTTATTACATTCACTGTGCTCATAGTATGATGATTTCTATTTATGAAAATATTTTTATAACTCGTTAATTTTGCTAAAATTTGCAACAATACTTTCATACGTTAATCGTGTAATCGGTGCCTTATAACTCAAATTAAATTTCCAGTGTGTGTTGGACGCCCCCCGCGTCAGTGGAAGGGTCGACGCCGACGTGGACGGAAGGCACCCCCAGTTTCACGGAATCGAGCAGTAGTGAACAAGGTAATAAACAACTTACTATGTAGCTAGTGCGCTAAGTAGATAATTAATGTCGGGGCGCAAAGGAGTTCGAATATTTTGGCCTACCTACCGTGCCGCCATTTTTAGGGTTCCGTACTTAAGCTTAAAACACACAGGGAGCGGGCGCGGGCCGCGTCGGGTGCGCAGCGGGTTGAATTCCTTGTATTAATACGGACGGCATCACACAGAACGCGGCCGCGGGTCGGGCGCGTGGCGGGTGACGCTGTGTGATGTCGTCCATACAAATACAAGGAATTCAACAGCTGCGCACCCGACCCGACCCGCGCCCGCTTCCTGTGTGTTTTGCGCTTTAGCATTGCTGGAGCGAGTCAAATCCATGCTCTTTTATCATTTATATAATCTTCAACAGTATAATAAGCTTTTTTCAGGAGCATACTTTTAATGGATTTCTTAAACTTGTGTAAAGGCAAGTTTAAAATAGGTTGTGGAATTTTGTTATAGAATAGAACGCTCATTCCCACGGACGACCTTAGGACTTTCTTCAGACGGATGATGACGTTGAATGTCTTTAATTTTTCAGGTTATCCCCTAACACCGTGTCGCGGTGCAACCCCTAGCTCGGGCAGACGCTCCCCTCGCCCCGCGCCCCCACCCAGAGCCACCCCTATCAACTGCCTCACTACCGAAGTGGTAAGTCAACTGACTGACTAACAACTCGGTATAGTTAGTTCAACCCACGAAAGCGCGCCCTACTCTTAGGTATTTATTATGATGGTGCCATTTACTATGCAGTACCTTTGAACGTAAAAAATTGTTTTATAAAAACCGACTTCCAAAGTAAGACTTGTAAAGTAAAATAAGTCTTAAATTATTAAAAAAAAACTTTTTTATCCATACTAATATTATAAATGCGAAAGTGTGTGTCTGTCTGCTGTGCTTTAACGGCCCATCTGTTCAACCGATTTTGATGATATTTGGTTTAGGGATAGTTTGTTTCCCGGGAAAGGAATGGGGCGTAAAAGCGTGGAGCGCGTCTTTGTGGATTGAACTATCCGTACTCTATCTAGCTTCAATTAACAGCATTAACTAAACTGCATCATATACAATACACTGCTTTCGCAAATGCCGGTCGGAAATCAATTTAAACTAGAATATAAATAAATATAATATGTATTTTAATAAAAATTTAAGGGTGAAGGCACATTGCTGTAAAGCGTTTCTAAGCGTAGCATATTTTAGCGCTACCTAAACTGCATCATACATACAGGAGTAAGGGGACCGCTACCGAAAACAAAGATAGTACTGGTGATTAGCGATAAGAATATTGCCAAAAAAAACGCGAAAACACAATAGTTTTTGTATGTTTGAGTAGTACTACGTTTTCGGTAGAGTTCCCTTTGCCCCTTGTATACAATACACTGCTTTTGCTTAAACTGATTTTCAACCGGTTTCACACTAACTATAACCGCTTTTACACAACTGGTATAAGGTAGTATTTATTTACTTACACATGACCCACTATCAATGCATTATACTCAAGGCATATTGCAGGCGAGTGAACGTGACGTGACATCTTGTGACGTGATGTAACATGTTGCAAATGAAACTAGACTTTACTTAATCTACTTATCATATTACACATACTTTAACAACACACTTCCAATTTTCAAATACTCACATTAAATAAAATAAACTAAAAGTATAATAATAATTACACTTGACGCTTAATTTTTACTCTGCCCCAATGTGCCTTGTCCCTAACTCGTAGACATGCTTAAGTTAACACAATATGCAACCTATACATAAAATAGTGTAATATTTCAGCCTTATTAATGCTACAATTTTTTTTTGGACGCTGCTTCTATGGTGGGTTTTTTTTATAGTTGCAATTAAAACAAAGAGTTGAATTCGATTATAAATGATGACAAGTGTAAAAACTAAATTATTTAAATAACCCCCGAAATGTGACATCGTAGATCCTAAATGGATGAACCGATTTTAATATTTTTAGGGTCCCGTATTAAACCAAGGAACCCTAAGGCTTCTGGTACATTGTACACGAAGCCGGAGCCTATGTATGAGCCGCAACGCAGCCGCATCGGTGCCCATATGCGATTTTTGTTTGATTTTACTAGCTTTCGGTCCGTCGTCAGTTTGGCTGCGGCTTCGTGTACATCAACCCTTATATTCTCGTCCAGTCCGTCTGTCACAAACATTAAAAAAATCTCTATATATAAAAACGAATCCCTATTTCCCTTGGTCACGGCATCACGCGTGAACGGCTGGACCAATTTCGCTTATTCTTTTTTTGTTGTGTTTGTTATTGCAAGGAGAAGGTTCTTATGAAAGAAAAAGCTAAGAAAGTTGCGCGGAACATTAGAAAATTTAAGAAAACATGATCATATTAACTTTTCTAACCACATAACCTTTTTAATATTCATAGTTAAGACAGGACAGCGTCTGTTGGGTTAGCTAGTCAAATATAAAAGCTGTAAAATTGAAAGATAAAGTTATAGAAACCGGTTACAAACTAGATGTATTGAAATTTTAAAAAATCAGGGAAAGTAGGTATAGTCCGAAAAACGTATCTGACCCGGTGACATCGTCGCTAGTATCTATGAAAAATAAAATAAAAACAAAAACTAAACAGGCTTAAAATGTAGTTCCAATTTTGGCCACCGGGTTGGATAACTTTGTGGGACCGATACATCCTGGTAAAAGTGACAGCCTAATAGTTATTTGTGTTGTATGGGGCCAAAGAAAATTTTTGTTCCCCGAGGGCGCTATTTTGAATTCAGAGCGAAGTGAAGGATTCTATAGTAGAATCCTGAGCGTAGCGAGGAATTCAATATACGCCGCCCGAGAACAAAAAATTTGGCCCCGAGTGACACACACTATTTTTCATCACTACGTATGAGAAAAAGCTAGGAGTATCAACCTACTATGTATGGACATTACCTATACGTTTAACCACCAATCAGAAGCACGAACGCGGACCAACCAGAAGATACTCCTATCAACCTTCTATGTATAGACATTATTTAGACGTATATTTAAAGTTTAAATAAAACACAAATAAATTATTATTTCCTCTTTGGACTAGCAGCCATAATTCCGTTCGAAATTCAAAAAATGTAAAGACGTATATCCGATCAACAAATTGATCACGTGACTTATCGAAGACAACAGGGGGTCTACTCTCTTTCTCTAAAACGAAACTTCGCAAACAAACGAACGAAATTTCGTTAACTCCTCTCCTGCATAATATTATCTCTATGCTCCTCTCTATTTCGTTTTCGTACACGCAGACGAAGTACGGATCCATAGAAAATTTTCGTGACCGATTGGATTGAACGATTTTGAGTGGGTCTAATAACAGACTAATTACGTTCGTTTGCGAAGTTTCGTTTGAGAGAAAGAGAGTAGACCCCCTGCCACTCAAGCACGAACGCGGACCAATCAGAACAGAGAAATGAAAAGTCCTATGGGCCTAAAAATTACATTTTGCTTCCGCTATCCTCTGAAGCCAATATTCGTTTTTCGAATAGGTATGATGAAATAGTTATTTGTTATACAAGAGTGAAAAGTTGTTTTTTAACCGCGTGCTCAATTTTGATGACCGAGCAAGCGAAGGATTCTAAGGATAATAACGGCTTTTGCATTCAGATATCGAAGAGTAAAAATACTCTTTCCGAGATGGTGGGATGAAAAAATAATTACGTTCTTCCCATAGAGTAATATCTCTTTGAATAGGTAACGATAAAACGCGCACATAATATTCGAGCTTGTATGAAATACTGCAATGTTGCTATTGCGCTGTAATCCATTTAAATCATATAAAAATTAACAGAGGACGCGAATTTTATTGGCAGACCATCTATTTAATAATTAATAAGGAATCATTTATTATTGGGACCTACGATGTCACAAACAAACTGAATGCGTTAAAGACATAACACCCCGTTATTTCACGTCGGTTATTAATATTATGTAAACATTTGAGAGCTAGCTTTTTAGGACAAATTTTATTTTAGTGGCGATTGCATCACAAAATATGGTGCTTCCATATTGTGGAGTGCGTTTAAAAAAAAGTTTATTAAACTTGTTAAAAAAATAAGCAATAATGACATTTCAATGAATATTTAAAAAGTGTTTTAAAACCGATCGCACATTACACCGCCCGTCGTACGCAAAGTATTTTTACGTTCGGAGGGCATACTAACATCGCTTAAATCCTTTTTTCCAAAATTTTATATTGTTGACGTTCGTGTTATAGAATCATAATCCTTATTTTAGGGACGTCAAGGTACGTGACATCAAACTGTCATTTTGAAGTAATACAGCTTTAAGCGATGGTAGTGACCCCCCTGTTTTGGTACACTGATGGTCCGCCGTATGACAGTGACTTCCTTCGCAATTAATAGACACCGTTTCCCAAAAACAGCACTTGTCAAACATTTTAAGGAATCTATTTTTTTAACCACTACAAGATAGCCCTTGACTGCGATCTCACCTGATGGTAAGTGATGATGCAGTCTAAGATGGCAGCGGGCTAACCTGTTGGCATGGCAGTTATTTTAAACCCATACCCCTATTCGGTTTCTACACGGCATCGTACCGGAACGCTAAATCGCTTGGCGGCACGTCTTTGCCGGTAGGATGGTAACTAGCCACGGCCGAAGCCTCCCACCCGGCCAGACCAGAGAAAATTCAGAAATTATAAATTCCCAAATTGACCCTGCCGAGGATCGATCCCGGGACCTCCGCACGTTAAGACAACAGCGCTACACACTGCTTTTATGTATGTACTGATAGCTTAATAAATCTTTCAGGGCATACGCTAACACATTACCTTGATTCTTTGTTATAATTTATACTACTAATTACACCTGTTAGTTCTTTCATTTATTCATAAACTCTAAATCTCTTTTTCGTTGAAAATAATGTGATATGTGTGGTTAAATATGGTAGGTACTGAAAAAAACTTGCTTTATGCAAGTGCGGAAAGAGGGCAATGTGTGATCGGTATAAAACCTTGTTTTTTCTCACAATAATAGGTGTTGTCTTGTTATGATTAGTTTTTATGAGTGTGCAAATAAATTGACAAAAATATTATTATGCCAAAATGTTCGGACCCTTTATTATATCAATAATAATCATTAAATTGAATCTTTAGTGTTCGTTTGAAAGTAAGTCGTCGTTGTAGTATGTAATTTTAAAGTACATAAATAAATTTATAAAATTAATTTGTAAGGATAGTTTTGTAAAATTTTGCAGATTTTTTACTTTTTTTGTAGAACTTGACTAGAGGAAATGATATTTTATTTTTCTACATTATTTTATATTAGTCCCTTTTTATAACTTACTTAATTATAGTTAAATGTAAGAAATGATGCAGGTATATTTTTCTGTGTGCTTTTTTAAAAAAAATGTCTGCAAAAATTTATAAAATAAAATTCCTGTTTTGAATAAAATCGTAATAAGCTCACGACTGAATATCTAGTACGTGTTATTTAAAAACAACGTTACAAATAAATTATTATGTAGGGAAAGGGAATTTTAGTTCTGGAAAATATTGAATACTAGCTGATGCCCGCGACTTTGTCCGTGTTTCCCGCCGGAACTCCTTAATTTTTCGGGATAAAAAGTAACCTATTTCACTCTCCAGGTCCTCAACTATATTCATGCAAAAACTATAACCATGCCGATCAGTTACTTTGTTGAGGCGTGATTGAAGGACAAACAAACACACTTTCGCATTTATATTTAGTGGTTTAAGGTCATCGAATCTATCTATAATGTGGCTCTGGCCCTTTACGTAGGTACAAACTGATTTTGTGGCGTGACATCTTTTTTATCTACATAATTTAAAAATTGTTCAAACGTCAAAATATCTAAAGCATATCAATTTTGATGACTAAATACTACACAGAAGCAAAATAACTTTTTTCTCAATATTGACCCCGCCATTTTGAGGTTATGCTCAGTGTTGCCAATATATAGACGACCAATGTTACTGTTGATAGCTTAGTGTTGCCAGTGGAAATATAATCAGTTTTAAATTAAAAAAAATGGTTGTTTATTAACGAAAGCAATCTATTTAAAATCGCTTAAAATGTAATCAGCTTTATGTGAGTGGTTATAAATTATAATAATAATGTACATTTTATCCCTATGATCTGAAAGTAATTTAAAATTATAAATTTATATGGTTTTCCTTTTTTGTTAACAGATTTTTAGAGCAGGTAGCGAACATAAGTCATATAGAATATTGCATTCCCGTTATTAAGGCCCTCAAAAATTACAGCGTAGGTAGGTAACTTTGGATTCGCCTTTAGCGTTGCGTGTATTATGTAATAGCCTTGGAGAAACGATTTGTCATTTAGTATTTTTAAAAAACTTTTTTAATTTTCACCTCATTTAAAGGGCGTATAATTTTCATCTTACAAAAATAAAAGCTTTTAAACGCTTAATTTTCCGAACTTCAGTACTTTTAAATTACTTACAGATTTATTTACCTAATCTTAAAAAAACTTTCTTGAGAAATGTGATCAATATCTGTACAATATAATTACTTTTAAGATACTTATATGACAATATATGTATATTATGATATGACCTAAGTCTCAAACGAAACGGATTAAATGCTTTGTGTGGGCAGTGAGTATTCTTATCCATACGTTTGAGCGAGATTGAGTACGTATTCAATAGGGATGATGACAACTCAATCAAATCAGCAACTCTTTATCAAACTTGAAAACTAACTTCTTGTATGGAAGTTGTATGAAACTCACAGTTGTGACGTCATAAAATTTCAACGCACTTTTTCTTCTTCAATCTATATTTTAAAATGGTTATCAAACTTAAAACTAACCGAGAATGTGAATTTTATGTCTTTTGGAAGACCCTCTATTTAATAATCAGTTAGAAATAATTTATTTTTAATATAGGCATCATCCCTATTCTAGCTTCCACTACATCTCGTCTGGATCTCACGCACTCTGCGTTAGGCACAGCCAGTGCCGAGGTTCCCTAGTGTTGAAATTCTAGTCTTTGCCATATTCGGTATGCAAATTAACTTTTATAAGCCGCGACTATAGTCCCGAATTCCGAACCTATTAATTCACTAGACAATTTGAAAAAAAAAGTGTTTTTCTTATGGTCACATTTCCAAGAAAATTCGTCAAATGGTGTGTGAAATCGTTCCGTTGTTCGTTGTTAATATAAATCCCGCTCTTCACAAAAACCGCGAAAGCTTTTGAACGCCGCTAATCAAAAGTATGGATCAATGTAAATACCTGCTTAAGTCACCGTGTGCCGCGTGGGCAGCAAGACGCTGGGTGATCTAATGATAGGGGATTTAGGGTGGAACTGGCTCCAATAACCATTCAAATTTTCCTCAATCTGTAGTAAACTTAGAGGGACAAGCGGCCTAGTTGTGACAACGCATATCAATCGATTGCGGATGTTGAGCAACATTGACCCAAGTCGGTAACTGGATGGGTGACCGAATTGGGAGATTTCAATTTGGCCCTTTCGTTTCCTCCGTGCCTCGAAGAGCACGTTAAGCCTTCGGTCCCGGTTATTCTCACTAACATCTGATAATAATCGTTACAAAAACCTCACTCTTAGTCGAGTCGTATGCGGAAGGACGTGGGGACCCACCGCATCATTATTATCCCACGAAAACTCCTACCATTATTTGATTAATGGAAAGGGGTCACGACCCTCAGTAATGAGGAATACGACGCAAAGAGAAGAGATAGTAAATTCGTTTTCCGTATATCCACACTAAAGTTTAGCGTCGTTCGTGGTCTTTTACGGCGAGAGTGAAGAGCTGGCATTAAACCATTGTATATTCTGTTGTTGTTAACTATTTAAGATAAACAGAAACTGTAGAATAAACATATAAAGTACTATGCCATTTTTCTAATCCAAAATCCTTATGAGCAACGTTTGTAACGTGCATAGTGGAGTTGAGGCGCAGCTACTTTTTTTATCATAACTTAAATAAATATGTATAATAAATATTCAATCGTATTTCAAAGGTAATAAGGTTTATTATAGCTTGTTTGTATCCACTCATACAACCTAAAATAGATATAGAACTGATAAGTTAGCATGAGTTGGTCCCTGCGCAGATGACTAGTAAGACATCAGTGCGTGTTATTGTAAAATCAGACGTATTTGCATAGCTTTTAAGTTTAATTCAAATTGCAAACCTACATTCTGTGACAAAGACCTAACCACCATAATTAGTGTTGAAAACTGCTCCATTATTAATAATTCATAAACTTATGTTTAAAAAAGCATGTTAAACAATAAAATATAACATAGAGAAAGAAAGCTAAAACTTAATTTATTATTATTTATTATCTATAGTGGCTTTACCTACGATATCGGAAAAATAATTCCGCGCTTTTTGCATGTATTTATAATTTGACAGTAACTTCAGGGTTGCCATATAACTTATTTTAGAATCCTACTAAAATGGTAGAAATAGTTTTCATAATTAGCAAACATTGCCAGACATGTGTAAAAAGGTAAGATAATTTGTTGTTAATCAATAGATTAAGTGTATTTTTTAGATATTAATTACTTTTGTACTAATTTCAGTCTATGCTTAACTAATAAATTCCACGTCAAAGTATGACGACCTTACTAATAAACGACCTAATTACTTCTGTTTGTTTGACAATATTGATAAGTTTGAAAAAAAGTTATAACAACGTTGACTCGCATGCATCTCGCTCTTTAGTATGTCGCGCCCGTAAATGTCAAATGAAATAGTATGCTCTCACGAACTGCTTGAAGCTACTGAGTAGCCTTAAGGCGCCAGCGGAGGGTGAATTGCTCATACAAACGTAATACCAAAATAATTAGTAATTCTAGCATATTTCCTCCATATTATGCGATTATTAAGATTGAACTTGTATTTATCTAGGTCCCTGGATAATGATTTTTCCAAAATACTTTCCCAAAATTAAATGTAAGCACATTGCGTTTTGCATGTTTTTGCGACATAAACGACATGTTTTCTCCTTATTTGTTTCATATTAAAACCAACGATATCTCACGAACTAATTGATCAGGAACATAGCCTATATTGTCAAGTTACAGAATAACAACACGAAGTTAAAAACACAACAATTTTTCATTCATCATTTTTGGTATTCACGGAACAAGACTAAATGTATAACAAATTCTGTACGCTCATATTGCTATCGCGCTTGCACGCGATCATGTGTCTTCAGCCAAATAGGGATAGCAATATACCGGCAAATTTATATTTGCGGTTCGAGTAGAAGTTGCGAGCGGTGGTCGCCGGTCCCTTAAGACATTTCAGACAATCATTTACTCTATCTTTTGTCTACCTTTACCCCTTTCAAAAGCACCCTCCCTATTCATGCACAAACATTATAATCTGTTACTGTCCTGACAGGTTGAAATAACTCATCTGGCATCAGAAACATCGAGTATCTCTATATCTACGTACGAAGTTCAACAGGTTATGCAGAGTGAAGCGAAATATAGCTAAGGACGGGGCCAATAAAGTAGCATAGCTTAAGCAGTTGATTTAACTACGTATACACGGACTGCCCCGAGCAGTCGATGTTAAGTCAACTGCAGATGTATTATGATACTGGATATTAACTGCAATAGAGCAGTCGAAATCTCGAGAGGCCGAGAGCAGTCACTGTTACATTGCAACTGCTCGAAGCAGTTGACTACTTTAATATGAAGTAAGATATTGTATTTAAGAACTATATTGTCATAGTACTTTAATACAAAATTTATCACAGCCTAAAGAGATAGTTCATACAGTCAGTCGACGAATATGTCTAAACAGCGCAATCCTGTGGCGTAATAGAAGCGAGATTAGGGAATAATTATTATACCGACCGCCAGAACAAACGTTAATTATTTTGCATTGTAGTGGATACATGCAGTTTATATGACCGCACAGCCGGCTCGTCGTCTTACTGTATCATGTATTTATGCTGTGATACTATTTGATATCAAATGATGTATCAAAATCTTTATGAGCAATAATTTTTGTAATCAATGTACCCAACATTATAAATAATTACAAACAATATACTTAAGATAACATCGGTTTTATCCCAGTATAAAATACACGTAATAGCAGCTCTCTAATGAAACAGTATTTAACTGTTGGTGCTTATTTTTATAAGTAAATTGTATACATATGTAATCTTTTTTTTAAATCTCAGAATCTCATAATAAAGATATGATATAGAAAAAGAGAGTGCATCTCACACTAGGAAAGTTTCTAAACTATTCTTAAATACATATCAAAAATCCTGCCGGTACCGCAATTTTTGATATTTATTTAAAAATAGTTTCTAAGAATACTATAAACTGATTATTTTTGTGTTTGAATCTGAAGGAATAGTTTAATAGCTACGAAAGACACTGTGTGACGAAATAGTGACTAAAGGAGTACTACACCCATCCATACTAAATGCGATAGTGTGTCTGTCTATCTTTCTGCTATCTTGTCACGGCCTCTCCACCTGACCGATTTTTAGGAAATTTAGCACATAAATCATCATCATAGAGTTCCCACGGGACCTTTTAAAAACTCACGCAGACGAAGTCCCAAAACCTCTGTGCCAAATAAGGTCAAGATCTGAGGCCGAGTGGGAATTTTTATACGTATTCGATCGCGATAACTACCATTTATATTGTACTTGTTTTCTGTAAGTACTTGTTTACTTTATATCTTTGTTTTTGTGGCAATAAATAATTTATCTATCTTATATGGAACTAGCTGATATCCGCGATTTTTATCCCGGAAAACAAAAGAGCTCCCGCGGGAATCATAAAACTTTAATCCACACGGATGAAGTCGCGGGCATCATCTAGTTGTATTAGAAATTGTTCACATATACACGCGCATTGAGTCTATTTAAGCCTTAAAATATATCAACTGCCATATTATGATAATTGTAACTTATTTATTGGAAAATCGTAATTTTATTTTTTTAAGCTTTAAGTACATAAGTAAGTATTTTAATTTAATAAGCCATGTACCTATAGTAAAATTATCACAAAATGTACCTATAGGAATTTTTTTGTATTTTTTTGTCGCATTTGCTTTTTTCAATACGTTTTTGCTTGACTGTTAAGGTCTAGACTGACGGCGTGCCGTTCTAATGGAAATGAACAAGCTGCTGTGCAGTTGTATTGTAGTTCTATTGCAGTTGAAATACAGTCCTATTGCAGTTAAAATAAAAATATTCTAACTGCACGAAAATGCAATTTTGCTGTCGGCGTGCAGTCCTTATGCAGTCGGTCTGTATAGACACTTACATATATTTTTTTATAAGAGGCTCCCACTAGTTAGAATATTTATCTAAGTATTTTTTTTTTAATAAAAATTTAGAAAATTTGTTTCGCTCAATTTTTTTTTCAAAGTAACATTTGGAGACTGATTTAATGGGATCTGATTAAATTAGTTTTATATTTCTTTTCTATTTTTTGTTTCTTTTATTTAATTAGGAAAATTAATATTTTAAAGATATTCTTTGTAACCAAAAAAAAACCTATAAGTATTAGAATATTTTTTTAAAATCGTACCCAACGATACACTTTTGTATAAAAAAAGTATATTTGCTCTATTCATGAAAGGAAATAACTTGATTTCATGAAAATTAATTTAGTATAAAATTTATTTACTATGCATTTACATGCTTTGAAATATATCTCCGTAATTTAAGAATATGAGGGTGGGAGCATACTTATAATCCTGACTTCAACCCCAAACTTAATGTGTGGTATAAATTTTGATACGTTTTTGATCATTTAAAAATTTGAATTTCATTAATTCAACACACATTGCGTTTATTTGGGACAGTTCACGGGTTTTGAGTATGTATCCAACTTAATATATACATTTTGGGGTCCACAATCTATAACCCCAAGAGGCCCCAAAACTTAGGCTATTTTCTAGAGTACTGGAATGTTCTTGTAGGAAAATTTTGATATATGTATAAAATGTGTAATTTTTGCTCCAAAAATAGGATATTTTATCATCAAGATGATATTCGAAATGTTTTATCGGTAAAAAAATGTCATATTACGTCAGCGACGTATATACCTCCTTGAACCCTTCCGCCTTAAATATGATGATCGTTAGGCTGAATGGTAATTGATCTTTGCCTATTCCTACAACTAAGAAAATTCGAATCTATTTTATTTTATTTTTTATTTATTGCCTTTTTTTACGGCCTGTATCAAAAAAGAATGGATATAATAGGTAAACCTTTTGTATCTTCAAACAATTTCTTATCTTTTCTTTTCTTTTGAGAATGCTATATTCATTTTTCTACGAGAAGATTTAAACCAGTACTCTGTACTCTACTTGTTGAAATGTAGCGTAATTATAAAGGTGCAAACACACTACTGTGTTCTGGTGTATTACAACGCAATATAAATATGAGGCAACCCTTTTTACTGTCTTTTGCTTGCCATTGGCGATAAGTCATTTGGCTGAAGTCGCGCTATAAAACCAGATCGTGATGTAAATTAATGTGTAAGCCAAATTTTGGCGCCATGCCAAGCTTGGTTAATTCTCTGCCGCCATAATCCGTAGCGCAAGTCAATGGCGTCATAACATTTTAACCGTATGTGCAAATCATTTGAATCAAACTTCATGGCACGAGATCCCGCTGCAAGATTGCAACATGAATCGAGTACCTACCTACAAGATCAGAAACTAATTTTTTTGTATAATTATAAATGGGGGAATATAAATATTTGCCAGGTTGCCAATCAAAAAGTGACCGCTAGTATTTTTAATTAAAATAATCATAAAATCAGGCTCGCCTTACGCGAGAAAGAGTACAAGTAGTGCCATCTAGGTGGCACAAAGTAAACTCAATTACTCAGACGTAAACAATTATTTTAATTAAAAATACTAGCGGCCACTTTTTGATTGGCAACCTGGCAAATATAATATATTCCCCCATTTATATTCTCTCTCTCTATATATATATATATATATATATATATATATAAATCAATTGTTGTTCGTTTGTCTCGCTAAAACTCGAGAACGGCTGGGCTGATTTAGCTGATTTTGCTTTTGAAATGTTCGTCGTAGTCCAGGAAAGGTTTAAACGTTGAGAACGTGGCAAAATTGCGAGGAAGATAGTAAAAACAACAATTTCATTTTCCCATATAAACTGTTCTAGCTACTTACCTGTCACACATTTGACGTTTGTCCCTTCGTTACGGTAGTTAATGGGTGAGTTCCGAAATACACTGCGAGCACTGTAAGGTGTGACGTCACTTCAGTACACTGCGAAGCCGTTCCTTTAAAGTTAGGTATACTGGGTACTGCTTAAAACGGAACGCTGTCAGCACTGAGACAAACACTGAGAGCACCTCACCTCGAAAACGCCAGTGCTCACAGCACAAAGATGGCGTCGATTAATGACGTCATATATTTCCCTATGATACTGCAGCAGTTTACTGTCAGTTATAACGGAACGAATTTCTCCACAGTAAGAGCACTGAACAGTGCTCGCAGTCTATAACGGAACACAGCCAATATTAGTACCTACCTATAGATTTTTCTGTACGTGTGTTTGTCACCTAACTCCTCCTAAACAGCTGGAGCGATTTGGATGAAATTTTGTGTGTATACTTCAATGGGTCCTGGATGGTTTGGTGGCACTGCAATCGGGTTCTAGGTTCAGGGCAGGACAACGTCTGCCGGGCTCGCTAGTTATACATAAAAAATCGTTTTTGTTCACGTATTCGATTCATGTAGCAATCTTGCAGCGGCATCTTTCTTAGTCCATCATAATATGTCGTGTCACAATAATGTGTATGCACCTGTAATAACAATAGTATGTATACTATAAATAGTTGTTGTTTAATCTGTAACTGTACAGTGTTTGTATCTGTTGAACGCTAGCGCCGTGTTGTATTGTAATCTGCAAGGAATGTACTTATTTGTATATCGTGGTTTCGAATAAACGTGTATTTCAAAGTTTCATTGCGTTTTCTTGTTCTTAAGGCTCGCTTGCAGCGACCCGGGTTATATTTAACCCAGGATTAAATTTGAAATTTTGACAGCAGTTTTATACGAATTCTGGGTATGCTCCGAAATACACTGCGAGCACTGTAAGGTGTGACGTCAATTTAGTATACTGCGAAGTCGTTCCTTTATAGTTAGGTATACTGGTTACTGCTTAAAACGGAACGCAGTCAGCACTGAGAGCACCTTACTTAGAAAACTGCAGTACAAAAATGGCGTCGATTTATGACGTCATATATTTCCCTAGGATACTGCGGCAGTTTACTGTCAGTCCATAACGGAGCGAATTTCTCCACAGTAAGAGCACTGAACAGTGCTCGCAGTGTAGGTATATCGGAACACACCCTCTGTCTAGCAGCTGTCTGAAGTAGCAGCTAACTCTGGGTTAAAAGAATAACCCGGTGTTTCTGCTATCGGGCCTAAGGTGTTAACTTTAAGGCGTCAGACACGAAACTAGCGACGGCGACAGCGGGGCGATGGAATTTCAGGAAGGTCCGTTATGCAAGCTGAAATTGTGGAAAAATATAATTTCGTTCATTGGCGAATCCACTTCTGCCAGTCTGGTAGAGCGTTTGCGGTTATTTCGCTACTGCGCAGCACATAACATTTGCAAAAAAAATTAGTTTTTTTTTTTGTGGCAACATGATTTTTTTATATTTAAATTTTATACCTACTCATAGAATTCGAAAAAATAAATCCCAGACGTTTTTGTCGGTTATAAAGTAGGTATTAGGTACCAGACCTCTTTCAAATTGTTCCCGAAATTCGTCGCCAGCTCTCCGACTAGTCGCATCGCCCCGCTACCGCCGTCGCCCCGCTACCGCTAGTTTCGTGCCGTACACTAAGGGACTTCGTTTAACTCGCAGAGGAAAACTGAGCACTTTTACTCAAAAAGAGCTAGCGGATAGGACAGAGCGAGCATAAAGATTCAAGATTTCAAAATGAGCACGCACGGATAAAAAGTAGCCTATGTGCGGCCATACACGGACTGCTCGAGCAGTTAGACAGTGATCAACGTACACGGACCGCTCGAGCAGTCATAGTCAACAGCTTGAAGCTACCATTGATAAATGCTGCCAACCGCCCGAAGCAGTCGCAACTGCCCGAGCGGTTCCATGTATGTGTTTACGTAGAAGACTGTAGTTCACTATGCAGTTGCAGCTTGAAGCAATCATCCGTGTATGGTGGGTCTATGTCCTTCCCCGGGATATAAGCTATCCCTGTACCAAATTTCATCAAAATCGGTTGAATAGGTGGGCCGTGAAAGCGTAACAGACAGACAGACAGACACACTTTCGCATTTATAATATTAGTATGGAAGTATGGATCTCTTTCTGAACTACAGTCAATTTTTTGTGACATTAGAAAACTTACTAAACTACTCGTAACTACGAGTAAAAAAAGCATCGACTTTGGTTGCCCGACCAAATTGTCTTTAATTTCCCACCATTTTCATAAAGTCTTCTATAGAAAGATAAAGTGCAAAATGGCGAGAGTCAGTCACAGTCTAAATTATTTTTAAATCGATGCGTTTCAAAAAAAAAAAAAAATGAATCTAGACGCACATTGCACATGTTTTTGTCTTTTTTTAATGATTTTTTGCACTAGTTTGCTTTCCACATCACGATATGAATTTTTCACTGTTCTATGTTTATTGTGCTAACAATCGTGTTCTTTGGTGGATGGTAAAAACACTATGTTTGTGTGTAAACAAGGTAAGAAAGTAATATACATAACTAGATGACGCCCGTGACTTCGTCTGCGTGGATTAGGGTTTTTGATTCCCGGAGGGAACTCCTTAATTGGGTATTTGACAACTGGTCAAATTAGCAACTTTTTTTCAAAAACGCGTGCCTAGTTTTTTTTTATCCACTACAAGTTAGCCCTTGACTACGATCTCACCTGATGGTAAGTGATGATGCAGTCTATGATGGTAGCGGGCTAACCTGTTAGGGGCATGGCAGTTAGGTATATTAAACCCATACCCCTATTCGGTTTCTACGCGGCATCGTACCGGAACGCTAAATCGCTTGGTGGCGTACGCCAGTAGGGTGGTAACCAGCCACGGCCGAAGCCTCCCACCAGGCCAGACCAGAGAAATTCAGAAATAAATAAATTTCCAAAACCTGATGGGGATCGAACCCGGGACCTCCGCACGTTAAGGCAACAGCGCTCAACACTGCCCCACTGCCACTTTGAGGTCGTCCAATTGTTTCAAATTGTCAATAGTTTGCATGAAATTTTAAATTGTGACGTCATCAAAGTTCGACGCACTTTATTACTTTAATCGATAGTTTTAAATGGTTAATAAACATAAAACTAACAGGAGCCGTGGATATTACGATTTTTGGGAGAATCTTTATTTAATAATCACTAAAAAATAATTTATTTGAGTACTTAGTAGTCAAATACCCAATTAGCCTGTCCTTCCCTGGAATGTAACCTACCTCTATACCAAATTTCATCAAAATCGGTTGAAAACATGGGCCGTTATAACGTAGCAGACAGACAGACACACTTTGGCATTTATAAAACTTGTATGGAAAACGGAAACTTACCATAATTTATAGTGATAATAAGCAGATTCCGATTTCTGTTGTTTTATAATCTGCGCGCGTTGGAATGGTTTTTTAAGATTAAAAGTATATAGGTAATAGGTATATTTTTCCATTCCATTATAGGTAATAGGTATTTTTTTTTTTAGTACTGAGAATTTCTAATCAGAAAAAATGGCCCAACCCGGGATTCTAATTTTAATAATTTATTTTTTATTTTCAGTTGTTTTAAAATATTAAAAATGATAATATTTTTCTGTTTTTAATTTACAGACGAGATTATAAATGGAGCATTTGGTAAGACAGGTAATATAACACCAAAGAAATACATAGTTAATACTTTGTTAGGTACCTAAATATTGGAATCCAGACCGCACTTGGTCAGCGTGTTGGATAATGGTTTCGTCTCAACTGCATTATGCAAGTAATTTGACGTAAGTCGCGATATATAGGGTATGTTCCGAAATACACTGCGAGCACTGTAAGGTGTGACGTCAATTTAGTACACTGCGAAGCCGTTCCATTATAGTCAGGTATACTGGTTACTGCTTAAAACGGAACGCAGTCAGCACTGAGAGCACCTTACCTCGAAAACGCCAGTGCTCACAGTACAAAAATGGCGTCGATTAATGACGTCATCTATTTCCTTAGGATACTGCGGCAGTTTACTGTGTCATAACGGAACAAATTTCTCCACAGTAAAAAGCACTGAACAGTGCTCGCAGTCTATAACGGAACACACTGATAGTCCCACAAACTTATCTGACCCGGTGACAGCGTCGCTAGTAGAAAAAAAAAATAATTAAAAAAAAAACTTAACAGGCATAAAAATTAGTTCCTATTTTGACCACCGGGTCAGATAAATTTGACGGACTGCGCCTTAATAAAGAACAGCAGAAGTCCCACGAACATAACTGACCCGGTTACAGCGTCGCTAGTAAATCATATTACTAATATTATAAATGTGAAAGTGTGCTTGTTTGTTGGTTTGTCCTTCAATCACGCCGTAACGGATCGACGTGATTTTTTGCGTGGGTATAGTCCTGGAGAGTGCCATAGGCTACTTTTTATCCCGGAAAATTAGGGAGTTCCCGTGGGAATTGAAAAAACTTATTTTACGAGGACGACTTCGCGGCCGTCAGCTAAACAAAAGTTTGACGGACTGTGCCTAATATAAATAAAGAATTTGATCGCGACGTGATACGGCTTCATAGAATGCGACAACTTATCTACGCGACAACATAGGCCACGTGAGGGGCCAGCTACTGTTTATTGTCGCTTCGCGTCGTGTCGATTCGCGTTTGTCGCTCTCGCAGGACAAAGCCTTAGCGTAAAAACGTCGGAGAAAACATCCGCGTGCGCTATACCGCCAGATTTGTCCCTGGACTCAAATAAATATTATTATTATGACTCACACAATTATACTTTTAACTAGCTGATTCCCGCGACTTCGTCCGCGCGGAATAAGTTTTTTTTTAATTCCCACGGGAACTCAATTTTCAATTTTTTTTCTCAACTATACCCAATTACCCATGCTAAAAATCACGTCAGTCCGTTGCTCCGTTGCGGCGTGATTGAAGGACAAACCAATAAAGCAACAAACAAACACACTTTCGCATTTATAATATTAGTATGATGATCATAATAATAAGATAAGAAACCCAGTGAGAAATCCCCACGAAATTATAGCATATAGAATGACGTTATTTGTAAATGGCTCAGATATTATGTCGTTAACAGATCGTAGAATAATTGATCATAATAGAGCAAGATCCCGCGACGATCAGACCTACGTTATTTTATTAAAGCTGAAATTTTTTGTATGTATGTATAAACGATCCCCGATTATGAAGTTTGGATCGCGGTTGCTTTGGAAGGTATCAGGTAAAAAAGGTGGCACCTCAAATTCTTTAAAGATAATTCTATCTTTAAAGAATTTGATTTATGCTCCGTTTTTTTATATTTTGCTTTGGATTAATATTAGAAACCACGTTGTCCATTGTCAGACACCTAGTACGATTGCAACCCCCTGTCAGGCACCCTGTTGTCTTATAATTTAAGAGAGTCTGACAGGGGGTTGCAATCGTAAGGTGAAGCTAAATGAATGGGCAACGAAGCGAGTCTTCTAGCCCATCCATTTTACATCTACATTTGTATGGACTCCCTACTAATTATAATATGGTCCTTTGTCAATTGAAAAACGTTGAGCATTCATAGGGTCAGGGAAGGCTGCATTTTCGGTGGGAAGCGGAGCGTTAGCGGATCCGCGGTTGCGATACCACGATACGCTCTCACCCACAGAACATATTATAATAAGAGGTTAGAAAGGCCCTAGTGCAAATTTTGTACGGAAACCGCTGTCGCCGTTTTGATCCCACCATTCTTCACTACTACTAATCTAAACGAATACACACGAGAGTTCCCATGTGTGCGTGAGGCAGAAACAAGCGCTGCGATTGGCGAAGCTACGCACACTAGTGAAACTTTAAACTTGCGCGTGTTGTCGTGTAAAACAGCAACATACGCTAGGGATTGACTAAAATATTTTTTATCGATTTTTTGCGCGTAAAACTTCCCAAGACAGTCCGCGGCCGACTGAGGTGTGTTTTTGGTACGTTTGAACCATAGATGAGCGTTCGCTCAACATAGTGGCGCGCGTGACCCGCCCACATCGCCTTTCTAACCTCTTATTATATGTTCTGTGCTCTCACCCATACACGGTTTGTATGTTAAAGTACCTATTCGGTGGCGAGCGGAAAATGCGGCGGATCTGCAAGAGATGAATAAGCGGTTCCGCGACCAGTGGCGTGCACGACATAGAGGCATAAAGGTACGGCTTAATTTAATTGAAAAAGCTCAATGCTTATTTTTCATCATGCCCTGCCTAAAAGAAGTTATCTATTTACCAATACCTACCTTGCTCCGAGTACTGTAGGTACACGCCACTGTCCGCGATATTGCAAGCAAGATAGCGTTTTCTGCTCATGTAGGGTAGTTGACAGGCGATTCGGCGTATTCTCGGTCACTGAAAACGTATACTTACGAGTAGCTCTGCGGAACGCTGGGTATTGTTCCGCTCCCGCTTACCGCTTCCCACCGAAAATGCAGCCTTAGTGGACTATTTCAAGAAACGCGGCCGTTTCACGAAATGCTCTATTAATTTATGAAATGATCAATTCTACGATCTGTTCACCACAGATAGGTTAGGACATTAATTTAGTTCCTTACTTTTTATTTTTATACAGTTTGTACTTACGAAATAAAGGAATTCTTAAAGAAAAACGTGGCGTTTTATTTAACTCCAAAACACATAAATCTTGTCAAAATAAATTGGGCATTTAAAAAAAGTTGAAGATTCTACACAAAAAATAAATCATTTACATGAAATACAAACGATATCTGGACATCAGAACGATATTTCTGCACTGAATTCATGAAAATCTGCAAACATGTCCTCATAATTGAAATTTCCACTTTCTGTTTTATAAATAAACTTTGGAAGTTTCGATATCAGATTCTCTTCTGTGTGCGAAACACTTTTTTCCGCATAAATCTCTAGAACCGCTTTCTTAGTTTCATATAATTGTAAGATATCTATTGGATTTAGGTTAACACTTTTCATACATGCAACTTCTTGAGAATTCGATTCGGCTGATTCAGAATTTAAAATGATAACTTTATCATCATCCGACAGACCGAGTACAGTTTGTCTATTTAGCTTACACACTTTTACACTACTTGAATATGAAAACAACCTCTTAGGCATTTTGCTGAATACTTTACGTCTTTTTTTGTCTTTATCTCTATTAGGCTGTATTACCACTGCATTGGACTCGATTGTTACACCAGGGTGTTTAAATTTAGTTTTCAAATTTGAATCCTGAGTTTCTACATCGACGTACTTAGCTTTCTTTGCTTTTAGGTCTACTATCAGGTTGCAATCAATTTCTTCGTCCCTTTTAGCATTACCTCGACAACAACATGCCTTTAAATTATTGTTGTCACATAAATTTAGCTTGGCAGCCAAATGGCTACAGAGACAACGCGAGTTATCATTATTTGATTCGGCGCTATTTAAACTATTGTTAATTTCTGTCGGATGCAATATTTCTTCAATTTCATTCATGCTAGATCTGTTATCTGAAATCGAACTATCAATTTGGTAGTAGTTCGTCATGCTCTCGGAATCCTTAAAGAAGTTAGGTTTCATCGATTCGTATGCTAATTCCTTTGCTACTTCGTGATTGATATAATTATCTTCGTATGCGCTACTGTCTGAGGTTAGCACTGCTCGCAACATTTTGCCTATTCTCTTCATTTTACTTTTGTTCGGAGATTTTTTTCTGTCACTGGAATCTTCAAAGATTAACTTCAACATCTTCTTTTTCTTCTCTTTGTCGCGTATTTTAGGTAGTTTTAAATCTGAGTGTTGGACGTCTGAGTGTAAAGCTTCTTCGTTGTCGGTAGCAGATAATCCGGTTGCAGATTGTTCCTCAAAAGTGTCAACAGTATTCTCCAAATTCGTTTCGCTAAACTTTATCTGACTAATATCGCTTGGCAACAGTTGGCTACCTTCATTCTTAGCTGTATGTGAAGTCACCAATGTCACCGAAGGTTCAAATTTAGAAGGTTTCGTTTCACATTCATTATCTGTAAGATTGATCGGACCTTTTTCTATTAGTTCTTCATTAAATAATTCTTCACTAGGCTTAATAATATATTTACTTGTATCAGCAGAATCTGTGAAATTTACTGTTGCTCTGTGTACTGAATATGTTTGCTGATCTAACACGTCGCTATAGCCAGTTGAAACGGTGTGAAACTTCTCAGAAATTTTTCTAGAAAACTCTTCATCAGTACGAAAGTTCTCATGTATAATTTTTCGTTTTGATTTATTAGCACTTTGTTGGTAATTGTTTATTATAATTTTTATGTTAACATCTCTTTTTTCCGCATCTTCAATTCGATCAATTGATTGCTTTGTTTTATCTTGAAGAGTATAAACATCCTTGGATGCTTGGTTGTTCAGTTTTTCATTTTCATCATCTTTTGGTGTATCACTGCATTTCTTAATATTGACATCTGCTGTTTTATCAGTTTGTTTAAACTTTAGATTTAAATTAATCTCAACAATATTCGAAAGGCTCGTGTTGCTTTGAATTTCACAAGATTCTAAATTTTTCTCATTTATAATTTCCGCATTTGTCGTTGAAACTCTATGTATTCGGGAGTCTCTATACATGTCCTGTACTAAATGCTTTCTAGCTTGGGCAGTATCCTTTTTGTAATCTCGTCTTTCATAAAGCGTCTGGCCATCTTCATCTTGAACTTTTATATTACAACCCTCTCTGATTGCTTCAGTACTAGGTGTTTTTGGTTTCGTTCTAATACTTAAATTTTCCTTTGAATTTAATTTTATTAGTTTGCAACTTGGTTTGCTTTCATTCGATAAACGCGGCATTGGCAACTTTTTAAGATGCAGACCACTCATTTTAGATTGACTTCTGGGATTTGGTGTAGAAGGCTGACAAAATGGCTGCGGAGGAATTAGTGGTATCGATGGTATAGATCCTTTCTTCACTTTTTGTTTAACTTTACGTGGGCAATCAAGGTCACAGTCTCCACTCTCTGTCTTTGTCGGTGATGAGTTTTTTTTGCTTACTGGATCTTTTTTGAGACTTATACCAGAATTTTTAGGTGACAGTTGATTATTTGGTGGAAAAGGGAATTCCTGACTTGGAGACGGCGATTTTTTGGTACTTAGACAGGTTGGTAAACCACACAATTTCTGTGAATTGCAACCACATGGTAGGGTTGATTGAGGTGGAAGGCAAGGTGGTGGAGAAAGCGGTGTAGATTTTGATTGGCAATGATTCGAAGAATGAGTTAAACGGGGAGGTGATGAAGGGCTTATTGGTGACGATGATACACATGGAGACGAATGTTTTGTGAAACACGGTGGTTTCTTTAGCTTTGAACATGAATCTTGACAGGGTTTTTGTTGGGAGCTTTGCGATGAGAATTTTGTGTGAGTAGCTAAATTTGAAGGATGCATTGAGCCGGGAGACGAATCCTTTCTTGAACATGGTGGTTTCTTTAATTTAGAACATGAATCTGTACCGGTAGGGTTTTGTTTAGAACGACCAGCAAAAAATCTGGAAAATGAACGAGGTTTTGAACTTGTAGCCGGAGGTAAATGGGGTGGTGTATTACGAGGTGATTGAGGAGGGGAAGTGCGAGGTGAGACGGAAGAAGGAGCCGAATCTTTCGTTGAACACGGAGGTTTCTCTTGTTTTAAACAGGAATCTATACATGGAGCTTTATGTTTAGAACAACGAGAAAGAAATCTGGAAAGTTTTGTAGTTGGAGGCGATGTCGGAGGCAGCTGGGGAGGTGAAGTTTGTTGAGGAGGTGATAGAGGTTTTTGCCGGGAACTTAATGGAGAGTTTTTATTACGACCAGGTAGATATCTAGAAAGTGAACGAGATTGTGAACTCGGTGGCATAGTAGGTTGCGAAGTAGAGCTTCCTCCCAAGTAGGAGGCACAAGGAGGTGGAATCGGCGGGCAAGCAGGCTGACAGGGGGAAGGTGGACCTTCAGGGCAAATCGGTGGAGGTGGTACAAGACAAGCAGCGGGAGCCTGTTTCAAACAGGGTGGTTTCTTTGTTTTCGTACATGTGTCTAAACAGGGAGGAGGTAACATCTGGCACGTTGGTTCAGGCATAACCAAAGCGTGTTTACTACATGGTTCTTGTGTATTGCATTTATTACACTTTTGAAATCCCTTGAATGACATAATACTTTCACCTATTTTCTTGAAGTCCTTTAAAGATACATGTTTCTTTATCTTTTTCTTTTTTTGGTTGCTGTGATCACAAGTTGATTCATTAGACAATTTTTGCGCAAATTTATCAAAAATACTCGGCTTGGATAATGGCTCCAACCCTTGATTCGTGCACCAGTCAGCGTTAACTTTACTGGCTGCATAAATTTTACGCCGCTTGAAAACTTCCACGGAATCTTTTGGTAAAACTCTTTTGATATTTTCTGCTGCTGCTATCTGTGGTTCATCCTTCTTTAATTTGTTAAAATAAGTGGATGTTGTATCATCACCCTTCGAATCTTCAATAATCATACACTGACTGCGTGATGAGGTCGTACATGAGGTCACTATAGCAGAGGCTTGAAAGTCATCGTAAATGTTGGGACAGGATTTAGAACCATCGCATTGATTGTTGAAGCTATTCATAGAGTTGTTATCCGAAGAAGCTCGTAAGTTTGAGTCGCTGATGCACCAAGAATATAAATCCATACCGAGTGGCACCCAGTGGCGATAGTAATCTTGCAAATAGTTCTCAGCTAATTCACATTTCTTCTGAGGTAGTATTTTATGCCTAGATTCATCGTCTGTCATTTCGTCTTGCATTCTTAATCTGCGAAAAAAACAACGTTTTTAATTACCTGCTTCACCTGCTTTACCTGTGTGACTGTGTTCTCCACATATTCATAAGCACTTGTAAAAAGTCTATTTGAATAAAAAACTTTTGAATTTTGAATTTGATAAAATTGCCTTTCAATTTGAATTTTACGCATTAACTAAGTATATTATTTATATAATACAAATATGAAAATCTGATTTTCTTTCGAATATATTATTATTTTTGTATTTCAAATAGGATATTACAATCTTATCAAATCTTTCAAAACTTACATTGGTTTTTGTATGTCCCTATTATGTGTGTGCTGTGTAATTATTCCAACGCTTATGACGTCACATCGTTTAGGCACGTAAACGTTGCTGCCCTGTACTACAACATCTCTATGCAGCAGTGGTGTTTTTATCTCTTTCTCTACAACATTCGTTTCCTTGTCCTCATTTTGATTAACATTAACTATTACGCGAATATCATTTTCATAATCACCGGTGTCCATTTTACGATCGTTTTTTTCCTTATTCAAATAATATGAACTCGACTTTGCTGTCTCATATTCTACAATATTAAAAACCTGTTCCTCACTTGATTGACTTTGCTCATCTTCGCTACTATTTTCCAAGAAATACCCTTTTGGAATATCTATTATGATATATTCAGAACTTTTGGCTGCATCGTCCTTTACAAAATTCTTAGAATGAAGGACGAGTTCTATTTTTTGAGAAAACGCTTTTGATTTGTCTATAAACCACTTTTGATCAGAAAATGAGACCTCTATGTCGTTCTTGTTTTTCGGTTTCTGTATTTCTATAGATTTATCTGTCATCATTTTCGGTATCATCCACGCCTGAATAGTTTGTTGCATAAAGTTAATATGTTGATTCTTAGCGTGATAATATGGAAATTCTACCGTCGTTGTGGTTGGTACAGTAGTAGTGCTCATTTCACTTCTAGACGTAAAAAGAATGCCCGTATTTTTGTAGACGCATTCCATCAATTCAAAAACGGTACTGCTACTAGTCGCGTACATTTCGTTATTCCATCTAATTTTGACACTGTTACGTGAATCATTTTTATTATCCAAACATCTTTTTAACCATGCTTTTCTTAACATACCGTCATAATCGTCTGGGATTGGTTCGGTGTTTGTTCTGATTGGTTCAGGGGTGAATTCATTAGCTGCTCCAATTCTAATCGTAAGACCATCTCCAACCTCGCATCGACCCGCTGTTACACCTTTCTTTGACTTGTAAGGTTCCTTTGCTTTCTCTTTGTTCTTCCTCTTAAAGAATGAAAACTTTTTGCCCTCTTTTTTGTGTGTTTCCATGACTTCTTCTTTAGGAATTATAAGTTCTACTTTCTTCTTCTGTTTCGTAGTTGGCTCTGGCGTTGTGTAAGCGGAAGTTTTTTTGTAGCCATTTTCCTCAAAATCAAATTTCTTACCCCATAACTTAAACATGCCTTTTACATCTTGGCAATCACTATCAACGGCGTAAGTTGACCAATGCGAGCTTCTTTCTTTACCAGTCACAGATCTCCTATGAAAAGTTTGTGGTACATCTTTCTTACATTTATTTAAAGGTGAATATATTTTTGCATCCGTGTACGATCTCGCTTCTAAAGATGGAGGATCAGATGTTATCGACACGTCTTTTTTACTCAGTGTACTATTTTGACTGCTTGATTTAATCACAATGCTGTGTTCTACGGAACATTCTTTTTTACTCAAGCCACGTCTTAAAGCCTCAAATCGTCTTCGCAATGATGCGCTTGTGCAGTCATGAACTGGATGAACTTCTGCTATAGGCTTGCCATGCTTTGATATCTGTGAAAACATTTTTATATATTCCCTTTCCAATTTATTTTCTATCATCGAATCAATCGAAGTTTTGCTGTGTCTGAATGAACTGGGGTTTTCTAAGTTATGAACATGTTGTACAAGCGAGTCCGATGAAAAGTCTTTCACATTATTCACAGCTGCTGCTGGCGTCGATTGCCACTTACTGGTATTTGGTACTAATATCTCATTTCTTTTGTCCACTTGTGTAGTTTGTACTAAAGTTTCTTGTGGTAATGTTGTGCCTTGTTCTTTATTAATTTTATCTCCTCTGACATGTTTCCGTCCCATTACTATATTAACGACTGGGTCTGGTATAATACAATGGTTATCAATATTTTTCTTCTCGTCAAAACTAGTCCTTTTTGGACTTGTGGATCCTGATTTAGTTTTACAAATAGGAGACAATTTCTCGCTAAGTACATGTATGTTATATTCCATCACACCTCCCACACATTTTGACGAAGTTTTCTTTTGGTCATAATAACCGCCAGGGCCATTATCTGTTCTCCCTGGAAATTAAAGAAAAATTGTAATAAATGAACCTGCTTAATATGTATTAAAAAAATAAACATTAATCTTACTGTAAAGTATTAATTTATTTGAAAGTTTGTATGTTTGTTACTCATTTACGCCACAACAATCAACGGATTTGGCTGAAATATAGAACGGGTATAGCTTATGCCCTGAATTAACACATAGGCTAGAAATGTACGGTTCCAGTGGCATAATATAATTGTTTTTGTTTTACACAGAGCAGTAAAGGATCAACAATCGACACGTTTTATTGCATAGTGGTAGTTTAGGGGTCAGAGAATGACATAGGCTACTTTTTATCCCTGAAAATTTAAGAAGTTCCCGTGGAACTTATTCCGCGCGAACGAAGTCGTGGGCATCATCTAGGCAGGTAATCTATGTTAGGCTCTGAGGATCCTCAAGGGATCAGAAATTCGAATGCAGGTCAGGCATCACTTAAATTTACTTTCCTTTAAAACCTGTTAGAGTCTCTTTATATATGTGAAAAAGGCGTCTGATAGACATCGGCTTGGAAAAGACTGCCCTCAGGAAGTAGTGTCTGCCATCTGCCCCGAAAGAGGGATGTAGGATTTAATGATGACGATCGAACATATTATCGCATTTTGATTAACGCTTAAGCTGAACTGCATTCTAATCTGCTGAAAGAGTGTCGCCTCCGACCAGCACTGAATAAACTCAAACTCATGTTTTTTAATTGAAATAAACGTATTAAACCCCAGCTAAGTTTATTGTGGGCTCTTCTCAGACCAGGGCGCATTTGGATCCCTCGTAGGTCGTAGCTTTAGTTTTAAGATACCGTAACTAATTATCACCACCATGTTTTTTAAGTAATTGACGTCAATAAGTGTACCTACAGTGTACCTAAATTGAATAAATGAATATTTGGTTTGATTTGATTTTAAAAGTGCTTTTGAATCGTAGAGTGAATATACGACTGGTTCGGAATGCCATTCCTACCGAGACGAACCAGCGAGAAACTCGGTGGTTGCTCTTTTAAAAAAAATCATTTACAAAATTTATATCAATGTCTACATAAGTAGCCGCGGTCCATCTCCTTAGCATTGCTGGAGCGAGTCAAATCCATGCTCTTTTATCATTTACTTAATGTTCAACAGTATAATAAGCTTTTTTCAGGTGCATACTATTAAATACGTTAATATGACGATGAAGACTCACGTATGAAAGCTGTAAGGTCCGAAGAGCCAACTCCTCTATCTTCTGTGTCAGGTAAGTATATCCTTCGCACTCTTTTCTTCGCCAGAGTTTTGGCATTTCCTACTCCAACATCTGTGAAACCTCTCGCACTTGTATACCTCTGTGACCTGTACACTTGACGTGACGTATTAAAATATTTGTATCCTTCTCTCTTAGTCCTTTTACAGGTACATATAACTCTATTGTTATCGTACTGGCATGCAAAGTTTTTACCTGCGTAGTTCGTTGCTAAGTAATCTTTTTCATTTTGAACAACTCTATTCGTAAACACATCGTTTTGATGATTTAAATCACCTTTTATATAATGTGGATTATCTCTGTTGCTATCGTACTGACATGCAAAGTCTTTACTTGCGTAGTTTATTGTTGCTAAGTAAACTTCTTCATTTTTATTAAGTCTATTCGTATACACATCGTAATTACGATTTAAATTACCTTTTATATCATGTGAAGTTACATAAACAGCTTTGCTATATTTCATTTCCTCTTGTTTATCATTATTTTGGTCTTTGTTTTCATTTTTTTACTAACAGTACGCAAAACTTTAATATGCGGTTTTACTTTATTCTCTTATTGTTTTCGTTGAATAGTTCTAAAAATAAAGTCACTAGGAGATTTAAAATTATTTTTTTCAAATATTTTTAGCTTTTAACTGCCGTAAGAAGCTTCCATATTATTTTAATTGTCATTGTTATCAAATTGACGTTGGTGAGCAGCAGAATCTTTTTAATTAATTAGAACTCTTTACTTTGTTAATTTTATTTTCAAAAGTCCTCTTTTTATTGAAAGTATTTTAAAGTTTTTCTTAACATTCATGAAGTCAAAAGGTGAAATTCCTCTGGTTTTTGTTGAATACGAGATGAATTAAGACAAAATTTATTTAATGTAGGTATGATTAAAATATAGAATTTTTTGCTTTTGTACTTGTACAGAACTTATATGATACGTTTATGGCACAGGTTTATGGTGGAGAGATGTCAAGTCATTGTGTCCATATTTTTGCAGGCTATTTGTAGATAATATAAAAGATCCAGCTTCCTTTTAAAAGGTATATCGTATTTATAATATTATTATATACCCTTTTGTAAAATTTTATTTCTGATGTATTCCTATCTTAATTGTAAAATTCACTATTAATTGGTAATTTTGGTAAGTTTGATCACCTATTTCTAGATTTGCAACCTCATAGCCTATTTCAGTGGATAAACCAATAAAATATACAAAGCAATGTATAATTATCAAAAACTATCAAAAACCAAGGATTATTGTGCTACTAACATGTTTTCTCATGCTCCTTGTTTAGATTGTTATTACAATTTTAAAGTTATTTATTCCATCTGAATCGTCATAAAAGCATCAATAAAGTTCTCAACTTATTCAAGTCTGCTTCAACTTATTGTCCCATAGCAACGTTTTTTAGAGGACCCTTCACTGGATTCTTTAAAATCTAATCAGTTTTTATAATAACATAAACTTTTATTTACAGGATTACCAATGTACACGTTCATATGATATTAAATAATAATTACAAAACCGTTGAGATCGACATAACAACATATAAGACGAATCAACGTGCCAACAACAACAAAAACCACAATTATAAGGTCATGAACGAAAATATCACAGAGAGGTATAAGAAATGCAATCAAAATAGATTCATCTGTTCCATATGTTTGAACAAAAAAGCATCACAAGAAGATAACAGAAATAAAGAATGTTGTAAACGGAAATCTAAATCTTGTCCTATTTGTCAGAAACCCTGTGAAACGGATGAGATTCAAAATGGGCATAAGAAAAACGAGCACAGAGATAAAGAAGATAAGGCTTCAAAACTTGACGATATAGATACCAACGGCAAGAAAATTCAAACATCCCAAACAGATGTCACCAAAGGTCTGACTCTACTCAACGAAGTCCTAACTGTGTTTCAAACTAAAAAACAATTCGAATCTAAAAAGGATATAACAAGTAAAACTGTTATATGTAAAGACGCAAGCGTGGAAACGGATAGACAGAAAAGCAAACCTAAATTGACCATCAGTAAAACATTTCTTTACTCGATAGGAGAGAACGACGAAATCCACAAAAACGGTAAATTTTCAATAATATACTCTCAACCAGAAACTGTTATAAAATCACAATTTTCTATAGACTTGAAACACAAATCTTCATCAATACCGCAAATGAAGTTAGAAGAACTCAAACAATCCTTGAAAGAGAAAACCAAATCGAAAGATGCTATTGAAGAAGTAAATAGAATGTTTGCGACGGTTCGAAAATACGAGTTGGGAGAGAGTCTAGATGATTCCAATAGGCCAATGATTAGAAGTGGTCCTAGAGTGTTGCCTGTTGTTAAAACAAACACACATAATTCGGGAATTAAAAATACTAGAGCAGAGAAAAAGAATTGTTGTCATTACATCATGTCTAGTGGTGATTCCGTGCAAGGATGTTGCTATAAACAAGAAAGATGCGATAGTTGTTGCAAAACTTGTTGTCATCATATCCATCGGTACCCGGATAAAGTTTGCGACCATTGTTGCAGTAGTAATAAAGATTGCAAGCATTCTATGGACGGCAATGATGGATAATCTGTCATTTTTGTTTCTCCTGATTATGTACCAAACTTTTCTGCAATAAATGTCAGCCAGCAGATGATTGCTGGGATCTTTCCACTATTATGTATGGTTCACTGCTAATGGATCTTTGACATATCATTTTATTTGTATTGGGTACTTTCAAGTTATACTTTTTTTAGTGATTTTCGTTTTACTATAATTTTTTAATAATACTTATACCGTTATCAAGTAACTCAACTTGTTTCATTATTATCTTAATGCCTTATTATCATTGAAATAAGCATTTCTTTGAAGTGGGCTCATCTCAGACCAGGGCGCGTTAGGAACCCTCGTAGCTTTAGTTTTAAGATACTGTAACTAATGATCATCATCATGTTTTATAAGTAAGTAATCGACGTCAATATGTGTACCTACAGTGTACCTAAATTGAATAAATGAATATTTGATTGATTGATTGAAATAAAATGAAAAGAATTAATGTAATGCGTTTATTACAACTAAATACTTAACAAATCCCATTAATAAAGTAAAATTAGAAATAAAAACTGTCTGAAGAATACTTAATTTTGTCGCTTCTGAAACAAGAAAAATTAAAACTTTAATAATTATTTAGTTACAGACTTACACATAAGCTTCTTAAACATGCAAAGTGCGTAAATTAACCGTAGTCCCATCAATGGGTCAAACCAATAGGACCACGCTCAATTTATTGATCGTGGTGGAGGAACTATGGGTCTATTCGCTGCGCTAATGTTAACGAAAGACCGCTTCGAGAGGCACGCACACTTACGCAAAACATGTTAACTACAAGTAAAGTTCACGCGCGCTCGTGAAATGCAAGAATTTTGTGCAAACTGCAAACGCATACCCTACCACCATCTCTATCTAAAAGCTCTTATGATGTAGATTGTAGTCCAGCGTCTTGCTACTGCGATAGAATCCGGGAATAGTAAAAATGTATGGGAAATTTTATTTATACCTATTTTCTCCATATTTGCTTCGGTTTCTTTCTAGTTTCTCGCTGTGAGCTCTCTCCCATCCTTTCGGGCTATCTTGACTAAAACAAAAACAACATTGTAATAATCTATGTCTCACAATATACCTAATCTTTCTCTGTGCCTAATTTCATCCAGGTCCGTTCAGCCGTTCTGACGTGATTGAGTAACAAACATCCATCCAAACTTTCGAATTTATTAATCCATACTAATATTATAAATGCGATACGCTTTCACGGCTCATCTGTTTAATCAATTCTGATGAAATTTGTTACATGGATAGGTTGTATCCCGGGGCAGGCCATAGGCTACTTTTTATCCTGGAAAATTAAAGATTTCCCCCGGGAATGAAAAAAAACTTCATTCACGCTGACGAATTTGCGTGCATCAAGCACTCATTGTACCAAATTATATACGATGAAACCGGCAACGATTATAGGTGCAGATAATAACTTACCTAAAATTGGTTTTCGTTTACGTACTAAGTAGAGAAAGAGAAGATACTCACTCTCCTAATCCTAAATTGAAATACGGTCCCTCACTAGATCTATTCCCTTTATTCTGATCAAACTCTTTAGTCAAAACCTTTTTTATCGTGTTTGTAGAATCAACAAACTTGCACATGCATTCGTTCAGAGTCTCCATTTTCTCCAAAAGAATATTCTTATCTGAACTCTCTAGTGGTACATCAATTAGTTTTTCAATTTCTTTTGATATTTCATGGCAATGATTTAAATCTGGTATATCGTCCATTTTTAAGTCTGTATTAGTTGATGTATGCTTCAGTATATTAATTTTTGGAGTGACGGTTTCTATGACGAATTCTCCGTTTTCTATGATATCGTCTGGTGGTTTGTAATATGGTTGTCTTATACCATAGATTAGAGCTGGCGAGTCTTCAGATAGTCCGTCTCTGGTTTTAGCCATGACTAGTTTTAGTAGGTTTTCTAGACCGATTTTATGGTCGTTGAGGAGATGTCTGTCTAGGATTGTTATTCTGAAATTTAAAAATATTATTATAGGTATCAGCATCATCATTAATTTGGTACAGAGCTTAGGCTGAGATGTGTAGATAAATCTGTCTCAATTTTACGGAACACTTTCCACTTTCTGGTGTGGGGCTGCTATTCCAAAATCTTGGGATCTCTCGTCTCATACTTAGTTTATAGAATTTTGTACCCCACCCATTGGGTGGTGGTATTAGTTTTTCTACGCATCTCACCAAATCATCATCGCATACAAATCGTCTTAGTAACATACTAGGCAGGTACATCTGTCTAATATTTCTTACCGTTGTTGTCTTAAGACGTAAAAGCACTAGGTACACTAAGCCCTTCGAGTTCGTGTAGTGATTTAGTGAAATGAAAGTGTAGTAGGTAGGTACTAGTTAAGTGCAATGCAAAGAACACAAGAACAAAGTGTCTCATAATAAAATCTAATAGCGTAAACTAAGATAAGTCAATGGACCAATTCTAATATATAATTTTATACTTAGTATAAGTTAAGGTTAAAACAATGTTACTCTTTAGCTTTACTTACTCATAGGCTAGATCGTAACCTTAGTAGGGAACCAAGTAGGTACCAACTGTTGATCAAAAAAAATTGGCAGTCATAGGTACTACCGATAAAAGTGAAAACGAATTTTTAATTTTTTTTTTTTTCGTTTCAACGAGAGCATGTCGGTCACACAAATCCACAAGTTTATCCCCAATCAAAAACTGCTCAACGCGGCTAAAGAAGTTTTCACTTCAAAAACTTTGTTGTCGATACGTACCGATCAGAATCAAAAGAGCACAAGTGGCATGCGAATGTCTCCTTCTGATCCCGGAGTGACTCGATAACTCCGCTCACGCTTGACCCTAATTCCTTCATAGCTTTGGACGTGCACTCGCTTTGACCTGATATATCCTGGAAACAGTAGGCAACAAAAATGAGGGAAAGTGTTCGACAAATATCTGCAGGGTGACGTCAGATCTATTCTGAAAACCACGCTGCATCAATAATAGCTATAAATATAATCTTGCTATACTTAATCTTAAATTGTGGGACAAAGCTATGGGAACACGGACCCGTAAGGTGATGTGATAATAGGTAAATTAATAATATTCTTGCTTCAACAGTAAGATAGGTACAATATTGCCCTAACCTACCTGAGAGTACCTAATACCTATTAGTTTAATACCTACTACTACCTACCTAATATATATTTTGTCTTCTCTAGAATCTTCTTTCAAATATTTATCATTTTTGTCACAATTAAAACAATCATTAATATTAGTCTTTGCTAATAATTATTCTGCTACTGTCAATTATAAAAAGTCACCAACATTAAAATTGTGCGCGTGATCAGCGCCCTCTTCCGGGTGCGCGAAGAGAGTCTTGCTGCGGCAGATGCGCGCGCGCAGCTTGCCGAACAATCGCGTCGCTGATGACGTGCGTGCTGCCACCGGCGCAAGATAGATGGCGTTAGTTATTCTTAATCTTTTGGATGGTGATAATGGGTCTGACAAACGTTTTTTTACTTTACATGCCAAATAAATCTACAAAAAATTACGAGAAATACTGTGTTTTTATTTTTTTCATATCTTAAAAAATGGCTGAGATATTTACGATCAAAGTGCGTATTTCGCCGAAGGTTTTTAAAAAGCCGATGACGTCAGAATCCTAGTCGCTGCGCAGTAAAAATCAAAATAATAAAGTTCTCTGTTGTAAAAATGGAAAAATAATACTGTATTGTGCCTTGGTGCTTCAATTCAACAGTTAAAACACCTGATAAACTCTTTTTTATGTGCCCGAGGACCCAAAAATTAGTCATAACCGTGGGTGTGACGTCATAGTATGAGCGCGCGTAATCTCGGAAATTCAAAAAACCGGCCAAGTGCGAGTCGGACTCGCGCACCGAGGGTTCCGTACAAACCTGTAGTAAGTTTGTAAGATTTATGACGTATTAAAAATAAAAATTACGTTTGTTGTATGGGAGCCCCCCTTTAATATTTACTTTAGTGATATTAAATTATTTATTTTGAAAGGTAATATACAAGTTAATATTCTGTGAAAATTTGAACCGTCTACCTGTTACCGTTTTTAATATTGAGCAAAAAAATACGAAAAAAACACGTTTATTGTATGGGGACCCCCCTTAATATATATATTTTTTTAATTTTTAGTATTTGTTGTTATAGCGGCAACGGAAATACATCATTTGTGAAAATTTCAGCTTTCTAGCTATCACGGTTTATGAGATACAGCCTGGAGACAGACAGACAGACAGACAGACAGACAGACAGACAGACAGACAGACAGACAGACAGCGGAGTCTTAGTAATAGGGTCCCGTTTTTACCCTTTGGGTACGGAACCCTAAAAAGGGCTCAAACTTCTCGTCGTTATAACTTCGGAAATACTGCATGTAGTATTGAAGTGAAATAAAAACTAATGTAATATATTAATGATCTTCACTTCGATTTTAGGTATATTTGATAATAATATTTTGACCCTTTTGTGTTCTCCATTTAGTGATAACGTTCAATCTATACCTACTAGTAGTAATCAAATAAATATTATAAATGCGAAAGTTTGGATGGATGTATGGATGTTTGTTGCCGCTGGAACCGAAAAACCTCGATCCATGCGGACGAAGTCGCGGGCATCAAGCTAGTCTAAATATATAAAAGGAAAAGGTGACTGACTGACTGATCTATCAACGCACAGCTCAAACCTCTGGACGAATCGGGCTGAAATTTGGCATGCAGATAGCTACTATGACGTAGACATCCGCTAAGAAAGGATTTTTGAAAATTCAACCCCTAAGGGGGTAAAATAGGGGTTTGAAACTTGTGTAGGCCACGCGGACGAAGTCGCGGGCATAAGCTAGTCAAATAAACATTATAAATGCGAAAGTTTGGATGGATGTGTGGATGTTTGTTACTCAATCACGTCAGAACGGCTGAACGGATCTGGATGAAATTTGGCACAGAGGTAGATTATAGTCTGGAATAACACATTTTATCCCGGAAAATAAGAGAGTTCCCGCGGGAACCAAAAAACCTCAATCCACGCGGACGAAGTCGCGGTCATCAGCTAGAAGACAATAATCACCAACATACCTACTAAGTACCTACTACTTATATGTAAAATTAAGTTAATCCATAGATACTAATATTACAAATTATTGTGAAGTATCTGCCAGTCTGTCTGTTACGCTCCGGACTATCTTTTCAACCGATTATGATGAAATTTAGTACAGAGACACCTGTAGTCCCAGGGAAGGACTACTTAGGCTACTTTTCCTAATCTTTTTTTTTTTTCTTTTTTTTTTTTTTTTTAATCCTCTACAAGTCAGCCCTTGACTGCGATCTCACCAGCTGATGGTAAGTAAGTGATGATGCAGTCTAAGATGGTAGCGGGCTAACCTGTTAGGGGCATGGCAGTTATATTAAACCCATACCCCTATTTGGTTTCTACACGGCATCGTACCGGAACGCTAAATCGCTTGGCGGCACGTCTTTGCCGGTAGGGTGGTAACTAGCCACGGCCGAAGCCTCCCACCAGGCCAGACCAGGGAAATTCAGAGATTATAAATTTCCGAACCCTGCCGGGGATCGAACCCGGGACCTCCGCACGTTAAGGCAACAGCGCTCAACACTGCGCCACGGAGGTCGGAGGTCATCTCGGAAAATTCGGAGTTCCCACGGGATTTTTCAAAACCGATATATAGACATAGATATAGAATATAGATCTATGGTCCTTTAAATATCTAAAGTAGCTTTGACGCACCTCTTAGTTTATACCTAAATTCCTACTTAGATATAATTCGGTGAAATTGAAGTTGAAGATTGTGTATGTGTCTGTGTGTTGTGTTCTTCACAATCGTGCATTGTAGAGTCAACTACTCCTGAAGATGCTCCGGTATCGGAGTGAAACGTACAGTACGTTGAGAGTATATTGAAGTATTTATGTGGTGTGGTGAATATCGCGGGCTGCAAGTACAAGATACGCACTGTACCACATAGATTTACCTTCTGTGGCGGATTTTATAGCGAATTAAACTTCTAATTTTTTCATTGGGACTTCCGCAAAGTAACGCCTGCTTCTATCCAAATAAATATATCTTCCTAATCCTTAAAATTCTCCATTTTTTTTTACTTTCATCGGGTTCTCCATGGTTAATATTCTCAAAGGAATGTGCAGCCGTGGCCAGCCTAGTTTACTACGGCCAAACCCTCATTCTCAGAGGAGACTTAGCTTAGTAGTAGGTACCTAGTAAAAAAAGAAAAAAGAGCAACTGCTGAGTTTCTTGCCGGTTCTTCTCAGCAGAACTGCTTTCCGAACCGGTGGTAGAGTCAATAACATAAGAGACACCTGGGGGTCTACTCTCTTTCTCTCAAACGAAACTTCGCAAACGAACGTAATTAGTCGGTTAATAGACCCACTCAAAATCGTTCAATCCAACCAAGAGCATAGAGATAATATTATGTAGGAGAGGAGTTAACGAAATTTCGTTCGTTTGTTTGCGAAGTTTCGTTTTAGAGAAAGAGAGTAGACCCCCTGTATGTCCTACATGTTTTAAATAAATGAATTGAATTGAACTAAGTACCTAGTTGACTGTTGGTGCGTTGATGATGTTGATGATGATTACTTATTGATTAAATAGCTATAATAGTCTGTAATACTATGTGGATACTTACATATTTTTAGTCGCTTATTCTCTTTGATCGGCGAAAACGAGCGTTCCAAGCGCGCAGAACGAGGTACTGTGTTGGATTTCTCCTGTAACTGAACATCATATTAATATTATAAATGCGAAAGTGTGTTTGTCTGTTAGTTTTTTGGTTTATTGGTTTGTTGGTTTGTCCTTCGATCACGCCGCAACGGAGCTACGGATCGACGACGTGATTTTTGGCATGGGTATAGTTGAGGACCTGGAGAGTGACATAGGCTACTTTATATCCCGGAAAATTAAGGAATTCCCGCGGGAATCAAAAAAACTTACACCACGCGGACGAATTCGCGGGCATCAGCTAGTGAAAATATAAGTAAGTATTGGTACTTTCTGATTAAACTAAAGGACCCTAAATAATGAAGAGAACGACGTCATAGATGAAAGAAATAAGCATTTTATTACGTCCATGTACCTACTACTAATGGATGGATGGATGGATGTTTGTTAATCTATCACGCCAGAACGGCTTCAACGGATCTGGATTAAATTTGGCACAGAGATAGATCATTATAGTTTGGAATAACACATAGGCTACCAAAAAACCTCAAATGAACGTTTTGTTACTCAATTACGCCAGAAGGACTAAACGGATCTGGATGCATAATCTTATATAGGAAATCAGAATTGTACGCGGACGACCTCTTATAAAGTTATAGTTGTACTAGCTGATGCCCGCGACTTCGTCCGCGTGGATTGAGGTTTTTCGGTTCCCGCGGGAACTCTTTAATTTTCCGGGATAAAAAGTAGCCTATGTGCTATTCCAGACTATAATCTATCTCTGTGCCAAATTTCATCCAGATCCGTTCATCCGTTGGAGCGTGATTGAGTAACAAACATACATCCATACATCCAAACTTTCGCATTTATAATATTTACTAGCTGATGCCCGCGACTTCGTCCGCGTGGATTGAGGTTTTTCGGTTCCCGCGGGAACTCCTTAATTTTCCGGGATAAAAAGTAGCCTATGTGCTATTCCAGACTATAATCTATCTCTGTGCCAAATTTCATCCAGATCCGTTCATCCGTTGGAGCGTGATTGAGTAACAAACATACATCCATACATCCAAACTTTCGCATTTATAATATTTATTTGATTATATAGTTGTATAGCCTCGACTCAACAAGTGTTCCTTTACGTTTTTTTTTAATTTGTGTAACGGCAAATCCAAAAGTTCTTTTGGAACCATATTATAAAAGCTAATACTCGACCCCACAAAGGATTTCAATAGTGGAGATTACATATGGATTTTCCATAGTTCTAAGAAGAAGAACCGATCTAAGGCGTTGGAGATATGTAACTAGTTGATGCCCGCGACTTCGTCCGCGTTGATTTAATTTGTAAATTCCTGTGGAGACTCTTATTTTCCAGGATAAAAGTTCATAAAAGAAAGTATAAGTCCTTCCCCGGGATGCAAACTATCGTACAGTAGGTACCGAATTCCGTCCAAATCAGTTGAACAGATGGGCCGTAAAAGCGTTGTAGATAGACATACACTAGCGCATTTTTATAATCCTTACTAGCTGATGCGCGCGACTTCGTCCGCGTGGTATTAGTTTTTTTTGATTCCCGCGGGAACTTCTTAATTTTCCGGGATAAAAAGTATCCTATGCCCTTCTCCTGGTTCTAAGCTACTTCCCCACAAATTTTCAGCCAAATCGGTTTAGCTGTTCTTTTGTTATAAATAGTGTAACTAACACGACTTTCTTTTATATAATATATAGATAGATATCACCACCACCACCACCACTACAGCCCATTAATGGCTGGAGGCCTGTGCTCAGCCCTACAGCTGGGCACAGGCCTCCACTCTCATAGGAGAGAGGGAATTAGAGCTTAGACCCACCACGCTGCTCCAATGCGGGTTGGCGGGCTTTAACGACTATTATCATGTTAGTGATAATAACCGGGACCGACGGCTTAACGTGCTCTCCGAGGCACGGGGGTGAAACACCGCGAACTTCCTAACTCCGGGCTAGTACCTATTACCTATTCTGTGCTAGTACTGAGAATTTCTAGTCGGAAAAACCCAATACTCAATTTTGGCCCGACCCGGGACTCGAACCGGGGACCTCGTCGGCCGCAGTCGTACATGCCAACCACTAGACCAACGAGGCAGTCCGGTCCTTATATCACACTAGCGCATTATATCTTCATATTATTATCAAAAGTAGGTACCTACCTATATCAAAAGTACTTGTAAAATTTTTTTGAATAAAAAACATTTGAATTTTTTTTTTATCAAGAGTGAATAGGCATCTTCTAAGCAAGCGTGTTCCACCTTAAGGCTGCATCACGATCTGCAAGCAGATCTGATTGCAGCCAAGCGCTAACCTAAAATTTAAAACTTACATTTTTATCAGCCGCTGCGGTAGTTTCGTGGTGTAGCTGATGATGCATCGTTAGAGCACTCTCGAATTGAGCTGTGAAGCTGCACTGGGAACAGCTGCAACGAGATGACAACTTTAAAGCGTCCGTTTACAGTTAAGGTGTGTCCAAACATAGAGCGGCAAGTGAGATATATTGGTGTAGCTGATGATGCATCGTTAAAGCACTCTCGAATTGAGCTGTAAAGCTGCACTGGGAACAGCTGCAACGAGATGACAACTTTAAAGCGTCAGTTTACAGTTAAGGTGTGTCCAAACATAGAGCGGCAAGTGAGATATATATTTGGCACGCAGGATGTGGATGAAAACGAATAGGGCGATTATATCCTTATATTAAATTTTATATATTCTTTAATCTATGTTTTAAAATGGTTATCAAACTTAAAACTAACCGAGGATGTAAATTTTAGGTCTTTTGGAAGACCCTCTATTTAATAATCAGTTAGAAATTAGTTATTTGTGTTACATGGGGCCAAAGAAAATTTTTGTTCCCCGAGGGCGCTATTTTGAATTCAGAGCGAAGTGAAGGATTCTATAGTAGAATCCCGAGCGTAGCGAGGGGTTCTAAAGTAGAATCCTGAACGTAGCGAGGAATTCAATATACGCCGCCCGAGAACAAAAAATTTGGCCCCGAGTGACACACACTATTTTTCATCATTACGTATGAGAAAAAGCTAGGAGTATCAACCTAACGACTATTTGCCGGTTTCTGAATTGAGAATTTTACGTTGAGTTGTCTCAAAGACCACATAAGTGTGAATTAAGTACTAATTAAGGAAATGTTTGTTTCTGAATTGATATTTTGTAAGGTTTGAGAATTGGAGCTTGAGAAATTTCAAATTTGACAGTTTCGAAACTTAAATCTCTGCTTAACAGCAAAATTGCGTTTCAGAGCGCTTTTTGCAGCGCTCAAAGTCCTCTAATCTCAAAGTTGAGTGCGTGATATTTAAGTAACGAATTTCGGCTACTTAAACTATATTCACACTAGATAATGCACGCGACTTGGTCCGTGGATTAAAGTTTTTTGAATTCCCGCGTGTTAACTCTTTAATTTTCCGGGATATAAACTATCCCTATACCAAATTTCATCAAAATCGGTGAAACAAATGGGCCGTGAAAGCGTAGCAGACAGACAGACACACTCTCGAATTTATAATATTAGCATGGATTTGCGATTTCTAGTGAAGATTCTTCGTTGGCATCTTTTGACGCTCCCTGGCGCAGTGGCGATCGCTGTGGTGGCTGATTAAGGGAGTTCCCGGGTTCGATTTCCGGCTTTTCGATTTGGGAATTTAAGTACAATTTCTGAATTGTGGGAGGCTTCCTTCATAGGTGTAGAAATCTATGAGTTTAATATAACTGCCATACCACTAACAATTTAGCCCGCCACCATCTTAGATTGCATCATCACTTATCATCAGGTGAGATCGCAGTTGGGCTAACTTTGTAGTGGGATTTAAAAAATCTTTGGAGAAGCCTGAGGTAGATCCAGATGCCTACGTGGTACAAGATGATGAACTTGTTGAAGAACGAAATGATGTCCTGTCTTTGCCCCAAGCTCATTAGTAGAAAGTTATTTTACAAATAACTACATAACAATAAACTCCTGTAATAAATAATATTTTGTTAGAAATTAGGAACTCTTTGTTGGATTTTTTAATTTTGTTTTATTTTACAAATAACTCAGCATAATGTAACATTTCTGGGTAATAAATATAATATGATATTATCACATTATCATCAGTTGTGGCGATAATTGAAGATCCACCAGGCAGCTTTACTCTTCATCTCTTGGTCCTGTGGCCTATAGGCTATATTGTATTGTTTAATTATTACAATCCGCTCTTCCTTCTTTTTTTGCAAGTAGAATGCCCCTGTCTTTTTGCATTCTATCACACCTTGTAATCTGTGGATAGAACATTTATTGATGACTTACATATAAAACACATAAATAATATGCCTTTTATCATTGATGTAGAATTTTAGTAGGTACCTATACCCTGTTATTCAAAGAAAACAATGACATTATTCGAAGTTCGTTGCCAGTTGGTTTGGTTATCTTGTGACTGGACAAATTTCTATTTCTAAGTAGAATTACATATACGAACTAACTACTAATTGTGGCCATGTAAAATTAACCCTAAAATATAGTACTGAACCAGGAGAAAAGCTGGCCTTCGAGTAAAGGGATGATATAAAGATTAGGTACTTACTTTGCTACCAGTGCGAGAAGGTTTTCTTTCCCCAAGTTAGTGAAGTTGGGATATTTTTTTTTCTTTTCTCTGTCCATTTTATAAATATTTGTAAGAATAATATTACAAATAAAAACAGAAGTCAAGATTTGGAAAATTTTGTAAACAAAACCGTTTGTCAAACTTTTGACGCTTCTGACACAATGTTATGTCGTACGTTCCATTTCTCTTTCCCGGTTATTTGAAATCAAACGCACATCAGAGTTTTTTATGAGATAATAGCCTGAAATATTTGAAATTCATAATTTTCTAAATAAAATTCTATAAAATTTATTTTTTTGAATCATATTTAATAATAAAATTTAACAAAATTAGAAGTAAATATTATTTTCGGTCAATACCGGTTTTTCTACGTGTAGCGAAACGCAAATGCAATGTTGGAGAATACTCAGGGACGACTGGAGAAATACTTAGCTAATTACAATTTGGGAAATTCTAATTTTATAGTGTGAAACACAAAAAACTGAAGTCTTACTCAAGTATTTGAACAAAACTTAGCTGATTTTTGCTTGAATGCTTAATTCAGAAACCGGCCCTATGTATGGACATTACCTATACGTTTAAGCACCAATCAGAAGATACTCCTATCAACCTTCTATGTAATTGTGTAGACATTATTTAGACGTATATTTAAAGTTTAAATAAAATGTAAAGACGTATATCCGATCAACAAATTGATCACGTGACTTCGGACCAATCAGAACAGAGAAATGCAAAGTCGTATATTCGATCAACAAATTGATGACGTGACTTCGGACCAATCAGAAGAGAGAAATGAAAAGTCCCATGGGCCAACAAGTTACACTTTGCTCCCGCTATCCTCTGAAGGCAATATGCGTTTTTCGAATAGGTATGATGAAAAATTTATTTTTGTCATTTTTAGACATCATCCCTATTCTGCCCGCATCCTAGTAAGGACTTGAGGACTCATAAACTCATTTTTTTTTTTATCCACTACAAGTTAGCCCTTAACTGCGATCTCACCTGTTTTTTTTTAATTCAAATATTAAAAGTGCTTTTGAATCGTCGAGTGAATCTACCACTGGTTCGGAATGCCGAGAAGAACCAGCAAGAAACCAGGCGGTTGCTCTTTGAAAAAAATATTTACAATAACATCCATGTGTAGATACTAAAGTAGAATCATTAATTCAGTAGAGTGAAATGACAGTTGCTAATGTCACTTTGTAAAATAATATTGCCATATTTATTGTAATAGTGATGTTCTAATTGAGTTGGTAGTTATACCATTAGTACATTTTATGTACTCTATGGTATTGATTCCGATCATTTGCACAAAGGCAATGGAAAAATACCTAATACCTAATAATAATAATTCTAAATAGGTACCTATTATATTTAAGTGTTACTAATAACAATTTTATAAATAACTGATTGCAATAGGGATATTAATTATTTGTAAAGAATTATTAATAATGCAGAATTACTTATAGAAATTGACGAACAACAACGCTGTATATTCTTTCGTACGACAAACAAACACATAGGTACCTACGACGGATTCAACCTTTTAAGACGGATTTTGTGTTTTGTTAATCTGTTTTTTGTACTGTTTTGTACCTAATCAATAAAAAAGATATGGATATTCCAAGTACATCACGCCAACAAGACTTTCTTTCTCCAAAGAAAATGAGTTACAACAATCATTGACTTATATTTATACTACTAGACAAGCAATTTGAAATAATACATTTTTTTAATAGCTAACTATAAATAGTTTAAAATTCTGATATGTTGACGGAAGAGCACGCAATTTTCGCAGTGCTACCCACCAAAGCTGTATCGATTTTTATTTTGATAATAAAAAATGAAAATCTGTCACAATTTAGGATCGCGCGCGCGGGTAGAGAGGGGAGCATGCATGGTGAATATGCCTTGCAAACGCAGATGCGACTTCAATCAATAAATTAAACGCAGATAATCTTGTACCGATCGTTTATTTTTATTAATACAAATATCTTAAGTCTTAAATATTAGATAAGAAATATACACAACTTTGTAATGTTACCGGTGCGCAAAAATTACGGAATTACCGAATAATTTTGGCAATATCTATGCGATTCGGCATTTTCGTAAATATTCAATTAATATCCAATATCTAAAACACAAAAATTATAATAAAGTACCTATTTATGTAACAATTAAAATGATTTTTCTACTGGTTTACCCTATTCCACTTGGGCACATCTGTTTAAATAATTATCACAATCTTTGTCAACGTGTCGGTAGTACGGCTCGCTCTCGCATATTTCTAGTAAAGAGTAAGCGTGATGGACAAACATGGCAGTTGTGTATTTATATTTACGATAATTATTGTTTTAGACAAATACGAAATAAATTACTCAGGTAATTACTGAAATAAACTTCAAATTACCTGGAAAAACTACGCACATAAATTATAACAATGTTTTATTGGTCACTTTAAACAAAATCGGTGTTAGTTTGTCGAAAACAACGTTCACAGTTTACAAAACAGTGCACTGGTCTTCTCGCTTGCTTGCAGTGGACTAAACGAGTTACGGAGCATTAACCGAAACTCTGTGGGCAATTATTGAAGGCCGCATAGCTTGTCTAGTAGTATTATACATATAAGTCAATGACAACAATATTCACTATATACACATTTTAACATTATACACTTTAGTCACAACACTATTTCATTTTCATCAGAAACTGACAACACTGTAAACGTCATTTTACTCTACTGAATTAATGATTCTACTTTAGATACTAGATACTTAAGTATAACCGCTGTCCTCAGCTTTGCTGGAGCGAGTCAAATCAATGCTCTATCCATGACTAACCCACGAATATGATATGCGCGGCAGATGTCCACTAACAGCGCGGCATTCGGCGCGCGGCAGCCGCGCACTAATGTGCTTCACGTTTGGAGTTTGGACACACCTTTACGGTGTAGGCAGACGGGCTGCTTTAGAACTGCATGCCGACTGCAAAATTGCAGTTTTGTTGCATCGAAACTGCGCAGTCCGCTTGCAGTCGGTACTCGGAATGCAGTTGTAATGGAAAAGAACAAGCTGCTGTGCAGTTCAAATTGTAACCGATTCCGATGAAATTTGGTAAACATAGATGTAGGTTGCATCCCAGAGAATGACATAGGCATAGATTTAACTAGCTGATGCCCGCGAGTTCGTCTGCGTGGATTGAGGTTTTTCGGTTCCCGCGGGAACTCTTTAATTTTCCGGGATAAAAAGTAGCCTATGTGCTATTCCAGACTATAATCTATCTCTGTGCCAAATTTCATCCAGATCCGTTCAGCCGTTGGAGCGTGATTGAGTAACAAACATCCATACATCCATACATCCATACATCCATACATCCATACATCCATACATCCATCCAAACTTTCGCATTTATAATATTTATTTGATATTTGATTATTTATTAAGGGACTACTGCGGGAATAAGCATTAGGTACATAATATCAGTAGGTAGGTATGGCAAGTTTTATACAAAGACTCACCTATAAAACATTATAAATTATTACAAAATAATTGAAATATTTAGGAAATAACATAAAAAACGCTTCTGAAGTTCTAACAGCTTTTGTCAGGCATTTTTGACAATTTGACTCATAGAGAAATAAAGCATCAATCTAGAATAAAGCAAATCGTTCGAATCTATGAATAGGTCAAGGGTCACTCTAAAGAGGTTTGCTTTTGGTCGAAATGCGAAATTCAGAAGAAATAGCCCCGATAGGGTTACTTCCCATTTTGGATTTTTTGGGACTTTTAGCAAAATAAACAGGAATTTTACAAATTACAACAGAACTCAAAAATCGCACTATACTGTCGCTTACTTTCATTGTCAATCTATACTAATATTATAAATGCGAAAGTTTGGATGGATAGATGGATGTATGGATGGATGTTTGTTACTCAATCACGCCCCAACGGCTGAACGGATCTGGATGAAATTTGGCACAGAGATAGATTATAGTCTGGAATAAGACATAGACTTTTTATCCCGAAAAACTAAAGTGTTCCCGCGGGAACCATTAAACCTCAATTCACGAGGACGAAGTCGCGAGCATCAGATAGTTACCTATTTATAGTAAGATTATGTTTCAGTTTAAAACAACACAACATAGAAATTTAAAAAAATTGGGTGTGTTTTATTTAATTAACCCTCAAATCCTTAAACAACATTCAAAGTATACTTTACTATCAAAATCAGAGTGTCCTGTCCTTTAATATTAGGACAAATTGAGGGTCTAAAGCTCGGGTCTAAAGCCAAACTTCATCAAGCTTGAAAATCTGAAAAAACCTCATACTATAGTTTTTAAACATTGAGGTAATTCTTTACATCCCGTTCCAAATATTAAAACACAATTATCAAACATTAAATCCTACTTAAGATTTGATCTCAATGCATTATAATATAATAGTTAAAACACAGAATCGTGTGAAATCTCAGCAATTTTTTCACACAATCAACATTCAATTATGTCTTTTTCTTCTCTAACCAGATAAATAAACCTTTGTGCGCGATTTATCGTGATCAGATTGAATAAACCGTCGTTTTTGACGCAGTTTTTGAATGCAAATACTAGACAATATAAACTTTATTGCATTTAAAATAAGGAGTTTTGGGTTCCAAACTTGCAGGTAAACTTATGTTGGTTTAAATACAAAGCCTTTGGAACTTGGTAACTGCGTTTTTCACCTATTTGATTTCAAGTTTCAACCAGTCGCAATCCGTCGATCGGCGTGTACGCACGTCATTTGGATTTTTACGTTATAAAAATCGCACTAGACATCATAAAAACCTCAAAAAACGTAAAATCCATACATTGTCATCCCTTAATTATATAAACACACGAGTGCGGTAAAAAGTTTTTGTATATAAAGCTAAAATAAACCGGTTAAAATAGGAAGTAGGTACGACAACACAACATTTCGCGTTCAGTTATATAAAATCGTTCTTTCGCAGGTAAGGCTGGCTTTGTTTGTGTAAAAGAGTTTTGTTTTTAGAAAAAAAAGTGGTTAACAGTCACCAGTTGAGTGAAATCGAGTGCATTTTGTCAGGTGAGTGATTGTTCTATTTTTCATATTCAACGCTTTCTCCGATGTTTTTTAGGGTTGAAAGAGCGTGACGTGAATTGGAACGCTAGTTCTTTTTTGGGTGTTTTACAGTGTACATTTCTATTGACGAAACTTTTATTTAGAAAACACGTATATTTCTCGGTTATCTTTGGTTATATTGCAGTTAAACCTGTTTTAGGTACAGGTTAGGTAGCGGACTTAGTTTAGATACCTATATAACAGTTGACATACTACTTTTGCATAGCGATGGCACCTTTTCATCGTGTTTCACTCAGGGGCCAGGTAGTTAAGTGGCACTTTCAGAGTCATACAATGCGTTACATACATAAAAAGTACCTAGAGATAGCAACTAAGTAGGTTCTTGTTAACCATAGAGGTATAATATTATAGTAGGTAGGTATATATCTCTATGTTGTTAACCCTCAGTTTCTGGGTGTACAGCTACTTAAATAGTCTGCTGTTACATAATAAGACGTAATGCATATTTTAACCGCGGTAATCCAATATGTCTTAACGTTCGTTAATCGTTTTAAACTTAATTAGACGTTTACTTATTTAGAAATGATACTACATATTATACCTTACTTATATTGATGGATTGATAATATTATGTATTGTTAAGTTATTCTAACTGTACCTAACCTAGATTAATAATCTTATTAATAACCAGATACTAATGATTGTTTATCTGAGACCCAAAATATTTGAACCTCAAAACATTAACCACTTGAAAAAAAAAGAAGTGTGTCCGTGCAATTCATACACGGCAGAAGTGAAACTTCAGAAAAGTAGCCTACGAGAGAATGAGATAAATATAATATGTATTCTATCTCATTCTCTCGCACGCTAAATCCTATTATGAATATGTTTGTCTCTTGTTGGTGTCGCTTTTGTGTTTCATCGAATTTTTAAATCACAATTCGATTCTAAAGAAGTTTCACTTCAAAAATACACGGCGTTATGTAAGTTATATTTTATGAAAAATAACGTAAAACATACTGAGGCAAAAGTTCCGTTTAAATTAATTTAAAAAATCTGTCTAAGATAGGACAAATCCGCAAAAATCCGGGCCCATTGTTGCCCTACTCTCTAAACTTAAACTACAGAATAGGTAATTAGTACATCTAAACTAAAATTAGAGCATTACAAATATTGCTAACCCTTTCATAATACTCCCTACGGAAAGGGACAGAACTAGATTTACAGCTGCCATTTTAGTTTAGTTTAGAGATTGTGTTATTTAGAATCAGCCCCATTGTAAAAACTAAAAACTATCAATCCAATCCAGATGCTACTAAGACAATAAAAATAGGTGCGTTTATCTCTTTTCCACTTACGATTACAGTCACTCGAGAGTCGAGATAAAAACATAGAATGCTAACTGTCATCCTAAAAGCATCTGGAATCTGGATATGATAGTGGTAAGGTAAGAGCACCCGTGCGTGGTCGGGACGGGTCAGTTAGTCTATAATAATCTATACTAATATTATAAATGCGAAAGTTTGGATGGATGGATGTTTGTTACTCAACCACGCCAGAACGGCTGAGCAGATCTAGATAAAACTTGGCACAGAGATAGTATATGTATAGTCTGGAAAAAAACCTCAATCCACGCGGACGAAGTCGCAGGCTAGTAAATCCATACTTAATATTATAAATGCGAAAGTGTGTCTGTCAGTCCGTCCGTCTGTCTGTCTGCTTCGCTTTCACGGGCGATCTGTTTAACCGATTTTTATGAAATTTGGTATAGAAATAGGTTGTATCCCAGGGAAGGACATAGGCTCCTCAATCCATGCGGAAGAAGTCACGGGCATCATAATACTAATATTATAAATGCGAAAGTATGTTAGTTTATTGGTTTGTTCTTCAATCACACCGCAACGGAGTAAGTAACGATTTTTGGCATGCTTATAGTTGAGGACAGGGCCCCAATCATGTAAGAATGGCCGATCAAACGATAAAGATTTGCGTCAAAGTAAAATAAACCATGAGAGCATTGAATTAGAGCTCAATTTCGTCTGCCCATTCTTATACGCTTAGGTATGTATACCTAAACGTATAAGAATGGGCAGACGAAATTGAGCTCTAATTCAATGCCGTCATGGTTTATTTTACTTTGACGAAAATCTTTAACGTTTGATCGACAATTATTACGTAATCGGGAGGCTGGAGAGTGACATAGGTTATTTTTTATGCCGGAAAATTCACGCAGGAATAAAAAAAACTTAAACCACGCGGAAGAAGTCGCGGGCATCATCTAGTACTTAATAAATAAAACCTATTACATAATCTTATTATACAGATCTTTGATTATGTATATATCAAAGATACAGATGACTCATTCTGTATAGAAAGATTCCTGCGCGCGCAGTACCTCTGACATTTGCGATTGTGATCGGCCATAAATGGCCGCTACCACAATCGAGAAGAATCCGCAATCACAAATAATAAACACATGTCATCTAAGTATACAATACGGCAGTCGTAATTCCTTCCTCCATGATACAATAGCAACGTGATATTTATATATTTATTGGCATACAATGCAGGGCTTAAGCTGAGCTTGGGTGGTGTCACAGATGAAATTGTTACATCTGCAATTTGTGTTTTGTCTGTGATACCATCGTCAAATAAACTGTTTTTCTTTCCTTCTTTCTTTCTTATATTATGCTATGTAGGTACTTAAGCGAATTGCCTCGTTGGTCTAGTGGTTAACAATTAACATGTTCTACTGATCATTTCTTGTTAGAAAAACCCAATACTGATAATGGGTTGTCTGGAGGAGATCACTTTTAGTGATAAGACTGCCGTTGCGCACTTTGTTTTCTGTACTTTTTAAGTGTTTATTATCTTAACTAGATGATGCCCGCGACTTCGTCCGCGTGGATAATGATTTTTTAATTCCCGCGGGAACTCATTTATTTTCCGGGATAAAAAGTAGCCTATGCCCTCCCCTGGAATCAAACTACCTCTACACCAAATTTCATCAAAATCGGTTGAACAGATGGACCGTGAAAGCGTAGCAGACAGACAGACAGACAGACACACTTTCGCATTTATAATATTAGTATGGAAGTATGGATTTGTGTGGCAATAAAGAGTTTATCTATCTATCTACATAACATTCTATAGCCCGACCCGGGAATCGAACCCAGGATCTCGTCAGGCGCAGTCGAACATCCAAGCAGCAAGACCACTAGACCAACGAGGCAAAGCCATTTTAAACTAAGTATAATGCACATCGTACTATCATCACACTAATATTGCAAAATGCAAAAAAAGTGTGTTTCTTTATCGCAACAGAGCAATGGATCGACGTGATTTTTTGCATGACCTTAACAGTGTCTGCCCCATCTACTTATACAGTATATATAGTACTTACCCATTGTCATGTATCAAATATTGAATCGAAGCAGGCGTTACTTTGCGGAAGTCGTGCCACTTATAACTTAAGTACCTTCAAGGCAAGAGTGAATAGGCATCTTCTAGGCAAGCGCGTTCCAACCTAGACCTCATCATTGCTTTGCACTAAGCATGATTGTCGTCAAGCGCAAGCCTATCACCAATAAAAAAAAAAAGTCCATGATAATGAATGAACGAGAAGTTTAATTCGCTATAATCCGCCACAGTAATCTATGTGGTACAGTGCGTGTCATTCACCAATAGCATGCGAACACCCACCACCCAGCAATTCGCACCGGCACAGCACCACACAAATCTTCCAAATCACTCTCAACGTACGTTTCACTCCGAAACCGGAGCATCTTCAGGACACCATCTTCATCATCTTCTTCATCTTATTGGTGAAGGACACGCACTGTACCTGATAGATTTGTCTACTGTGGCGGATTATAGCGAATTAAACTTCTCGTTCATTCATTATAATGTATCATACTAAAATTATAAGTGCGAAATGTTTGTTGGTTTGTCCTTCAATCACGGACGGAACCGCCAATGCGATGCTGGCTTTTGAAAAATTTGTTATCCGCCCTTTGAAGAGCCCCATATTAAAAAGGGCTACAGTTTTACATGACTGCCCAAAAAAGAAGTGTAATGTTTTAGGGTTCATGTAGGTAACTATGTATGTATGTGAGTTTGTTAATTCCACCATAACTTCTGAATGCCTGAACTCTGGGTATCGTTAGAATCCTTACATCATCCCGAGTGATAAACTTACTGGCTGTATTTTTTTTTAAATCTCTTTGGCAGAGCAGTCGGGTTATTTATTTCTTTAATGTCTACAAACTTGTTTAAATAGAAGCCGCCTAGACTGGCTGACTGGTACCTGCAGGCTTAGCATGCGCACAACGAGATAACTAGCGACGAGAAAGAGAAATTTTGTCGTTGCCGGTTAATTTCTCATGCACAAAATCCGGTAGATATATTACAAGAAAAAAATCGTCGGCAATTAAGGGTTAGTCCCTAACTCCCTACTAACCCTTAATTGCCGACTATTTTTTCTCTAAAAATACCACAGATGAGAAATATTACTTTTATCTCTACTTTAGACAAATCATAATTATGTGTAACACAGAACACAAACTGTGATGTTTTTTTTTTATCCACTACAAGTTAGCCCTTGACTGCGATCTCACCTGATGGTAAGTGATGATGCAGTCTAAGATGGTAACGGGCTAACCTGTTAGGGGCATGGCAGTTGTATTAAACACATACCCCTATTCGGTTTTTACACGGCATCGTACCGGAACGCTAAATCGCTTGGCGGCACGTCTTTGCCGGTAGGGTGGTAACCATGTTAGCTTCGGTAGGTATACAATAGAGATAACGGTTAGAGTTAGACATAATTTTACTCGTTGTACGCATGCTAGCCCTACTGGGTAAGTGGTAGTACCACGTCGTAACTCGTAATAGCCTCACATATTACCATATTATCTTTCTGAGAACACTATGCTTCTGCGTTCTTAGAATATCTAGGTAGGTACTTAAAGACGCAGGTGCATTTTAATTGTTTAATGGGCTGATTAAATTATTTTACGCATATTATTAGGGTTCCGTACCCAAAGGGTAAAAACGGGACCCTATTACTAAGACTCCGCTGTCTGTCTGTCTGTCTGTCTCCAGGCTGTATCTCATAAACCGTGATAGCTAGAAAGCTGAAATTTTCACAAATGATGTATTTCCGTTGCCGCTATAACAACAAATACTAAAAATTAAAAAAATATATATATTGTCCCCATACAATAAACGTGTTTTTTTCGTATTTTTTTGCTCAATATTAAAAACGGTAACAGGTAGACGGTTCAAATTTTCACAGAATATTAACTTGTATATTACCTTTCAAAATAAATAATTAAATATCAATAAAGTAAATATTAAAGGGGGGCTCCCATACAACAAACGTAATTTTTTGATATTAACAATAAACCTCTACAAACAAAGTTAGTTTTGCGGTTCATTTCGTCTTGTTTTTAATACGTCATAAATCGTAAAACTTACTACAGGTTTGTACGGAACCCTCGGTGCGCGAGTCCGACTCGCACTTGGCCGGTTTTATTTATTTTAATTATTAGACGCAAAGAGATAATAGCGAAGGAAAACATCGATCGCGAGGAAACTATACAACTATTTACTAGGTACATTTATATATGTACACCTACAATATTTAATTGCCTTTCGTTTACTTGTATCAATTCTAAAGATTCGCAATATCTCGGTCTGGGTCTAGATCTGTCCCGTCTCTTTCACACTCTTTACGAGTAATATCACTGTCTCTGTCACAGATATAGTGCCGTTATAGTAGGTACCACGACTTAGGAGATTGGTCTAGGAAACATTTTGTTATTTTATAGATTTATAGGTACTGGTTCCCGCGATTTGGTTCGCGTATGTTAAAGTCTTAGAAACACGTGGGAACTCTTTGATTTTCCGGGATAAATAGCCTATGTGTAATTCCAGACTATAATCTATTTATGTGCCAAATATCATCCAGATCCGTTTAGCCGTTCGGGCGTGATTGAGTAACGAACATCCATAATTCAAAATTCAAAATTCAAAATTCAAAATTCAAAATGTTTTTTATTCAAATAAGCTTTTACAAGCGCTTTTGAATCGTTATAATATGAATCTACCATACCATCCATACATCCATCCAAACTTTCGCATTTATAATATTAGTATAGATTTTCTGTGCTGTGATAGTTCCATCCAATGATCCATTTTACGCTTAGCAAATGGAATTTTATTTGCTGATCGAAATTATTTAATGTTTTCTGCTTACCGAAATGTTCCTTATTACAGCTTATATAAATATGGCTTTATTAATATAGACTAGACCTAGACATTCCAACATTAATACAAACCTGATTAGGGTTTTTGTAAATATTGCAAACTGTTATATATTTTTATACCTAAATAAATAAAAATAAAATTAAAAAATAAATACTTAGATCAACCAATTTTGTTATTTTTGCAGACAATACAAGTTTCGTATAATTGCTGACACAACACGTTTTTCTGCCTCCCCTCATGACTAAAATATCTTGCCAACCATAAAGTTGATAACAATTTATTATATAATATCTTCTAGAATTGCCCAGTTACAGTTTTAATAAGTAAACTTATTTACTCACTAGATGATGCCCGCGACTTGGTCCGCGTGGATTAAGGTTTTTAATTCCCGCGGGCACTCTTGAATTTTCCGGGATAAAAGTAGCCTATGTCCTTCCCCGGGATGTACCCTACCACTTTACCGAATTTCATGCAAATCGGTTGAACAGATGGGCCGTGAAAGCGTTGCTGACAGACAGATAGACAGACAGACAGACACACTTTCGCATTTATAATAACACACTTTGGTATGGATTTATGAAATGAAAATTTCATTTCATTTTATTATACACTCACCACTACCACCAAAACAGCCCATTAACGTCCCACTGCCTGGGCACAGGCTTTCATTCTCATAGGAGAGAGGGAATTAGAGCTTAGACCCACCACGCTGCTCCAATGTGGGTTGGCGGGCTTCAAGACTATTATCATGTTCGTGATAATAACCGGGACCGACGCGACGGCTTAACGTGCTCTCCGACTCCGAGGCACGGGGGTGAAACATCGCCAGATTCCTATATACCTACTTATTTATATACTATTTTAATAAGTATATATTTCTGAATTTTCTCTGGTCTGGTCTGGTGGGAGGCTTCGGCCGTGACTATTATTTATTATTTACCTCTTCAAATAGCTAGGCAGTAGGCAGTGGTTACGATTGTATTCCACTTTTGGAATCATTAGGCTGTAACTATCATTAGAAAACAAAGAAAGTCGCGGGCGAAAGTTACATTATGGTTGACCAATTATAGACTCTGATAGTAATTCTAGGCACGTCGAGAAGAAAGTGTGGCTATAGGCAGAAAGGATGTATCATGGTAGGTTTTTTTATAACTTAGCTGATGGCGAAGCGTCGGCAGACCCACCACACGGTGGACAGACGACATCAAGCATCAAGAGAGTCGCAGGGAGTCGCTGGATCCAGGCGGCGCAAGACCGTGGCTTGTGAAGGACCCTACAGGAGACCTATGTCCAGCAGTGGACGTCCATCGGTTGACGACGACGACTAGCCGCGACTTTGTCCGCGTGGTTTAAGTTTTTTTTGATTCCCATGGGAACTCCTTAATTTTCCAGGATAAAAAGTAGCCTATGTCACTTTCCAGGTCCTCAACTATACCCATGCCAAAAATCCAGTCGATCCGTTGCTCCGTTGCGGCGTGATTGAAGGACAAACCAACAAACAAACACTTTCGCATTTATAAAACGTTAATGTACGTGACATCTTTATGTCACGTAGGTACATTCAGTTTGAAATAATAATGCTTTATGCGATGGCAGCATTACTAAAATTCTACAACAATGGATGGCAGTAGATAACCCCCCAGTTAGGGGTATGCCAGTTTTTTTTAAACGTCGTAAATACAAAATTTCCAAATTGATCCTGCCGGGGATCGAATCCAAGACCTTATAAGACCACAGCGCTCACCTCTGCGCCAGGGAGGTCATCATAGAGCTTGATATACAGAGTTAAGGCCGCCTCCAGCTCTCTCCAGTGCTTGCGATTCTGTGCCACCCTTCTCCAGAATGGACCAGCTGTCAGCTTCAGTTCGTCTTCCCAACGTCTTTGCTGCCGGCCCTTATTTCTCTTCCCATCACGTGGGTACCACTGTTTCACTAGGTTACTCCATTTACCTTTTTAATTAAGGAAAAAAACAAATTATATCGCTGTACAAATAGTGAATGCATGTAGATTGTATTTAAACTGGGAAATTCCAAACCAGTTTACCTATTAAGTTATTTTATTGCGATTCATACCACCTATCTATATTTGATCTTCCTCCTATTAACATTTCATCGAACTGTCTTTGTTTTTTGTGTTGCAAAAATAACTTGTTTCTGTATATTTATACTTACTTTGACGACCTCCCTGGAGCAGTGTTGAGCGCTGTTGAGGTCCCGGGTTCAATACCCGGCAGGGTCAATATCCGGCAGAGTCAATTTGGGAATTTATAATTTCTGAATTTTCCCTGGTCTGGCTTGGTTAGAGGCTTCGGCCGTGGCTAGTTACCACTTACCACCCTACCGGCAAAGACGTGCTGCCAAGCGATTTAGCGTTCATGCCGTGTTGAAACCGATTAGGGGTGTGTGTTAGCCCGCTACCATCTTTAGACTGCATCATCACTTACCATCAAAAAAGATTTAAAAAAAAGATACACACCGAATTGAGAACCTCCTACTTTTTCGTCTTAAGTCGGTTAAAAATATAAGTACTTACTTTTAAAAAAATGTATACTTACTCAAATGAATGATCACCCATTTTTTTCCATTTTGATAACGCGTAGCCTAAACCGGTAGGTACCTACTACTAAATTCTAAAGTAAGAGTTAGGCGTCAGATACGAAACTAGCGACGGCCGAGCGACGGCGACAGCGGGGCGATGGAATCCGAGAGCTGGCGACGAATTTCGGGAAGGTCCTTTAGGCAAGCTGAAATTGTGGAAAAATATAATTTCGTTCATTGGCGAATCCAGTCCTGCCAGTCTGGTAGAGCGTTTGCGGTTATTTTGCTACTGCGCAGCATATAACATTTGCAAAAAAAAAACGGAAAAACATTTTTTTGCCAACTTGATTTTTTTATCTTTAAATTTTATACTTATAGAATTCGAAAAAATTAAATCCCAGACGTTTTTGTCGGTTAAAAAGTATTATCAGACCTCTTTCAAATTGTTCACCAGCTCGCCGACTAATCGCATCGCCCCGCTACCGCCGTCGCCCCGCTACCGCTAGTTTCGTGCCCGTACACTCAGACTGCCTCGTTGGTCTAGTGGTTAGCAGGTTTAACTGCGGCTGACAAGGTCCCGGGCTCGATTCCCGGGTCGGGCCGGTCATAATTATAAGGTATTTCTGGTAAAGAAATTCTAAGTAATAGCCCGGATTTAGGAAGTTGGCGGTCCCCTATGCCTCGGAGAGCACGTAAAGCCGTCGGTCCTGGGCCTGATCTCTTTCCGGTGGTGACAGATTTTCCGCCCCATCGGGCTATGAGAGTAAAGGAACAGAGAGTGCACCTGTTTTGCGCACACTGGCTAATCTCCGTTACAGCCGCCGTGGTCGAAATTTGGTCGAAAGGACATTATTATTATTTGTTACTAAGTAGAGTAAAACTAATAATAGCACAGCTAAATCTCTAAAATCTCGCACTAGGACTCAGGGGGCCATACTGCCAACGCATAAACCTTATTGTTTCATTAATGTTGGCTTTCGCGTTTTAGAATTAGGTAGTTAATCGTTATTTTAGGAACGTCAAGGTACGTGATATCAAACTATCATTTTGAGTAATATTGCCTTTACGCGTAGGCCCCAGTTCTATTTTCGTTTACCTGAGCCACAGAATACTAAAGTGTATTTAAAAAACTAAATTTGTGATCATTATTTATTATATAGCAAAACGACTAATAGGTTTTAAACGTCTTTATAATGTTTTGGTGTTAAAGTTTAAAGTTCGCCACCTTGGTTGTTCGCTGCAAATATTAAACCAAACGTATTAAAATATACGATTATTGTATTAAAATATACAAATATAAAAATATATAATTAATATAAAAATTAAAATAAAAATATACAAATTTATAGTAGGTATATTAAATACATATATACAAATATTAAACAAGATGACTAATATTAAGCTTTTATAATGTTTTGGTGTTAAAGTTTAAAGTTCGCGACCTTGGTTTTTCGCGTCAAATAATATTCTCTCGTTAACTTTTTAGCAATCGATTGGTCGTAATTTCATAAACAAAGGTTTTACTTAGTTTCTTTTTAAGGTTCCGTAAGTAGTTAACAAATAACCCTTATAGTTTCGCCAATGTCTGTCCGTCTGTCTGTCTGTTCACGGCTTAGCTCAGAGCACAGATGTAGTACCAGATACCGCGCTCGGAACACGGCAGACGCGCCAACAAAGCGAATACAAAACGAAAAGCAAATACAATTCTCAGTTAGTTGGATGCGACGCGTCGAGAAGTTTTGACGTGACGTGTGTGTAGACAAGTTTCTCAAAATAATGCCGTCTTGTGTCTTGAAACACTGTCAAAATTGTTACCAAAAATTAAAAAAGGAAGATGATGTTTCGTTTCATAGGCAAAAATTTATATTTTCATTCTGTTAGATTTTTTTTCCATGATAATTAATTGCTGATGACTTGAAACACAAAACCTCAACGATATCCATCAGTGTTGCTAATTTACGTTCAAATATTTTCCCTTAAATTAAAGGTGTAAATGGGCTGTTAGTAGATAGTTTTTTTTTGTGAAACAGCTACGCTGCCGGCTTATTTCGAAGTACGCCGATTAATTTATAGGTACGCCAGCTGCTTGGTACGCAGATGGTACGCAGGCTACTTTGGTGGTACGTAGGCTACTTTTAAGGTACGCCAGCTACTTTCGAGGTACGCAGGCTACTCTGGTGGTACGTAGGGTACTTTGGAGGTACGCAGGCTACTTTTAAGGTACGCCAGCTACTTTAGAGGTACGCCGGCTGTTTTAGAGGTACGCAGGCTACTTTTAAGGTACGCCAGCTACTTTAGAGGTACGCCGGCTGTTTTAGAGGTACGCAGGCTACTTTTAAGGTATGTAGGCTACTTTTAAGGTACGCCAGCTACTTTCGAGGTACGAAGAGCTGTACGAGGTACGTACGTACCTCTAAAGTAGCTGGCGTACCTTAAAAGTAGCCTACGTACCTTAAAAGTAGCCTGCGTACCTCTAAAGTAGCCGGCGTACCTCTAAAGTAGCTGGCGTACCTTAAAAGTAGCCTGCGTACCTCCAAAGTAGCCTGCGTACCACCAAAGTAGCCTACGTACCTCGAAAGTAGCTGGCGTACCTTAAAAGTAGCCTACGTACCTTAAAAGTAGCCTGCGTACCTCTAAAGTAGCCGGCGTACCTCTAAAGTAGCTGGCGTACCTTAAAAGTAGCCTGCGTACCTCCAAAGTAGCCTGCGTACCACCAAAGTAGCCTACGTACCTCTAAAGTAGCTGGCGTACCTTAAAAGTAGCCTGCGTACCTCCAAAGTAGCCTGCGTACCACCAAAGTAGCCTACGTACCTCGAAAGTAGCTAGCGTACCTTAAAAGTAGCCTACGTACCTTAAAAGTAGCCTGCGTACCTCTAAAGTAGCCGGCGTACCTCTAAAGTAGCTGGGGTACCTTAAAAGTAGCCTGCGTACCTCCAAAGTAGCCTGCGTACCACCAAAGTAGTCTGCGTACCGCTAAAGTAGCTGGCGTACCTTAAAAGTAGTCTGCGTACCTCTAAAGTAGTCGGCGTACCTCTAAAGTAGTCGGCCTACCTCTAAAGTAGTCTACGTACCACCAATTTAACTGGCATATCTTGGAAGTATTCGTCGTACCGCTAAAGTACTCAGCGTAGCTCCAAAGTAGCCAGCGTACCACCACAGTAATATGCGCATCTCCTTTTCCAGGATACAAGCTATTCTCCTACCATATGTCGTTGAAATCGAAGGCCTAAAGAAAGAACCAACAAATAGATTTTCTTTCATTAATTTGGCACTTTTTCATTAATCTGGCAACATTTCACGCACACTGATGCATGTGTTCAGACAGTGCTGTCACGCACACTCGAATAAATTTTGGCCGCACTTCTGTGTTCCGAGCGCGGTATCTGTTTATTACATCTGTGGCTCAGAGACTCTCAGGCTGAGATAGATAGAGCGTAGGTACTTTGACTTGGCTCAGACTTTACTCAGAGTTAAAACGAGATGGATTTATGTGAGTAACATAAATCTGTCTCGTTTTAACCATGTCTAATTCTAGTCTAGTCTAAGCAAGTCAATGTTCGCTCTATACATCTCAGCATCAATGGGAAAAAATTCGCAGTCAAGGGCTGACTTGCCAAAAAAATTCACTGGGAATGATGAATCTTTAGATAATGTACCTACTGGTACCTACTTACGTTTCAGTAGCACTTACTTAAGTATTACTATCCCACTGAATGCCGTTTGCAACCGCCGACGTCCGGTATTTTTGCACCAAAGGAAAAACCAGAAAAACCCTCTTTCGAATTACAGATTTGATAATTTCGTCGCATTGTAGGTTACATCTCCGTTGCGTGGCACCGAAGTAGGTATATTATGACACTAGCTGATGCCCGCGACTTCGTCCGCGTGGATTGAGGTTTTCGGTTCCCGCGGGAACTCTTTAATTTTCCGGGATAAAAAGTAGCCTCCTAAGCCGTGGGGGAAGAGCCTCTATTTAATAATCATTTAGCTAGAAATAATTTATTTTAATAATTTATTATTATTATACTATATATAGCTCGATTACCACTCACTCACTGACTGACTGACTCATTGACATAATTGTTCTCCTAGAAAGAGACAGAAAACGATATAATGATGTACGGGAGATGTGTTCCGGTGCGGGATTCGAGTGGGGAAAAATTATGACATTTATGAAAAACAAGATGGCGGCCGACGTGATTCTCGCAACTCTTTTGTTTTCCAACCGATTTCGTTACAACTCGCAATTATTGAAGAAATTAGGAAACGATTAACAGAAAAAGTAGAAAAAATTGGAAAAACAAGATGGCGGCCGAGCTGTAGTGTTTTAAAATTTTTGATATTTCGACCCCGAACCGCGGCGCCGCAGATCCGAAACGGCGTGGTCGAGCATGATATTTTTTTCTTTTTTCGCCTACAATTGTCCTGTATTTTGACAGAATGGGAGTGGTTTTTAAAAATTCAAGATGGCGGCTGTCACGCCGGTTGTTCTGTTTGAGGTACGAAAAAACGCAATTTTAAAATTCAAATTTCTCACAGTTGGCAACGACGGAGCGTTTCGATTTCTATAAAGCGATTGTGTGTACAGACTCGAGGTATGGATTGGGGGGAAAAAAATTACCCCATTTCTCGGGAAATTTTCAAGATTTACCCCAAAAATAAAAAAATCTAAATACGGACTTTTTGCAAAATTCGAGTACGAGCAACCACGTGTACCGCTTGTACGAATGACATTTGGGTATTTTCGTCGCCGAGGTCTGGCAACACTGGAATTTAGATAGATAGAGCGTAGGTACTTTGACTTGGCTCAGACTTTACTCAGAGTTAAAACGAGATGGATTTATGTGAGTAACATAAATCTGTCTCGTTTTAACCATGTCTAATTCTAGTCTAGTCTAAGCAAGTCAATGTTTGCTCTATACATCTCAGCATCAATGGGAAAAAATTCGCAGTCAAGGGCTGACTTGCCAAAAAAATTCACTGGGAATGATGAATCTTTAGATAATGTACCTACTGGTACCTACTTACGTTTCAGTAGCACTTACTTAAGTATTACTATCCCACTGAATGCCGTTTGCAACCGCCGACGTCCGGTATTTTTGCACCAAAGGAAAAACCAGAAAAACCCTCTTTCGAATTACAGATTTGATAATTTCGTCGCATTGTAGGTTACATCTCCGTTGCGTGGCACCGAAGTAGGTATATTATGACACTAGCTGATGCCCGCGACTTCGTCCGCGTGGATTGAGGTTTTCGGTTCCCGCGGGAACTCTTTAATTTTCCGGGATAAAAAGTAGCCTCCTAAGCCGTGGGGGAAGAGCCTCTATTTAATAATCATTTAGCTAGAAATAATTTATTTTAATAATTTATTATTATTATACTATATATAGCTCGATTACCACTCACTCACTGACTGACTGACTCATTGACATAATTGTTCTCCTAGAAAGAGACAGAAAACGATATAATGATGTACGGGAGATGTGTTCCGGTGCGGGATTCGAGTGGGGAAAAATTATGACATTTATGAAAAACAAGATGGCGGCCGACGTGATTCTCGCAACTCTTTTGTTTTCCAACCGATTTCGTTACAACTCGCAATTATTGAAGAAATTAGGAAACGATTAACAGAAAAAGTAGAAAAAATTGGAAAAACAAGATGGCGGCCGAGCTGTAGTGTTTTAAAATTTTTGATATTTCGACCCCGAACCGCGGCGCCGCAGATCCGAAACGGCGTGGTCGAGCATGATATTTTTTTCTTTTTTCGCCTACAATTGTCCTGTATTTTGACAGAATGGGAGTGGTTTTTAAAAATTCAAGATGGCGGCTGTCACGCCGGTTGTTCTGTTTGAGGTACGAAAAAACGCAATTTTAAAATTCAAATTTCTCACAGTTGGCAACGACGGAGCGTTTCGATTTCTATAAAGCGATTGTGTGTACAGACTCGAGGTATGGATTGGGGGGAAAAAAATTACCCCATTTCTCGGGAAATTTTCAAGATTTACCCCAAAAATAAAAAAATCTAAATACGGACTTTTTGCAAAATTCGAGTACGAGCAACCACGTGTACCGCTTGTACGAATGACATTTGGGTATTTTCGTCGCCGAGGTCTGGCAACACTGGAATTTATCAAAGTAAAAGTGATTTTCGACATGGTCTTTTTTCAGGGGCGATCATTTCGGCTGGGTGCAAGCGAGATAGAAAATTTAAACGTCATCAGGAGCGGTATATCCTGTAGTTTACGGGAAAATTATGAAACTATGTAAAATGTTTCTGTGGAACGAGGTGGCGGCCATTTTGTATTCTTTTTGTGTTTTTCAAAATTTCGATCACGTTTTTGAGGCAGTTGGCAACATTTGGGAAAGTTGACATGTATGGATCGATTGTGTAACTCGACCGGCAGTAACGAGATATCTAAACAGTGTTGCCACATTTGGGGTAGTTTTCGAGATTTCCCCCAAAATATCCTCCTGTAAAATTTTGTATGAAAATTTTTTATTTCACTGATGGCTTCGTATACAAGTCTGAAAATTAAACTTGAAGAAAAATATGGAGGCAGCTGATGATTGAGGATTTCGAAGACGGGTAAAGAGCACGGCCAAGGTATTGAAGATAGGTGGGGGGTGCTCGACCAAATGTCATTCGTAACTTTATCCAATTGACAGTGCGCTGAAAAAAAATTCAAAATGGCGGATTTAAGATGGCCGCCATACAAATTTATTTGGTGTCCATCTCAAAAAGTATAAAAGATGAAAGAGTGGTTTCTCGGCCAAAGATGATCAGGACGAGAAGATCTATTTAGCAAAAAGAAAAAAAAATCAAGATGGCGGAATATTTTTTTTCTTACCAAATTATATGGCGATTAGGACTCATTGACATAATTTATTGTTCTCCTAGAAAGAGACAGAAAACGATACAATGATGTATGGGAGATGTATTCGGGTGCGGGATGGGAGTAGGGAAAAATTATGACATTTCGGTAAAACAAGATGGCGGCTGACGTGATTCTTGCAACTCTTTTGTGTTCTAACCGATTTCGTTACAACTCGCAATTATTGAAGAAATTAGTAAACGATCAATAGAAAAAGTGGAAAAAATTGGAAAAACAAGATGGCGGCCGAGCTGTAGTGTTTTTAAATTTATGATTTTTCGACCCCGAACAGCGGCGCCACAGATCTCGAGCGGAACGGCGTAGTCGAGCATGATTTTTTCTTTTTTTCGCCTACAATTATCCTGTATTTTGACAGAATGGGAGTGGTTTTTAAAAATTCAAGATGGCGGCTGTCGCGGCGGCCGTTCGGTTTGAGGTACGAAAAATCGCAATTTTAAAATTCCAATTTCTCACAGTTGGCAACGTCGGAGCGTTTCGACTTCTACGGGGCGATTGTGTGTACAGACTCGAGGTATGGATTGGGGGGAAAAAAAATACCCCATTTCTCGGGAAATTTTCAAGATTTACCCCAAAAATAAAAAAATCTAAATACGGACTTTTTGCAAGATTCGAGTACGAGCAACCACGTGTCTCACTTGTATGAATTACATTTGGGTTATTTCGTCGCCCAGGTCTGACAACACTGGAATTTATCAAAGTAAAAGTGATTTTCGAAATGGTCTTTTTTCAGGGGGCGATCATTTCGGCTGGGTGCGAGCGAGATGAAATTTGAAATGTCATCAGGAGCGGTATATCCTGTAGTTTATGGGAAAATTATAAAACTATGAAAAATGTTTCTGTCAAACGAGGTGGCGGCTATTTTGTATTCTTTTTGTGTTTTTCAAAATTTCGATCACGTTTTTGAGGCAGTTGGCAACATTTGGGAAAGTTGACATGTATGGATCGATTGTGTAACTCGACCGGCAGTATCGAGATATCTAAACAGTGTTGCCACATTTGGGGTAGTTTTCAAGAATTTCCCCAAAAATTTCCTCCTGTAAAATTTTGTAAGAATTTTTTTTTTTCACTTATGGCTTCATATACAAGTCAGGAAATTAAACTTGAAGAAAAATATGGAGACACCTGATGATTGAGGATTTCGAGGATGGGTAAAGAGCACGGCCAAGGTATTGAAGATAGGTGCTCGAACAAATGTCACTCGAAACCTCATCCAATTGGCGGTGAGTTTAAAAAAACTCCAAAAAGGTGGATTCAAGATGGCCGCCAAAAATTTCGTCAGTGTCTATCTCGGAGAGTATAAGAGATGGAAGTGTGGTTTCTTGGCAAGAGATGATCAGGACGAGGAGGTCTATTAAGCGAAATAAAAAATTTTTAAGATGGCGGAATTTTTTTTTTTCAGACCAAATTATATGGCGATTATTAAAAGACTGGGCACTTGTAGTTCCTTTTCAAACTTTGTTTTAATTATAGGACTCTCATTCTAACGAATCTTTGGGAGCAAAAATGTGAAGCGAGTTGATGATTGAGGATTTCGGAGACGGGTGAAGAGCACGGCCAGGGTATTGAAGAAAGAGTTCGACCAAAGGCATGAAAAAAAAAAAAAACTACCAACATACCCGCCTACCTGAATACCAGCCTACCTGCATACCCGCCTACCTGCTTACCCGCCTACCAACATACCCGCTACCATCATACCCGCCTACCGACATCCCCGCCAACCGACATACCCACCTACCAACAAACCCGTACGTACACCCCAAATAGCACACATCCTGCAATTTTAATGTCGTCGATTTTCCGTTACATTATAAGATCTGTTGATTTTAATGAAAAAGTGAACCAGCGCCATTTTGAAATTCTTTGATAATGTACCGATTTCTTTCATATTCGATATAATTTAGGTCTCTCTGGGATTACAAAACAGAAAACTGATACCAAAGTAAAAAAAATCAGCGCCATTTTGAAATTCTTTGTTAATTGACCGATTTCGTTCAAAATCGATATTTAGGGCTCCCTGGGGTCACAAAATAGGAAACTGATACCAAAGTTGTAAAAAATCAGCGCCATTTTGAAATTATTTTTTAATAATTGACCGATTTCGTTCAAAAACGATATTTAGGGCTCCCTGGGGTTACAAAACAGGAAACTGATACCAAAGTTTAAAAATCAGCGCCATTTTGAAATTATTTGTTAATTGACCGATTTCATTCAAAATCGATACTTAGGGCTCCCTGGGATTACAAAACAGGAAACTGGTACCAAAATTTTAAAAAAATCAGCGCCATTTTGAAATTATTTAATATAACCGATTTCGTTCAAAATCGATATTTAGGACTCCCTGGGATTACAGAACAGGAAACTGATACCAAAGTTTAAAAAAAATCGGCACCATTTTGAACTTCTTTATTAATTTACCGATTTCGATCAAAATCGATATTTAGGGCTCCCTGGGGTTATAAAACAAGAAACTAATACCAAAGTTGTAAAAAATCAGCGCCATTTTGAAATTCTTTGTTAATTGACCGATTTCATTCAAAATCGATATTTTAGGATCTCTGGGATTACAAAACAGAAAACCCTGTACCAAAATTTTAAAATATCAGCGCCATTTTGAAATTATTAATTAATTAACCGATTTCGTTCCAAATCGATATTTAGGGCTCCCTGGGATTTCAATACATGAAACTGTTACCAAAATTTAAATCAGCGCCATTTTGAAATTCTTTGTCAATTGGCCGATTTCGTTCAAAATCGATACTTAGGGCTCCCTGGGATTACAAAACAGGAAACTGGTACCAAAATTTTAAAAAATCAGCGCCATTTTGAAATTCTTTGTTAATTGACCGATTTTGTTCAAAATCGATATTTAGGACTCCCTGAGATTACAAAACAGGAAACTGATACCAAAGTTTTAAAAAATCAGCGCCATTTTGAAATTCTTTGTTATTGACCGATTTCGTTCAAAATCGATATTTAGGGCTCCCTGGGATCACAAAACAGGAAACTGATACCAAAGTTTTTAAAATTCAGCGCCAATCTGAAATTCTTTGTTAATTGACCGATTTCGTTCAAAATCGACATTAGGGCTCCCTGGGATTACAAAACAGGAAAGTGATACTAAAGTTTTAAAAAATCAGCGCCATTTTTAAAATCTTTCTACTTAAAGGTGAATTGTGTATGTATCTAAGTAAATAAATTCGGTTTAATACAATAAAGACGTCAAGTCTGTACTAACGTCTAACCACATCTCGTGAGCTGCTTTAGCAGCTCGCGCACAGAGCGAAACACTAGTTATTATACTATATATAGCTCAATTACCACTCACTGACTCACTCATTGACATAATTGTTCTCCTAGAAAGAGACAGAAAACGATATAATGATGTAGGGGAGATGTGTTCGGGTGCGGGATTCGAGTGGGGAAAAATTATGACATTTCGGAAAAACAAGATGGCGGCCGACGTGATTCTTGTAACTCTTTTGTTTTCCAACCGATTTCGTTACAACTCGCAATTATTAACGAAATTAGGAAACGATCAATAGAAAAAGTGGAAAAAATTGGAAAAACAAGATGGCGGCCGAGCTGTAGTGCTTTAAAATTTTTGATTTTTCGACCCCGAACCGCGGCGCCACAGATCCGAAACGGCGTGGTCGAGCATGATATTTTTTTCTTTTTTCGACTACAATTATCCTGTATTTTGACAGAATGGGAGTGGTTTTTAAAAATTCAAGATGGCGGCTATCGCAGCGGCCTTTTTGTTTGAGGTACGAAAAAACGCAATTTTAAAATTCAATTTTCTCACAGTTGGCAACATCGGAGCGTTTCGACTTGTACGGTGCGATTGTGTGGACAGACTCGAGGTATGGATTGGGGAAAAAAATTACCCCATTTTTCGGGAAATTTTCAAGATTTACCCCAAAAATAAAAAAATCGAAATACGGACTTTTTGCAAAATTCGAGTACGAGCAACCACGTGTCCTACTTGTACGAATGACAATTGGGTATTTTCGTCGCCGAGGTCTGGCAACACTGGAATTTATCAAAGTAAAAGTGATTTTCGACACGGTCTTTTTTCAGGGGCGATCATGTCGGCTGGGTACGAGCGAGATGAAAAATTTAAACGTCATCAGGAGCGGTATATCCTGTAGTTTACGAAAAAATTATGAAACTATCTAAAATGTTTCTGTGGAACGAGGTGGCGGCCATTTTGTATTATTTTTGTGTTTTTCAAAATTTCGATCACGTTTTTGAGGCAGTTGGCAACATTTGGGAAAATTGACATGTATGGATCGATTGTCTAGCTAGACCGGCAGTATCGAGATATCTGAACAGTGTTGCCACATTTGGGGTAGTTTTCGAGATTTTCCCAAAAATGTCCTCCTGTAAAATTTTGTATGAAAAATTTTTCTTCCACTGATGGCATCGTATACATGTCAGAAAATTAAACTTGAACAAAAATATGGAGACAGCTGATGATTGAGGATTTCGGAGACGGGTAAAGAGCACGGCCGAGGTATTGAAGATAGGTGGGGGGTGCTCGACCAAATGTCATTCGAAACTTCATCCAAAAGACAATGAGCTGAAAAAAAATTCAAAATGGCGGATTTAAGATGGCCGCCATACAAATTTATTTGGTGTCCATCTCAGAAAGTATAAAAGATGAAAGAGTGGTTTCTCGGCCAAAGATGATCAGGACGAGAAGATCTATTTAGCGAAAAGAAAAAAAATTCAAGATGGCGGATTTTTTTTTTTCATACCAAATTATATGGCGATTAGGACTCATTAGCATAATTTATTGTTCTCCTAGAAAGAGACAGAAAACGATACAATGATGTACGAGAGATGTGTTCGGGTAGGGAATTCGAGTAGGGAAAAATTATGACATTTCGGAAAAACAAGATGGCGGCTGACGTGATTCTTGCAACTCTTTTGTTTTCCAACCGATTTCGTTAAAACTCGCAACGATTGAAGAAATTAGGAAACGATCAATAGAAAATGTGGAAAAAATTGGAAAAACGAGATGGCGGTCGAGCTGTAGCGTTTTCAAATTTTTGATTTTTCGACCCCGAACCGCGGCGCCGCAGATCCGAAACGGAGTAGTTCATGTATAGGAGATATTATGTTCGGGTGCGGGATGGAAGTAGGGAAAAATTATGACATTTCGGAAAATCAAGATGGCGGCCGATTTGCCAAAATGAACCTGTCGAAACATTGAAGATAGGCGGGGGGTGCTCGACCAAATGTCATTTGAAACTTCATCCAATAGACAATGGGCTGAAAAAAAATTCAAAATGACGGATTTAAGATGGCTGCCATACAAATTTATTTGGTGTACCTATCTCAGAAAGTATAAAAGATGGAAGAGTGGTTTCTTGGCAAAAGATGATCAGGACGAGGAGTTCTATTTAGCGAAATGAACACAATTTCAAGATGGCGGAATATTTTTTTTCATACCAAATTATATGGCGATTAGGAACTATAAAAGACGTCATTGTTCTCCTAGAAAGAGACAGAAAACGATACAATGATGGACGGGATATGTGTTTGGGTGCGGGATGGGAGTAGGGAAAAATTATGACATTTCGGAAAAACAAGATGGCGGCCAACGTGGTTCTTGCAACACTTTTGTTTTCTAACCGATTTCGGTACAACTCGCAATGATTGAAGAAATTAGTAAACGATAAATAGAAAAAGTGGAAAAGTTGTAGTTGTTGTAGTGTTTTCAAATTTTTGATTTTTCGACCCCGAACCGCGGCGCCACAGATCCGAAACGGCGTGGTCGAGCTTAATATTTTTTCTTTTTTCGCCTACAATTATTCTGTATTATGACAGCATGGGAGTGGTTTTTAAAAATTCAAGATGGCGGCTGTCGCGGCGGCCGTTCGGTTTGAGGTACGAAAAAACTCAATTTTAAAATTCAAATTTCTCACAGTTGGCAACGTCGGATCGTTTCGACTTCTACGGGGCGATTGTGTGTACAGACTCGAGGTATGGATTAGGGAAAAATTACCCCATTTCTCGAGAAATTTTTGAGATTTACCCCAAATATAAAAAAATAGAAATACGTATTTTTTGCAAAATTTGAGTACGAACAACCACGTGTCTCACTTGTACAAATGACATTTGGGTATTTTCGCCGCCGAGGTCTGGCAACACTGGAATTTATCAAAGTAAAAGTGATTTTCGACATGGTCTATTTTCAGGGGCGATCGTTTCCGCTGGGTGCGAGCGAGGTGAAAAATTGAAACGTCATCTGGAGTGGTATATCCTGTAGTTTATGGGAGAGTCATAAAACTATGTAAAATGTTTCTGTGAAACGAGGTGGTGGCCATTTTGTATTCTTTTTGTGTTTTTGAAAATTTCGATCACGTTTTTGAGGCAGTTGGCAACATTTGGGAAAGTTGACATGTATGGATTGATTGTGTGACTCGACCGGCAGTATCGAGATAACTAAACAGTGTTGCCACATTTGGGGTAGTTTTCGAGATTTTCCCCAAAAATTTCCTGTTGTAAAATTTTGTATGAATAATTTTTTTTTCACTGATGGCTTCGTATACAAGTCAGAAAATTAAACTTGAAGAAAAATATGGAGACAGCTGATGATTGAGGATTTCGGAGACGGGTAAAGAGCACGGCCTAGGTATTGAAGATAGGTGGGGGGTGCTCGAAAAAAAGTCAATCGAAACCTCATCCAATTGGCGATTTGTTTAAAAAAAACTCCAAAATGGTGCATTCAAGATGGCCGCTATACAAACTTCGTCAGTGTCTATCTCGGAGAGTATAAGAGATGGAAGTGTGGTTTCTTGGCACGAGATGATCAAAGCAAGGAGGTCTATTTAGCGAAATGAAAACAATTTCAAGATGGCGGAATATTTTTTTTCATACCAAATTATATGGCGATTAGGAACTATAAAAGACGTCATTGTTCTCCTAGAAAGAGACAGAAAACGATACAATGATGTAAGGGAGATGTGTTTGGGTGCGGGATGGGAGTAGGGAAAAATTATGACATTTCGGAAAAACAAGATGGCGACCGACGTGCTTTTTGTAACTTTTTTGTTTTCCAACCGATTTTGTTAGAACTCGCAATGATTGAAGAAATTAGTAAACGATCAATAGAAAAAGTGGAAAAAAAAGATGGCGGCCGAGTTGTAGTGTTTTCAAATTTTTGATTCTTCGATCCCGAACCGCGGCGCCACAGATCCGAAACGGCGTGGTCGAGCATAATATTTTTTTCTTTTCTCGCCTATAATTATCCTGTATTTTGACAGAATGGGAGTGGTTTTAAAAAATTCAAGATGGCAGCTGTCGCGATGGCCGTTCGATTTGAGGTACAAAAACCGCAATTTTAAAATTCAAATTTCTCACAGTTGGCAACGTCGGATCGTTTCGACTTCTTCGGAGCGATTGTGTGTACAGACTCGACGTAAGGATTGGGGAAAAAAATTACCCCATTTCTCAGGAAATTTTTAATATTTACCCCAAAAATAAAACGTCATTTGGAGTGGTATATCCTGTAGTTTACGAGGAAATTATAAAACTATGTAAAATGTTTCTGTGAAACGAGGTGGCGGCCATTTTGTATTATTTTGGTGTTTTTGAAAATTTCGATCACGTTTTTGAGGCAGTTGGCAACATTTGGGAAAGTTGACATGTACTGATCGATTGTGAAACTCCACCGGCAGTACTAAGATATCTAAACAGTGTTGCCACATTTGGGGTAGTTTCGAGATTTTTCCCATCAATTTCCTCCCGTAAAATTTTGTATTAAAAATTTTTTTTTCACTGATAGCTTCGTATACAAGTCAGAAAATATAACTTGAAGAAAAATATGGAGACAGCTGATGATTGAGGAGTTCGGAGACGGGTAAAGAGCATGGCCAACGTATTGAAGATAGGTGGGGAGTATATCATATAGAATATCATTCGAAACTTCATCCAATAGACAATGAGCTGAAAAAAAATTCAAAATAGCGGATTTATGATGGCTGCCGTACAAATTTATTTGGTGTCTATCTCAGAAAGTATAAATGATGGAAGAGTGGTTTCTTGGCAAAAGATGATCAGGACCTGAAGGTCTACTTGATGAACACGAAAAAAATTCAAGATGGCGGAATCTATTTTTCCATAGAAAATATATGGCGAATACTGAACTGAAATGAGTAGAAGTGATAGAACTATGCAAGATTTTGATACGGTTCCGTTTTACCCACGGCGGGGCTCCCTGAGATTACAAAACAGGAAACTGTTAGAATTTTTTTCAAAATCAGCGCCATTTTAAAATTCTTTGATAATTGACCGATTTCGTTCAAAATCGATATTTAGGACTTCCTACGATTACAATTTACAAAACAGGAAACTGGTACCAGAATTTAAAAAAATCAGCGCCATTTTGCAATTCTTTGTTAATTGACCGATTTCGTTCAAAATCGATATTAAGGGCTCCCTGGGATTACAAAATAGGAAACTGGTACCTACCAAAATTTTAAAAATCAGCGCCATTTTATAATAATTATTATTTGTTAATTTACCGATTTCATTCAAAAGCGATATTTAGGGCTTCCTGTGATTACAAAACAGGAAACTGATACCAAAGTTTTAAAAAAACAACGCCATTTTGAAATTCTTTGTTATTGACCGATTTCGTTCAAAATCGATATTTAGGGTTCCCTGGGATTACAAAACAGGAAACTGGTACCTACCAACATTTTAAATAATCAGCGCCATTTTGAAATAATTATTTGTTAATTTACCGATTTCGTTCAAAAGCGATATTTAGGGCTACCTGTGATTACAAAACAGGAAACTGATACCAAAGTTTTAAAAAATTAGCGCCATTTTGAAATTCTTTGTTAATTGACCGATTTCGTTCAAAATCGATATTTAGGGCTCCCTGGGATTACAAAACAGGAAACTGGTACCTACCAAAATTTTAAAAATCAGCCCCATTTTATAATAATTATTATTTGTTAATTTACCGATTTCATTCAAAAGCGATATTTAGGGCTTCCTGTGATTACAAAACAGGAAACTGATACCAAAGTTTTAAAAAAACAACGCCATTTTGAAATTCTTTGTTAACTGACCGATTTCGTTCAAAATCGATATTGAGGGTTCCCTGGGATTACAAAACAGGAAACTGGTACCTACCAGAATTTAAAAAAATCAGCGCCATTTTGCAATTCTTTGTTAATTGACTGATTTCGTTCAAAATCGATATTAAGGGCTCCCTGGGATTACAAAACAGGAAACTGGTACCTACCAAAATTTTAAAAATCAGCGCCATTTTATAATAATTATTATTTGTTAATTTACCGATTTCATTCAAAAGCGATATTTAGGGCTTCCTGTGATTACAAAACAGGAAACTGATACCAAAGTTTTAAAAAAACAACGCCATTTTGAAATTCTTTGTTAATTGACCGATTTCGTTCAAAATCGATATTTAGGGTTCCCTGGGATTACAAAACAGGAAACTGGTACCTACCAACATTTTAAATAATCAGCGCCATTTTGAAATAATTATTTGTTTTTACCGATTTCGTTCAAAAGCGATATTTAGGGCTACCTGTGATTACAAAACAGGAAACTGATACCAATGTTTTAAAAAATCAGCGCCATTTTGAAATAATTATTTGTTAATTTACCGATTTCGTTCATAAGCGATATTTAGGGCTTCCTGGGATTACAAAACAGGAAACTGGTACCTACCAAAATTTTAAAAATCAGCGCCATTTTTTAATAATTATTATTTGTTAATTTACCGATTTCATTAAAAAGCGATATTTAGGGCTTCCTGTGATTACACAAAACAGGAAACTGATACCAAAGTTTTAAAAAAACAACGCCATTTTGAAATTCTTTGTTAATTGACCGATTTCGTTCAAAATCGATATTTAGGGTTCCCTGGGATTACAAAACAGGAAACTGGTACCTACCAACATTTTAAATAATCAGCGCCATTTTGAAATAATTATTTGTTAATTTACCGATTTCGTTCAAAAGCGATATTTAGGGCTACCTGTGATTACAAAACAGGAAACTGGTACCTACCAAAATTTTAAAAATCAGCCCCATTTTATAATTATTATTATTTGTTAACTTACCGATTTCATTCAAAAGCGATATTTAGGGCTTCCTGTGATTACAAAACAGGAAACTGATACCAAAGTTTTAAAAAAACAACGCCATTTTGAAATTCTTTGTTAATTGACCGATTTCGTTCAAAATCGATATTGAGGGTTCCCTGGGATTACAAAACAGGAAACTGGTACCTACCAAAATTTTAAAAAATCAGCGCCATTTTGAAATAATTATTTGTTAATTTACCGATTTCGTTCAAAAGCGATATTTAGGGCTACCTGTGATTACAAAACAGGAAACTGATACCAAAGTTTTAAAATATCAGCGCCATTTTGAAATTCTTTGTTAATTGACCGATTTCGTTCAAAATCGATATTTAGGGCTCCCTGGGATTACAAAACAGGAAACTGGTACCTACCAAAATTTTAAAAAATCAGCGCCAATTTGAAATTATTATTTGTTAATATAGGTACCGATTTCTTTCAAAATCGATATTTAGGGCTACCTGGGATTACAAAACAGGAAACTGATACCAAATTCTTAAAAATTCAGCGCCATTTTGAAATTTATTGATAATTGACCGATTTCGTTCTAAATTGATATTTAGGACTTCCTGCGATTACAAAACAGGAAACTGGTACCAAAATTAAAAAAATCAGCGCCATTTTGCAATTCTCTGTTAATTGACCGATTTCGTTCATAATCGATATTTAGGGCAAACCACATCCCGTGAGCTGCTTTAGCAGCTCGCGCACAGAGCGAAACACTAGTTATACTATATATAGCTCAATTACCACTGACTCACTCATTGACATAATTGTTCTCCTAGAAAGAGACAGAAAACGATATAATGATGTACGGGAGATGTGTTCGGGTGCGGAATTCGAGTGGGGAAAAATTATGACATTTCGGAAAAACAAGATGGCGGCCGACGTGATCCTTGTAACTCTTTTGTTTTCCAACCGATTTCGTTAAAACTCGCAACGATTGAAGAAATTAGGAAACGATTTATAGAAAATGTGGAAAAAATTTGAAAAACAAGATGGCGGCCGAGCTGTAGTGTTTTCAAATTTTTGATTTTTCGACCCCGAACCGCGGCGCCACAGATCCGAAACGGCGTGATCGAGCATGATATTTTTTTCTTTTTTCGCCTACAATTATCCTGTATTTTGACAGAATGGGAGTGGTTTTTAAAAATTCAAGATGGCGGCTGTCACGGCGGCCTTTTTGTTTGAGGTACGAAAAAACGCAATTTTAAAATTCAATTTTCTCACAGTTGGCAACGTCGGAGCGTTTCGACTTGTATGGTGCGATTGTGTGTACAGACTCGAGGTATGGATTGGGAAAAAAAATTACCCCATTTTTCGGGAAATTTTCAAGATTTACCCCAAAAATAAAAAAATCGAAATACGGACTTTTTGCAAAATTCGAGTACGAGCAACCACGTGTCCCACTTGTACGAATGACATTTGGGTATTTTCGTCGCCGAGGTCTGGCAACACTGGAATTTATCAAAGTAAAAGTGATTTTCGACATGGTCTTTTTTCAGGGGCGATCATTTCGGCTGGGTACGAGCGAGATTAAAAATTTAAACGTCATCAGGAGCGGTATATCCTGTAGTTTACGGGAAAATTATGAAACTATGTAAAATGTTTCTGTGCAACGAGGTGGCGGCCATTTTGTATTCTTTTTGTGTTTTTGAAAATTTCGAACACGTTTTTGAGGCAGTTGGCAACATTTGGGAAAGTTGACATGTATAAATCGATTGTGTAACTCAACCACCGGTATCGAGATATCTAAACAGTGTTGCCACATTTGGGGTAGTTTTCGAGATTTTCCCAAAAATGTTCTCCTGTAAAATTTTGTATGAAAAAATTTTTTTTCACTGATGGCTTCGTATACACGTCAGGAAATTAAACTTGAACAAAAATATGGAGACAGCTGATAATTGAGGATTTTGGAGACGGGTAAAGAGCACGGCCGAGGTATTGAAGATAGGGGTGGGGTGCTCGACCAAATGTCATTCGAAACTTCATCCAATTGACAATGAGCTGAAAAAAAAACCAAAATGGCGGATTTAAGATGGCTGCCATACAAATTTATTTGGTGTCTATCTCAGAAAGTATAAGAGACGGACGAGTGGTTTCTTGGCCAAAGATGATCAGGACGAGAAGATCTATTTAGCGAAAAGAAAAAAAATTCAAGATGGCGGAATATTTTTTTTCGTATCAAATTATATGGCGATTAGGACCCATTAGCATAATTTATTGTTCTCCAAGAAAGAGACAGAAAACGATAGAATGATGTATGGGAGATGTGTTCGGATGCGGGATGGGAGTAGGGAAAAATTATGACATTTCGGAAAAACAAGATGGCGGCCGACGTGATTCTTGTAACTCTTTTGTTTTCCAACCGATTTCGTTGCAACTCGCAATTATTGAAGAAATTAGGAAACGATCAATAGAAAAAGTGGAAAAAATTGGAAAAACAAGATGGCGGCCGAGCTATAGTGTTTTCAAATTTTTGATTTTTCGACCCCGAACCGCGGCGCCGCAGATCCGAAACGGCGTGGTCGAGCATGATAATTTTTTCTTTTTTCGACTACAATTATGCTGTATTTTGACAGAATGGGAGTGGTTTTTAAAAATTCAAGATGGCGGCTGTCGCGGCGGCCTTTTTGTTTGAGGTACGAAAAAACGCAATTTTAAAGTGTCTCACTTGTATGAATTACATTTGGGTAATTTCGTCGCCCAGGTCTGGCAACACTGGAATTTATCAAAGTAAAAGTGATTTTCGACATGGTCTTTTTTCAGGGGCGATCTTTTCGGCTGGGTGTGAGCGAGATGAAAATTTGAAACGTCATTAGGAGCGGTATATCCTGTAGTTTACGGGAAAATTATAAAACTATGTAAAATGTTTCTGTGAAACGAGGTGGCGGCCATTTTGTATTCTTTTTGTGTTTTTCAAAATTTCGATCACGTTTTAAGGCAGTTGGCAGTTGGCATTTGGGAAAGTTGACATGTATGGATCGATTGTGTAACTCGACTGGCAGTATCGAGATATCTAAACACTGTTGCCACATTTGGAGTTATTTTCAAGAATTTCCCCAAAAATTTCCTCCTGTAAAATTTTGTAAGATTTTTTTTTTCACTGATGGCTTCATATACAAGTCAGAAAATTAAACTTGAAGAAAAATATGGAGATACCTGATGATTGAGGATTTCGAGGACGGGTAAAGAGCACGGCCAAGGTATTGAAGATAGGTGCTCGAACAAATGTCACTTGAAACCTCATCCAATTGGCGGTGAGTTTAAAAAAACTCCAAAAAGGTGGATTCAAGATGGCCGCCAAAAAATTTCGTCAGTGTCTATCTCGGAGAGTATAAGAGATGGAAGTGTGGTTTCTTGGCAAGAGATGATCAGGACGAGGAGGTCTATTTAGCGAAATAAAAAATTTTTAAGATGGTGGAATTTTTTTTTTCATACCAAATTATATGGCGATTAGGATAAAAGACTGGGTACTTGTAGTTCCTTTTCAAACTTTGTTTTAACTATAGGACTCTCATTCTAACGAATCTTTGGGAGCAAAAATGTGAAGCGAGTTGATGATTGAGGATTTCGGAGACGGGTGAAGAGCACGGCCAGGGTATTGAAGAAAGAGTTCGACCAAAGGCATGAAAAAAAAAAACATAAACCAACATACCCTACCTACCTGAATACCAGCCTACCTGCATACCCGCCTACCTGCTTACCCGCCTACCAACATACCCGCCTACCATCATACCCGCCTACCGACATACCCGCCAACCGACATACCCACCTATCAACATACCCGTACGTACACCCCAAATAGCACACATCCTGCAATTTTAATGTCGTCGATTTTCCGTTACATAATAAGATCTGTTGATTTTAATGAAAAAGTGAACCAGCGCCATTTTGAAATTCTTTGATAATGTACCGATTTCTTTCATATTCGATATAATTTAGGTCTCTCTGGGATTACAAAACAGAAAACTGATACCAAAGTAAAAAAAATCAGCGCCATTTTGAAATTCTTTGTTAATTGACCGATTTCGTTTAAAATCGATATTTAGGGCTCCCTGGGGTCACAAAATAGGAAACTGATACCAAAGTTGTAAAAAAACAGCGCCATTTTGAAATTCTTTGTTAATTGGCCGATTTCGTTCAAAAACGATATTTAGGGCTCCCTGGGGTTACAAAACAGGAAACTGATACCAAAGTTTAAAAATCAGCGCCATTTTGAAATTATTTGTTAATTGACCGATTTCATTCAAAATCGATACTTAGGGCTCCCTGGGATTACAAAACAGGAAACTGGTACCTAAATTTTAAAAAAATCAGCGCCATTTTGAAATTATTTAATTTAACCGATTTCATTCAAAATCGATATTTAGGACTCCCTGGGATTACAGAACAGGAAACTGATACCAAAGTTTAAAAAAAATCGGCACCATTTTTAACTTCTTTGTTAATTTACCGATTTCGATCAAAATCGATATTTAGGGCTCCCTGGGGTTATAAAACAAGAAACTGATACCAAAGTTGTAAAAAATCAGCGCCATTTTGAAATTCTTTGTTAATTGACCGATTTCGATCAAAATCGATATTTAGGGCTCCCTGGGATCACACAACTTATACAAAAGTTTTAAAAAATCAGCGCCATTTTGAAATTCTTTAATAATTGACCGATTTCGTTCAAAATCGATATTTAGGGTTCCCTGGGATCACTAAACAGGAAACTGATACCAAAGTTTTAAAAAATCAGCGCCATGTTGAAATTCTTTGTTAATTGACTGATTTCGTTCAAAATCGATATTTAGGGCTCCCTGGGATCACAAAACTGATACAAAAGTTTTAAAAAATCAGCGCCATGTTGAAATTCTTTGATATTTGACTGATTTTGTTCAAAATCGATATTTAGGGTTCCCTGGGATTACAAAACTGAATCTGATACCAAAGTTGTACAAAATCAGCGTCATTTTAAAACTCTTTGTTAATTGAGCGATTTGGTTCAAAATCGATATTTTGGGCTCCCTGGGATCACTAAACAGGAAACTGATACCAAAGTTTTAAAAAATCAGCGCCATGTTGAAATTCTTTGTTAATTGACTGATTTCGTTCAAAATCGATATTTAGGGCTCCCTGGGATCACAAAACTGATACAAAAGTTTTAAAAAATCAGCGCCATGTTAAAATTCTTTGATATTTGACTGATTTCGTTCAAAATCGATATTTAGAGTTCCCTGGGATTACAAAACTGAATCTGATACCAAAGTTGTACAAAATCAGCGCCATTTTAAAACTCTTTGTTAATTGAGCGATTTGGTTCAAAATCGATATTTTGGGCTCCCTGGGATTTCAATACAGGAAACTGTTACCAAAATTTTAAAAAATCAGCGTCATTTTGGAATTATTTGTTAATTTACCGAATTTTAGACTAACACGGCCCGCGAGCTGCTTTAGCAGCTCGCGCACAGAGCGAAACACTAGTTTATTTTTTATTAATATATATATAGCTGCTCGTGCTGACTGACTGACTGATTGATCACCTCTCCTGTAAAATTTTGTATGAAAAATTTTTTTTTCACTCATCGTTTCGTATAGAAGACAAAAATTCATTCGGAGGAAAAATACGGAGAGAGCTGATGATTGAGGATTTCGAAGACGGATGAAGAGCACCAGCCAGGGTATCGAAGATAGGTGGGGTGCTCGACCAAATGTCACTCGAAACTTCATCCAATTGACAGTTAGCTGAAAAAAATTTCAAAATGGCGGATTTAAGATGGCCGCCATACAAATTTCGTCAGTGTCTATCTCGGAGAGTATAAAAGATGGAAGAGTGGTTTCTTGGCAAAAGATGATCAGGACATGAGGGTCTACTTGATGAACAGGAAAAAAATTCAAGATGGCGGAATTTATTTTTCCATAGAAAATGTATGGCGAATATTAAAGAGGCTACAAGTGTAGAACTATGCAAGACTTTGATGCGGTTCCTTTTCAAAAATTGTTTTAAAGAAGAAATTGTATGGGGAGCGATGATGATCGAGGGTTTGAAAGATGGGTGAGGAGCACGGCCAGGGTATTAAAGATAGGTGGGGGCTCCTCAAACAAAAAATACTCGAAACTTCATTCAATTGGCAGTGAGCTGAAAAAAATCCAAAATGGCGGATTCAAGATGGCGGCTATCTCAGTCAGTATTTCAAAGATGGAAGAGTGGTTTTTGGGTAGAAAATTATCAGGGCCTGAAAGACTACTTTATGAGCAGTAAAAATTAGATGGCAGGATCTACGAACATTGAAGAGAGTAGAAGAAGTTAGGAAATATGCATGATTTTGATATGGTTTTTTTACAAGATTTGTTCTTTTTGGAAGAATTATTGTCTGTTTGCCATTAGGAAAGCCAAGTTGCCGAAGTCAGTTCAGAAAACGTAGACAGTAAACCAGCCCCCGATTATGTAAGAATTGTCGATCAAATCGTAAAAGTTCGGCGTCAAAATAAAGTAAGCCATAACAGCATTGAATTAGGTGGGGGGTGCTCGATCAAATGTCACTCGAAACTTCATCAAATTGACAGTGAGCTGAAAAAAAAAATCAAAATGGCGGATTTAAGATGGCCGCCATACAAATTTCGTCGGTGTCTATCACGGAGAGTATAAAAGATGGAAGAGTTGTTTCTCGGCAAAAGATGATCGGGACATGAAGGTCTACTTGATGAACAGGAAAAAAAATCAAGATGGCGGAATTCATTTTTCCATAGAAAATGTATGGCGAATATTGAAGAGGCTACAAGTGTAGAACTATGCAAGACTACGGTTCCTTTTCAAGATTTGTTTTTATGGAAGAATTCTCATTTTGACGAATGGTTCGGAGAAAAAAATATGGAGAGAGATGATGATCGAAGTTTCCAATGATGGGTGAGGAGCACGGTCAGGGTATTAAAGATAGGTACTTAGCGGCTGCTCAAACAAAAAGGGAGGGGCGGGGGGTTGGTGGTCTTTGTTTTATGTTTTTCCTTTATGAGAATTTTCTTTTACGTCGGACGCTTGGCGTGCTGGCGCTTCCACTGTGCTCACTAGCATAGCAGTGTGTTGTTCAGATCAGAACACGTAGACAGTAAACCAGCTGCCCGATTATGTAAGAATTGTCGATCAAATCGTAAAAGTTCGGCGTCAAAGTAAAATAAACCATAACAGCATTGAATTAGAGCTCAATTTCGTGTTTCGAAATTGAGCTCTAATTTAATGCTGTTATGGTTTATTTTACTTTGACGCCGAACTTTGACGATTTGATCGGCCATTCTTACATAATCGGGGGGCAGGATAGTAGGACAGCGAGTAAGTAGACAGTGGGCCACGCGCCCCTATACGCGGTCCGCTTTAGCGGGCCGCGCAGCCACGCGCCGAACTAGTTAATATATATATAGCTGCTCGTGCTGACTGACATATTGATCACCTCTCCTGTAAAATTTTGTATGAAAACTTTTTTTTTCACTCATCGTTTCGTATGAAAGACAAAAATTCATGGGGAGGAAAAATACGAAGAGAGCTGATGATTGAGGATTTCGAAGACGGATGAAGAGCACCAGCCAGGGTATCGAAGATAGGTGGGGGGTGCTCGACCAAATGTCACTCGAAACTTCATCCAATTGACAGTGAGCTGAAAAAAAATTCAAAATGGCGGATTTAAGATGGCCGCCATACAAATTTCGTCGGTGTCTATCTCGGAGAGTATAAAAGATGGAAGAGTGGTTTCTTGGCAAAAGATGATCAGGACATGAAGGTCTACTTGATGAACAGGAAAAAAAATTCAAGATGGCGGAATTTATTTTTCCATAGAAAATGTATGGCGAATATTGCTATGCAAGACTTTGATGCGGTTCCTTTTCAAAATTTGTTTTTATGGAAGAATTCTCATTTTGACGAATGGTTCGGACAAAAAAATATGGAAAGGGATGATGATCGAAGGTTCGAATGATGGGTGAGGACCACGGTCAAGGTATTACAGATAGGTAGGGGCTGCTCAAACAAAAAATACTCGAAACTTCATACAATTGGCAATGAGCTGAAAAAAAACGTCTGACGCTTGGCGTGCTGACGCTTCCACTGTGCTCACTAGCCTATCAGTGTTGTTCAGTTTTTTTATCCACTACAAGTTAGCCCTTGACTGCGATCTCACCTGATGGTAAGTGATGATGCAGTCTAAGATGGTAGCGGGCTAACCTGTTAGGGGCATGGCAGTTGATGAATAGGAAAAAAATTCAAGATGGCGGAATTTATTTTCCATAGAAAATGTATGGCGAATATTGAAGAGGCTACAAGCGTAGAACTATGCAAGACTACGGTTCGATTTGTTTTTATGGAAGAAATCTCATTTTGACGAATGGTTCGGAGAAAAAAATATGCAGAGAGATGATGATCGAAGGTTCGGATGATGGGTGAGGAGCACGGTCAGGGTATTAAAGATAGGTACCTACTTAGGGGCTGCTCAAACAAAAAGGGAGGGGCGGGGGGTTGGTGGTCATTGTTTTATGTTTTTCCTTTATGAGAATTTTCTTTTACGTCGGACGCTTGGCGTGCTGGCGCTTCCACTGTGCTCACTAGCATAGCAGTGTGTTGTTCAGATCAGAACACGTAGACAGTAAACCAGCTGCCCGATTATGTAAGAATTGTCGATCAAATCGTAAAAGTTCGGCGTCAAAGTAAAATAAACCATAACAACATTGAATTAGAGCTCAATTTCGGTTTTCGAAATTGAGCTCTAATTTAATGCTGTTATGGTTTATTTTACTTTGACGCCGAACTTTGACGATTTGATCGGCCATTCTTACATATAGTAGGACAGCGAGTAAGTAGACAATGGACCACGCGGTCCACTACGCGGTCCGCTGGCGGGCCGCGCAGCCACGCGCCATACTAGTTTTTGATATACCTACCTAGGCATCATCCCTATTTACGCGATCATGTATATAATGCCCTGTATCTGATGCGCCACGTATCGGATACAGGTATCGTGATCAGTAGGGCTATGTCCACATTTCATCAGTTCCACTACAGCCCATTTAATGTCCCACTGCTGGGCCAGCCTCCACTTTCATAGGAAGGAGGGGATTAGAGCTTAGACCCACTAGGCTGCTCCAACTATTATCATGTTAGTAATCAGGACTCGAACCCGGGACCTCGTCGGCTGCAGTAAAATATGTTAACCACTAGTCCAACGAGGCAGTTAACATCAGGATACGTCACAATGATCAAAAGTGGACATGGATACCCCAAAACAATATGGGGGCGTTGATAAGAGATTACCTAGTAAAGAGGTAGTGACGCATTTTTTTGTTATTTAAATACAAAAAAACATGCATCTGGTAATAACATAGATAGTGTAATTGTCCGTCTGTGACGTATTAGGGAAATGAGTGGATGGTATTATGCAATACTGTTCTTTCTTTTTTTTTAAATAAAAATTTATCGTGCTTAGATAATAACTGTGTGAAAGCTAAACTTAGGCTTAACTTAACTAACTTATATTATTTACATCTCTCATATTCGGTAAGTAGGTCCTTATTACCCCCAAATGGAGCTTGTAGGTGACCAATTAGCGCTCTAGGGTAATAATGTAGCTAGAAAAGCCCTAGGGCGGTAAGTAATTAAAAAAAGTATGATGGTTAGATGTACGCGAACTTTTTGAAAGAGTGAAGAGTTTTTTTTTTAATTACTTACCGCCCTTGGGCTTTTCTAGCTACATTATTACCCTAGAGCGCTAATTGGTCACCTACAAGCTCCATTTGGGGGTAATAAGGACCTACTTTACCTCACAATCGAGATGTAAAGCAGAGTAGTTAGCTCGGGTGTAAGCATCAATTGCACCCTCGAACTATAGGCGCCCTCCCTGCGCTCGTGCGCCTAAATATCTCGGGCTGCAATTGATGCCTTACAACCCTTGGCTACTAATCTACTATTACTAGCTGATGCCCGCTAAATAGACTTCGTCCGCATTGATCGAGGTTTTTTGGTTCCCGTGGGAACTCTTTAATTTTCCAGGATAAAAAGTTATAGGCTATAGGTCCTTCCCCGGGATGCAACCTAGTTCTATACCTTTCGTCAAAATCGGTTGAAGAGATAGGCATCCCTGCCTATCGTAGCAGACAGACAGAACACTTTCGCATCATACTAATATGTATTACAACATGCGAAAGTGTTTTTGTTTGTTGGTTTATCCTTCAATCACGCCACAACGGAGCAACGGATCAACGTGACTTTTAGCATATAGTTGAGGACCGAGAGTGACATATCACATTGGCTACTTTTTATCCCGGAAAATTAAGGAATTCCCGCGGGAATCAAAAAAACTTAAACCACGCGGATGAAGTCGCGGGCATCAGCTAGTTTATATTAATAGTATATAGATATATTCTGTCTCTTAGTATGATTACGTCTCTAAAATAAGAATTTTAGTTCTAAAACACGACCTTTGACGACCTCCGTGGCGCAGTGTTGAGCGCTGTTGCCTTAAAGCACACGCTTAAGGGACCGGCGACCGCCGCTCGCAACTTCTACTCGAACCGCAAATATAAATTTGCCGGTATATTGCTATCCCTATTTGGCTGAAGACACATGATCGCGTGCAAGCGCGATAGCAATATGAGCGTACAGAATTTGTTATACATTTAGTCTTGTTCCGTGAATACCAAAAATGATGAATGAAAAATTGTTGTGTTTTTAACTTCGTGTTGTTATTCTGTAACTTGACAATATAGGCTATGTTCCTGATCAATTAGTACGTGAGATATCGTTGGTTTTAATATGAAACAAATAAGGAGAAAACATGTCGTTTATGTCGCAAAAACATGCAAAACGCAATGTGCTTACATTTAATATTGGGAAAGTATTTTGGCAAAATAGTTATCCAGGGACCTAGATAAATACAAGTTCAATCTTAATAATCGCATAATATGGAGGAAATATGCTCGAATTACTAATTATTTTGGTATTACGTTTGTATGAGCAATTAGCCCTCCGCTGGCGCCTTAAAGTGCGGAGGTCCCAGGTTCGATCCCCGGCAGGGTCAGGAAATTTATAATTTCTGAATTTCCCTGGTCTGCGGCCTGGTGAGAGGCTTCGGCCGTGGCTGGCTACCACCCTACCGGTAAAGACGTGCCGCCAAGCGATTTAGCGTTCCGGTACGATACCGTGTAGAAACCGTATAGGTATATATGGGTTTAATATAACTGCCATGCCTCTAACAGGTTGGCCCGCTATTATCTTAGCCTGCATCATCACTTACCATCAGGTGAGATCGCAGAAAAGGGCAAATCGATCGCAAAAAACTTGTAGGGGATAAAAAAAAAACATGAACGTCAACAACATTAAAACATTACTGTTTTAAGCGATGGTTGTAGGACCCCAGGAGTAGGGTAACAAATTACAATACAACTCCGACTTGCATAATTTCCATTCATGTATTAAGGCGGCGGAATTACGTAAAATAAAGAAATCCGGAACCAGCGAATGTATAACGGATGTACATTGCGTATTAAATAGTGTGTATGCATACGTAGATATTAAGTACATTCTTGACACGCCTAGGTATTCGTCGCTATTAGAGATAGAAATTATAATAGATAAGAATAACTCTGATTGAAAACACAATTATTCGCTTTCATCTACCGACTGCGGAACGCGCAGGGTTATGAGTTCATCAGTCTATATATTATGTTTGTTTGTTCCTTGCAGGACAGCTACAGCTTAAACGCGTGGACCGATTTTGATGATTCTTGCACCAGTAGATGCCGAATAAATCTTCCGAGTGTCACTGTGGAAGCCGAATTAATGAAAAAACAAAATGGCGCCCTCTAGAAGCCATAATGTAATAAATTAAAAAATAAAAGTCGATAGAATATGACAATAGGGTATCGAATATCGATGAATAGGTCTTGTAAAATCATTTAAAAAAATAATGTCCTCCCTACCGAATTTCGGCCAGGCGGCCAATCTCCAGAGAGATTAGCCATCTGCGCGGGAGATAGTATAGGTAGTCCACTAGTGCGTGCGCATACACAGGTGCACTCTCTGTTCCTTCACTCTCATAGCTCGATGGGACGGAAAACCCCAATACTTGTTATGGCCCGATCAGGGCCTCGAACCCGGGGCCTCGTTTGCCGCAGTCGAAAATGTTAACCACTAAACCAACGAGGCAGTTGTCAAATCATAGTTAGGTTAGGGAACCTAACTATGATTAGGATTAAGAAAAAATTATCAAGGGTGATAATTTTTTCTTTTTAATAATCATTTAGGATTTACGAGGTTTCAAAGGTTCATTTTTCATGTGTTCTTTTGTTACAATAAAATTTTTGTTACTACGGAAGCCGAAAAGTTGTAAAATCATCAGAAGTGACTTGGTTTCCGCGTTTCGTTCTACATGGTACTACGCTGGGGCGGAAACGCCATTCTCGCATAAAACTGACCACCATTATCAAGACGGTACGGCGCGGTACGGACTACGGACATGTTATCTCATTGAGCTTCCCATGCTACGTGGTCTGTGCGCTCCGTTGCCAGTTAAAGAGCGAAAGAGATAGATAGATGGATACATTCTTTAAGGGCACAAAAAACATTAAATACAAAGGTAGATTAAAAAAAATAGATAGGGAAGCTCTGCCCAGTGCTAAGCATATCTTGCATTGAATATACTTAGCATATAACATAGATCTGTTTAATTACTGTTTCGTCTAAGATCCTAAAGTGATCTTTATAATGTATTCGACGTTGAAAAGCATTGAAAATTAAATCTTAGTTACTTTTTATTATTCTGTCTATATCAATTATATAACTAGCGTTGCACAAATGAAATTATAAGTTTTAGTACCTAAATAAATAAGTATCATATGACGTTATCACGTTAGGTGCTTGGACATTGAAGCAAGGTTATAAGTTTCAGTCCAGGCTGAACCTGTTTCGCCTCGCGCCGCTGATCCCAAACCTGCGCAACATCGACCATTTTATGACGCACCGCTATACCCATCTTGTTCCATTATTTACCATCCTCATCTCACATATCGCACAATCCGTGCTATACGTCTGTTATCTGAGAGCGAGCGTTCATCATTAAATTTACATCAATAAAATAATCGGTCAACTGAGCAGAACTGAGCAGTCAGTATAGTTCTTCAGTGACCGCTGGACGGACGCGTTGTCACACAAACAAACATATTATCGTCGATTTAATTTTAATAATTCGTGAATATTTATAAAAAAAGTGTTCGTGTCCAGTGATTCAAAGTTTCGGAATCCGTTGTTTATATTTACAAAAAAAAAACAATAAACAATCATGGCGGACGGTGACATGCCATTGGTCACAAGTTACGGCGGCACCGAAATTGAATATGGCGCGAACGGGACCAAAGTGTCAAAAAATTCAAGGTCAGTGGCAAGGGTACATTTTTATTCAGCCTATTCGATATCCAATAGATTGGTTTACGCAAAAAAGGTTAGATATCTGCTTACTTACATAAAACTGTATTTTTTGTTGTGACATACTTAGTTTAAAATGCTGATTCATTTTTACCTATAGTTTTAGGTCGCTTTTTGTTTAATTATCGCTGGAGAAGCTTAATTATTAATGAGTTCATTATGTTAATGTTCTTGAATACCTAACAGCTGGTTTTATATGATATTAGGTTGTTTGGTATGTATAAATTACGGAATAATAAACTTACCTAGGTACTGCTTCATTATTTTTTTAATCAAAATAGCGATATTTTAGGGCAAGTGCCATCGTAATCTCAATATAATATTATTACCTCAATGGATTGCAATCAATACCTGCAATAATTATTACATAGCATTATTACTTTTTATAAAAGTTACACCCATAATAGCCATACCTCTAACAGGTTAAGCCCGCTACCATCTTAGACTGCATCATCACTTACCATCAGGTGAGATCGCAGTCAAGGGCTAACTTGTAGTGGAATAAAAAAAAACCAATAAAATAGGTTAAGTAAGTGAGAAACGTAATATTGCGTAGACACTTTTTTTAATAATCTCGACATATTGTCTCGAATTAATAATATTTTATTCGGCTAAGTACCTACATATCAATAAAAAAACTGGTTAGATTTTCTTGTTCATAAAACAAAATCTAAAATGATTACGTTAAATTTAAAATTTAATCAAAGTTGTACGTATTTAATTAATCGAATAAGTTAAAATTCGAAATAGTCGTCTATGGTTTGTTTCATTTAGAAGTCGTTTTTGTAGTCATCAAGTTGTCATCGATAAATGAATAATGCTTTAACTTTGACATAATCAAGCCACAGAAAATTAAAATTTTATTAATAAAACGTTATGCCTTGTGCTATTATAGAAAATTTAAATTAAAAAAAAAATAACAAAGCCATGCAGCAAACGTATTATAATTTATAGAAACCCAGATAGCAAATAAGCTTGCATGATTGCAATGCCTTTGTGATGAACTATGAAGGTTGCAATTTGAATGAATTAAATAAATATAGGTACACGGTTAATTGCTAGCAAGATGATACGTAAAGTACATAATTTGAATATAAGTGATTATTTTATGCGAGCTGTTAGAGGTAACTGCCTCGTTGGTCTAGTGGTTGTAATGTTCGACTGCGGCCGACGAGGTCCCGGGTTCGAGTCCCGGGTCGGGCCATAATAATAAGTATTGGATTTGTCTGACTAGAAATTCTCAGTACTAGCCCGGATTTAGGAAGTTGGCGGTGTTTCACCCCTGTGCTTCGGAAAGCACGTAAATTCGTCGTTCCTGCGCCTGATCTCTCTCCGGTCGAGTCGGATTTTCCATCCCATCGGGCTATGAGAGTAAAGGAACAGAGAGTGCACATGCGTATGCGCACACACGAGTGCTCTATAATATCTTCCGCGTAGATGACCAATCTCTCTGGAGATAGGCCGCCGTGGCCGAAATTCGGTCGGGAGGACATTATTATCGCGTAATTTCGACATAGAAACTAATTTATTACTAGGAGTATGAATTCAACAACATTTATATATTTATTTATTTAGATAACATACCCGAAGAGACCTTACAGTTGCCCAATGCGTCTCTCCGGGCTACAGAATTAGAGAGACAATTAATAAAAAAACTTAATCTGTCATGCCCCTTTCAGAATTTACTATAGGTCATGGATGTAATAAGTACTTTTGTACGTAAGTACTTATTACATCCATGCTATAGGTATCTTACTTAGACTTGTCACCTACAGGCGCAATATTTCACTTCATATTTCTTTCTTTTTTTAAATTCAAATAAACTTATTAAAAGTGCTTTAGAATGGACTATAGCAGTCATAAAAGCTTAGGTACTTATTCATAGTATTTTTTATTTATTTTTTACGCCCAACATAAAGCGCAATCCTTACGCTCGTACTTAGTAGTAAATAATATGTATTTCTTAGTTTTAATTTGATATTTATAGGTATTTATAATAAATTATAAAATCTTGTTTTAAAAATAGTGCATTCGGACTGGAATAAGTGATATTTTCGATTACAGACCTTTCCTTGCTTTTAAGGTACTTAGGTATTTAGTAAGGTCGTAATTTTGCTTTAAACTATTTCTTTACGTTCATGCATTAAACTGTGTATTCTAGACATCATAAAATCATACATGTATCTACTAAACCTTGTATTCTAGGCATCTTTAAATTAGATGGAAGCTTGAAAAATCGATTCCGCTCATGTTTATTTGATTATTGGGGTCAAATCTGAACCGATTTCGATAAATTATTTTATCATTGAATCATAAACAATATCCATTTATTTGCAAAACTAAAATTGTTGAAGATGTAATGAATATATATTAGAAGATAGCGGACAAATTTAGGACAAACAATCGACCGTCCACGATCATTGATAATTTAGGTACCTAAATAGTTGAATTTTCATGACAAATACTATTTGAAATAATGTAGTTAAAGTTATATAATAGCCAGTAATGGTTTTTGTAACCCATATAATTTACACTAAACTTAAGAACTCATACATATAGGTACCTACGTGATGATTAAAGTTATTTGAAAATCTAAACAATTTAAGCAAAAAACGTTTAGTACTTAACTAAGAAAAATAACTTGTGTGTTGTTGAAAAATTACTGTATATTAATTCATAAGTCTACAAAGTATTAAGAGACAAAGCACTTACGTGGCTTCGTCATACAATAAATAATTATCTCATGCTAAACATAGTGTTTCATATTGTTTGTTTTTTTTTACATTATTTCTACACTCAATATTTCAATACTTATCATCAGTAAAGTTTATACAAAAATCGGACTTCAAAAATGCTTCATAACTTAATATGCGATTAAATCTACCAGAACCCAGAAGTTTGTTAGTTGAGTGCTTTTAAACCTTGACGCAAAAGATCAACGTTGTAACTACTTCAATATAGGTACGTGCAGGTACTACCTAGTACCTACTCACAAACATTGCTTATTTATTTTATTTGTAGTAGAATAGTATAATAGGGAGGTTTTTTGAAGTCGAATTGTAAGTTTTTTTCGGATTGAGGTTATTTCAAGTTGTTCAATGAATTCTCAATGAATCTAGTTCCTCGCCTTTTAAAAAAAATGTTGCAACTCAAACAAAATTACAAATCGACCCAGAATCATCAGTGCACTAAATATAAAAAAATACGCACTACTAATTAGCATAATTTCAATTACCTCCTTTTTTAAATTCAGTTGAAAATAAAATGCATAATCCATTAAAAAATTTCGTAATAAAATTGTAAAATCTTAGTTCTTAAGTTATCAAATTTCAATTATGATAGCAAGTAGAGCGTAAATAACTCAGAATCTCTGGCTTTAGAGGAAAAATATTGTTTGTTGTTGATTCTGTCTGTATAAATATTTAGTTTTACTCAGCAATTGTCCAAGTAAATAATTATGCTGACGTGAGATACCTGCCTATCTAACTTAGCTATCATGCAGTGTGATTATGCCACAGTCATAGAATTCTAAATAAGGTAGATAATAGAAAGGGTTTTACAAATGTAAACTTTTGGAATAATGAATGAATAATAAATGTTTATGAACAAATAGAAGTATATTTCAAACACCGAAGATTCATTATTAATAAGTAATGCCAAGGGTCACTGGTCGAGATCTCTTAAAGAGTTATAAGTGTTTCCTTGTCCACTATGTTTCTGTTTTTCTACATCTTTTAGAACTTTTTGGTACAAAAAAAATAAAAAAAATAATAAATATCTGATCTGTGTCTTTTATAGTTTAACTTGCTAGAAATTATTTACTTATTACGAAAAACCCTAATATTTATTTTTTAAACTAAGTAGCATTTTGGATAAGGTGTCCGTTTATAATATACTACATACATTTTTTTAAAATGCTTTTAAATGTGTTTTACCTAACTTTTTCTTTTGTGTTATTTAAAAAAAAATATTTTTCGTCTATCTAATGATTTTAAGCAGATTTTTTCTTGTAAATGCTTTGAACAAATCCTTAATAATTTTCATAAGGTTTCCTTTATGACAAAAAATGATCCCACAAAAAGATTACCCTATAATAAAGCATATAAACATATAAAGCAATAATTCCTTAACCGTAATTATGTAAATGCGGTAAAACTACATGGCTTATACAATACTATACATTATAGAGGCATAGTGTTGCAAAATACTGTTATCAGGAGGCCTATTTCCACACAAAACACACCGCGATTTGCGTTTGAATTAAAACAATATAGCAGGAAACGAAGTTAAGTAATGTGTAAACGAGCGTTGAACCTAATAATAGACTCCATCTTGGATCAGCTGTAGCCTGTATAGTGGTCGCCAGTCGCTATTTTTTAACTAAAAATAAAACTAAGGACCATAAAACGACTTCAAATATTTTATTAAAGTTTTTGAAGTCGTAAATTAAAACAAAATAGTTAGAATTTCTTTTTTCTTATTTAGTTTAAAGACATTTTCCATTAAATAAAAGGATAATAACCTAATAACCTAATTCAACATTTTTATTGTTATTTTAAATAATATACCTAATGTAAATAAATGGCAGGTGTAATTAACAATAACCTGTACCTAGTTGTTTTGTATAACGACCGTTGAACTCTCTTTCTTGAATCAGCTGTGTACTGTTTATTTGCATAATTCCACATGCATTTCACACTCAATTTAAATTTACTTGTCGATATTATCATAATTCGATGTTGTCTTTCTGCGTCTCTCATTGTTGAGAGTTGTGATCTCTTTCATTTATCATTTTCATTACAATCTCCCAGTATTTCATCAACATTAAAAACGAACTATAAAATGAACTAAATTCTAAATCAAAACTAAATTCTTAATTAACAGTAATCAAACCTTGACTTATTTATTGGCTAATTATTATTTATAAACCCACTGCAGTATTATTATCCAAAAGCAATTATTCCCAGATCCTTTAGCATACGAGGAATCTCTCTTATCGAATCAAATAACAAATTGATCACTACCCATTTTAAATAATAAAAATGCGAAAATGCGTTTGTTAGTTTTTTAGGGTTCCGTACCCAAAGGGTAAAAACGGGACTCTATTACTAAGACTCCGCTGTCTGTCTGTCTGTCTGTCTGTCTGTCTGTCTGTCTGTCTGTCTCCAGGCTGTATCTCATAAACCGTGATAGCTAGAAAGCTGAAATTTTCACAAATGATGTATTTCCGTTGCCGCTATAACAACAAATACTAAAAATTAAAAAAATATATATATTAAGGGGGGTCCCCATACAATAAACGTGTTTTTTTCGTATTTTTTTGCTCAATATTAAAAACGGTAACAGGTAGACGGTTCAAATTTTCACAGAATATTAACTTGTATATTACCTTTCAAAATAAATAATTAAATATCAATAAAGTAAATATTAAAGGGGGGCTCCCATACAACAAACGTAATTTTTATTTTTAATACGTCATAAATCGTAAAACTTACTACAGGTTTGTACGGAACCCTCGGTGCGCGAGTCCGACTCGCACTTGGCCGGTTTTCTTTCAATCACGCCGTAATGAAGCGGATTGCTTGGTGGATTTTTGTTTCTACGTAAAGACCTGGATATCCTTATTCTAACTAATATTATAAATGCTAATGTGAGTTTGTTTGTTTATTGAGCTTACACTGCCAAATTTTTCAACCGATTTTGATGAAATTTTGAACAGACAGGTTGTGTGACTTGTGTCCCCGTGTAGCACATACCTAGGATAAAAAATAAAGTTCCCGCGTGAAAAAAAATTAAAACTCGCGAACGAAGTCGTACGCATCAGCTAGCAGGCTGTATTTTATTCCTAAAAATCAAAGATTTCCCACGATATTTGAAAATCTTACTTATTGAAGTCATGGACATCATCAAGTTATCAATATTTAAACAAAGCAAATGTTACATTGCAAATTAGGCAATTCAAACAATAACCTTTGTTTACATTATATATAATTAATCACCAGTCATTACCCATATAATTCAAAGCGTTGCGATTTCCGTATACTAAGAGTAACTAAGTCGACAGGATTAACAAAGACATACATATAATACATACTTTACAAAGGTTTTTGCGCATAGCGTAGGACGCACTCCGCATACTAATATGGTAACTGTACTCGCAAACTATGCAGGTAGGCATAACCTAAGAGTCATGTCATTTAAATTCTGATCGTCACAATCGTTAAAAGATAATCCGTTTAGGGTATTTGTAGGTAAATTGTATGGTGCGGGGCCCGCATGTATTTATATTTGAAGTCAAATTAGCCCTTGACAGAGATGTAGGTAAGTACACCTGATGATAAATAAAGATACTGTTTAAAATGGATGTGTGTGTGCAACTACGCGCTACTGTTAAATATTGTGGCCAATTCTGTATAGCACAATCTCTAACCTAAATTAAAATGACAGCTCTAAATCTAGTTAGTTCTATCCCTTTCCGCAGGGAGTATTATGAAAGGGTTAGCAATATTTTTAATGCTGTCATTTTAGTTAAGTTTAGAGATTGTGCTCTACAGAATCAGCCTCATTGTCGTGTGACGCGTCGAATCGTTACGAGTCGCGTTGTCGCATTTATCGCTCACGTAGGCGGTAGGAGCACTTGCTTAAAATCCTAATGTAGTCTTATTTTTGTTTCAGGTAAATAAATTAACAGAACAGTGACGCCTATCAAGTTAGTATGTAAAACTTACAGCCATTTATTGATCATTAATTGGAAGGGTGACACAGCTTTCAGCACAAAGCGGTTAAAGCCTAGCAGTTCAAACGTTCGGTCTCCTATTCAGGGCCCCAATCATGTAAGAATTGTCCATCAAACGTTAAAGATTTTTGTCAAAGTAAAACAAACCATAAATGCATAAATGCATTGAATTAGAGCTCAATTTCGTCTGCCCATTCTTATACGTATAGGTATGTACGATACCCTAAACGTATAAGAACGGGCAGACGAAATTGAGCTCTAATTCAATGCTGTCATTGTTTATTTTACTTTGACGAAAATCTTTAACGTTTGATGAACAATTCTTACGTAATCGGGGGGCTGATTGTAGAGTGTTCGATGTTCGAACCTCGGGCGCGCACTTCTATGCGCGCGTTATGTGAATAATAATGTGTAAGGAAATTAAATATCACTTCATATAACGGTGAAGGAAAACATCGCGAGGAAACCTGCATGCCCGAGATTTCTTCATAAAATTCTCAAACGTGTATGAAGTCTGCCAATCCGCACTTGGCCAACGTGGCAGACAAATCCTTCTCATTTTGAGAGGAGTTTAAATGATGATGAAGATGATGAGAGAGATAGCTGCATGCGACAAAAACGTGGGTCAAAACTATATACCTATATTATTTTAGTACCTATATTGATAAATACACTATTGTTTGAAATGGTCGTGGTCACGATGTATGCGAAAAATGTTTTGTAAATAGCGATGCCTACTGAAGTTAGGATTGAGGACCAAGGTTGTCTTAGCTCCATGCAGGCGATTTAATGCTGCCCACCCTACAAGTACTAAATGAACCAATTTTTCTATCAACTTTGTAAAAATCTAAAAAATATCTGCTTAACTGTTAGAAAATTTAAAGCATCTGTTAGAATTTATGTTAGGTTTGTGTTAAACCTTTCTAAAGGACAGATCCAATTCAAACAAGAAAGTTAAAGCAAATTTTGGTTAAAAATAAAAAAATTATAATTTACCGTGTAAATTTTGGAGAAAAAAGAATAATCTACTGAATTTAATTTTATAGAAATAAAAGAAAACTTCGATGAGGAGGATTTAGTTTTCAATTCCGATTTTAGTTTATTTTGTAGTTACTATTTTTATGTAAGCATTTAGTTTTAATTTAGAATTTAGTTTACGTGAATAAAGAAAAATTATATAGTCTACGTCTGCTGACTTGCTTTTTTATCAAAATACCTGACTATTAAGTACTAACACGTAAACAGTAAATTAATTAAAAATGCTACAATCTTATTCAAATAACATCTAAAAGAGACATCGTAGCTGAAAATAAATATTATGTGCTCTTAAACACAAGTTAGTCAGGTTTAGACTAATATAGCTGTAGGGTAAGCTAGATATCAATCATACGATATCAAGTAGAAATTGCACTTTCTAGCTAGCTTGAGTACCTACATAAAGTGGGTCAACTAGGTATAAGCCTAGTAGTATGGTTAGTTCCGCTAGATTTGATAGGGTAATACAGGGTGTATCGTATAAGCCTATAAGGTGTAATTTAATCCAATAAAATTCCATTCAGTACAATATTAAAATAATAGCCAAAATAGATCCAAAAAAAGTAAGAAAATTGGTTTTTTTTAAATTCCGAAAAAATATTAAAATCAGCAGATAGAAAAATTAAAAATTTAAATCGATTTAATTTGCTTAACTTTGAAATACTTATTCATTGAAAAAAATTTACTATAGCTAATTAAGCAGTTACAGGAAATAAAAAAGGACCTTTAATCATTTGAATTTATAATTTAGTGGATATATTTTTCATCTCAAGTTTTTACAAAATTCAGACAAGAGCGTAGTTTATCCGTGTTTTACAAAAAGTCGTGAAGTGTCAAAATCAAAGTTAATTGCTTGCTTAACTTTTAGATACTTATCCATTGAAAAAATTGTACTTAATATAGGTAATTATATAGTTACAGAATAATATAAGGGACTTTTAATTATTTCGATTTAGATTTAACGGATTACGGAATTTGGCGGATACGATAAAAACATGAATTTTGTGAGAAAAAATTGAGTTTCTCATCTCAATTTTTCACAAAATTGACAAGAGCGTGGTTTTAAATCCGTGTTTTAAAAAAAGTTGGTAGGCCAAGGCCGATAGTTGTTAAGTTTGCTGATGTTGCAGTTCGTAATAAAGTGTGGTTTGCCAAAACAAAGTTCAAGGGCACTGGTATTACGCAGTCTGAATTTTTGACAAAGCCTCGACATGATGCATTTCTGGAAGCTCGAAAGCGGTTTGGTATTACGAACAGCTGGACGCGCGATGGATACATTTGTGTCGTAGGCCCGGATGGGAGCCGGCATCGAGTAGAAACTTTGATTGAACTTGACAGTATTTCTGCGGGGTCGGCGTCATCAGTAGGTACAGCGAAAACGCCTACTCAGAGCCCTGGAGTGCCTTCTAAAAGTCCAGACACTAGATTGCCTGTTTCCCGTTCTACTAGACGAGCAGTAAAAAAATAATTTTATATGTGTATTGTTGTGTTAGCTTTGTTTACTAAAATATTTTTTTTTGTCTACCTGCATAAGTTAACATAATCTTCTTTAAGTTATTTTAAAGTGTTGTGTGAAACGTCAATGTGTCAATGTGACATTGAGGTGAGGATTAGAGCATCAAAGATAGCCATAGACTAATATTTTACTTTTAATTAGGAGCTTGGCTATGAATTCCAGTATTTTAAATATGTTACGGTTTTTAATGCCGGTTATTTTTGTTAGTTGTTTTACCTGTTATTTAACTCTATATTAATAATTATTCGTAGTAATAATTACTGTATTCATTTTTAGCATAGCTCAAGTGACTTATTAATAAGGCGTGCTTTCTGAATATCTGGTGTGTAGTTGTGTACCTCACTGTTATGTTACGATTGTGATATTATTTTTATGGTGTTTATTGATTTACAATTAAGTTGCTGGTGGGTATATTGCGAAGTATCGCATTTACATAGTTATATAATTATTACATAACTTTATATATAGTTATATATTATATATTTTTATTATATTTTTATTGTATATGTTATTTGGAGATATAAGCCTAGAAGACTCATTTTTTTCACTTTCTTCCAGTGATGGATTGAATAATAACGACAGTTTTTACAGTATTCCTTCTCTTGCTGAAACTCTCGACTCAAACTTCTCAGACGTCCTGAAAAATTTCAATATTGTTCATATTAATGCTCAGAGTATTCCTGCACATTTTCCTGATATGCTTTCGTCTTTTGATAACAAGAATATCCACGCGATTTTGATCTCTGAATCATGGTTAAAGCCCTGTCTGTCATCCACGTCTTACGCTCTTCCTGGTTTTCACCTTATTCGAAATGATCGTATCAATCGAGTTGGTGGTGGTGTTGCCATATACCTTCGCTCTAACATACCGTTTACAATCATCAGCGTATCAAATTTACAGGCTGTTCCAGAGGCAGAGCATTTATTAATTGAGGTTATTTTTTCCAATGTAAAACTCCTGCTTGGCGTTTATTATAATCCTAGTCTTACAATAGATTACTACCCTGGATTTGAAAGTCTGTTAGATAAGTTCATACCGCAATATGAGCACTCGGTTATTATGGGCGATTTTAATACATGCCTCTTAAAAAATGATGCACGCGCATTTCGTTTGAAATCTGTAGTGCAGGCATCAAACTTACACATTCTTCCTCTCTCTGCAACTCACTCTTTTCCTAATTCTACTCCATCACTTCTAGATCTTATTCTTGTATCCTCTGTAGACTATGTAGCTAAGCATGGTCAGTGTACTGCAGATGCCTTTTCCTATCACGACTTGATCTATTTATCCTATAAAATACGTCCTCCCAAAGCTAAATCAAGAATTCTTCTCAAGCGTAATTTTAGTGGTATGGATCCTGTCAGTTTGCGAGACGATGCATCTCAAATTGATTGGACTGAAGTTCTAACTGGAGATAATATTGATGATCGGGTAGAAATTTTTAATTCTCTTTTGACGAAATTGTATGATACCCATGCTCCGATACGCCCAGTAAGAATTAAGCATCTTCCTGCTCCTTGGCTCACTGAAGAAGTTAAAACTTTGCAACATAAGAAAAATGTAGCAAAAGCAAAATACAAATCTGTTGCCAGTGATGCCAATCGGGACAAATATAAACACATTCGGAATCGATGCAACAGGTTGTGTAGAGATAAACAACGACGCCATATCCATAAATCTGTACTCGAGGAAGAAGATTCCGGAAGGGTATGGAAGTTTCTGAAATCTCTTGGAGTTGGGAAAGCGAATAGTAATAGTCAGTCAAGTAATATTAATTTTAATCAGCTTAATCAGCATTTTTCCACATCTTGTACCATTGATAGTACTACAAAATTAAATACAAAAAATCAAATTCTGGCTTTGCCCACTCCTGATGATCCCGCTTTTATATTTAGTCAAATTGACTGCAGTGATGTTAAGAGAAGTATTAAGGAGGTCAACTCTGATGCTGTTGGTATTGACTGCATAAGTCGTAAAATGGTTATTCCTCTTCTTGATCTTCTAGCTCCTATCATTGCGTCCATCTTTAATCATTCTATCTGCACCGGTGTTTTTCCTTCTTCTTGGAAGGATGCACAGGTAACTCCTATTCCAAAAAAATCAAATCCATCCAGTTTTTCTGATTATCGCCCTATTTCCATTTTACCATTTCTTTCTAAAGTTTTTGAGCGTATAGTTCATAAGCAAATGACACTATTTCTATCAAGATGTAACCTTTTAAATCCTTTTCAATCCGGTTTCCGTCCCGGCCATAGTACAACTACTGCATTAGTCAAAATTACCGATGACATCCGTTCCGGTATGGATAACCAATGTGTAACAGTGTTGACTTTACTTGATTTCAGCAATGCTTTCAACAATGTTGATTATGAATTACTTTTAGCAATTCTAGTTTCTCTTAACATATCTCCTGGGGTCGTTGACTGGTTTCATAGTTACTTGCATGGGCGCAGGCAGCGGATACGTATCGACGAAAGTTTTTCTGACTGGTGTTCGATAAGTGCCGGCGTACCGCAAGGTGGCGTGTTGTCTCCTCTCCTATTTTCGATTTTCATAAGTTCAATCACTCAGCATATATCTTCTCACTACCACCTGTATGCTGATGATCTCCAAGTGTATGCTCAGTCTAAATTACAAGATTTACCCAGGACTATTGATTTAGTTAATAAAGATTTAGATTCCATTGTTCAATGGAGCAAGTCTTACGGACTAAAAGTAAATCCTTCCAAGACACAAGTCATTATAATAGGTAGTCAAAATCTAATATCACGCATAGACTGGGCTACTCTTCCCCATGTTGTTTTTGATGGGGTCCAATTACAGTATAGTGATACAGTTAAAAACCTTGGCGTTGTATTTGACAAGTTTCTGTCTTGGGTTCCCCAGGTTAGTGAAGTAAGTAGAAAGGTGTTTGCTGCTGTCGGCTCTCTCCGGAGGTTGACTAACTTTCTACCCATACCTACTAAAATTGCGCTTGCACAATCTCTCCTCTTACCAATTCTTGATTATGCTGATGCTTGTTATTTAGACTTAAGTGTGGAGCAACTAAATAAACTCGAGCGCATTCAAAATCTTTGTATACGGTTCATATTTGGGCTTCGTAAATATGACCACGTTTCTGAATTTCGCAATAAACTCGAGTGGCTCCCAATTCATTTTCGCAGGAATACTCATCTTTTATCTCTCTTGTACTGTGTTCTTTTCAATCCAGCCACTCCTCCTTATCTGAAAGAACGGTTTGAGTTTCTCAGTGATTCTCACTCGGGTCGATCTCTCCGCTCTGAGGATAATCTAATTCTTAGAATTCCTTCTCATAGCACTGCTTTCTACTCCAAATCCTTTTCCGTTAAAGCTGTTCGTCTTTGGAACTCTCTCCCTCTTAATATTAGGCAGGCAAAATCTTTGCCTATTTTTAAGAATCTCTTAAAAAAGCACTTTTTGCCTCCTTAGTATCCAATTCCTTAGATAGATAGCTTATATCCAAATATGTATATATATCTATTATTTGTTATATATTTAAGTTGTGTGTATAATATATTGTATGTATGTATATATGTATGTATGTATAATATTTATGTATTATATGTATTTTATATGTACAGATTTGTGTATTATATTATATTATAATAGTCTTTAGATTTGTTACCTTTGTTTAAGTGTTTTATCCGTTAATTGTATTACCTACTTTGTGTGCACCCTCCTTCAAATTTTTTGTTATTATTTCCTTCACTAGGTTGCCTGGAAGAGATCGCTTCTCAGCGATAAGGCCGCCTATTGTACAGTTTTTCATAATTTCTTGTTTTGTTTAAATGTGTTTTTTTTAATGTATGGTGTACAATAAAGTATATTTTCATTTCATTTCATTTCATTTTCAAAGTCGTGAAGGGTAAAAGTGTCAAAGTCAAAGTTAATTGCAAGATCTTACCTTAATAGGTAATAATATATTCAACTAAGAACAAGGATTTTCCCCGCAAAGAGAAAAACTGAAATTCGTTTTCATATTAAGTATTTTATGTCAAAAGAAAAACACTAATTCCTCGTGCTAATGATAATTACCTATCATTAAAAGTAATTTAAAATAAAACTTAATGACTGCTTTTGGAAATATGGTTAGTTTTAATCAGTTCATAACAACAAAAACTATCCAAAGCATACGTGCTAAGATTTTTTATAAACACTTCCTCGTAACTCGATTACGTCTTTTCTTACGTCACTTTAAAATCACTAACTTGACTTAAGTATTAGTGTAGGTAAGTAACAGCCTTATTGGTCTAGTGGTTAGCTTATTCGTCTGCGTATCATAGGTAGGGTGGTCCCGGGTTTTTTTTTCGCACTCAAATTATCCCCTGACAAGGCGTCAGAGTCCTTTTTGCTTCGAGTATTGCTCTGAAAGAAGGTGCCAACTCACGATGGTCGTGAAGTAGGTGTGTGGGTGTGTGGTGTGTCTTTTTCCCGGGTCCCGGGTTCGAGCCCCCATCCAGTGTGCTTAGCATGCGCACAACGAGATTATCTCGTGACGAGAGAGAGAGCCTCCCACTAGGCCAAGTGGGAGGCTTCGGCCGTGGCTAGTTACCACTCTACCGGCAAAGACGTGCCGCCAAGCGATTTTGCGCTCCGGTACGATGCCGTGTAGAATACAGCGTATGAGTTTAATATACCTGCCATGCCCCTAACAGTTTAGCCCGCTACCATCTTAGACTGCATCATCACTTACCATCAGCTGAGATCGCAGTCAAGGGCTAACTTGTAGTGGATGAAAAAAAAGGCAGTGCCATTTACCCATATTATGGAGTACACGCCATATTTCATACTCAACTAAACTACCTATACTGAACATTAAACTCAATCCGTGTCTAGGCCACTGCATTATTCGCATGTCAGGAGACGTTTTACGTTAACAGCAAAAATAAACACTACCTTAATAATTGTTATGTGCCGTTTAACTACATAACGTCATAAATAAACACTTAGAGACATTCGAAACTTAACTTTAAAATACAGACAATACAGTTGAAATTGGGACGTATAGGCTGTTAAGTGTCTGTGTATTGGTATTTATGTACCTATTATCAAAGATTTAAATCTTTGCCTATTATGTCATGAATATGACAATGAAAATTCGATTCGAAGGTAAATTGTCATGCTTTTGACATTGATGCCGATTCCCCGGTAGATTCGTTTACTATTAAACTATTATAAGCTAAATTGACTATAATAGGATCATAGTCTCTGAAGATTGTAGATAGATAGATGGAGGGGCAATTGGGCACTGGAAAAACCTTGGAGTCTTCAAACTATATTAATTTCAAAATTATTACTAATAAGTATAAGAAATTATCCATGCTAGCAAACTTATTGTACCTATATTAGCAGATGCGCGGGACTTAATCCGCGTGAAATAAGTTTTTAAATTCCCACGGGAACTCCCTAATTTTTTGGCTTTATTTTATAGCCTATGACACTCACAAATAATGTGGCTTTCTATTGGTACCAGAATTTTCAAAATCGGTTCAGTAGATCCAGAGATTACCCCCTGCCCCTACAACCTCACAAACTTTACCTCTTTATAAGTGTAGTAACTTTACCTCTTTATAAGTCTCTATTAGTATAGACTATAGAGTATAGATTATTTTCCTGGGGTATTTGGGCCATATTCCATTTATTACGGTGTCAACTTGAATGACGACATCTCATTTAGGTACTAAGTCCATTCTCAGTCACTATCTGCATTCTGCCTTAGGCGCGGGACATACAGAAGTGTCGACGGGCGGTCGACGGGTGTGTCGAGAAGCGAGCGGTCGCCGCCGCTTCTATGTATTTCATACAAAATGTATGCAAGCGGCGAGGCGCCGAGCATAATGAAGAGGCGCGGCGCGGGTATGGTGGGGGCGACGCTTCCTCGACATACGGCGCACCCGTTCGACAGTGGCACACCGCTCGAAACGCACAGGGCCGGATTGCAAATGCACGACGATACGGAATTTAATATCGATTTTGCCAGTTAGTGGAAAAATACCTAGACTAGTTTTTTTAGTTTGTAGGTTTGTGCTGGGCACAAACCTGTGCTGTAGGAGCACCCATTCCGGGTGGTGTCACATGCAAACATATTCTTATGTACAATTGTATGTTAAATGTTTGTCTGTGTCACCATTGTGGAATAAAGGTATTTTCTTTCTTTCTTTTCTTTCTCTCAATTAAATTAATAAATCTTGTATAGTCTAGGAAACGGGCCGGTTCGTTGTATAGAGACCTCCGCATTAAGTCCTCAGTCGTTGAAACTTGGCACGGTTGTAGTAATGTACCAAAACTTATACAAAAATATCCAAAAAAAATCCATGCGGAAGTTAGGTAAGTATTTACTTATACATAAAACGTAATATTTATGACAAAATATTTTCTCGATTTCTTTTTAAAATAATAGTAGGTAGTATATTTACACTCAAAACCGAAATACCAAAAGAAATAATCATGCAGAACATCGATATTTATACCGATTTTATTATCAAACCTAAACTGCGTTTACGCGACGATGTACCTTCCTGCTTTAACAATTGGGTAGTTATAGCATAAAAAACCTTACTTCCGTACTGATTTTTTATTGGATATTTATACCACCACAGCTAGCATATCATCATCTGACGAAGAAGACATGTTGTCGCATCGAAATCAAACACTAGTATGCCCCAAATACGTCCCACTGCTACGTCACAGCCTCACCGTTTGCGCGCCACTTGGCGACAGATGCGCGACAGATGCGCGCCAGTGGCGTGACACTGTCGCGCATCTTGCGCACCTCACCACTCGCCCCGACACTTCTGTATGTCCCGCGCCTTATATTTTTATCTCGTTTTATTAGGTACCTACTCTTTAAATTGCTGCGCCTAAAGTCTGTCAAGAGTCAAGACCGTAAAACTTTAGTAGGTACCTACTTGTTACTACATACAAACTTACCAAACTAAAATTATTATCCATTGTTAAATATTACTTACCTATTTTAGCCTGTCTAAAATGAGTAGGTACTTACTAAATTTTTATTACTTATAGAGTATCTAGGTATTCTAGGGTTAGCACAAGAAATAAATCTCTATTGCTACTAAGTAGGTATTATTAACGTCTAAAATTAGAACTGCATCATTATTCTTAGTTCCTATTTGGGTCATAAAATATAATCTTTGTTTTTACATAAGTACTTGCGTCGGTAAGAAATAAATAGGTAATTAGTAGTCCTAAGAAAAGAGTTTTTAATATTTTATCGTACCTACTCACTAAATGCTTTACTTAGTTTGGTACTATAAAATACCGCGACCAAAATCACACCGAGGTAAAAAATCAATCAATCCATCAATCAATCATTTATTTATTGCACATGTCGCTGACAAAAATGGCAGAATCGAAACAGGCTAGGGATTTTTATGGCGGCCATTATATTACCGAACTAGTGCGAAAATGAATAACCGCACTCCTTTGTAGGCTTGAATTGCGAAATAAGGATTTTTTTATCGCTCTAGGGCATCTGTACGAGCAAATGTAGATTGTACTTAAATAAAGTTTTCTCTATAACATAGTGTCCCCAACAATTTGCGCGGCGCAGGGTCACTTATTTATATCTTTTATTATATCTCCCGCGCTATCAATATATTATATATAAAGAAAGAAAGAAAGAAAGAAAGAAAGAAAAAAAATGCATTTATTCAAAATTGGTGTTGCAGACAAACATCTGTCATACATAGTTGTACACAAAAATATGTTTGTCTGTCTCTATGTATCTCTATGTAGATAGGCCGCCATGGTCAAAATTTGGTCGGGAGGACATTATTATATTTTATTTTTATACTAGATGAGGCCCGCGACTTCGTCTGCGTGAATAACGATTTTTTGATTCCCGCGGGAACTCTTTAATTTTCCAGGATAAAAGGTAGCCTATGTCCTTCCCCGGGATACAATCTACCCCTGTACCAAATTTCATCCAAATCGGTTGAACAGATGGGCCGTGAAAGCGTAGCAGACAGACAGACAGACAGACGGACAGACAGACAGACACACTTTCGCATTTATAATATTAGTATGGATATAGATAATAGATATATATTAAAAATAAATAAATTAAGTATTTCTAACTGAGAATAATCTTCCAAAAGACCTAAAATTCACATCCTCGGTTAGTTTTACGTTTGATGACCATTTTAAAATATTGAATTAAGAAATAAAATTCTTTTCTTTTTGAAAAGTTTTTTTTTGAAAAAGAAATTTGATGATGTCACAACTGTGAATTTCATACAACTTCCATACTAGAAGTGCGTTTTTAAGTTTGATAAAGAGTTGCTGATTTGACTAGTTGTCAAAATATACCCAATTAAGTATGACGGCGCGCGCGTCAATGACATGTTATTATAGTCTGTGATCAAGAGTGTCGCTGGCTGTCGAGGCACTCTGGCGGAGCGTCGCGTCTATGGTAGCGAGGCAGCCATCTTCTTGGCAGTTAGAATATGAAAAAGGACCAGCGCACCATGTCTGCGACGAATCGCTATCTTAAATTGTAATCTAAGTTGTTAAAAGTTAAGTTTAAGTTGAGTTAAAGACAAAGGACTGTTAATTAATTATTAGAAGATTTATTTTGTGGTGACAACATTATTTAGAGGATTATTATAATTTTTGTTCAAAAGAAAATCAATTAGATTGCCCACAAACACAAGCCAGCCAAGATGAATTCTGATGAAGGCCCTCCTGCGCCTATATCAGAAGTGGGATGTAACGGATTACAAAATGAATCAAAACAGCCGGATAAAGTAAATGCTGAGCGACTTTTATGTATTATGGAAATTTTGCTTTCCCGAGTTTTAGCAGCGCAACAAACGCCAACCGTGAGTACCTACTAATCAAATGCCACTATTAAAGTTTGACCCAGATGAGTCGAAATCGGATATCAATGATTGGTGTAAAGTAACAGAAGTTAGTGTGCAACATAAATGTTTCGAAGGAGTTAACTTACTCGTAGCTCTCACGGGTGCGATGAAAGGCCGTGCAGCTGCATGTCTTGCGAAGTTAAATCTAAATGAAATTACATGGAATTCGGTTAAAGAGATTTTAATAGCTAGATTTGCTAAACCAAAACTTGTTCAAGACTACTTTGACGACATCTTACGATTCCAAATAGACGTTATAGAGACGGCATCCGAATCTGCTCTTCGGTTATGGAATCTCATTGAACGAATACCTAAAACTACGATGCCTGAAGAAGTAATTACTGGGTTCGTTATATCGTTACTGTGTCAGAAGGATAATTTGATACGTCGTGAATTATATGCTCAAACTGTCACGAGTCGAGCTCAATTATTCCGAATACTCGGTAGAATTTCTCTTATGCGACGCGGGTTAGATGTTGAAGTTCAAGAGCCTGAAGGCAAGCAAGTTGAAGCAAGATTTAGGAAGCAACGTGATGATGTTGGAATGAAATCGCAAGATTCTTCAAGTTCGTCATGTACTATGGAGAAGACGGCTGATGTTATCTGTGACACGAACAGTCAACCTGGGCATGTGGCGACTACTTTTACGAACAAAAAGAGCGGCAGCGAAGCTGCGGTGAGCACCGCCCTTTCAGGGATACTTTGAAGACATCTTCCGGTGAGACAGTTTCTTTTTTTTATTTATTTTTATTTGATAGCGGATCATCTTGTTCTCTTGTAAAAGAAAGCTTCTGTGATAAACTTGTGTGTACTGGGCGTGAGTCTCGTTTATCTAAGGGACAAAGGTGTTGATGATATACTCGTACATTGTACAACTCAAATTCAAAGCAATGTGACATTGATAAATTAATTTTAGTTAATTAACTTTTTCATGTGGTCCCTGATAGTTGTGTTTCCTATCTGTATCGGGAAAGATATTTTTGAGCAAAAGTTATGCGTCAAAATTAGCAGTGGCTATCACAAATTCTATTCCAGGGAACAAACTCATTTTTGCGACCTAAATTCAAACAAAATTCATTCAATTTTCATTCAACAAAGGGTCCACTTGTTATTACTGCGGTATTAGGTACCGATAGCAATGAATTAAAAAGTTTAGCTGGTTCTCATCGTGTATGTAAGAAAGTATGCCCACGAGAATGTGTGCAGCCAGAGCACGATGGCTTACTTGAGATAACGACTTGCCTTTTGGATTGTGATGAGGCCGAGACGGCGCCAGAAGATGCAAAATGATGTAACTCTAAATGATCGAGATGACACCTTGATTGCTTTGACTGTATAGCTACTCTGATCCTGAGACATAGGGCACAGAAAATGAAATAGAAAACGCTGAACAAGAATATCCGTTATCATAGGTATGCCATGATTATCATGTTTATTTTAATGTATGGAATGTTTTAGTCAATTTGTCGATCCTGGTCAAGGGGTGTCGTCCGGGCCGCACCTGAAAAGGTCGGTTGAAGGGATGCACTCGCTTGATTCAGATGTAAGGGTTTCATAGTCTATCCTGGGCGAAGAGTGTTGTCCGGGTTGCATCTGAAAAGGTCGGTATGAAGGAAACACTTGTTCGGCCCAGACGTATTTGCGTTGGTTGACTGGTCGAAGGGACAGTGTCATCCGGGCCAGACCCATATGGGTTGGTTGTAGGGATATGCTCGTCCGGTCTAAGTCATTATGGTATTGGTCTTATTGCAGGCGACATACCGTCGATGTGAATTATTATAGCTCATTCAGAATAAAGTCATGGTTTTAGTAGGATGGACGAGCGGATGTCCTGGTGATTGAAACTTGTTTGTTACAGATAAATTCTAACGCCCGAGGACGGTCGAATGTCAGTCCGGCCGTGACGGCGCGCGCGTCAATGACATGTTATTATAGTCTGTGATCAAGAGTGTCGCTGGCTGTCGAGGCACTCTGGCGGAGCGTCGCGTCTATGGTAGCGAGGCAGCCATCTTCTTGGCAGTTAGAATATGAAAAAGGACCAGCGCACCATGTCTGCGACGAATCGCTATCTTAAATTGTAATCTAAGTTGTTAAAAGTTAAGTTTAAGTTGAGTTAAAGACAAAGGACTGTTAATTAATTATTAGAAGATTTATTTTGTGGTGACAACATTATTTAGAGGATTATTATAATTTTTGTTCAAAAGAAAATCAATTAGATTGCCCACAAACACAAGCCAGCCAAGATGAATTCTGATGAAGGCCCTCCTGCGCCTATAAGTATATATAGGTACATAGGTAGGTATGTACAAACCGCGCCGTTTACCTCGAATCTAACACGGCGACAGTTCCCAGGTTCAGTAACAATGGATTTCTTTCACTTTTAACCTCAAACGGTAAGCTGTTTTCGCGCACGATCCGCCATCTTGTAATTGTTACGGATCTTTGCGTTACTGAGCGTCCAGAATTTGGGTTTTTCTTTATGGACATCCAACTCGGATGATTTTTTTTAAATACCTAGCTAGCTAATGCCCTGCAGCATGATTTGCAAGAAGTTTGCAAGTTAAATTTTACTAGTTGCAAGCCACCTAGTACAATAATAGCTTTACAAAGTCTCAACTTTCAACTTAGTCCGGTCAATTTAGACATCCAAGGTTACAATAATTCACACTTGGCTGAAAATTGGTAGGATTGTTCAAAACACTATTATAAATGAAATGTGTAAATGTAAATTTGCCAGTATATTGCTATCCCTATTTGGCTGATGACACATAATCGCGTGCAAGCGCGATAGTAATATGAGAGTACAGAATTTGTTATACATTCAGTCTTGTTCTTGTTCCGTGAATACCAAAAATGATGAATGAAAAGCTGTTGTGTTTTTAACTTCGTCTTGTTATTCTGTAACTTGACAATATAGGCTATGTTCCTGATCAATTAGTACGTGAGATATCGTTGGTTTTAATATGAAACTAATAAGGAGAAAACGTGTCATTTATGTCGTAAAAATATGCATGCATAATACATTTAATTTTGGGAAAGTATTTTGAAAAAATAATTATCCAGGGACCTAGATAAAAAATACAAGTTCAATCTTAATAATCGCATAATGGGGAGGAAATATGCTCGAATTACAAATTATTTTGGTATTACGTTTGAATGAGCAATTCACCCTCCGCTGGTGCCTTAATTGATCGGTAACCTCCAAGGGCAGTGGCTATAGTTAGTAGTGACCTACGGGCAAAGACGCCGCCAATCGCCATGCGATGAAGAGGTACGATGTCGTGTAGAACTAGAAACCTATTAGTGGTAGGGTTTATTATAACTGCCATGCCCCTAATAGGTTAACCCGCTACCATCTTAGACTGCATCATTACTTACCATCAGGTGAGATCGCAGTCAAGGGCTAACTCGTAGTGGATAAAAAAATAATAAATAAAAAGCTGGGGGCTACTGGATGCGAGGCCAGTTGCTTCCATGCAACATTGTCATTAAAATCATCGATAGTTTAACGCCGCGTTCTCCGTTTTCGTCGATTCTAAAATCGATATAAGTATGAAACGCGTGGATCGAAAAATTTGAAATTAATATATACTATAATTCATTATATTTTAAAGTCTTGGATCGGTTGAAAACATGATTGGACGAAATTTTCTCGATAGAAAAAAATTCCAAAGTCATGAAGAATAAAAGAGCAAAAAGGCTTTTTCTCTTAAATGGCTCGGCCTATAAGTACGAAACTTTCAGTATAGGTGTAAAACAATCAAATTAAGAATTGGATCTCTTAATTTTGCCGTAGGTATCGTATTTCAAATGATATTCTTGATTACTTTAATTCTCGCATGTCTCCATGAAATGTTCAAATCACATGGAAAGCGAGTACAAAGAATTGTCGACCCTATTGCTTGAGAGTTATGGGCCGTAGTTACGATATCTTGTCAGTAACTCTCGACGCTTCAGCGCAGATGGACCTGTGTCAGGTTGCCCAAGCGCCTTGGGCTTATTACGATGCCAAAAATTGCCATAGTGTAACGAATTCAGTATGGTATCTTATAAGAAAATGACAAAGTAGGTAATGATAAAATATTTTATACCTATTAAAATGAGTCAATATGCTGTATATTTATGTTATTAAAATAATGATACAAATTGATTCGAGTTATTACTACATTGTAGCCGTAGTATTTACTTTCGATTAGTTGCTTGATTTAGAAAAAATGTATTGAAATTTGAAAATGTGGGGTTTTTAGGTAAATTAAGTTTAACCTATTATCCAAATAGGCTTCATGACTCTTTTTATTATTACGCATCTTAATCTTATCTTTTTCGGTATTATTTAGTACGATTAAAAAAAACATCTGAAACATATGCACGCTTGAGATGTTTTTTTAAAGACATCGCACATACAATAACAAGGATTATAACTTATGATCAAACACCATCATTCGTTTGATTTTGCAGGTGCGTTGAAATAAAAACAATCCTTATCAGATGTTTTTGCACACCTGTGTTCTATACTAAGCGGGGTTGTAAAATCTTTTGTTGTTTGTGTAGCGCAACGGAAGGACTTATATTTATTGATGCATAATAAATATCGGTCATGGCTAACCGCTGTCTTAGAGGAGGGGATAGTTGATAAGGTGATTGTTCTCAACCACGTGTCAATGTTAGTTGCATCACTTATCTTTTCATTCTTGATCAGATTGGTAATCCTTCGTTGTGCTTTTTTGCGAGGTGAATCTTGTGTGTAATTTTTATAATCTCCAAATCTCTTTGGTGGTGTTTGGACCCTATCACTTTTTTATAATTTGAGAAAGTTTTGAGGAAATAACTTGAAATCCAGAATCTACTAAGGTAAATATTTTTAGTTGATTTAACTTTTACGGTGAATAGTAAAACGCCGACTTCTTTCTAGCTGTCATCAGTAGTCTCAATATTTTTTTTATTCCTTTGTTACATAATGTGGTGTTAATTCATAATGTTTTATTCTATTCTTTACATTTTTTGTAGGTTCGTCATGGCAAAGATAAAAATAAAAACACTTGGCAAACGAAAATTACTGCAATTGCGAAGACAGTTGCTAGCGCGTAAGTAAGTATCATTACTTACTTTTTAATAAATGTATAATGCTACAAATGCAATTCATATCTGATTTTCGTTATTCTTTTGTCTCAGCCGCGGACTGCCTGAACTGAACTCTACAGAGAATAATAATAATAATGTTCCATTGGAAATAATTTCAACAGAGCAAAGGTAATACCTACTTGTAAATATAGCAATTAGTAAATACTACATTGACCATGTATTTTATCATATAACGATTTTTTATTTTATTTTAGAGAGCCGGTACTGACACTTTTAACCAATGTTGAAATGGAAATCGTTCCTTTGGTCAAAAAATCACCAGATCAAAGGTATTTTTGAATTTAACTACTAACAACAATTACTAAAAAGAATAATAAATTTCGTCATTTATATTATCAGTATTCATTTTTGAGATGCTAAAAAATGTTTATTAATAAAATTAAATTATAGATATGAAGACGCGAATAATACTTCCGGCCTTGAATTACATGAACGAAGGATATGTGACCTGAAGTACTTCTTTGAAAACTTAAAAAGTATTGCACAACACAATAAAGCTTTTGACTGTGGAATTCATAACCTTGAAATCGTAGGCGAACAAAGAAAAGGTCTAAATTCTATTTTGAAGTTTAAATGCAATATGTGTAACCAGGATTTATTTTCTAACACAACAGATGCCCAAGCTAAGAGAATTCTATTTTGGGGCAATACTTCCCGAGCTTTTAGACCCACGTCAGTCACGAAATATGCCTTTACGGGACTTGATAGTACAACATCCATACTAATATTATATTTTTATCTCGATATTTTAGATTTTATTTTATTTTTATTTAGATATTTCAATGTTACATTATATTTTTATTTCATGTTATTTTTCGAATTTAGTATTCTCATAAAAATCTGTATTTATTAAGTATTTCTTTGTCTGGCTTTATTCTAAATGTGGGTTTACATGACTTTTCAATTAATTTATTTGATATTTTAATGTTACTTTAGGTATATTTATATTTAATTTATATCTAATTTAGTGTTCCTATAAATCATTTATTTAGTATTTATTCTATTTAGTAGTATTTATTTTTAGTATTTATTCTGAAACTAGCTGATGCCCGTGACTTCGTCCGCGTGGATTGAGGTTTTTTGGTTTCCGTGGGAACTCCTTAATTTTCGTGCCAAAAATCACGTCAATCCGTTCTTTATTTTATTATATAAATGTTGTTATTTGTTTATACCTACTTTGTGAAATATGTGTTAAAAATAATAAAAGATATAATAATTCCTTATCTAGTCGTTTTTATTGGGTTTCTAGCACCTTGCACTTGATAAAGTATCAATAGGATACAAGTAAATATCAGCTGTCACACTTTCCTATGACATACAAATTATAATGAAACATAATAAGTAGTACTATCATGTATCCAAATGCTATTGGGATGACAGTTAGCAGTTGTGTTATAAAAACTTGTTCTGTTCGCCAGAAATACAAACAATACAATACAATAGAAACAATACAACATAAGCTTTATGACTCGCCTTTAGCTCGCCTCGCACTCAAAGAATTAGTTACTGTTGTAAAATATTTGTTTTAAAATTTACCTTATTTAGTTAACTTTAAAGTATAAATTGAATTGTATCAACATTATTTTTGTTATATTTTTTCATTTGATTGAAGGTTATATATTTTCATACCTTCTTATACGAACTAAACGAGATACTCATGGTAAGAATAAAAAAATTAGAATGCTTGGAAAGTAATGATTATTTAATACGATGCTAATTCTAGTACATATTATATTTTCATTTTATTTTTACTTTTTCAATTTAGCGTACTGAGTTGATACCGCGTAGAATTCAATAAGAAAATTTGTTTCAATCTTAGACTACACCTACTAACAACTAAGATCACAGTTTGTTTACTTGTATTAAATGAATGAAAAAAAAGTATAATGATATACTACTTACTTACTATGAATATTACTTTAATAAGAAATATATAGGTAACTAACTGATGCCCGCGACTTCGTCCGTGTAGATCAAGATTTTTTGATTCCCGCGGGAACTCCTTAATTTTCCGGGATTAAAAGTATGCCTATGCCTATGTCCTTTCCCGGGATATATCCTACCTCTATACCAAATTTCAGCAAAATCGGTTGATAAGATAGGCCGGGAAAGCGTAGCAGACAGACAGACAGACACACTTTCTTTTTATAATATTAGTATGGAAGTATGGATATATTTTTATCAAACTTATATTCATTTTAGGTTAGGTTAGGATTATAGTATGATTATAGATTTAAGGTAATCGATATCGTACATAAGGTATTAAGATTAATAAACATAATTATTAAGTTCGCGCAAACTAACAGAGCAAACTTGAATGGAACTAACTACGAAGTTAAGAATTTATGCAAAAGCGGTGCGTTTTATTATTATTCTATACTGTGGCCATTCGGAGCAGGTAACAGACGTTGGAGTGAGATACCTGTTACCCGTCTCTCAAAATGAAATTTCGGCTGGAGTAGCGGGGGGCCTTAATAACAAATGCTGTTTAACACTAATTCCCTCTAAAACTAAGTTCTAATTCCCTCTCTCCTATGAGACTGGAGGCCTGTGCCCAGCAGTGGGACGTTAATGTGCTGTAGTGGTGGTGGCTGTTTAACACAATCTTTAAATTTATGCAATGGCAAATCCAGAAACTCTTTTGGAACCGTGTTATAAAAGCGTAGGTACACTCGACCCCACAAAGGATCATAATATTATACATCATGAATCCTTAAAACATTGCATTCCTGTTTTTGGGCAGTCGTGTTAAAAAGGGATCAGCTATGTTAACCAGCCCCCCGATTACGTAAGAATTGTTCATCAAACGTTAAAGATTTTTGTCAAAGTAAAATAAAACCATAAATGCATTGAATTAGAGCTCAATTTCGTCTGCCCATTCTTATACGTTTAGGTATGTACGATACCCTAAACGTATAAGAATGGGCAGACGAAATTGAGCTCTAATTTAATGCTGTTATGGTTTATAAACTTTGACGACGAACTTTAACGTTTTGATCGGACATCCTTACATGATTGGTACCCAGCTATGTTAACCAGATTATCACGTGCTAAGTAGAATTGTGCAATGGTCGAGGCCACGGTCCGATGGTCCACTATTTAGGTCAATTTGCACCAATCTCGCGTGGCTGGTACAAGCGGGACGGTTCAAGTGATAAGGACGCGACGGCACTATAAATACACTCCAGTCAATGGGAGTGTGGACTCGCTCAATTGCTATTAGATTAGGCTGGTATGGGTCTGGCATAATCTCACAGAGATTCAATGATCCTTTAAAAAATTAGAATTAAAAAAAAAAAAAAAAAAATCTGCTTCGTTGATCTAGTGGTTAGCATGTTCGACTGCGGCAGACGAGGTCTCGGGTTCGAGTCCCAGTTTTTCTGACAAGAAATTCTCAGTATTAGCCCGGAGTTAGGAAGTTGGCGGTGTGTCACCCTCGTGCCTAGGAGAGCACGTTGAGCCGTCGCGTCGTCGCGTCGGTCCGGGCTATTATCACTAACATGACAACAATAACAATATAACAAGTCGTTATAGCCCGCCAACCCGCATTGGAGCAGCGTGGTACTCACCACTAAGCTTTAATTGCCTCTCTCCTATGAGAGTGGAGGCCTGTGCCCAGCAGTGGGACGTTAATGGGCTGTAGTGGTGGTGGTTGTGGGACAGAGACCTCCAATTAAAAATTTCAAAAAATATTTAGACTTAATGTACAATCGTCCATTTACACTTTTATTATAACTTTATACATACTTACTTATCTATAACTAAAAGGTTGAATTAATGATTATTAAATGAATTAAAATAGACTCCTCACTATCTAGCCTAGTGAACTAATAAACTTATTATCTTAAAACAGACATAATCAGGCCATAGGCTATCAGAGTTAGCCTAATTATTATCCTTATTATCTTAGACTTTAGAGTAATAACGTCGCGTTATATTTCGATGCTTATTATAGTAATTTATTATTCCTTTGTGGGGTCTAGTGTGCGCTTTTATACCTAACATGGTTCCAAAAGAGTCACTGGATTTGCCATTGCATAAATTTAAAGACTGTGTTAAACAGCATTTGTTAAGTCGAGGTAATTATACTATCGATGATTTGGTCAGTGTAATACCACAGAATAATAACTAGTACTAGGTAATACTTGTAACGTACTTTTTTACTTATTGTAACATTTTTCTTTTTAAGAAAAGAGCAACAGCTGCTGAGTTTATTGCCGGCTCTTCTCAGTAGAATAGTTTTCCGAACCGGTGGTAGAGTGTTGACGTATGATAAGTGACATAAGTTGTCTGACGTGAAATAAATAAATCATTTATCATTACTAAACGACTGACCAAAAAAGGAGTGTAACGTTTTCAGGGTTCATGTACATAAGCGAGTTTCTTTATTCCTCTATAACTTCTGAATGCCTGAACAGATTTTGATGTTTGGGGTATCGTTGTAAAGTCCTTACATCCCCCCGAGACACAGGCTATAAATTATTTGAAAAAATTTCGATATGGCCGGGTAGTCTGGTTTTAATTTTTTTTAATAATGTTCACTTGTATAAATTAATGATTGAAAGTAAATTGAGGTCAAAATAATGGCGCTGATTCACTTATTCATCTATACTAATATTATAAATGCGAAAGTTTGGATGGATGGTTGTATGGATGGATGGATGTTTGTTACTCAATCACGCTGGAACGGTTGAACAGATCTGGATGAAACTTGGCACAGAGACAGATTATATTCTGCAATAACACATCCCTTTTATTATCCCACATTTTTATTCCGGAAAATTAAATAGTTGTAGGGAACCTGAAAACCTCAATCCACGCGGACGAAGTTCGCTATTCGAAAATTATGTAGGGGCCAAAAATGATGACCTGAATTTTTCGACCCTTGCCAAATTCACCATCATACAACGACCAGAAGTACATATAGAAAAAATGTATGCTAACAAAATATTTAATAAGTTTTAGACGTTATTATCTTACTCTAAAGATGATTTTGCAATAAATGGATATTATGTACCTTCATAGTCAAGTTTTGCAAGAGCACAGTTCTATTGGCTTGCGGTTACCGGTAATGCCCTAAAACAGACATTTCAAATTTTGTTTAATAAGCTAAGATTGCTAAAGAGTGAGTCAATACCGGTTTGTAGATTACGGTTTTCTATGCTTTTTTATAATTCGCTGTGTTTTTTCAATACGATTTCTCGTATTCGTCGTCGTCGTCGTCGTCGTCGTCGTCAACCGATGGACGTCCACAGCTGGACATAGGTCTCCTGTAGGGTCCTCCACAAGCCTCGGTCTTGCGCCGCCTGGATCCAGCGACTCCCTGCGACTCTCTTGATGTCGTCCGTCCACCGTGTGGGGGGTCTGCCGACGCTTCGCCTTCCAGCACCTTGGGACCCCAACGTCCATCGGTTCTCCGAACTATGTGCCCCGCTCATTGCCACTTCAGCTTCGCAACTCTTCGGGCTATATCGGTGACTCTGGTTCTCCTACGGATCTCTTCATTTCTGATTTGATCACGTTTCTCGTATTACTTCATCGCTATTAAAATTTTAAAGGAGTCTTTTCCCACCCTTGGGTGATAAAAATAGGGTCACTACTACGTCAGTTGACGACCAGTAAGTCGACTTGCCGTCTTTAAAGTTACGTAGCTCTTTGAAATTAACCTTTTTTGACGAAATAACAATTTATACGCATGGAAGAAACATGAAGAAACATAATTAAGTACTTACCATAATATGATTTAAATATTTCTATTTCCCTATTTTATGTTTTATCCGATTTGTCAAAAAGTGCGTTTTTTCAGTTTACGACCAACTTTCGTTAATTTACGACCACGCTGTAGTCAGTTTGCGACCATTCAACAGCCACTGAAAAAGGATCTCTTGGTATATTAAGTTAAGGTCGAAAATAAAAATAACTATTACCTTATTTTAGCCTACAAAGGAGTGCACTAATCTTCATTTCAGCACTAGTGCTGTAATATAATGGCCGCCGTTAACTATTTGATCCAAATTGGAAAACGGGTGACCGGCCACCCGATTATGTAGGGAAATCGTATTCGTAATCGTTTGTCAAACGTATAATTAGACCATAGCTCATCATTTATTTATTTATTTATTGATAGGAAATACCCGATAAGACATTACAGTTTCCCAATACGTCTTCTCGGGCTATAATATTACATTTAAATTGCACATACCTATACATAAAAAAAAGCATTAAAAATACAGAACAATAAACAACACACTATTAATTAAATTTAAATTAAATTACCAATAAATAACAAAAATACACAATATAAATTCAATTAAAACTACTTACCTATTCTCTAATAACAATTTTATCAATTTCGTGAGCTGGATCAGTGGGGTGTGGAAAACGTCAAGTTCGGGATTTTTTCTAACCAAATCATTGAGCAAGCGCAGTGCACGAGCCAGTGGCGCATTTTTGGCCTAGCGCTGTCCGACAATAATATGGTAGCGCCACAGAATAATAACTTACACTAGGTAGCGCAAACAAAGTGCGCCCGACGCGCAATCGCATATATCCAATAACATCTTGCAAACCTCTCTCCGTAAAATTAAATCTTTTAACACTGCCTAGTTTATACATATATGAAATATCTGTGTTCGTGAGAGAAAACCATAGTTTATTTATTACAGCTAGCGATATCTACCCACGGTGTTCTAGAAACACAGACAGGCTTGTGTTGCAGTGTCGGCCGAGGACGGAATTCTATTTGAAAAATTGCTCAGCCTTATGTGTAAAAATTTACAATAAGCTGCCAAAAGATATTAAGGCATTACCAATTAAAATATTCTATTCTATTCATCCGGTACGTGCAACCGAATGGCACCCAAGATATCAGAATTACATTTTTCTCCATGGATCAGACTGATTATGTTTAGGAGAGTATCATAGATGCTTGCAGTCAAAAAGCACAGGAATTATCCGTTTGACAAACGATTACCATTACGATTTCCTTACACAATCCGGGCACGGGTTAAACCCATCTTACCCGTGCACCGAATTTTAGATATTATAGCTATTATATTGAAAGCCACTAAGAAAGGATTCAATATCCATACTACCATACTAATATTATAAATGCGAAAGTTTGGATGGATGGATGGATAGATGTTCGTTACTCAATCAAGCCGGAACGGCTAAACGGATCTGGATGAAATTTGGCACAGAGATAGATTATAGTTTGGAATAGCACATAGGCTACTTATTGTCTATAGGGAATCAAAAAAACTTAAACCACGAAGTCGCGGGCATCAGCTAGTAATAGGCATAATAAATGGTAGAGTATGCGATATATTCAGTAGCTAATGAGGAAAAGACAGAGAGAGAAGCTAAATATTTATGTAATTAAAAAACCTATTCATATTTAATCGGAGCTAAAATTACAGGAAACAAAATTGAATCAAGGACTTCCTTTTACAATAGAATCTAGATTTTAGCGAGGTTTTAGTACCGCCTATCATACAGTCATAGTCCAGTGAAAGGTTGCCGAAAATACCTAGATTATTTCAGTAACTCTGTGAGTCAGTCTCACAAGGTATTATATAGTATATAGTATAAAATAGTTATATAACTAATAGGGGAAGTAGATGTTACGTGTTTAGGAGACTATTCAATAATCACTAAAAAGTAAACAAACTAAAAAATAATCACTAACCTTAAATATCTTATAGTTCACACTTCACACAATGTTATGATGTTCATAGGTAGGTACATCACAAATCCCAACGAAAACTCAGCTAATGATGACTAATTAGAATAACAATTCTCTGAATTAAAGTACCCCAATTTAAGAATTAGCGAGATGTGCAATTTGAACACCTAATAATAATTTAAATTAAAATTATAATAATTAATAGCACTTAACTGTTTCATCCGGTTTAGGATGCAAAATGCTGCCGTTTTGCGGTAGTATTTTAGGCCACGGACAGCTTGAAGCAGTCAAAGTGGATTGCTTCAAGCTGCTGCTGCTGACTGCTTCATGCAGTCGCGCATAGTGAACTACAGTCTTCTACGTACCTATACAGTACACATACATGGAACCGCTCGAGCATTTGCGAGTTGCGACTGCTTCGGGCGGTTGGCGTCAGCTAACAATGGTAGCTTCAAGCTGTTGATATGACTGCTCGAGCGGTCCGTGTATGTTTACTGGCTAACTGCTCGAGCAGACCGTGTATGGCCGGCCTTAATGTCGAAATAATTCCATGATAATATTTTCTTTAAATGGAAACACGTGCAATTCAACTCAGAGAGCCTTTTAGAGATTTTAAAATTAACTAGTTGGAACCAAAACAATATTAGGCACTAAAAGATAGAACTACTAAGTATAATCTGACAAAAATTACCGATAATATGTACTTAGTGTTTAAAACAATAATTAAATTAATTTAAAAAAATTATCTAATCAAAAAATATGCGATCTGCACGATAGGCAAACTACTCGTAGAAACCGCTATAAGCTGGGTACTCCATCGCTCCGCCTCAAGAAAGTCTAAGGATGGGTATGAGCATATACTCTTTTTAATACAATTTCACAATCCTTTTTAGACTTGCGTGTGGTAAATTTATTCGACGATTCAACAGCACTTGTAAACTTTTATTTGTATAAAAATGAAATGAAATGTAAGAAAATGAGGTCCCAATCTTCGAACCTACGACCATTCTGATAAAATTCTATATACTTTTACCACTGAGTTATAGAGGACTCTTATGTGATCACCATAACCACGTGAATACTTGTTGAATATGTATTTGAAATAACAATCTCGGTTAAAAAACTCATTAAGGGGTTGGTCATACACGACGCGACGCGACAAAGGGTCCAACGCGTGTCCTAGTTGTAGTGTAGTTGATGTCACAAATCACAATGTAAGCCGGCGATGGCTTGAAATGATGATGATGAATAATTTTTTTATCCACTACAAGTTAGCCCTTGACTGCGATCTCACCTGATGGTAAGTGATGATGCAGTCTAATATGGTAGCGGGGCAGTAACCATTTATGAAATCCATACCTTAAATCCTCGATTTCTACACAACACTGGAATGCTAAATCGCTTAGCATAACGTCTTTGCCTGTAGGGCGGTAACTAGTCACGGCCGAAGCCTTCCACCAAACTAGACCTGAGAAAATTCAGACATTAGGTATAATTTCTCAAATTAACCCTGCCAGCAATCGAACCCGAAGGCCGAAACTTCCCGTTTTTAAACAACAGCGCTTACAAATTTTTTCTGCGCGAGGGAGGTCGTCAAAATTTAGTCCCGTAATCAAACGATGTGAAGTGATCCCGTGCTGTCGCCGTTGATGCCGCCCCGCGTACGTATCGTGCGGCCAAGTCTTTACAGTATTGTTGTGTGCCGGATTCGAGTCTTGGTGGATTCCTTGCGTCTGAATCATCAAGCGACATGCATGAGGGACTCTGCTTATGGCAATAGTCTAGGTATGCAAGTTACAAGTTAAAATAACTTAGTAACGTTAAAATAACTTAGGTATAAAGGGTTACGTGGTTAAAATCACCTGGTAACGTTAAAATAACTTAGGTTAAAAGGGTTACGTGGTTAAAATAACTTAGTAACGTTAAAATAACTTAGGTTTAAGGGTAAGGTGGTTAAAAGCGGTTACTTATGTAGGTACACATTGATATAGTAATTGTAAATGAATTTAAAAAGAGCAACCACCGAGTTTCTTGCTGGTTGTTCTCGGTAGGAATGGCATTCCGAACCAGTGGTAGATTCACTTGACGATTCAAAAGCTCTTGTTTATTTGAATTAATATTTATTTATATAGCGAGCAAACGAGCAGGCGGGTCACCTGATGTTAAGTAATTACCGCTGCCCATGAACATTTGTAGTAGGTACTAAGGAACCGCCAATGCGTTGTTAGAATTGGTTTCTTCAAAGGAAGAGCACCATTGTATAATCGGGAACACAGAAGATGGAAGCCCAAGATGCTACCATCATTTGGAGGTACGTGGCACCATCACTTACCATCAGGTGTGATCACATTCAAGGGCTTACTAAACCGGGGATCGAATCCGTGACCTAAAGGCCCAAGTTCCATAGACTTCGAAAATCTAAAGTTCTAGTACAGACTTTCAAAATTTCATAACCAAACCCAAAATGTCATGAACTCCTTACTCCATAATATCTCCTAAGCATTCCATATAAGTCACTATGACTCACAAGGTTTAAAAGAATACTTAGAACCAAAACGAACCATAAGATCTTAGCGATAAGATAAAATATCGCTTGATACTTATTTATGTACTAAAGCTAGCTGAAGTTTAAAATAGTTCATGTAAAATATACTTTAAATGTAGTCAATATAGGGCTTAAAATTGATTTTTAAGCATGTATTGCATGGAAAACAATTATTATTATGCTAGTTAAAAGTCGTGAATAGGCACACCCAAATGGATCGCAGGTTTGATTTCCAAGAAGGATGTCATGAATATTTCACAAGACTATACTTAGCTAATGCCCGCGACATCACCCGTGTTTTTAAAAATCTCACGGAATAGGGATGATGACAACTACCTACCTAAATCCAATCAGCAACTCTTTATCAAACTTAAAACACTTCTAAGTAATATCACAGTAAACAGATACAACGGTAATATGGAAGTTTGTATGAAATGTATAGGTAGTTGTCACGTCATCAAATTTCTACGCACTTTTTAGGGTTCCGTAGCCAAATTTGGCAAAAACGGAACCCTTATAGATTCGTCATGTCTGTCTGTCAGTCTGTCTGTCTGTCTGTCTGTGTGTCCGTCCGTATGTCACGTAGATGTGTGTATTGGTAAGTAGATGTATTCTGTGAACCGCATTAAGATTTTCACACAAAACTAGAAAAAAAACAATAAATTTTGGGGGTCCCCATACTTAGAACTGAAACTCAAAAAATTTTTTTTCATCAAACCCATACGTGTGGGGTATCTATGGATAGGTCTTCAAAAATGATATTGAAGTTTCTAATATCATTTTTTTCTAAACTGAATAGTTTGCACGAGATACACTTCCAAAGTGGTAAAATGTGTCCCCCCCCCCCCCCCCCTGTAACTTCTAAAATAAGAGAATGATAAAACTAAAAAAAATATATGATGTACATTATCATGCAAACTTCCACCGAAAATTGGTTTGAACGAGATCTAGTAAGTAGTTTTTTTCTTAATAATTTAAAACTTACTACAGGTTTGTACGGAACCCTCGGTGCGCGAGTCCGACTCGCACTTGGCCGGTTTTTTTCTTTAATCTATAGTTAAAATGGTAATCAAACTTAAAACTAACCGAGTAGGTATATGAATTTTAGGTCTTTTGGAAGACCTTAATCAGTAAGAAATAATTTATTTTTGACATAGGCATAATATCATGAATCATCCCTTTTATAGGCTTCCAATTTTATTTAAGTAGGTACTTAAAGGTAAGTATTAAAACGAACTTAGGTATATATCTTTTATTGATAATTTTTGATTAATTAAAAGAAGCAAAAACAGCCAAAGGATTCATCAAAAGTTTCCCTTCCTCATTAACACATACTTAGACAGTTTAAAAACGCATGTTGTCTAGACACGTAAATAATAGTAGATACATAGGTAATATTAAATGTACCTGTATATTGAGCATTAAATCCTGTTTTATAAGAGCTAAAATCAAATAAATTTTCTTTTTTACATGCGTGACTCTACAAAAAGTTCATTGCTTCTGAGAATATGGTTTTTTTAAACGTTTTTGTTTGTGATTTATTCATAAAAGCTCAGCTTCTATGAATAAAGTGAATAATCCGATAAAAAATATTTAGGTACCTACTTTACTATTCCTAATTATATACAGTACCTACCTAGTACCTACTTATATACTCGTAGGTAGGTACTTACGTCTTATTTTTCGCGTGGGTAGGAAACTTGATGATTTTCTATACTTGACTTGCTACATTTAATTTTATTTATTATGAAAACCCTTACATATTAATTAGGGCTTTCGAATACCGGCTTTTCTCAATACCGGTATTAATACCGGAATGATTTTTTTCAATACGGGGATCCCGGGATCCCGGTATAGGAAAAAATTTAAAATGTGGTAGATGTTTTTTAACTTAAAATTAGTCTTTTCTGAAGCAAACGGCACCATAAAAAACAGTCTTTTCATAAAAAAAAATTTTCACCAAATTAACTCAAAAAAGTGCCTATTCTTTTTTTTTTTTTTATCAACTACAAGTTATTCTGCATAAATTCAATGAAGCAAAGCCGTTAAGTAACTCCTTCACTCTATTTTATATCATGCAATATTTTATGAAATTGTACTTTCTTTAAAAAAAATCACCAAGTAGGTAGTTATTGATTTTTAGATTTATTTGTATTTTGAGTATTGAGATAGTTATTTACGCGTTGAGTTAATTCTTACGAAACTACCGTTTGTTTCATGTATGTATAAGGTGAAAATTACGGACCACGTAATGTTCTGAAACTCCATCACATCATTTTAAATACAATCTTATTAAGTAATACTTATATTATTATCATATAATCAATTTCTTATTCATATCAATCAGAATATCAACTATATGATTTTTAAAATAGAACTATTTTTGGATGAATTCTTACGAAAATATACGTAGGTCTCCTGCATAGATCGCCACAGAGCACGGTCTTGTGCCCCTTGTTTCCAGCGGCTCCCAGCTACACGCTTGAGTAAAGTGATCTCTGCCAGGCAACCTACAAGAATGGACCGTACTTGTTGTGAGACGGGACATTGCTTTGAATATAAAATTATTACATAAACATACATTCTAATAGGTACTTACTATAAGCAGATAAAAATACATACAGACATACATATAATTCATATAATAAATATATATTCAAATATAATACATACTACTTATATACATAAATATTAAATTACATATAACCAATTTAATATACCTAAACACAAATTATAATAAGAATTAGTTTACAGCGATAGATAATGCTTTTTAACATAGTGTGTATAAATCAAAATTATTTTTTACTTTACAGTGGCTTTGGAAGTCGGTTTTTTGGAAAGAATTTTTATGTCAAAACACAAATTAATCTAAAATCCAATAGTTATTATTTAAAAGAAAATAATATGTCATAATAAAATATGCATTAGACTTTATAAAACAGATTTCTAACCTTTTTGAGAGAAATAGAAATGCCAAGCCACAGGGATCTAAATTCAAACACTAATTTTTCCCTCTGAGTGAACAAAACGACTTTTCTTCACTGGTTTTAAGCAATAAAGGCGCTCTTTTTGAGCTAATATGCTTAAGATACAGGTTTTAAACTTAGCCGAATAAAAAACAGTGGCATCTACCAAGAAATATATGCAATAGTCACTGTTTCGTTTATAGTGTCACCAATACCGGTATCCCGGTATTAGACATTTCAATACCGGTATCCCGGTATTAGACATTTCAATACCGGTATTGAAAACCGGCGAAAAAAGTCCGGGATCCCGGTATTGGCCAATACCGGGATCCCGGACTTTTTTCGCCGGTTTTCAATACCGGTATTGAAATGTCTAATACCGGGATACCGGTATTGAAATGTCTAATCCCGGTATTGGAAGCCCTGATATTAATAGATGTGTGTGTGTGTGTCAAGTGTGGCTACACAATTCTCTACACTAAACTAAAATTCGGCTATCCCTTTTATTACTTTCTCATCTAAATTTCTAAAAGGATACCACTATAGATAAAGTGATGCCAATTTAGAACAATTAAGTTTTAGAAATTGTGCACAAAAGAATTAGCCCAACTCAATCAAATCAGCAACTCTTTATCAAACTTAAAAACAAAAACACAAAAACTTTTTGTAAAAAAACAACTTACCTGCTTACTAGAAACTCTATATTTGGTATAATAATGAGCATATCAAACTAAAATTAGCATGTTCAGGTACCTACCTTACCTACTTTATGTTTTTCATTGTAAGCACAGCTGCTCATACTTAATATGATAATATTTTGGCCAAAACACATAAATAATACATTCAAATAACAACTGAAAGTAGAGTTTTAGTGTTGGGTAAAATAATTACCTATAATTTTAAAAATGTATCGATAATAAGTATAGAATATAGTTGATATTTATGAATAAACTAGCTTATGCTCGCAAATTCGTCCGCGTGGAATACAATTTGTTTATTTCCTACGAAATCTTCTTATTTTTTCGGTATAAAAATTTATCCTATGTCATTCTCCAGGTCCTCAACTATAGCCATGCAAAAATAAAGTCGAGAACAAACCAACAAACAAACATACTTTCGCAATTATGATAATAGTATGATTATGATTTTACATATTTATTAACTTTGAAATAAAATAACACATAATTTAAAAAGTGCAACATTTAAAAATGTTTCGTTATATACCTAGCCATAAACAACCATTTAGATATTTTTATGTCCACATTTTTTCATACAATCTTGAATCTGCGCAGTAAAATGATAGGTCATTAACACGGCGGCATTTTATATTCATAAAACTGTTTCTATAATTTAGAATTATATTTTTAAAAATCTGAGTGTAAAAATGTATTGGTAAAATATAATTTTACAGTTAGGTTGAATAATATAATACTTACCTATACCTAGGTCGCGCGCGAGTTGAATGCAGAGCTTATGTAGGTATGTGTCACCATACATAAGCTCTGCATTCAACGCGTGTGCGAACTATACTTATTAATTTTTTTCAGCCTCCATATTTCCAAACTTATTTTATAGATCCGATAGTAACCCTGCTGCCTATGTTATGCTTCCAAAAGAATTTAACGAAATTTGGCATAGAGATAGCTTTCACCAGAGGCACAGGATAAAGTGGTGGGAGGCTTCGGCTGTTTCGGCTACCACCCTACCGGCGTAGACGTACCGGTACGATGCCGTATAGAAACCGACTAGGGGTATGGGTTTCATATAACTGCCATACCTCAAACAGGTTAGGCCGGTACCATCATAGACTGCATCGTAACTTACCATCAGGTGAGATCGCAGTCAAGGGCTAACTTGTAGTGGATAAGAAAAAGATGTATAGGAAGCCGGGCGTCTAAAGTTCTAAACCTATGCCTATCATTGCAATGCAATCTATACTCTATATTTACTCTACTCAAATATTATAAATGCGAAAGTTTGGATGGATGAATGGCATGTATGGCTGTTTGTTACAAATTTTTGTACTCAATCACATCAGATGAAATTTGGCACAGAAATAGATTATACCTAGTCTGGAATAACACAGGCTACTTTTTATGCCGGAAAATTCAAGAGTTCCCGCGGGAACCAAAAACCTCAGTCCACGCGGACGAAGTCGCGGGCATCAGCTAGTGAGTAGTGTCAGAGATAAATCACATCTGGGTCTGACACAGTGGATTCTGCTTATCACTAGTTTTTCCTGCCACAGGATATCTCGGCAAACAACCCGGTCTGAGCACACGTGGGCATGGGCGTTACGCAAGCGTCCATAACATCGACTATCGATATTTTCAATCGATTACAGCAAATGCACACGAGTATTATGAAATTATGATAATAGTAGCGGTCGAGTATCGACCACGGCTTCGCTCCCGTGAGATTTTCGATTACCGCATCCTAATTAGTAACAACACATTCTCAAGTATCGGTCGTTTTTTTTTTTTTTTAGTCCACATCAAGTTAGCCCTTGACTGCGATCTCACCTGATGGTACGTGATGATGCAGTCTAAGATGGTAGCGGGCTAACCTGTTAGGGGCATGGCAGTTATAACCCATACCCCTATTCGGTTTCTACACGGCATCGTACCGGAACGCTTAATCGCTTGGCGGCACGTCTTTGCCGGTAGGGTGGTAACTAGCCACGGCCGGAGCCTCCCACCAGGCAAATCGTAAAACGTAATAGATTGACCAATACCTGAGATTGTGTTCTTAGCTGGTGTTACTCTCCAGGTACTCTACTATGACCATGCAAAAAATCACGTCAATCCGTTGGTCTGCTGCGGAGTGATTGAAGGACAAACCAACACAAAAACACACTTTTGTATTTAAAATATTAGTACGAATTACCTGTCTATATTTGTTAGATCATATACATAGACTTCTGAGCTTCTCATAACTTAACTTAAATCTTTTAACTTAAAAAATAATACAATAATAATTAGTATAGCCTCAAGTAACTCCGCTTGCCTATTAGACTGCATTGTCATTTAATTACCATTTTCCTTTTTGTGTCTGCTAAAAAAATACAAATAATATAGTCTTTTGCGTATCAACTATCAACTAACCAGCCGTAACCGAAGCCTCCGAAACCGAAAAGCTATAATACCCCTCACTTTCGCACATGGTTGCGTCATTTCGCATCGGATAAAAATTGACGATTATCGATAGTTTTCCCACGGCCTTGTCTTATTCGGTGTGATTATCTCTCTCTGTTTTTATTTTTATTGGCAAATGTATTAATTAATGAAAGGAAATTGTGTACACGGCGAGACGCCCTGGCTTCTCAGTTCAAAATTTTTACCTACATTGAATTTTTAAAATATGTATACTTATTTAAACTGTCATCGTAAAATGTTCAAAATTTAATACTTAAAATATCGATTGCTATTTGCTATCCTTGTCTGTTTTACTGAAACCGTTCACACCCCTCCTGTTTAAAAGCAATTTTAACGAAGTGTAGTACAATGATAGCTTACATCCCTGAGTCGAAAAAACCTTACCGGCAAAATCAAAAAGTTCCCGCGGGCATTTTAGAATACTAAAGATGTAATAATGGGCACCTAGTACATTACTTTAATTATAAATTAAATTAAAGTGTTTTAACCATTTACAAATTTCACTATAAATAACCTTAACCTATATGTTTATAATTCCACACAAAACATTTAAAAATATTTAAACATAATGACATGACGCAATACTACAAATGTTTGGCAGCCACTAAAATATGGGCATAATTTATCGATATGCCAAACAACCAAACATTGTAGGTACGTCACTAACCCGTTTCAAGTGTGAATGAACGTTTGCATCAGTGTGTCTACCGCTGCCGTATCAGTCCGTACTAAGTACGAAACTTGTGTACGTTTTAATTTCAAAACGTCACATCTCTTACAACCACCATACAAATCTCAACCCTATTCTGTATGTTTATAGTTGATTTTCTGTTGACCCTATTAAGATATTTTACCACGACTTGCTGTCGAAGAAATTTGAACTGTGTTTTTTATGGTGTAAGGTAGTTTTTCAGTAGTGTTGAATTTATAGAACATGCTTGCGGATGAACTGCGCTTCGAATTAGTGCAAAGGTAAATTCTCTTTGGTTATGTTATCCTTGTACATTCTTGGGATTTAACTAGAATAGAATGACTTTTCAATAGGAAAGGAATTGACGCAGGTTGCTTTCCGGATGTCATGATATCCTAGTCCAATTTGCCCCGTTTATGAAGATGAGTCTGGAATTTTAGTTGGTAAGAGTCAAAACGTCAAAAATTCAAATAATAGATTCAAAAAAAAAATCTCTAACATAAGACATTTTAAAAATAGAAACAAAAGTATAAAAACACAGAATAGGTAATTAAGGGTGTCCAAGTTGGGTGCGACTAGTCTAAGGACATAATATTATTATTTATCCAATGCAAAATTTTTAATTTATAAAAACGTAAGTTTACTTACAATAATTCAAAACCAAATAGACAAGTTCAGATCTAATTGAGAAAAATATCTCTTTGCCTTTAATATCGAGATCGAATATCGACAACATAAGAATTTGAACAAGAGAAATTCAAATGACCGAAATAGGTATTTTTTATTCAAATAAACTTTAGATAAATAGAAAATTGTCTTTAAAGGAATAAATGCTACTTATTTTAGTGGTCAAATATTCAAAAGGCAGGGTCTTCTACATTTTTACCAAAAAAAATGGTTATTCAACATAAAACTAACAGGGGACGTGGATATTACGACTTTTGGGAGATCCTCTATTTAATAAATCAGTAATAAATAATTTATTTGACTAGTAATCAAACACCCAATTGTAACAATGACTTTTTGTGATGCAACTGTTCTTCGACTTGCGAGTTGCGAGATAGCACGTCTCCGCAGAACATAGCAGAAACAGTGTTCTACCTACCGAGTGGGAAAACCCACAGTCAAGAATGTTAAGAACGAATGATATTTTACTTTTAATAGATTAAAAGGAATATATAATATCTTTAAAGAAGCCCAAGAAGTAAGTAAAAACACAAATACATACGTTATTTTTTTATCCTCTAAAAGTTAGCCCTTGACTGCGATCTCACCTGATGGGTGATATTCTCTTATCTGTGTGGGTGATGAATGATGATGCAGTCTAAGATGGTAGCGGGCTTACAATAGAGTTCGCCTCATTGTATGATTTAACGTACTTATTTATTTTACTTCAATATGATATGTAGAAAAAAAAAACAACATTTTATCCATAGGGGAGACCGGGGCTGGTTGACTAACTTTTGACTTAAGCTCGTATATCTCTGATGTTTAACATAATATAACGAAAACAACAGTTGATACAGATAGAAGAACTATTCAGGTACCTAAAATACTAATCTATAACCTATATATTTATCATTATAATACTTATTTAGTCGATTTTCTAAACCCCTGACGCTTGGTCAACCTACCCCATATCCGGGGTAAGTTGGCCATAAGCATGGGGTAGGTTGACCTAGGCAGTAATTATTAGTGTAAATAAAGAGGATAAGTATAAAATGAGAAATTCTTGTATTATTTACCTATCTTATTATTAAAATTTTATTTAATTACAACTAGGAAATAAAACTTTAAAATGTACTAAATGATAGAAACTTTTTATTTAATTATAAACAAACTTAAAGGACATCCATCATCCACGATTCATACATTTTTGGTCCAAAAGTGAAAGTGCCGGCCAAAAAAAATCTTTGCTGTATTTCGTTAGAATTTGTCCACCTAAACATTTTTTATTATTATTATTTTTGTTTTTTTTTATTTTATTTTTTTATGATTATTTTTTATTATGACATACTTAATTTTACTTTTTTGGGGTTTATGTTTTTTGTAAAACAAAATAAAAAACTCCAAAAAAGAAAAAAATGGCTTAAAAAACATTTCACATAATCGAAAAAATATAGATTTTTAAACTTCAATAAAACCAAGGGCTAACTTCTACAGCTTCGGTGTAATAATAAAAAATGTTTAGGTGGACACGATCTAGCGAAATACAGTAAAAATTTTTTTTGGCCGGCACTTTTTACTTTTGGACCAAAATGGCTAATGTCCTTTGAGATCCATTCTCGGTTAATAAAGAACTTTACTAAAGGTAACAGTCACTTTTTAAACTATTCAAAAAAAACTTAAATTAACGATAAGTAAGATTAATTTTTGTACTTTCTGTTTCAAACTTAATTGTAACTTGAATTATTCTAATAAATTGCTGATCACAGATCAAATTGCTTTTATGAAAATATTATTCAACATACATAAACTTGTGAGTATCTAATATTATAAAGTATAAACTCTGAAAACAGAAAACTTCTTTACTAAAAATTAACTTAATAATGAAAATAGAACAATCAGTCTCTTATTAGAGTTTTTAAGTAGGTATATCTACTAACAAAATATTATCATCTTTGAATTAGTGAATATCATAATCTTTTATTTTTATGTACCCCGCCGTGTCCAGGGTCAAATCAGCTCTCCTTAGGTTCGGATTACTTTCTAGCTTTTAAGTTTAGACTTTCAACGTTTTGTATGGAATTCGGTATTTCTTTGATGTGGCGTTTATGCTATTATTATCGAAGATTACTGCGTGGCAAGCTCTTTCTAGGATATCTTTTGGTACATCGGGTGATGTTTCAGATCTTCAGATTCTTCTTTCAGATTTTCTTATGTACGTCCTCATTTTCTGTAAAAATAAAACTGTAATTTACTTAGTATTTGAGAGAAGACTATAATAGTGTTTACATTGATGAAGAATTGTGTGTGATAATGGTTAATGTGCATCACATTAACCATTAGCACACTCAATTCTTTAAAATAAGTATAAAATTTTATACTTATTTTAAAGGGGTTGGATGACTAATAAGTCTACCTACCCCGAAAAAAATTGGTCAACCATCCCCTGACGCCATTTTGATTTTTACCTGCGTATCATATTCAAACTCTGGCACTAACATGGAAGCAATACTGTGTAATATAGAGTAAAACTATCAAATTTACATTAGGCATAACAACAACATTGTTTCTAACAGATCCATAGACACAATAACAAAAAAAGTACGAACGAAAAAAGTTACTTACCGAGACCAAAAAAACAAAATGTGATGCCACTCACGAACGCCGCGCGACTGCGGCGGCTCACTTCGCACAAGTTAGCGGGTTGCGGGGAGCCATCGTCACTCATGATTGGATGATGAAAAACACGTGATAGTGGCGAGTTATTGTCGCTTAGTCTACCTGCCCCTATAGCCAACCAGCCCCGGTCTCCCCTATGTATAGGTACTAATATTTATAAATGCGAAAGTTTGGATGCATGGATGGATGTTTGTTACTGAATCACGCCAGAACGGCTGAACGGATCTGCATGAAATTTGGCACAGAGTTAGATTATAGTCTGGAATAACACATAGGCTACTTTTTATCCCGGAAAATTAAAGAGTTCCCGCGGGAACCGAAAAACCTCAAACCACGCAGACGAAGTCGCGGGCATCAGCTAGTAACTCCATAATAATATTACCATTGTACCACGCATAGACCTTGGAATATTCGTGATAGTATCTATTGCTATTAATTGATAACTACACACACACATTGTGACAAGTGGTCACGATTGAGGATGCAACTTACTTTAATTAATACAATTTTTTTCCTGGAATTATAATATTATAATATTTATATACTGTAGTTAATTGATATAAATATTATATAAGGTTGAATATTGGAAAAAATATTTGACTACTGCTGGTCAAACTGCAGGTGTCGTTCCGTAAACTTAATTTTGTCGCATAATTGGAATGTGTCCGTAGCGAGCCCGAGAGAAATTTCCCTCACTGTGGCAGATTGGCGGCTGTAACAGAGCCCTGGCCCAGCCTCTATCAGCCCCCCTAGCATGGGCCCAGACAATTTTCTCCCCGAGGAAAGGATAAAATTTTTATTTCTAAATAAATAAATAAATAACGGTGGATAAATAGTCCCCCGAGTCCCCGTGAAATGTCAAACGGGGATAAACTTCTCCTCTCCCCTGTTGCCGTGCTCTGAGAAGTGGTTAAGTTAATTTTATCTCTTGTCAGTGGATAAAATCGGGGGATAAAATTTTTATCTCCGGCCCATGCTAGCCCTGCAGAGGAGGCTAGGGCTCTGTTACGGCTATGCAAGAAAGCCCTACGAAAAATTTAAGTTGTTATTAGGATTTTGTGTGGAATTTTTGAAGCCCTACGGAGTGGCGTATTCCATAAGGAACAAACTCCGAAAATTAAGACAAAAAAAAAATTTGTTGCCTTGAAAATCTCCCTTTTTGCTCCCACGTCCCACCTATCAGGAGATCCAAACTAGTGATAAACTACATAGTAGACAATCTTCCTTCTTTAATATTTTTACTAGCTGTTTCCCGCGACTTCGTCCGCGTGGATTTAGTTTTTTTTATGCTCGCGGGTAGTCTCTAATTTTCCGGGATAAAAAGTAGTCTATGTCCTTCCCCGGGATACAACCTATCTCTGTACTAAATTTCATCAAAATCAATTGAACAGATGGGCCTTGAAAGCGCGTAGCAGACAGACAGACACACTTTCGCATTTATAATATTAGTATGGATAGTATGGAAGTATGAATTTGGTACTAGACCTTCAGCAACTTATATAAGAAGTCAGGGTCTTTAAGAGAAGACAAAACAAACTGAAGCCTGCGTAGTAGACGATAAAAAACATCGAAAAAAACAAAACATTCGCCTTTCCGCAAGTTCATTACCGCGTATCCTTGAATCTTTCCTCGAATATCGATTGCTATTGATATAACAATGTTTATAAACAACTCTGAGGTTTTATGTTTTCCTGATACGCACAAGACATACCTAAAAGGCTTTTTTGGCAACGATATCTATGAAGTAGGTACTAGCTGATGCCCGCGACTTCGTCCGCGTGGATTGAGGTTTTATGGTTTCCGCGGGAACTCCTTAATTTTGCGGAATAAAAAGTAGCCTATCTGCTAATCCAGACTATTATCTATCTCTGTGCCAAATTTCATGCAGATCCGTTCAGCCGTTGAGGCGTGATTGAGTAACACACATCCATCCATACATCCATCCATCCATCCAAACATTCGCATTTATAATATTAATATAGATATTGATACACTAGGTTAACAATCAATTTTTTTCCTTAAACAGTTTTTTATTATTTAGGTACTTACTTATTTCTTTTTTTATTTACTTCAAATATACTATACTATACCACCACCTCCACCACTACAGCCCATTAAAGTCCCACTGCTGGGCCTCCACCCTCATAGGAGAGAGATAAAATTAGAGCTTAGACCGATCACGCTGCTCCAATGCGGGTTGGCGGGCTCTATACACAATCTATTAATATTATTATTGTCATTGACTATACAAGATATTTGACATGCCAAAATTAGTAAAAAAATCATAGGAAAATAAACATGTACTAATATTAGACTATTTTTAAAATTATTGTTGTTATTGTTGAAGGAGATTTTAAAACATCAAACCAATTCCGCATTAAAAAAACTAAATGCGAAATTGGTTTTCGGTAAGTATAAGATTTTTAAATTACATAAATTGTAAGTATTTAGGGAAAATAAAATATAGCACTATATCAAACGTTAAGTTGTCAATGACACTACAAAATTACATACATTCGTCATCCTACGACATTAATTTAAAAAAATCTTCCGTTCAAATCACCGCACAATAATTATATTATTACAACGCAAATGTAGGAATTATTCATCATTATTTAACTTTGACGTTTCTATACGTAGAACACCATAATATGATGGTAGTAATTTATGAATAAAATTGTATGTAATTGTAGAAATACAAGTTTTATGAATTATGGAAACTAGAAAATACATATATACATACCGAATACCTACACATTATATGTGAAATAAAATAAATTAAAAAAAAGTCAAGAAATTCTCAGTACTAGCCTGGAGTTAGGAAGTTGGCGGTTTTCACCCCTGTGCCTCGGTCGTAAAGCCATCGGCCCTGCGCCTGGTCTCTCTCCGGTCATGTCGGATTTTCCGTCCCATCGGGCTATGAGAGTAAAGGAACAGAGAGTGCACCTGTAGTTGCGCACACACTTTTACACGCTGATGGTAATCTCTCTGGAGATTGGCCGCCGTGGCCGAAATTCGGTCGGGAGGACATTAAATTATTGTGTCCATCCTCGGGATACAAAATAAATTTTATCAACATCTGTTCAGCGGATGAGCCCTGAAAAGGTAACAGACACACTTTCACATAATAGGGATGATGACAACTCAATCAAATCAGTAACTCTTTATCAAACTTAAAAACGCACTTCTAGTATGAAAGTTGTATGAAATTCACAGTTGTGACTTGTGACGTCATAAAATTTCAACGCTCTTTTTTCTTTATTTTATATTTTAATATGGTTATCAAACTTAAAACTAACCAATAATGTAACTGACCAGTGATGAATGATGATGAATTTTAAGTCTTTTGGAAGACCCTCTATTTAATAATCAATTAGAAATAATTTATTTTTGATAATATAGGCATCACCCTATTATACCTACTTAATGCAAATCTAGATAGTATACTATAAAAAAATATACATATTTTTTCTGGATTTTCTATACTTAATCAAAAATCCTGTAACTCCCACCTAGAATGGTAGTCGCCCTATTTAAACAGCCAGGGGGGTTACTACCATCGCTTAAAGCAGTATGACGTCAAAATGACAGTTTTATGTCACGTACCTTGCCGTCCCTAAAATAAGGATTATAATTCTAAAACACAAACTTCAACAATATTAAAACAATACGGATTTTTAAGCGATACTACCGTATGCTTCCTGCCGGGCGATCGCGTAACTTCTGCATCAATCATTGATACATCGCAATCACCTCTGATTGGTTAACACTCTTCTACTATTGGACATAATCCATTGACGCAGCAAGAATGCCATAAATTCAGCCAATTACAACAATTGATACTGTAACAATGATTGATGCAGAAGTTACGCGATCGCTCGGCTGGTTTAACCGACTTGCAATTCTGTTAGTTTTCTCACTGGCGTAATCCTTTGTGTGCGTGGTTGCCACTAGGGCTAGCATGCGCACAACGAGTAAAATTATGTCTACCCGTTATCTCTATTTGTCTACCGAAGCTAACATGGTTACTTATCTCGTTGCGTCAAAAGTAAAGATAAGAGTAATATTTCTTATTTTTCTCTACGAACCTTTACATGCCAACAATTTTTTTCTTGTAATATACCGCATTTTCGAAACAATTTAGCCGGCAACGACAACATCTCCCTCTTTCGCCGCGAGATAATCTCGATGTGCGCATGCTAAGCACACTGGTAGTTTTATTTTTATTGTTTACAAGTACATGTTTCTTGATTTGGTGTACAATAAAGAATGTTTTATTCATTCATTAATTCCTGCCGAAATGTATTTCAATTATTTTCGCGAAATCGTCCGCGAGGTGTGCAGGTTTTGTTTTCCCTTCAGAATGGAAAACGTTTATGTTACGCATAAACTTACAAACGTATAAAAAACTAGTTATTTTATTACAATATTATACTTTCCTAGACGATTTTAATATTTATAAGGGAAATACCACTTAATAAACGTCTCAACTAAGCTACCTATTATATTATTGGTCAAGAGCGGTCAATCAATACACGCATATAAGTAGGGTTCCGTAATGGTAATTGCCAAAATATATTTCTTCTTCTTTCGGTGCCTCTTCTATCGAAGGTTGGCGATCATATTGGCAACTTGAACTTTCGACACTGCAGCTCTAAATACTGATCGGGTGCTTTTATTGAACCAGTGGCGTAAGTTCTTCAGCCAGGATGTATAATAGTACATTACATCGCGAGACCGGGAAGTATCTACGCGTTTTCTGGTCGAGTGTTAGTTAGATAGCCGGCTATATACGAGACCAGAAATGCTCTCCCGGTCGAGGTGTGTATAGTGCTTTTCTAAAAAATGAAACAAGTGACTTTTCTTTTAATATATTATATTATGTAATTAAAAGAAAGTAAATAAAAAAGCAACCTACTTAAGAAATATATTTTTTTTTTGCGCTGTGAGTGCTGCACGCGTAATAGGGTAGAGTTCCAAATTTAAACTATTTAGGCCAAAGAACATTAAAACAAGTTACAAGATATTCAGGAAGAAAGATTCCAAATTCAAACTTATGATATGTAATGAAAATACATACATTCTTTACTGGCCTAGGCCGGGAAGTTTAACTTTCGAACTCATTTACAGGGTATGAAATGTGCACATTTCATATCATTTTTTAGAAAAAATTATTAATCCAGGATGTAACGTATTAATGACCGTAAAATATCTTTGACGGTCATAAATACGTACTTACTTACTTATTATTATTTACTTTTCCTGAAAACTGATATGGCAACCTCATAATAATTTTAAAATTCCATTCAAAAGCCGGCAACGCATTGGCGGTTCCTCTGGTGCTGCAAATGTCCGTAGGCGGCGGTAATCACTTAACATCAGGTGACTCGACCCGCCTGCTCGTTTGCTCGCTATATCTATGAAAAAAAATCAACAAGGTATAATATAATAGGTATATAACCCGGGGTAAATCGAACCAAAAATTTTTTTCGGCTTTCTTTTTTTCTCGTTCCTACGTCTCACTAGCAGATGCCCGCGACTTCGTCCGCGTGAAATAAGTTTTTAAATTCCCACGGGAATTCCCTAATTTTTGGGGTTAATAGGTACATATATATAGCCTATGACACTCACAAATAATGTGGTACCAGAATACTATTGGTACCAGAATTTTCAAAATTGTTTCAGTAGATCCAGAGATTACCCCCTACAACCTCACAAACTCACAAACTTTACCTCTTTATATTTTCAGTACCTATAGATTGAACATGAAAACTGTTTTTTTACTACGGAACTCTATAAAGCAAGTAGGTAAGTAAGTAAAATTATAAATCCACAATTATTTCCACGTGTCCATACAACTTAAGATACTTAATTAGTTTTATTACTCATCATTTTACTACGGAGTTAATATACCTATTGCGTCTAAGGATATTGGAATACGCATGCCTATCAATTTGTGACGCCGCTCATGGTCATTATCATGGTCTTAAAAATAACTAGAAATCTGCCTCGACTTCGCACGGATAGCCGCATATTATCCATAGAGATTAAGGGCTACAGCTCATGATTAAGGTTCACAGCTCTTTACTTGATTGAGGTTCGATGCTCTTAATTAAGTTTCACAGCTCTCAAATTTATTAAGATTCCAACTCTTGATTAAGTAATGTTTACAGCTCTTGATTTTCATAGCTCTTGATTAACGTGTAGTATAGTTCTTGATTAAGTTTTCTAACTTTACAGCCATATTTCTAAGCTTGGCCAGAAAAATAAAAAGCCTGCTGGGTGGCGTCACAAATCACAGTCGCATTTCTCATTATTACACTTCCATTTTCTATTTTTCCCGCAACTTGGCAAAGTTTCTTATTTTTCTGGTAAAGCTATAGGTTCACAAATTACAACTCTTGATTAAGGTTTACAGCTCTTGATTATGGTTCACAGCTCTTGATTAAAGTTCACAGCTCTTGATTATGGTTCACAGCTCTTGATTAAGGTTCACAGCTCTTGATAAAGATACACAGCTCTTAATTAAGGTTCACAGCTCTTGATTATGGTTCACAGCTCTTGATTAAGGTTCACAGCTCTTGATAAAGATACACAGCTCTTAATTAAGGTTCACAGCTCTTGATTGAAGTTTACAGGTCTTGATTAAGGTTTATAGCTCTTGACTAAGGTTTACAGCTCTTGATTAAGGTTTATAGCTCTTGATTAAAGTTTACAGCTCTTGATTAAGGTTTACAGCATTTTATTAAGGTTCACAGCAGTTGATTAAGATTCATGGTGATAACTATCTGTTTGTCTTGTTCCAGGATGTCAACCCTGCTGTTCTGGCAGGGCAAGGGCAAGGCGAACGGGTCGCCCAACGCGAGGAACTGGATCCACGCGCCAGACGCGCTGATCAAGGGGCACGTGGCGTATTTAGTTAAGGTATGTCCCTATATACAAGCTTTTTATATTATAAATCCTTTTATTCTAAATTACTTCTATTCCCGCGGTAATTTCTTAACTTTCTGAGATAAATCTGTCTATCAAAAATAAAATACCAAATTTCATCAAAATCGGTTGAACAGATGGGCCGTTACAGCGTAGCAGATATACAGACAGACACACTTATAATATTAATAGCTGATTGATGCCCGCGACTTCGTCCGCGTGGATTGAGATTATTTAGTTCCCGCGGGAACTCTATTATTATCCGTGATAAAAAGTAGCCTGTGTGCTATTCCAGACTATATAATCTATCTCTCTGCCAAACTTCATCCAGATCCGTTCAGCCGTTCAGGCATGATTGAGTAACATACCTACATCCATCAGCGTTGTTCGTCTAGGAATTTACGGCGGCCATAACAAGCATCTTGACTTTTCGACTTGCAAATTGTACAAATTGCAAAAAAATGTAAATAACAAAGGCGTATCATATTATTGGTAAAACACGTGTATTACTGGTTATCACGTATCACACAAGGGGGCGTTGCGATCGCCAGATGAACAGACTGTGGTAGATACTGTGGCCGTGGCCTGTGTTATATGTAGATGCATATTATTATTGTCATTGTTTTATGCTTCCTATTCGATAAGGCTTGAGTTATTTATGCTAATATTGGTTGTTAATTGTTAATAATTCATACTAATCATTCAAACTACTTTATAGTAGGGTTGTAACGGAACCTCACCTCCGCCTCCGTAAGTGCGGAACTTTCGCAAGAAATCGTACCTCCGCTTCCGCATCCGCCTCCGCCGTTTTTTCTGTCCTTAGAAGAATCCTCAAAAAATATCAAATGTGGGATTCATCGCATACGGAGAAATCTACCTCCGCCTCCACCTCCGTTAACCTCCGCATCCGCGGAGACAAAGCCCCTTAACCTCCGCATACGCTTTTGCTTCCGCTAAGGACGCCTCCGTTACAACCCTACTTATAGCTATAAACATATATTATTATATATACCTATGTACTTACTTATTTAACCGGTTTGTAACTATTAACTATTTTTTTATCATTTATTGAAAACAATACAATAGATTATAGAACTTAAAGCTATTTAGCTAGCCTAACCTAATCTACACTTATAATAAACTAGCGATCCGCCCCGGCTTCGCACGGGTAGCACTAATAATCCTAATCTATATAATATAAACTATCCTATCTCTCAAGTTAGATCGAACTGCACATGGTGTGCGAATTTTATTATGATCGGTTAAGTGGTTTAGAAGTCCATTGAGGACAAACATTGTGACACGAGATTTATATATATATAGATTAATATAATATAAATCATGCCCGCGTGGAATGGTGGTAAGAATGCTGGCTGCATTTCCGCGCTGGACAGCCAGGCTGATCCTTTGCGCCAGATTTACTATTAACTTTTAATTTCCACGGGAACTTCTTTTTGTTTAGGACTTGCAGGGCTAGCATGGGCCGGAGATAAAAATTTTATCCCCCGATTTTATCCACTAACAAGAGATAAAATTAACTTATCCACTTCTCAGAGCACGGCAAAAGGGGAGAGGAGAAGTTTATCCCCGTATACAATTCACGGGGACTCGGGGGGACTATTTATCCACCGCTATTTAGCGTTTTTATTTATTTATTTAGGAATAAAAATTTTATCCTTTCCTCGGGGAGAAAATTGTCTCGGTCCATGCTAGGGGGGCTGGAGAGTGACATAAGCTGCTTTTTATCCCAGAGAGTTATATGTTCCTGTGGGAATTTAACATTTGTGGGACATTATTCCTCTTTCCTCATCGTTCAGTTTAGGTACTGCTTTATAGTTAGCTTGAAGAATTTCGGGGCTAACGTGGTACAATAGTTTACTTCTATGTTTTGTGGCTATCTATAATATTATAAATGCGAAAGCGTGTTTGTTTGTTGGTTTGTCCTTCAATCACGTCGGAACAGAGTAACGGATCGACGTGATTTTTCGCATGGGTATAGTTTTTTTTTAAATCGTAATTTATTTAGGACTTTTGTCCGATATGGACACACAGTTTAGGACCTGGAGATTGACATAATATCACATAGGCTACTTTTTATCCCGGCAAAATTAAGGAGTTTCCATGGGAATTAAAAAATCTTTTTTTTTATCCACGACAGGTTAGCCCTTGACTGCAATCTCACTTGATGGTAAGTGATGATGCAGTCTAAGATGGTAGCGGGCTAACCTGTTAGGGGCATGGCAGTTATATTAAACCCATGTAGTTATCTAATTCGGTTTCTACACGGCATCGTACCGGAACGCTTAATCGCTTGGCGGCACGTCTTTGCCGGTAGCCACGGCCGAAGCCTCCCACCAGGCCAGACCAGGGAAAATTCTGAAATTATAAATTCCCAAATTGACCCTGCCGGGGATCGAATCCGGGACCTCCGCACGTTAAGACAACAGCGCTACACACTGCGCCACGGAGGTCGTCAAAGCAGAGGAGTGCATCAGCTGGTATTATAATAATCAAGAGCATTGATCCAGAATAAGGCCACCTAAGGCCGCGACTTTGCATGCACGCAACATAATGGTTCACATTAAATATGAAATAACACGCATCATCCCAATTTGGATGATGTTATGCAACGATTACCGACTTGGCATACATTTAATAGAACAATGGATGCATTTTGTGGATTAATAATTGGTTTTGAATTATAATGCATTTATTGTTATATATTATGCAGATATATAATTAACAGTTATTTAGTAAGTAGTCTAGACGTCGATCCGGGTCTTCGGGGTTCGGTTCTCGGGCACGCACTTCTAAGTTTTCTGATTAAACTAATAATTACTGTAGTTACTGCAGATTTGCCAAACTTCGACTGAATAATATTTAGATGCTTTTGGATTTTGATCTTTACACAAGCCGTATGGTGTCGTTGGACACCCCTAAAATCTTCTTCTTCTTGCGTACAATGCGCGGCTCTTTTTCTGCTGATCTACTCAGAGCTACTTAGAATGAACAAAATGTTCGTCGTCGTCGTCGTCCTATAGAAATCTACTGCTGGACGAAGGTCTCCTGCATGGATCGCCACAGAGCACGGTCTTGTGCCGCTTGCTTCCAGCGGCTCCCAGCTGCACGCTTGAGATCGTCCGACACCTAGTGGGGGGTCGTGCCGGTGCCGTGCCCGGTGCGAGGCCGCCTTTCGAGCACTTTGGGACCCCAACGCCTATCGGTTCTACGAACTATGTGCCCCGCCCATTGCCACTTGAGCTTGGTGACTCTTCGAGCTATGTCGGTTACTCTGTTCAACACCAAATAAATAATTAACACATACTGGTACACTTTCTCTCTCCATCTCTCTCTGCATCTATTCTAGAGTGAGAGTAATTTTTCTGTAATAAATGCGAAAAACAATAAATAATATGATAGATAAATAATATAGAATGAATAAATAGTAAATTGTTTAAAGATTAAGAAGAAACATAAATACAATTAATACCTTCTGCATTTTACAAAAAAAGGCCATCTTCTGTAAGTTTTTATCTAATTTTCCACTTTTCTATTTCCAGTTCCTAGGCTGCACACAAGTCGACCAGCCCAAAGGCATTGAGGTGGTCAAGGACGCGATAAAGAAGCTCCAGTTCACGCAACAGCTGAAGAAGTCGGAAACCAAAGATGCTGCCAAGTGCAAGAAGGTGGAAATTACCGTGTCGGTAGATGGCGTTGCTATTCAGGTGAGGATTCATACATCTTCATCCATCTATCAGGACTGCATACGCTTACAGATGGGCAGATCTACTACATTTTCACATCCATGAAAATGTAGTAGATATTAACTTATCCAACAATGTGGCTATCATCGTGAAATTTTTGACCACCGCCCTAGCGCAGTGGTGAGCGTCCTGGAAGGTCCTGGCCCCTTCAGCAGGGCTAGCATGGGCCGGAGATAAAAAAATTATCCCCCGATTTTATCCACTGACAAGAGATAAAATTAACTTTGCCACCCCTCAGAGCACGGCAACAGGGGAGAGAAGTTTATCCCCGTTTGACATTTCACGGGGACTCGGGGGACTATTTATCCACCGTTATTTAGCGTTTTTATCTATTTATTTAGGAATAAATTTTTTATCCTTTCCTCGGGGAGAAAATTGTCCCGGCCCATGCTAGGGGGGCTGGAGTTCAATCCCCGGCAGGGTCAGTTTAGGAATTCATAATTTCTGAATTTTCTCTGTTCTGCTGTAGTTAGCATTTGTCCACCATCTTTTTTTACCATCAGATCACCACCATCTCAGACTGTGTCATCCCTTCAGATGAGATCGCTGTTAAGAGCTAATTTGTAGTGAATAAAATAAAGAAAACATTTAAACGAAACTACAAAATGTTTAAATTTATTTGTACACAAGTGAATATAACTCAAAGAATTAAAAAATACGACTGCCATAGATAGTAATGATATTTTTTGTGAATCACTGGATATTGAAATATAGTCTTATATATTTTTGGAATCTACTCATCATTTTCTTGATGATGACAATATAGTTAATCTCATTTTGAAAAAAAAAATTCAACTTTAGTCTTTGATGCGGGACTATGGTCACCCTATCAATTTTTTTTAAATTTTACTAGCCTCTGTCACCCGGAATAAGCTAAGGATTCTTACGATACCTCATTCATCAAAATCCGTTCAGGCGTATAGAAGTTATGGTGGAATATAAAAACTCACATACATACATACCTACATACATGAACCCTGAAAACAATATACTCCTTTTTTCAGGCAGTCGTATAAAAAAGTACATAATAAAGAACGTTTCTAACGTTAAATAGTTGACTCTTTTTTTATATCATCATGTTGCATAATGCCATCCTTAAAGACCTTTCGTCGATTCTTGATTAATGTTACATTAGTTAGATAACTATTAAGTACATACTATCTTTATGATTGGCTTGTCGAATTAGAATAGTTTAGAATAGATAGATAGTTTTAACTCGGCATAACAATACAAGCGTTGCGTAGGTACATAGGCAAAGTAAAAGTGAAACTCTCAAATGAGGCGCCATTTTTGCGGTTATGGCAAGTCCGTGAGGTAAATAATAAATCATTTGTGCTACTTTATCATAGCATAGTATACATTGTAATACATAATATATACGATACTAGTTGATGCCCGCGACTTCTTCCGCGTGGACTAAGTTTTTCGATTCCCGCAGGAACTCCTTAATTTTTCGGGATAAAAAGTAGCCTATGTCCTTCCCCGAGATATAAGTAACAACCTATTACCAAATTTCATCAAAATTGGTTGAATAGGTCATAGGTGGGCCGTGAAAGCGTAGCAGACAGACAGACACACTTTCGCATTTATAATATTAGTATGGATATCATGCATAGGTAATTGATCAACATTTTAAATTGTACTAACAAAATTTAAATTCAATACTATAGGGCTGGAAGAAATTATATTACAATTAAAATATTAGGTTAGTTTAGTAGTAATAACCTAATATTTAAATAGTAAGGTAGTAGGTAGGTACTTAGTACAACCTGGAAGGTAAACCGCGGAATAATTTCAAAATTGACTATCTGGTACAAACAAAGCAAGTCAAATAATAGCCTTGTTGCATAAAATAACCGGCCAAGTGCGAGTCAGACTCGCGCACAAAGGGTTCCGTACCACTACGCATTATCAATTGTTTTCTATACTGATATTAAAAAGAGGTAAAGTTTGTGAGGTTGTAATGAGGGGGAAATCTCTGGATCTACTGAACCGATTTTGAAAATTCTTGTACCAATAGAAAGCGACATTATTTGTGAGTGTCATAGGCTATATACTTATTGACCCGAAAAATTAGGGAGTTCCCTTGGGAATTATAAAAATTTATTTCACGCGGACGAAGTCGCGGGCATCTGCTAGTAGTAAATAAAAAGAAAGATGTCATAAGTCATAACAATACGTACCTAATCAGCTGTGAAATAGGTAACTGGTTTACGTATGACGGGTAACGCCTGACAAACAATTCGACACCCTATGAATACGGAACCCTAATTAACGATTTTCGGATTTTCCTATATCTACTTGTGCTGTGAGACCTTGCTTCTTGTCCAATTTCATGATTCTAGGTAAAGATTTTGATTAATTGGCGAGTGACAAAATATGCGGTATAAACATCCATATCTTTCGATTGCGTTGCCCTAAGAAGCTTGATTTTTTTACAGGTTCAAGGGACTAGATAGACTAGTATTTATACTCAATACTCAATTTATTAACCTCGTTTCAAGGAGTTCCCGCGGGAATCAAAAAACTTAATCCACGCGGACGAAGTTGCGGGCAGCATCTAGTTTGATATTAATTTCAACTTGATATCTCCACGCGTTCCCGAGAAAAAGAGCGTTGACAGACAAACAGACGGAAAACAAGTGATCCTAGGGTTCCTTTTTCCTCTTGAGGTACGGAACCCTAAAACGAAACCACGCGGTTACGTAGAGTAGGAATGCGTACGTATTCACTACTAATACTAAACTTAATGAGTATTGGCTGCAACCTCGCTTTGTTTTTTTTTTTTCAAGTAGGTACAAGTTAGCCCTTGACTGCGATCTCACCTGATGGTAAGTGATGATGCAGTCTAAAATGGTTGCGGGCTAACCTGTTAGGGGTATGGCAGTTATATTAAACCCATACCATACCCCTAAACGGATTCTACACGGCATCGTACCGGAACGCTTAATCGCTTGGCGACACGTCTTTGCCAGTAGGTGGTACTGGTAACTAGCCACGTAATAAAAAAAAATGTAGGGGTTTCCATACACCTAACCGCCCCGTTTCCTAGACTAAATTGTGGACTTCTTTGTTTTCCAAACTTAAGAACAGCCCCCCGATTGTCTAAAAGTAGCCGATCAAATCGTCAAAGTTCTGCGTCAAAGTAAAATAAACCATAACATCATTGAATTAGAGCTCAATTTCGTGTAACCATTCTCAACCTTATAGGGCATCGTACATACCTAACCGTATGAGAATGGATACACGAAATTGAGCTCTAATTCAATGCTGTTATGGTTTATTTTACTCTGACGCCGAACTACGACGATTTGATCGGCAAATCTTACACAATTGCACCTCTGATGTTTCAGTAGTAATCTGTGCTGTAATATTCATAATGTTACTCTCATGAACATAACATTTTTTTTTTGTGTTTCCAGGAGCCGAGATCGAATAATGTGATGTACCAGTTCCCTCTACACCGGATATCCTACTGCGCGGACGACAAGGGCGCCAAAAAATACTTCTCGTTTATTGCCAAAGGTAAAAAATCGGTCAAAATTATTAAATTCAGTTGTGGCAACCCTAGTAGTTATTTAACACTGAATATGAAAAATTAGGGTAAATGTATAATTTGGGTGTTGAATACCTTTTTAAAATTATTATGAGTCAGTTTCGTTGGACTGTGAACAGTTTTTGAAGAAAAACAAAGTTTATTTAAAGTTTATGAAACTAAATTGAACGCATACAAAATATAATAAGTACCTATTATGATTACGATTACAATGAATTTACGATTCTTTATGAAGTAAAAGGTAATTTAATTTAAATTAAATGTTTTTTACATCATTACGGTAAAAGTTCCTTTAAAACTCTACCATAATAGGATAAAGTTACGTAAAATTTGAAACAACCTAATTACTCAAGATATGGCCATTATTATTTTTCAAAAATGTACTTCGGGACAGGCAAAGATACCTATTTTAAGTCCCTAACTACAAAATAAAATGCCTAACGAGAGTTAAAGGGAGTTGATATCAGGTATGAATTATATACCTACTTGTGACGTCATCAAATTTCGACATACGTTTTTGCTCGATGATTTAAAATCTATACTAATAATATAAATGCGAAAATTTGGATGGATGGATGTTTGTTACTCAATCACGCACCAACGGCTGAACGGATCTGGATGAAATTTGGCACAGAGATAGATTATAGTCTGGAATAGCACATAGGCTACTTTTTATCCCGGAAAATTAAAGAGTTCCCGCGGGAATCGAAAAACCTCAATCCACGCGGACGAAGTCGCGGGCATCAGCTAGTTTATTTAATATGTTGCCAGTATCAAAAATATATTTTTCTTAGTAATTATGAGTGATTAAATAGAAGGTTTTCTAATAGACGTAAAATCTTCCTTATACATAACTAGCTGATGCCCGCGACTTCGTCCGCGTGGTTTAAGTTTTTTGATTTCAGCGGGAACTCCTTCATTTTCCGGGATAAAAAGTAGCCTATGTCACTCTCCAGGTCCTCAACTATACCGATGCCAAAAATCACGTCGATCCGCTGCTCCGTTGCGGCGTGATTGAAGGACAAACCAACAAACAAACACACTTTCGCATTTATAATATTAGTATGATATGATATTAAAGTTATATAACCACGCGGACGAAGTCGCGGGCATCAGCTAGTTATGTATAAGGAAGATTTTACGTCTATTAGAAAACCTTCTATTTAATCACTCATAATTACTAAGAAAAATATATTTTTGATACTGGCAACATATTAAATAAACTAGCTGATGCCCGCGACTTCGTCCGCGTGGATTGAGGTTTTTCGGTTCCCGCGGGAACTCCTTAATTTTCCGGCATAAAAAGTAGCCTATGTGCTATGCCAGACTATAATCTATCTCTGTGCCAAATTTCATCCAGATCCGTTCAGCCGTTGGAGCGTGATTGAGTAACAAACATCCATACATCCATACATCCATACATCCATCCAAACTTTCGCATTTATAATGTTTACTTGATTACCGTTTCATCCGCCAGGTGGCAGCACAGTGAACGGCGTGAACGGCCACGACGGCAGCAGTACGGAGAAGCATGAATGCTTCGTCTTCATATCTACCAAACTGGCCTCGGAAATCACCCTCACCATCGGACAGGCGTTCGATTTGGCTTACAGGTACGCCAACATCCATACTTTTTTTTTTTCATCCACTACAATTACAGGTACGCCAACATCCATAGATTCCATACTATCCATACTTTTTTTTATCCACTACAAGTTAGCCCTTGACTGCGATCTAAGTTAAGTAAGATAAGTAAAGATGCAGTCTGATGGTAGCGGACTAACCTGTTAGGGGCGTGGCAGTTATATTAAACCCATACCCCTATACGGTTTCTACACAGCATCGTACCGGAACGCTTAATCGCTTGGCGACACGTCTTTGCCGGTAGGGTGGTAACTAGCCACGGCCGAAGCCTCCTACCAGGCCAGACCAGGAAAAATTCAGGAATTATAAATTCCAAAATTGACCCTGCCGGGGATCGAACCCGGGCACGTTAAGGCAACAGCGCTCAACACTGCGCCACGGAGGTCGTCAAGTTTCAATGCGATATAATTCGAATAAATGCGAAAGTTTCGATGGATGTATGGATGGATGGGTGTTTGTTACTCAATCACGCCAGAACGGCTGAACGGATCTGGATGAAATTTGGCACAGAGATCCATACTAATATTATAATTAATGCGAAAGTTGGTCTGTCTGTCTGCTACGCTTTCACGGCCCATCTGGTCAAACGATTATGATGAAACTTAATACAGGGATAGTTCGTATCACCGGGAAGGATATAGGCTACTTTTTATTACGGAAAAATCAAGAGAGGGAACTAAAAAAACTTAAATCACGCGGGCGAAGTCGCGGGCATCATCTAGGAAAAATACATACCTAATACATCCACATGTGATGTATTGTAAATATATAATACATCTACTATGTGCTTTCCTACTATTAATAATAACGTGTATTATATTGTGCCACAATACCCTACACAACCTGTTCAATCCTCTCACCAAAGGTTGCCTGGTAGAGATTGCTCAGTAAGCAATAAGGCCGCCTTTGCATACCTACTTTTTAGTAAACTTTACTTTGTATTCTTTTATGTGTGCAATAAAGTATTCATCTATCTATCTATCTATCTATCTAGGACTTAGGTAGTTTGATTATGAAACATTTCTCTTATTTCTAAAGTGACTCGATTATTTCATAGATCATTAAAGTTACGCGACGAAGCCGTTATCTTTGATATAACCGCAAACATAAAAGTTAACTGTACAAACCACAATAACAATCACAAATTACAATAAAAAGTTGTGAAAGTTAAGTCTAAAAAGGTCGTCTAGGCAGTAATACTGTACAGTAGATCACGAATCGACCTTAATTTACCGTAAAAGGCCGTAATTGGTGTAAAAAACCGGTCAAGTGCGAGCCGGACTCGCGCATGAAGGGTTCCGTACCACCACACAATGTACTTAAATTCTCTTAGATCTAAGACAGTCACACAGACTTACGCATGTATAAAATTAGTATGGATGTATGAATGTAACATGGATATAGCATAGTAAGTATGGTATTCTGTCGTGGAAAATAAAATCACCACTACAGCCTATTAACGTCCCACTGTTGGGCACAGGCCTCCACTCACATAAGAGAGAGGGAATTAGAGCTTAGACCCACGATGCTCCAATGCGGGTTGGCGGGCTCTAACGACTATTATCATGTTAGTGATAATAACCGGGACCGACGGCTTAACGTGCTCTCCGAGGCACGGGGGTGAAACACCTCCAACTAGCTAATTCCGGGCTAGTACTGAGAATTTCTAGTCCGAAAAACCCACTAAGTACTTAATTATGGCCCGACCCGGGACTCGAACCCGGAACCTCGTTGACCGCAGTCGAATATGCCAACCACCAGGCCAACGAGGCAACGAGGAAAATAAAACAAAACAACTTATTTCGCAGGCGATTCCTTAACGACAACGGCAAATACATCGAGATGCAGAAGCTTACTCTACAGAATAAGCGGCTGGAACTGCAGATGAGCGCATACAGAAACCGGTTACAGGTAAAAATAATCACAATAAGTACGTACGGTCGCGGTCTGGGGCCTTACTAACTTACATAAAGCAGTATTAATTCATTCTTATTGTCGCTAATGCTTCATATCATCAATGGGCCCTTTCATAAAAAAAAAGTTGGGCGTCCGACTTGTAGGGCGTCACGTAATGTTGAGTAGGACTTACAAGAGGCGGACATTTGTCCCGGATATGACGTCAAAAGCGGCTCAACGTTTCAAAATGTCCTACTTCACATTTTATGTCGCGTTCGTGCGTACGTGTTTGAGCGTACTAGAGTGAGAGAGAATGCGTCGCCGCGCCGTCGTGTCTCGCCGCCGCGTAGCGCGTGTTGTCTCGCTTCGTCTCGCGTCGCGTTACCTCTTTGCCTCTCGGCCGCGTTTGCTTCTTACTTCATTTAAGTAATGCGTAAAGACGGCTCGCCTCTTTTGAAGTGGTACATTGTACTGGCTCAGTACAAAAAAGAGGCTACTCAAACTCTTTTTCAAGTCATGTCCTACCCAACACTAGCCGCGTGCCCCTCACCTGTATTTAAAGCCTGTCCTTGTCCCTAGCCATAGCGCTGTCCCGCTTTTCAGACTAGATGGCATTAGTAAAATAGATCCACATTCTTTGATTGACAGGGCCCGTCTATGTAAATTGAGGTCGTTGCTTCATAATTATAATCCTTATTTTAGAGACATCAAGGTTCAATTTCAAAATAATACTGCTTAAAGCGCTGATAGTAAGCCCACTGAAAATGTTTACCAGTTTTCAAATTAGATTCTTTATAGTATTGAGAGAAAACATTAGAAAACACTCAATTATTATTTATTCCTTATTTTATCACACAGACACAGTAGTCATTTTGACATTGCACACCGATCTCCCGCCAAGCGCCTCCGCCGTAGACTGAGTAAGATATATAGACGCCGCCATATCTCCTTTTCACTACCACATGAAAGAGATGCAGTGTTGGGATGTTACACAAGATAGAATGAGAAAAAAATATGTGTTTTTCTCTCCCTTTCTGCGTGTCACGGATTTTGTGCCTATTGCATACAAACAAACCATATATTGTGCCGACGTTTGTATGACGTTTGGGAGGTGTTTCATAGTATTACTTACCTATCCCTTTCGGTTACACGCTGACCCTGATTCTAGAGATTCCTTCTTCTATGGCCTCCGCCCTCCAATCGCGCTGTCACTGTCGAGCGCCGTAGAGGTAGTAAGACCTTCAGGGCGATTATGTAAAACCGGCATCAATCATTGTTACAGTATCAATTGTTGTGATTGGCTGAATTTATGGTACTCGTGCTGCGTCAATGCATTTTGTCCAATAGTGGAAGAGTGTTAACCAATCAGAGGTGATTGCGATCGTTACATTGTAGCTGTCATTTTGAGCGACTGCCCTGCATGGATTTAATCTGTCAAATGTCAGTCTAACAATAGCCAAATATTTTATAAACACTGCGTGCAATAAGGTCCAAAACGCTATAAGGTATTTATTACGTTTCAAAGTTACTAAAACTTTTCAAGAATCGAATTCAACAAAATCAATAACTTTTTTAAAATATAAGTAAATCTTAATTCAAGTTTGATGCATTAATTAGAATTATAGTCCGACAAACTTAACTGACTCGGTGACAGCGTCGCTAGTATCTATGAAAAAGAAAAATAAACTAAACAGGCATACCTACAAATTAATTCCAATTTTGGCCACCGCCAGATAAGTTGGCGGGACTATTCATTGCAGTGTTGCATTTGTTAATAAAGTGTCATTTTATTAAAAAGATTAAAAAAGGTTTTCTTCTTCTTTCATTAGGTGCCTAAATGTATAACTCTGTGGGTGCCTAATCAAATCACATATTGGGGCTGATTCTGTGTAACACAATCTCTAAACTAAACTAAAATGGCAGCTTTCAATCTAGATGTCCCTTTTCGCAGGGAGTAGGTATTATGAAAGGGTTAGCAATATTTGTAATGCTCTAATTTTACTTTAGTTTAGAGATTGTACACTACAGAATCAGCCCCACTATATCACCACCGACACAGATGTATGCATGCAATTATGAACCTTAAACGTTTAAACGTGGTAACGTGGTAAACGTTTTCAGACCGTGACTGTACATACCATAATTTCAACAAATGTTTAAAATGACGATTTAATTTCCAGGAGCTGTCAAAGATAACGTACAAAGACGACCTAACGGCGTACCTCTCCCGCAACAACTTGACCGACATCGCAGAGTGGAGGGCGCCACCGGAGCTTGAGAAGCAGATCTCCTCTCTCACTCTCGCCAACGGCTTTAGTGCCATGAACGGCACCAAGACTCCAGACATGGGTAAGAACTAAGTACAAACTCGAAAGTATATTTATTCAAATTAGGTACACTGTAAACTTATTGACGTCCAATTACTTATAAAACATGATGGTGAAAATCAGTTACGGTATCTTAAAACTAAAGCTACGAGGGTTCCAAACGCGCCCTGGTAACTATACTAATTTAATGTCCTCCCAACCAAATTTCGGCCACAGCGGCCTATCTCCAGAGAGATTAGCCATCTGCGCGGGAGACTATAGTGCACAAGTGTGTGCGCATACACCAGGTGCACTCTCTGTTTCCTTACTCTCATAGCTTGATGGGACGGAAAGTCCGACACGACCGGAGAGATCAGGCGCAGGACCGACGGCTTATGTCGACTAACGCAAAAGAAGGTACTTAGGTCTTTTTAAAAATAAATCATTTGGCAAATAGGCCTTTTTGTGTAGGAATGTGTCATTGGACTTTTTTAGGAGTACCTAAGTCATTTTGCAAGTACATCTTAAGTCGGCTATTTAAAAATCTATTGGCCAAAATAAATAACCAATGCTTTTTTTTTAATAGAGTTTTTCTCTATGGCAGGTGCAGACGCTTTATCAAACAACTCAACGGACACATTCAACTCGTCAAACGACAATAATTTGTTGCTGTCTACCCCTCCGCCTACGCACAACGGAAAATCTTCACAAAGTGTAGGGTAGGTTAACTCAATTTTTGTGTAGGTACCAAATAAAGTTTTACATGAGCAATGTCAGTAACTTGGCACGCAAAGGCGGGAAATTGGGTATTTGACAACTAGTCAAATCAGCAACTTTTTTCAAACGTCAAAACGCGTGCTTAACGGGATTTTGTATGAAATATTGAATAGTTCGCCGCACTTTTTTACTTTAAGGGACCGGCGACCACCGCTCGCAACTTCTACTCGAACCGCAAATATAAATTTGCCGGTATATTGCTATCCCTATTTGGCTGAAGACACATGATCGCGTGCAAGCGCGATAGCAATATGAGCGTACAGAATTTGTTATACATTTAGTCTTGTTCCGTGAATACCAAAAATGATGAATGAAAAATTGTTGTGTTTTTAACTTCGTGTTGTTATTCTGTAACTTGACAATATAGGCTATGTTCCTGATCAATTAGTACGTGAGATATCGTTGGTTTTAATATGAAACAAATAAGGAGAAAACATGTCGTTTATGTCGCAAAAACATGCAAAATGCAATGTGCTTACATTTAATTTTGGGAAAGTATTTTGGAAAAATAATTATCCAGGGACCTAGATAAATACAAGTTCAATCTTAATAATCGCATAATATGGAGGAAATATGCTCGAATTACTAATTATTTTGGTATTACGTTTGTATGAGCAATTCACCCTCCGCTGGCGCCTTAATCGTTAGTTTTAAATAGTTATTCAACATAAGACTAACAGGGTGTGGATATTACGACTCTTGGGAGATCCTCTATTTAATAATCACTAAAAAATAATTTATTTGAATACTTGTCATTTTACCCAATTAAAAAAACAGATATGTATCAGATTTTTTTTCATTTGTTTGGCCTTTAATTTCCATGGAATTATGTGTGAATTTCATATACCACAGTGTTGCCAGTATCGAAAAGTCCAACTCTCAGCTTTCACTAGACATACCATAGACAGACTCTAATCTCTATAACAGAGAGTACCTACCTACTTTGAATATTGCTCTTGTATATTTTCATTTGTATTAAACCTACTTAATTTTCCCCTGATAAAAATCTGTTAAGTTCGGGGAAAAATTATTAATAACACTTTTATATCAATATCATTTTTATTTTGTTTTATCATTTTTGTTTTACTTTCACAGCAAATTCCTTGGCGATCTGTCATCTAGCAAAAACCCGACCGTCGGAACGCGGCTAGAAAATCTGCTACTGAACTCCGACTCAGACAGTGGTAAGTCATATTTTCATTCATAACTAACATCCATGTTAAAAAAAAGGGTGTGTATGCAATTCACACACGGCAGAAGTGTAACTTCAGAAAAGTAGCCTACGAGAGAATGAGATAAATATAACTTGTATTCTATCTCATTCTCTCGCAGGCGGAATCCTTTATTATATGGATTCAATCTCTTTCTGGTGTCGCTTTTTCGTTTCGTTGAATTTGCAAGAAGTTTCACTGCAAAATCTGTCAAGCCTAACGCCAAAGAAGCAAATTAGGAAGTAAATAACTTATTCCTGCATCCTCGTGGATTTTAATATTTTTAAGATCCTGTAAGAACTTTTTGTTAGTTTCTCTGTGGTTTCTCTCAAGTTTCAAGACACTTGCACTAGGGTTTAAATTTTAAATTGAATTTTTTTTTTTTTTAAAAAGAGCATTTGCTGAGTTTCCTTGAGGCTTTCAGTAGGCTTCTTTCCGAACCGGTGGTAAAGTCAAAACATGACGTAACATAAGAGCCACTTGTAAGTCCTACATGGAATAAAGATCCTTTCTTTGTTTGTTTCCCTCAAGTTTCTAGACACTTGAATTTTACATTGAATATATTATCAGACAATCAACTCCATAATTAAAAATCTATAGATCTTTGATTAAATCACTTTAATAACATCGTTTGTTTATTTTAGATTTCGACCCGCGCGCATTTGAGTCTGAACCAGTGACGCGTTTCACGTCTCCTGTTGTTGAAAACACTCACCAACTCGCCTCCACTCCGCCTTTACGTAAGTGACTTTTTTTTGATATAGGTACCATTTAACATTTTAAGGTAAGGTATAAAATAAACAGCCATGGAAAAAAAATCCCAGGAACAACTTGAAAGTGAAATTCCAAGCCAAACCCATAAATCAAATTTTAGATTCACTCGACGATTCAAAAGCACTTCAACCTGCACTTGTAAAAGTTTATTTGAAAAAAACAAGTGTGTTTGTGTGCAATTCACACACGGCAGAAGTGAAACTTCAGAAAAGTAGCCTACGAGAGAATGAGATAAATATAACTTGTATTCTATCTCATTCTCTTGCAGGCTAAATCATAGAAGATGTTTGTCTCTTTTTCGTTTTATCGAATTACAACTTCATTTCATTCGATTCAAAAACATTTAAGTTTGAAATAAATACGATCTGTATTCCTAAGCTGTATTTAGTAGGTAATCTATTTTTCTTCCATTACAGTGGCGCCACCACCAAAAGCATCAAAACGTCAACCGCAACAACCGCAAACTCAACACCAACAACCGCCAAATCAACCCCAACAACCGCAAACCCAACCACCAATCCCACCACTCAACGGGAACGATCTATTCGGCTCAACGCCTTTCTCACTCCCAAATCAAAACCAAGTTCAAAATACGTCCCCTTTTGGAGTTCAGAATAAACCAAATTACGACATAAAGGATTTTAACCTCCAAACGTCAGTGTTTAACACAACTTCATTTACAAATGGGCTTTCGGGTTATGATCCTTTTGATACTCAAAAGGCGGGAAATAATATTTTCGCGAATGGGTACGGCAATGCGTTTAACGGATTTGGGAATCTCAGCGAGAAGCAAACGGTTGAGTTGGACAGCAACTTCAATGGATTCTTGGATAAAACTATTACGGAGATGAAGGTATGTGAACAAATATAATATGTTTCACTTTTTATTTATCACACAGTTTTAGATTACAATAGAATAGGTATTTGAGATAGTAAGAGTCCCACAAACTTAACTGATCCAGTGACAGCGGCGTTAATAGATACGAAAAATAAAATTTAAAAAATTAGTTCCAATTTTGCCCACCGGGTCCTCTATGACTCTATGACCGGGTCAGATAAGTTTGACGGACTGTAACTACATTGATTTGCTAATTGGTTATAATGGAGTTAGGTCACTTTTTGGTGCTTCTTCGTTGCCGTCCTAACAATAGGGTTGCTCTTGAATTGTTACCACTGTATAAAAAAGTTTTGAGCTCTATAGTTTGTTTATTTCGGTATAATTATATAAATATCCTTATATGGTTTCAATAAAATGTATAAATACCATTTTGTTTATTCCCAACAGATAACAGAGTGGTAAGTTTAGTTTGAATAAAATAAAACGAGATTTTATAGTTTCTTTTGCACATGTAGTACATAATATGTAGATGACCTACGCATAAACTACAGTCTACACTCTACACAGTGGCCTCCCAGGCAAGAACTTTATATCGAATCGATTGTGGTCGACTTTTTTTTAGAAAAAGAAGCATCAACTCCTGTTTACACAATCTCAAAAACTCGCAAAAAATTTGCAAGTTTTTTAGCCAATAACGTGGACACTTTTATGTAAACATAGTGTAGCTCAATATAATATGATAAAAAATAACAACTTTTTTTTTTTACAGGATGGATTCAGCAGAGGGATTACCTTTGGAAACGATGATTTTTCAATAGATAATCTCGATCCCCTGAAAAAGAATTGAAGTTTCTACAAAAATGATGAATGATATGAAAAATAGTTTAATTTTTTTAGATCTTTGTATTAGTTCACACAACTTAGTGTAAATGAATGCAATAAAATGATATATTTAAAAAAACCATTATTTCGAATTTTAGTTTTTAAGCCGTGTTGTGTGAATTGAGTCGACGATTCGAAAAAAACTAAATGTTGCCATGTTTTGGTTACAAATTTATAATTACGTGATAAATGATAATTAGATAATTCGTGAATTTTGTATTAATAAAATTATGATATGAAACGAATCTCTAAAATTAATATGTTGCAAGAAATATATTGCTTGTATATATTATGTCTATGTATACAAGCAATATATTTTGTTGTATATATTATGTCTATGCCTACGCAATAACTAAGACACGCATACATAAAATTGCAATCATCATTGAAATTTATGTGGTCATTTTTTCAAGTCTACCCAAACGGCCGGTAGGTACTGTTAGCCAATTTTTCGAAAAGATTTTAATGTTAAGCGCGTCTTGACCAATTATATTATATTATGTTCGAAGTATTTCATAGAATATACCGCACAATGTCATTCACGAAGTGCCTTATTGTACAAAAAATATAATTATACTTACACTATTATGAAAATTGCATGTTTTGTATAAAAATATAAAAATAGTATTTTTTATATAAATGACTAAAAACTAACATACGAGCTAAGAAAAACTAATTAACCAGTTTGGGAAATTTGAAGTTAGCCTCATTGTTCTGTGATAATTCTCTTCAAATTGAGGTACTTCAAATGTTTTACATGTATTTTTGATAAATTATACAATTTGAGAATTTGTAAATAATTAAGTTTACCTTTTTTGGGTCATTTGTTAACCAATACGAATGACATTGTAGCCTAATCATTAAATCGATATAAAAATATATAAGGTATGACTGTAAAATGAATAAAAACTGTTTATGAATACTGTTGTTATAATGTTTAAAAGGATGGCATGTCATTAGTCAAATTTCTTTGATCCAAGATATAGTCCGTGAGAAGTCCCCTAAAGGCGGCACTAGAAGTCGCATATCCATGCAATTATTGTATGGAAATTGTATTTAGTTCCTCTAATTGCCGCAAGACTTCTTTTGTGACACGGACTGTAGATTTGATCTATGAAACTTGAACCCTAAGAAAGGTATTTGAACTTGAAATTATGAATTAATTAATGAGATTAGGTTACCTACAATAAACATTATATATAATGTTTTGTGTACCTATTTCAAAAACATGAATATTAACTGATAATTTACCCAAAGTTGAAAAATAGTGAAAATTACTGATGAACTTTAAAATAGGTACAATAACTTAAACGATTGTGTAGTATTTTATTGATTTCGTAGTAAGTGATGGCAAGTATTTACAAAGCTTTCTAATAGCCAGAATTTCTGCAGACACTTTTTATTATAACAATTATACATTCCAATATTTTATTTTATAACTAATGTATTTTACTCCTAGTAATTTTAGGTAAATGATTTTTATGTGTATATTAGTGAAGGTAAACTGTTGTATCACGTCGCATTAGAGGAAAATATTTTAGTTTTACTATTCTCTATACTAATGTTACTACTGTAAGGCCAAATGATAAACATAATAGTGTAATTTGCAGTAATAAAAATTATGTTTACAAATATAATCTTGTTTTATAATTTTCCTTAGGACTATAACAAAGTATTTGTAATAGTTACCTGTATTTATTCTTTGTGTTAGCTGTTTAATAGCTGTTAAATTCTAAATTATACACAAATAAAAAAAAAGTTAAGACGTTCCCTTTGCCAGGTATATTACTTTACTCTATGCCTTTGCCTCGGCGAATAAAAACAAGTCCCTCCGTCAAACTTAGTTATTCTGAGTGACAGCGTCGCTATTTCCGAAAAATAAAAAAAATAAACAGTCATAAAAATTAGTTCCAATTTTGGCCACCGGGTCAGTATTGGGGTCTTTTTACAGATTATAAACTAAATGAAACCTTGACCTAAGTCGTTGTCATGATGTGACAAATGACAATGGGGACTATCGTTTCTTTGCTCACCAGTTGGCGCCACTGTTGACTAAGGCCCAGAGGTATAGCTGTCAAAGGCGACTTTATAAGATCGACGCCGAAACAAAGTTTTAAATCTTGAATCTCATTATGTTTAATAATTTATAACTATCATCATAATATCGAGTAGCTAGTTCCGCAATGTTGTGCAGTTCCGTTTTGTTCGGAAAAAAAGGAGAACACATGTTTCCAAAAGATAAAACTGTTCTAAAACAGTGGCTAGTGGCGTTTCGCAGGAATTCGCAGGATTCTGAGGAATTAATTATATAGGCACTTAATAAATAAAATAAAAATAAATTAATTACTTATTAAACTTATATTTATCCTTCCCTTTCCCTTTAAAACACACTGCTATACAAAAAAATATTAAACATTGTACTTAAATCCATACAATGGATATGATACTGAAAGATGGTTGAGTTGTTAGTTGAAACTACTAAACAATGGTAGATACTAGATTAAGCTGGAAAATTTTCTAGCAATAGCAGGTATCATGTATGTATGATAGTAGGGGCTACTTTCTTTCAAGCAATAAGTATTCATTATTGATCATTTTTATGTGCTTATAATAATTATCACACTGATAAACTCATCTTATAAAGAGAAAGTACATTTCACTTCCAATACTGTTAGTTAGTTCTCCAATTAATCCTTCTGGAGAAACCTGAAATGAAACATCTAATATTAACCAAGAGAAATACCTACTATTATTAAATTCTGGTCATCTCACACATAGTAATCTGATCCCAAGATAGGTGTGTTCTCGTTAGTGATACCTACTGTGGGTACATAACCAGAGACATAGGTATATTTCAATATCATGTAGTAAGTGTGTCCTTGATGTGCATGAAACCCATAACCTTTCATGCAGAAGTCTTAGTAAGTAAATATATATAATACCTATATTAGGTAAATATATGTAAAAAGAAAAAACATAGCTGTTACCTCGGCAAACAAGCATACTTTTGGCAAAAAATAAGTTTGGAAACAGTAAACAAACTAACCTCTGAATTAGCTGCTCTTTGAGGCCGCCTATTTTTGCGCCTCTTTTTCTTAATTCCGCTTTCAAAGCGTTCACATTCATCGCCAAATAATCCATATTTGCGATAATTTCACGAAGGAGATCACTTTTCAACAGGTAAATTAAAGAAATTATAATTTATGTCACGAAGCCCGCCAAAACCAGTGAAAAGTGAATGATATTGGACCTCACGCGACACCAGCGCCCCTAGCGGCAAATTCATACGCGATAGCCCCCATTACATTTCACTTCTTCTTCTTTTGTATAATGCATGGAGGAAGGAATTACGACTGTAGTCTTCATTATTCTATGGTATAATGGCTCCGGACATTTCACTTTTACATTTGGCATTATTTATATGTCTGTGGGCTTTTTGCCATAGATATGTCTCTCTGGTTACTAGTCTCTGGATAGTGGATATGTCATCACAGAGTACATTAAATACTGGTATGTCATTTTGCTTTGTTTGTTGTTGTAAAACACTGGTTCTGTGCACCTGTGCACTGGTTACTAGTCTCTGGTTGTAAAACGCAGTCGCCGATGTTTTACGATTTTAACTCGAAAAATGTTTTAAAAATGTAATAAATTTATATTCATGTACTCTGAATTAAAGAGTGATCTCATTTAATTACAATATTACTTAGTAAAGTATCAGTATTACTTCGAAATGGTGGATTTGAGTGGCGGTCAAGATGGTCCCTTGGAGCATGCATTTTCCAACTCAGTTTTTATTCTCCCTGGCATCATTGTGATCAGTTTATCAGGTAAAGTACACTTATAACACTATTAAATTTATTATCAATTCAACTTTTAGTTGAAAACGTTTCTTATTGACGAGTTACTCGGTCCAATATTGGGTGAAGAAATTTCCAATTGTAATACGTTTTCTTGGAGTCTTCACGAAATTTAGTGGGTAATTATGGGTTCTAGGAACTAGTTCACGCCCGCGACGTTGTACGCGTGGATTTAGGTCGTTGAAAAATCCCTTGGGAGACCTAGATTTTCCAGGGTAGAATATATCCTTCTCCCGGGATGCAACCTATCTCTGTACTAAATTTCGTCAAAATCGGTTGAACACATTCGCATTTATAACAAAAGTATGAACTCCACCCCCCCAAGGAAGTTCAAAACATGTGGGTAAGTGATGATGCAGTCTAAAATGGTAGCATATCATACTAATACATTACTCATGGGATGTATGGTATAGGATGTACATTGCAGTTATATGGTTTCTATTCAGCATAGTAGGTACAGCAAATCGGTAACTAGCCTCCCACTAGACAAGACCAGAGGCCCAATTGTCTAAGTAAGTTGTAATCATTTGAAAACGTATTACTTGAACTGTTTAAAGAGTTCATACATGCTTTTTGACATAAGTACAGGCATCTAAGGCTCAATGCAAATAAATTGGTAACTAACCTCCCACCAGACGAGACCAGAGGCCTGATTGTCTAGGAAAATTGTAATCAATTGAGGGCTTAAAACATTACTTGAACTGTTTAAAGAGTTCATACATGCTTTTTGACATACAGGCATCTAAGGCTCGGAGCAAACGGGCCACAGACCACAGCCACCACCACTCTAGTGATAAGATGTCAACATAATTTTTCATACTCTTTACATGCTTTTTGACATACAGGCATCTAAGGCTCGGAGCAAACGGGCCACAGACCACAGCCACCACCACTCTAGTGATAAGATGTCAACATAATTTTTCATACTCTTTGACTCTTAGACTCGCAGCATACATGTGGTCGGTAGCGGCCACTCCCTAAAGTAGTATTCATAACACGACAGCCACCGGTGTCTGTGGTTGGTGGCCTAACAGTTCAAATTATGTTTGACAATCGTTTACGATTACGATTTTATCACACAATGGGGGGACAGACCACTGTAGAGAAACAATGGTAGAATAGGTGAAGCTGAATGAAGGGGTGACAAATTGAGTCTTCTGTACGAGTAAAATTATGTCTACCCGTTATCTCTATTTGTCTACCGAAGCTAACATGGTTACTTGTCTCGTTACGTCAAAAGTAGAGATAAAAGTAATATTTCTTATCTGTGGTATTTTTCTCTACGAACCTTTCCATGTCGACTATTTTTTTCTTGTAATATACCGCATTTTGTGCATGTTAGGGTAAATGAAAAATTTGCCGGCAACAACAACATCTGTCTCTTGTTGCGAGATAACCTCGTTGTGCGCATGCTAAGCACACTGGAGTTAGGTTTTAGGAAGTAGGCTGTGTTTCACCGCAGTGCCTCAGAGAGCACGTAAGCAGTCTACGTGCGCCTGATCTATCTGTTTTTTTTAAATCCACTACAAGTGCCCTAGCCCTTGACTGCAATCTCACCTGATGGTAAGTTATGATGCAGTCTAAGATGGTAGCGGGCTAACTCGTTAGGGGCATGGCAGTTATATTAAACTCATACCTCTAATCGGTTTCTACACGGCATACGCTGTACCAGAACGCTGAATCGCTTGGCGGCACGTCTTTACCGGTAGGGTGGTAACTAGCCACGGCCGAGGCCTCCCACCAGGCCAGACCAAGGAAAATTCAGAAATTATAAATTCCCAAATTGACCTTGCCATGAATCTCCCGGCGATTTCTCCATACAAAAACATTTGTCTGTTTCCTCCGTGGATAATTACAATAGAGAAAATATTCTTGCTCCATAAAATTCATATGTGTCCGTGCTGTGCTCCTATGTTTTTTTTTTTTTTTTTTTTTTTTTTTTTTATATATATAGCGAGCAAACGAGCAGGCGGGTCACCTGATGGTAAGTGATTACCGCCGCCCATGAACATTTGCAGCACCAGAGGAACCGCCAATGCGTTGCTGGCTTTTGAGAAATTTGTTTATCCGCCCTTTGAAGAGCCCCATATTATAATCATTAGGGAACACAGAAGATGGAAGTTGGTTCCACAATTTGCAGGTACGTGGCAGAAATGACCTGGAATAGCGGGTGGTGGAAGAAGACCAGGCATCCAGGTGGTGAGGATGAAATTTGTTTCTGCGACGAAGAGTGCGACTGGAGAACACGGAAGGTGGTATTAGATTAAATAGCTCCTCAGAGCACTCTCCATTGTAGAGACGATAGAACACACAAAGAGAACTAACGTCTCTTCGGTGCTCTAGGGACTCCAGCGTGCAAGTGATTTTGGGATTGTCCACGAGTCGAACTGCCCGCTTTTGTATCCGGTCAAATGGAAGGAGCTGGTACTGGGGTGCTCCGGCCCAGAGGTGAGAGCAGTACTCCATGTTTTGCTTTTTTCAATAAATTAATTATTTTAAGAACATGGAACCTTCAAAAATTGCAAAAAATGGCCCATTTTTCGTGCCATCATCAGAGATCCTGCAAATAAATTTGACGGATATAATCAAAAAAAGAAAAACATACCGGCATAGCCTGAGTCCTTCTTATATTATTCGTAAAAAAAGAATTAAAATCGGTTCTGTTTTGGAGGAGGAAACAGAAAAATACGAGAGTAAGAATTCGACTGTTTTTCATAGGTATTATCGGTCCAAGCTGCAGTTGTCCCTATCGGGTGTTATGGAATTCTATTCGAGGAGCAGCGCGACGGCAATATAACTGTTCAATACCTATTCTCAAAGTTTCCCGTTCATGCCATATCCTCTTAAGACAACAGCGCTCAACACTGCGCCAGGGAGGGTTTGTGTTGAATTTTCCATCCCATCGTGCTATGAGAGCAAGGAAATAGAGAGTGAACTAGCTAGGTAATAATATGATTGTTTTAATTCAGACTTACCTTGAACACCAAAAGACCATATTCTCTTAAACACATGTTATACATGTGAATGTAAACTATTGAATAAATTGTGTCAACAAAATGTGTTGGCTTATTTTAAAAGAATTAGCGATTTTCTTTGACTTCAACATGTGAATGTGATGTGAAAAATAGGCTTACCATGGGCGAGGTAAATAAGGCTATCCACGGAATTCTAAATAAGATGACAGAAATAGTATCCCTGGTCTTTAATGCCTGGACAGCAGTAATTATAGAGGATTTTTACTTAAAAGTCACATATACAGAAATAATTTCATTTAAATTTAATTAAGTAATTTTTGTGGTAAAGCTTTATCTACTTTATGCGAATAATCAATATTCGCATTATTTATGTACATATTAATACTTTACTTTAAATCCGTATTAATATTTTCACGCAAAATATACAACGCTGTACGAGTACCGACTTACCTTAGTAATGAATTGCTACCACTAATAAATTGTACCACGCGCCAAAACGACGATGTCACTCCACGTGGCGATAAACTAAATAATATCTTTCGCGTCGATACACCAAACCGCGCGTATTAACGTTAACTAAAGACGTGCAAATATAATCACTACAATGGCGGACCAACTCGAGAGTTTAAAAAACTTGGAAGAACTTCTCGGCGATGAGAACTACAAGCCATCGACGAAGGAACTGCTAGATTTACTGGAAACCACTGAGATGGATGAGGAATTGCGGGAGAGTCTTCGCGGTATGCTGGCAGGGGCTGCGCCACAGCTGTTCGGAGGATTCGGCGCCAGCACGTATATGGCTGTCCTCTTCGCTGCGCTCATTTTTTCCATAATTTGTGAGTATGTGACGCGCCAAACTTCTTGGCCTAATTTTCTACTTGGTAAAAATAGCTTCGGGTAACAGTCAAAGGTAGCAGCCCACAGTGAAGGACTCCTAGATATTTTGGAAACGACTGAGATATGTAAAGAGGAATTGCGTGAGTCTTCGTGGTATGCTGGCAGGCGCTGCGTCTCAGCTGTTCGGAGGATTTGGCGCCAGCACGTATCTGGCTGTCCTCTTCGTCGCGCTCATTTTTTCCATAATCTGTGAGTACGTGAACAAACTTCTTGACCTAATTTTCTACTTGGTAAAAATAGCTTCGGGAATCTGTCAAAGCCCACAGTGAAGGCCCCCTAGATGTTGGAAACGACTGAGATATGTAAGGAGTTATTGCTTGAGTCTTCGCGGTATGCTGGCAGGGGCTGCGCCACAGCTGTTCGGAGGATTTGGCGCCAGCTCGTATCTGGCTGTCGTCTTCGTGGCGCTCATGTTTAGCATAATCTGTGAGTATGTGACGCGCCAAACTTATGCTCTCGATGGGCCAATTTTCTACTTGGTATAAATAGATGCGGGTAACCGTCAAAACCAGCAGCCCACTGTGAAGGACCCCTAGATATTTTGAAAACGACTGAGATATCTGAGGAGGAATTGCGTGAAACTTCGCGGTATGCTGGGAGGTTCTGCGCCACAGCTGTTCAATAGGCAATAGGGTGATACTAAAATAAATTATTTCTTACTGATTATTAAATAGAGGGTCTTCCAAAATACCTAAAATTGACATCCTCGGTTAGTTTTAATTTTGTTCTAAACTATAGATTAAAGAAAAAAGTATGTTGAAAATTGATGACGTCACAACTATGTCTTTCATACAACTTCCATACTAGAAGCGCGTTTTAAAGTTTGATAAAGAGTTGCTGATTTGACTGAGTTGTCATCATCCCTATTGGGCCTCTGGTTTCTAACTTTCTACGCGATCCGTACTGGAGACCTGGGTATAGGTATTTTCTTTCATTTCTGCCACGTACCTGCAAATTATGGAACCAGCTTCCATCTTCTGTGCTCCCTCATGATTATAATATGGGGCTCTTCAAAGGGCGGGTAAACAAATATCTCAAAAGCCGGCAACGCATTGGTTCCTCTGGTGCTGCAAATGTTCATGGGCGGCAGTAATCACTTAACATCAGGTGACACGCCTGATCGTTTGTTCGCTATATATCCATCCATACTAATATTATAAATGCGAAAGTGTGTCTGTCTGTCCGTCTGTGTCTGTCTGCTACGCTTTCACGGTCCATCTGTTCAACCGATTTTAATGAAATTTGGTATGGGGATAGTTTGTATCCCGAAAAATTAAGGAGTTCCCGCGGGAATCAAAAATCTTAATCCACTCGGACGAAGTCGTGGGCATCATCTAGTACTATATATGTATATATATAAAAATAGGTAATATTATAACTGCCATACCCCTAACAGGTTAGCCCGCTACCATTTTAGACTTCACCATTACTTACCACCGGGTGAGATGGGAGCCACGGGCTAACTTGTAGGTAAGTTGTAGTTGATAAAAAATATACTAGGTATTTCTTATTTATCTACAACTAGCGGATGCCCGCGACTTCGTCTGCATGGTTTAAGTTTTTTTTATTCCCGAAGGAACTCCTTAATAATTTACCGGGGTAAAAAGTAGCCTATGTCACTCGCCAGGTCCTTAGCTATACCCATGCCAAAAATCACGTCGATCCGTTGCTCCGTTGCTGCGTGATTGAAGGACAAGCCAACAAACAAACACACTTTCGCATTTATAATATTAGTATGGATTTAATCATCAATCTCGATCGGATAGGCTGGCCGGTTAGAATCCGACACGTCTTCGTTTCGTAAACAATTCACTGATAATACACAGCTACTTAGTGATAACGCATAAACTGTCATTACGTGACGCCATTGCAATTTCGCGCAGTCGTTGATTGCTATTATAAACTGTAAGAAATTAAGCAAATATAGTTCAACTTTCAGCCTCTTTTGAGCCGCCATTCTTGTCTTATTATGAGAGATAGCTGTACTTTTGGTAACTATCGCTAGGAAGGCTGATTCAGTATTTGGTGGGTGTAGGGCTCTCCACTGGTGTACTCCACGATCTACACAAGTAGTCAAAATAACATATACCTATCACCTTAGATCGCCTGTGATAATACTAGGTGATTAGGTGATCAGCCCCCCGATTACGTAAGAATTGTCGATCAAACGTTAAAGATTTTCGTCAAAGTAAAATAAACCATGATAGCATTGAATTAGAGCTCAATTTCATCTGCCCATTCTTATACGTTTAGGGTATCGTACATACCTAAACGTATAAGAATGGGCAGTCGAAATTGAGCTCTAATTCAATGCAGTTATGGTTTATTTTACTTTGACGAAAATCTTTAACGTTTAATCGGCCATTCTTACATGATTGGGGCCCAGAGGTGATGGCGATCGTTTTCGTTACACTAGTAATAATTTTTACGTAATTAGAGTGCTGATTTTTGAGTAAAACTGACGACTTTATTTTGATTTAACAATCGTTATCGTTAATTACGATAAGACAGTCGCTATCGGCTTGGCGACACGCGATAACACCCGAAATTAAGTTGCAATCACAAAGACAGGGCGTTCTTCGAAAAGTCATTACATTATTACTTAGTTCATCTAAAGGTGTTGATTTATAACGTGCGGTAAGCAAAAAATATCTGTTATTATTTTATAAATAACAATATTCTAATTGATGTAGTCTGTTCAAAAAGAGAACCGTGTTTCGAGGGCGCCACTGTGCTTTACACACTACTATTTACATAACTATTTTAGAGGTTTCGGCATTAAAAAAAAATACAAGTTCAAGTAACAAGCCATAAAAGCTATATTTTAAATAGGGATGATGCCTATATCAAAAATAAATTCTTTCTAACTGATTATTAAATAGAGGGTCTTCCAAAACACCTAAAATTCACATCCTCGGTTAGTTTTAACTTTTAAGTTTGATAACCATTTTAAAATATAGAGATTAAAGAAAAAAAGTGCGTTGAAATTTTATGACGTCACAACTGCGAATTTCATACAACTTCCATACTAGAAGTGCGGTTTTAAGGTTGATAAAGAGTTGCTGATTTGACTGAGTTGTCATCATCCCTATTAACTATTATAAATTTTTCGGCATTTAAAAAAAAACACAAGTTGAAGCAATATGTCATAAAAGTTTTATTTTAACATTCTCATGTGGCACATATTATGGGTTCCCAGTAATATTCCTAAAATCCCTTTTTACACGGCGGCGGTTTTTTTAACAGACTCTTTAATACACTGTAAATCTTGCACTTAGCTGTGGCATATTTACATTTTTTAAAGTAAATAAAAAGTCAAATGCGCTTACCGATAGTTTTTTTTTTTTGCTAAACTTAGCAATATTTTATATTCCTTAGCTTCAGATAACGAAAAGCTTTCAAACCTCTTTTAAATACCGTCTAAAAATAAACTAATAACTTTAATTTTCCCGCGCAAAAAGGCCAAAATGGAGGCGCCGAGCTCCGGTTTGAATTTAGAAAAAGTCGTCAAACAACAGTTGGCAGATCAAATAAAAAATGTAGACGTCTTGTCTATGCTCCAAAAGATGGTAGATTCTGCACCGGAAAGCGAAGAAAACGACGAAGTACGGCAAAGACTACAGGAAATACTCGCTCATTATAACACCTTGAACGAGGATGAAAAGACGTATTTCCTGGATTACATAAGAAATGCTTTATCTACTAAATTGGCGGCAAAACTGGACGAAGTACCGATGGATATGTCGGAAATAGAGGGCGCTATACACGGCGCCATAATGACTCAAGTGTATTTGCTAGCGGCTGCGGGGGTCATATTTTTGCTACTTTTGGGTATGTGCTTTTTAAGTAAAACTTCCGCGGCACGAGAGTACTAAAGTTAGATGATTTTTGGCCAGAAGAAAATGTAATGATTTTTTTCTATAAGTCGTAATAATCTACCACCGGTTCGGAAAGAAAGCAGAAGGTGTACTTTGTAGGTACATCAAATAAATATTATAAATGCGAAAGTTTGGATGGATGTATGGATGTATGGATGGATGTTTGTTACTCAATCACGCCCGAACGGCTGAACGGATCTGGATGAAATTTGGCACAGAGATAGATTATAGTCACTATAGAATTCACTATAGAATAGCACATAGACTACTTTTTATCCCGGAAAATTAAGGAGTTCCCGCGGGAACCGAAAAACCTCGATCCACGCGGACGAAGTCGCGGGCATCAGCTAGTATTTTGAATAAAGATGATTTGAGTTTGAAACTCAGCAGTTGCTCTTTTCATAAATAGAAAACACTTTGCAAAAGTAAAGTAAAGGAAAGTAAAATAGAAAACACTTTGTAAAAGTAAAGTAAAGGTAAAACGTCACTTCCTCCTAAAACGGCCACCAAACAGATCAGCCATTTTTAGGGCGCCATCTTTAATCGAGCTGTTTTAAAGGACCAATAATTTAGACTAGTGCTATAATTAAATGTTTTACGGTTACAAACACTATTTTCTGGAGGGAGGAGCAAATTCAAAAGGAGGTTCTTAAATATTGGTTGTGTTCAACTGTCCACCACCACCACCACTACAGTCCATAATACCGTCCCAAGGCTGGGCATAGGCTTCCACTCTCATAGGAGAGAGGGAATAAGTGCTTAAACCCACCACGTTGCTCCAATGCGGGTTGGCGGACTTTAAAAGACTATTATCATGTTAGTGATAATAACCGGGACCGACGGCTTAACGTGCTCTCCGAGGCACGGGGGTGAAACGCCGTCAACTTCCTAACTCCGGGCTAGTACTGAGAATTTCTAGTCAGAAAAACCCAATACTTAATTATGGCCCGACCCGGGACTCGAACCCGGGACCTCGTCGGCCGCAGTCGAACATGCTAACCACTTGACCAACGAGGCAGTTTAAGTTTAACTGTCAAATGTACCTAATAAGTTCTTGTGTAGGTACATAGTAAATATTATATTATTTATGTGTAACTGGTAAGTAGATCCAAATATTCTTATTATTATGTACTAGTTTAGTAAGGCGAACTCGCCATCCTCACCATAAACGTCAAGTTTTTTAGAGGATGGCTCAGATATTAAGATTTGTAAATTGTAATGTTTGTTTTGATCAATAAAAAAAATATATATATTATAAATATAATATGTTGCATATCTAAATATAATAATAATTAATAAGAACTATTGGGCGGGCCGACGCTGTCCTGCCCTGAACCTAGATCCCGTTTGCAGCGCCCCCTACCGGGTCCAATTGTGAATGTAAACCATCCCGGGACCCACTCAAACACATAAAATCCATCAAAAACGGCCCAGCCGATATACAGCATTTGACGACCTCCCTGGCGCAGTGTTAAGCGCTGTTGTCTTAACGTGCGGAGGCCTCGGGTTCGATCCCCGGCAGGGTCAATTTGGGAATTTATAATTTCGGAATTTTCCCTGGACTGGCCTGGTGGGAGGCTTCGGCCGTGGTTAGTTACCACCCTACCGACAAAGACGTGCTGCCCAGCGACTCAGCGTTCTGGTACGATGCCGTGTAGAAACCGATTAGGGGTATGGGTTTAATATAACTGCCATGCCACTAACAGGTTAGCCCGCTACCATCTTAGACTGCATCACTTACCAAAAAAATACCTACTTTATACCTAACTTTACCTACTAGTGGTTCGCCCCGAACTGAGACCTCGCGGTATCCATAAACTTGTACAGAGCGCCATCTATTGACATAATTGTGAAGTTCTGTTAATAATACTGAAGCACTTAATTTCGTTTCCTTATAATATTTATTGAACAACAAATACTAAAATTAGTTTAGTATTTGTTGTTCATGTACAGGATATAATTCAAATATGTACTTGATACGTTTCAGGCTCAGCCTTTCAGAAAATTGAGAGTTCTGAGGTCAACTTTGGACGTTAGAAAATCGCCACTTTGAAAGCCCCCCATTTCGTCAATTTTAGGGGAAAAATTAAAAAAAATATTTTTGGACACTAATAATCTTTAAAATGATATACCGCAACCCTATGTAACGCTATAAAAAAGATTTTACTTCGCATTCGCTTCTATGAGAGCCCCCCTGAAATAAAGTTTTCTATAACTTTTTAAGCCATATTCGGCGGGAGGCCATCGGATTACATATTAAATTTAAATTTGAAGTAATTACGTTTAGTAATTCAGAAGTTATATGGCTCTGACAGACGGACAGACGGACGGACAAGTGCAAATTCACTCAAGTAGACTCCGAGACCTTCGCTTCGCTCGGTCAATAAAATTATTAAGTGCCTTAAATATTGATAGTTTCTTAAATTTTTTAATAACTGTGACCTATTTTTTCCTATATCTTAAGTCTTAATTAAAACCTGATATGATAAGTAATTATGGTTAATCTTATTGCTATACCTAGATAATTTTCAAATTATCGTTTTATCTACCTACTAGAATTACTAGCTGATGCCCGCGACATTTTTATTCATTATCGGATACATCAGTAATTACTGTGGTTGATAGTAAGACCGAGACAATAGGCTTATGGTATGAGAAATAAGATACATACCTGAAACATACATATAGGTACGTAACTGGCTATGAGAGACAGAGAGAAAGAAAATATTATGTGCTCGCACCTTTTTGCCCCTACAGTAATATACGAAACGTAACTCTCTTTCTTTCTATCTTCACTAAGGGCGCCTTCAAATTTGCCGCAAAGTGCCGCGCGGAAGCAGCGCGGCTGCAGCGCTGTGGTCGCGCTGCTTTGTAAATCCATATAAATAAAAAACACGCGACTGCAGCGCTGCACCCGCGCTGCGGCCGCGCGTCAGTTCATCGATCGACTAGTGACGGGACTGCGCACGTATTTTTGTTCAAGTCTAAACATGAACGAAAATCAGGTAGAAGAATTTATCGATGAGGTTGAGAGTCGTCCAGCAATATGGGATTCGAAGTCAAACCGAAAACAGAAAAAAAAAAACCGGCCAAGTGCGAGTCGGACTCGCGCACCGAGGGTTCCGTACAAACCTGTAGTAAGTTTTAAATTATTAAAAAAAAACTACTTAGGGGAGGTCAGCTCAAAGCGGCCATAGGAGGCAAAGCGGCCACTCTTCATTTTTCGGTTATTTGAAATGATAAATGCGACGTTGCCGTTTTGTCGCATAAGGAACCTCCCGCCCCGCGCCGGGCAGTCATTCGGTAGCGGTAGGAACGATCGCGTGGCTACAGTGTCGAAAATATTATTTTTACATGTTTTGTTAAAAAAATGCAAGGTAAGTTCATCCTGTTTTGCTCATACCGCTTTATATTTAAATTCTTTAATAATACGTGTATTGTTTCTTATCTATTTGGCTTGATTTGTGCAAAATTTGCTCAAACGTAAATGTATAAAAGTGTGAGCAGCCGAATTTTTAAATAATATGGCCGAATAAGGCAAAGCGGCCCGGGCAAAGCGGCCAACTGACCGCTTTGCCCTTATTAAAAAATATTATGATTAGATAGATAGCTTACCTAATTATTTTGTTTAGATGGTGAACAATTATAAGAGAAAAACCAACCAGGGATCATGGGATGAAAATCTTATGGCACGGGCGATCAAAGAGATAAAAGATAAACGTGGATCTATTAAGTCTATCGCACTTAAATGTAGGTAATATGATAATATCCCTCGCACTACTCTAAGAAGACACATTGCGACAGGATCTGCGAAAAAGAAACTTGGGAGATACCTTTATAGAAGTTTTTACTCCACAGCAAGAAGAAGAAAAGAATAACAAAAGGCTGTGTTAAGGTTAAAGAAATTGTAAGACCATATGATTAAAATAATGAGAATACCTACTAGTTTTTAGTAAGTGGAAACTCGGACTGAGAACAAAATGTTATTGTTAATGTAAGAGCAGTATAAGTACCTATTTGTTGATTTTTAAAAATATTCAAATGTTAATAAAAACTAAACCTGTGTTAAAGTTCCTAAAAAAATTCCTTTCAAAATAATGATAATTACTCAAAACTGTATCTGGTTAAATTTAAAATTAAGTATTTAGAAACTGAGAACTAGAAACTGAACTGAACTATAGAAATTGATTAAGACGGGTAAAATTAATACTAAATGTTTCTTTAATAAATAATGTTCTTTTATATTTTTTGGACATTTTTATTTCGTCAAGCATGTTAAATTTAAAAAAAAACAATTATACGCAGTAACGTTGGGGCTGGCCACATTGCCCTTGGCCCCCTGGCCGCTTTGGGCGGCCGCTCGGGCAAAGCGGTTTTTTTACAAGTTGCCGTAATTTAGACATCATATGCTTATTATTTCAATTTCGAGACCTTAAATTTCACAAATCATAAATTTAATAAACTTCTTTCCCATCAGTATAAAATTCTTGTGGAAAATCAATCGTTTGATAGGTTTTTTCTTTACTCAAAGTTAAGGTGGCCGCTTTGAGCTGACCTCCCCTACTAGATCTCGTTCAAACCAATTTTCGGTGGAAGTTTGCATGATAATGTACATCATATATTTTTTTTAGTTTTATCATTCTCTTATTTTATAAGTTACAGGGGGGGGGGACACACATTTTACCACTTTGGAAGTGTCTCTCGTGCAAACTATTCAGTTTAGAAAAAAATAATATTAGAAACCTCAATATCATTTTTGAAGACCTATCCACAGATACCCCACACGTATGGGTTTAATGAAAAAAATTTTTTTGAGTTTCAGTTCTAAGTATGGGAACCCCCCAAATTTATTGTTTTTTTTCTAGTTTTGTGTGAAAATCTTAATGCGGTTCACAGAATACATCTACTTACCAAGTTTCAACAGTATAGTCATAGTACAATAAGAATAGTAGGCTAACTAAGGCCGATCGGCGAGTTAATTACCTACTCCTGCGTTGACGCCTAGGGTTGTCACTTTCAGCGTAGTCTAAGAAGTACGGCGAATTACATACGTATTACGTACAAAACATCTCACATAACACCCCTGAAGTATAAGTATTATTTTTATATTCAAAGGAAAACTTGGTCAACTAACCCCGGTCTCCCCTACTCCATAACTTAAATAAGTAAAAGATTTTTCTGTAAAAATTGATATTATTCTCCAAAATCTAAATCCATACTATCTAAATCCATATTAATATTATAAATGCGAAAGTGTGTCTGTCTGTCTGTCTGTCTGTCTGCTACGCTTTCACGGCCCATCTATTCAACCGATTTTGATTAAATTTGGTAAGTATAGCGGTAGGTTACATCCCGGGGAAGGACATAGGCTACTTTTTATCCCGGAAAATTAATTAGTTCCCCCGGGATTAAAAAAATCCTAATCCACGAGGACGAAGTCGCGGGCACCATCTAGTTATTAAATATATTAATAGGTACCTTAGTACATCCAGACACGGATCCTGGGCTAGCACACATAGGAACCTACCGACACATAATTTTATATTACAAAAATTTTTAGGTACTTACGTTTCTTGTTCAGCAGGGCTAGCAAGGGCCGGAGATAAAAATTTTATCCCCCGATCTTATCCACTGACAAGAGATAAAATTAACTTAACCACTTCTCAGAGCACGGCAACAGGGGAGAGGAGAAGTTTATCCCCGTTTGACATTTCACGGGGACTCGAGGGATTATTTATCCACCGTTATTTAGCGTTTTTATTTATTTATTTAGGAATAAAAATTGTATCCTTTCCTCGGGGAGAAAATTGTCTCGGCCCATGCTAGGGGGGCAGTAGGTATATTGAAGAATGATAAGTCCGGTTTGTTGGAGTCGTTATTGAGACACCCGAAGACACCACAATAAATTTTGGCTTTTTTTGAAGTCATAATTGTTATTAATAGGTAGGTTACTACTTTTATTGAAAAATTAAACAAACAAAAAAGAGCTAGCGTGCGACGTAATACCATGTAATACGCAATTGCGCGCGATTAGCACGGCGGCGCGGCCCGTACCATCCCGTACTGCCGGCCGATTTAAGCCGGTTACGACTATGCGAATGTGTGCGTGAAACTTCCGTGCGTACACTGCGGCCGCTGCTCACGCATACATTCAAACCGGCGGCGGCCACTTTGTATGAAGTTAACCTACTATTCTTATTGTACTATGGTATAGTTCTTATAGTTTCGGAAAAAAGTGGCTGTGACATACGGACGGACACACAGACAGACAGACAGACAGACAGACAGACAGACATGACGAATCTATAAGGGTTCCGTTTTTGCCAAATTTGGCTACGGAACCCTAAAAAAAATGAAGCATGTAAGTATAAGATTATGTATTGTTAACACAACTACTTTATATTTTCGTTGTTTCGCATTAATAGTAACACAGAGCAGTGTTTCTTCGTCAGAGTCCATCGTGAAAATAAATATAGGTACAACCCTATGATATTCGAACCTCGCGACAGGAGCGCGGCCGCAGCGCTGCAGCCGCGCTGCGGCCGCGCTACGCTTTGCGGCAAATTTGAAGGCGCCCTAACTTACCTATATCTCCCTCTCAACTTCTGTTCGCCTCGCCTGATCACACTTATCGTAACGCTCTCGTCACGCATTCACGAGCTTACTCCCCAAGTCAAGCGTGCGTAAAGAAGTTTTACTTCAAAAAGTAATGTAATGCATTTTTTGTAATTTTTTCCTTATACAGAATCTTTTAAAGTTGTTCTCTGGGCTCATTGACTTAGGGCCGTTTGCACAAGGACATTTAAACTGATTTAGTTAAATTTTGTAATGCTGTCCCTTTTTAGCAAATGCATATTGTAGTTGCCAAAAAGGGACAGCATTGAAATATTTAACTAATTGAATTTAAGAGTCCTTATGCAAGTGGGCCTTAATGGTAAATCGATGTCTGGGCTATAATAATTTAAATTGCTACTAACTTACTTGTTGCCCATTTCATTCTACCTAAACTGCATTCAACAAATAACATTTTTCTTTTCTACTTTGTTCCAGTATTCTTCGGTTACAAACTGTACAAATCGATAAAAGAAAAGGAGAAGAAACGAGAAGAGAAGAAGAAGCTAAAGCAAATGAAGAAGAAGAAGTAAAATGACATGAGTTAGACGTAATAAGGCTTGGACCCGAATTCGGGAAAATGTGATCTTCTCTAGGTTAGGGGTCATCCATAAAGTACGTCACACTAATTTTGTGATTTTTTGACCCCTCCCCCGCCCTTGTCACAGTTGGTCACATTTGTAAGACCACCTCCTATATCTTGCAATTTTACATCTAGAAACATCTGGAAAATTCGCCAACAAAACAGTTTAAACCTTACAGGTACAGATAGAGTTGGAAATATTTTTAAGGTTTACGTTAAGTTCAAATTTGGCATTTTATTGGGATGTATAAGATTTTGAAATGTGACGTCACGAAACTTAGGACCCCTCCCACCCCTTGTCACACTTCTTCGACCCTCTTCCTCCCCCTTAACGTGTGACGTACTTTACGGATGATCCCTTATACTCTGACAAGTTTATCTGTGCAGGTGGCAAAATTCGGAACTAAACTAAACTCTGTATTGCCCCGGAAATTTTTTAATAGACAGTGGCGCCTCCGCCACTCGCAAAGATAAGGTTGTAGTATTATATCGAGTCATCTCTTGAATGAATTTATGGTATTATGGTATGCTTATTGGGACAGTATAATTTTAACTCATAGTCTGATCGAGTGATAGTGATTGTCACAATGTGACGATCACATTCACCTATGATTGCAATTAACACTTTTCCGCTATTAGCCAACATTCATTGGGTATTTGACAACTAGGCAAATCAGCAACTTTTTTTCAAACGTCAAAACGCGTGCTTATTATAGGAGTTTGTATGAAATTTTGAATTATGACGTCATCAAAGTTCGACGCACTAATTTTAAATGGTTATTCAACATAAAACTAACGAGCCGTGGATATTACGACTTTTTGGAGATCATTTATTTATTAATGACTAAAAAACAATTTATTTTAGTAAGTAGGTAGTCAAATACCCAATTGTCGTAGCAATTATACCATAACTTCAGCCAATCACCATCGAGAATGGCACTATGATCGATGCAAGTTTTGAAGTGAAACTTCTATATAATCGTTGTGATTTGAAAATTCAATGAAACGAAAAAGAGACAAACATCTTCTATATATATATATAAATCTCGTGTCACAATGTTTGTCCTCAATGGACTTCTAAACCACTTAACCGATTATAATAAAATTCGCACACCATGTGCAGTTCGATCTAACTTGAGAGATAGGATAGTTTATATTATATAGATTAGGATTATTAGTGCTACCCGTGCGAAGCCGGGGCGGATCGCTAGTATTCTTATATAAATAGGATTTAGCCTGCGAGGGAATGAGATAAAACACAAGTAGTATGTTCAGAGAGAATGAGATTACAAGTTATATGTTCCCGACCAATAGATGTCGCTGTACGTAACAGTACGATATTGAGTCTCGCTACTGCTCCTACATTTATCTCATTCTCTCGTAGGCTACTTTTCTGAAGTTTCACTTCTGCCGTATGTGAATTGCACACATACAATTTTTTTGCACCGGTAGCTGTCAAAATGCGGCATTCGCAATGCGGTAGGAGATTTTTAGCTTTTCGATAGCGTTAAAGTTAACTGCGTTTTGTATGGAGTTGAACGAGCGCCACCGGTCTTCTTCATCAAACGTTTGACAGTTCTATACAAATTGTGTAACTTTAACGCGGTCGATATAAAAAATCTCCCACTAGGCATACATTACTAACATTTCGGATCGTACTTTCTCGAATTCGGCGCACAATCGCTTCAAGACTATTTGACACAGCGGGTAAGTAAAACCTCTTCGGATTTGAGTAAATAAGCTACTGTGACAAATATTCTTTAGTAATTACGAATGCCTGAAATAATATATGATAGTAATTTCCATGTCCCCTTTTGGAAACCATTTTAGAAGTTCTTGGTCAAAAAGGGGTCACCTAGATTTTGTTAGGGCCTAGTCAAACTACCTTAAGCTAGGCCCCTTTACAACTGGGTACCTGTGTCTGCATCTTTTTGACCAGTGTAGCGGTCTCAACACACACTAATAGATGGCGCTACTAGTAGCATAGAGGAAATCAGAACTAAGTGACAGGTTCTGAATCCTAAGAAGATTTTACAACTTCCAAAGTTTAACTTCAAAGTTAAGTCTCATGAAAAATATTATTTCAGGTATTTATTCTTCAATCGACTGATTTAAGTCTTAAAATAAGGAATAATTTGTTCTGTCTATGAAGGGTTATTTATTAATTATTGATGTTGATAATTTTATTTATTATTTACATTATATTTTCAATGACGAAACTCATATCTTCTTCGAGAAAAAAGTGATTATGTATTTCTTACAAATGTTTAAACGCTATTTACACATAAGTAAATTTAATAAGTAGGTAGGTAGTTACATTTTTTAATTTGAAAAATTCTCGAAATTAGTAAAAAACCTGCATATTTATTTAACCTATTGGTAGAATGATGAGATGTTCGAGTATCATGTAATGTATATTAGCCTGACCAAAAAACCTCGCCATGTTGCGGGAAAAATGGAACTTATTAATGTTTAAATAATACGACGATAAGTACTTAGTGGAACAACGAAAAAATGCAACAGTGGCGCGGCCCCAAGCAGTTTTTTATTTTTCATTCAAATAATTTTACTTCCACTATTAGACTAAGAGATAACTGCACTTGGTAGGTAACTATCGCTAGAAAGGCTGATTTCGTATTTGGTGGGTCCTAGGCTCTCCACTGGTGGGAAATCTGCCAGTCTGCCCGCGTGCTGATGGGCCTTTCACTAGATATGGCCGCTCAAAGACGGTTCATTTTTGGTAACCATAAACCGTCTTTCAGCGGCCATATCTAGTGAAAGGCCCATCAGTATGCGGGCAGACCTTCACTATCGTCATCAGTGGAGAGCGTAGCACCCACCTAATACTGAATCAGCCTTTCTAGCTATAGTTACCAAAAGTAGGTACAGCTATCTCCTATAATTAATATATGGGTAACCTTGCCAGGAACTAACGAGTTTAATACAAAGTTACCCGCATCTATCGTATTTGTCTGTCAAACAACTACATTATCAATTTTTAGGCTTGAAAAGGATTTGAATTGTATATTTTAAAATCCACGATTTGTCTATGATAAATAATAACCAATAATAATGAGATTGATTGCCAAATATACCTAATTTATTTATTTTTCGTCGAATTTATTAATATTCTCTATTAGAGTACCTACCTTATATTATAGCTGACTGATTGCATTAATGGAGATCAGTGTAGTATCTACATTCCGTGTATGGTTGTTATGTTTAATATAATGTTTATTCGTAACTTATCGTTTTATTCGTACAAACCTTCTTTTAATTACTTCTACTCAGTAGAATCTCCTTTCCAAACCGATGATAAGTCTTGACTTTTCATAATGGCACAGTGGTCTTATATAAATAGTAGTCCTGGGTACGATACCCGACGGGTTAATTTGGGTATTTAACACACAAAAATTGCAAGCTAAAATAAATAAAAGCTTATAAAAAAAGCGGTGCGAAACCAGCGGTAGAAATCAAACGTCAAAAATAAAGATGGCAATTTAAAATGCTGTTTTTAATTTCACATACTTATAATTTTTTGGTTGTTAGCATACAATTCAACTTTTTTTTTGGAAACATTTAGTTGGCTGTTAGATTTCACGTCTCGACTAAGTTTATTTTCGTTTATCGAAACACTGCACCGTCAAAAATGGACCTAAACGTCTAAACTCTAAATAGTTTAAATAAGAGTCAAATTCGTCTAAAATCAGTAGTGTAACACCGACTTAAAAATAATCAAGTGAAGGCCCTTTTTACTCTGAAGTGTTTCGATGTTCGATCAACGTCGAAATGCCAAGTCGTACAGTCGCTTTCAGGTAAAAAGAACGCTGAAGTACAAGTGCTCAAGTACTGTTACCCGTGAGGAAAACGAAACCTTGATTGGCGAACCAATCGCGCGGTGCGACGGTACCCACCACTAAATAGGAGCAGTCTACAGCGCATGTACAAGGTAAGCGGTCTTTTCACAAGAAACGAACCGCACTAATGGTACAGTTATTCAGTAGGTACCTAACTAAGTACACTCTGATCTAAGCACGTGTTACAAAAGCTAAGAAAAATGAGTTCACTCGCTATGCCCTATGGCATTAAATTCGAAGAAGGTTCAGCATCGGTAAATTTCGATAATGATTTTAACGATAGATATTAAGCCCTCCTAGCCAAGTTACATACGTTTCGTTCTATTCTATTTCTTTAATCGATAACGCTATAGCGGAGAGAAAAAATAAGTGAATAGTCTATGGTTAGCGTTTTAAAGGTTATTAACGATTATAGAAAGAGAATAGACACGAAACGTGTGTAATTTGGCTCGGGGGGTCTGTTGACACATCCGTACGCTCTAAAATCTGTACATTGTAAATTCGATTGATCGTCGATCACATTAGGATTGAGGTTTTTTTGGTTCTCGCGGGAACTCTTCAATTTTCCGGGATAAAAAGTAGCCTATCTGTTATACCAGACTAAGTATAATCTATCTCTGTGCCAAATTTCATCCAGATCCGTTCAGCCGTGATTGAGTAACGAACATTCATCTAAACTTTCGCATTTATGATAATAGTAAGTAAGTAGGTATAGTATGTCTACTTCGCTGACAGTAGGATTTAAAATGCGTTTTCATATTATCAGCCCTTAACAGGTTCACTACGTGAAAATAACCTTTAGTTTTAAACCTCCGGCTGCGATAAGAGGTCAATATTAGCCCCTCTTCAGTTACTTTTTGAAAGGACAACTTATGCCACGCCACTTGCCTAAGTAATATCGTGACTCTACCAACGGTTCGGAAAAAATTTCGCCTTCTTGATGAATTTGTCTGTTTCCCAATCAAGATGAGCACCGCTGTGGTAAGCGGTGTGCTTTTCCCCGGGTTCAATCCATGACGTAGTCAATTTAGAAAATAATTTCAGATTTTTCTGGTCCGGCCTGGTGGGAGGATTCAACTGTCGCTAGTTACCACCTTATTGGCAACGACGTGCCGCAAAGTGATTTAGCGTTCCGGTACGATGCTGCGCAGGAACCGATTAGGGGAATGGGTTTAATATAACTGCCATACCCCTAACAGGTTAGCCCGCTACCATCTTAGCATGCATCATCACTTACCACCAGATGAGACCGTTACAACTTACAAGGACTGACTTGTAGTGGAATAAAAAAATAAAAAAGTATTTGAAATTTCAATGCCAAACTTGTACTTTTTAATACGAGATTGACAAATATTTATTGTTCTGCTTGATTTTTCTTTAAAAAAAACAATGTTATTTAACAAAGACAATTTTTTGTAGCTGGTGGGTACAAACTTTGAAGGTATCCAAGTTACGAAGACTTCTTTATTGAAATACATGGTAAAATTCAATAATTTTAAGGAGTCGTTTGAACCCCCAAGTACTACGAAGGGGTTAAAACGACCCCCAACCGCAGTGAACCTGTTAAATCGAAATAACATATAGGTAAGTAAGGGTAAGCGTCCACATGACCGCATCGGACGCATCGCATCAAACGGATCGTAGTATTCTTTGTATAGAAAGTCACACAAATGCGTCCACTGATCCGCATCGTACGGGTCGCTCGAATCTGCTCATCGGCAATGCCGACGCCGATGCTCCGAGGAGCAACTTTTGCGATGGGTGCCGATGACGTCATACGGAATGCCGACCAGCCCCCCAATCATGTAAGAATGACCGATCAAACGTTAAAGATTTTCGTCTGAGTAAAATAAACCATAACTTCATTGAATTAGAGCTCAATTTCGTCTGCCCATTCTTATACGTTTAGGTATGTACGATACCCTAAACGTATAAGAATGGACAGACGAAATTGAGCTCTAATTCAATGCTGTCATGGTTTATTTTACTTTGATGCCGAACCTTTACCATTTGATCGACAATTCTTACGTAATCGGGGGGCAGGTGGACGCGCCTCGACGCTCGCTTCGCATCGTCTGCCATTTACATTTGACGATCGTCCTTATTCGCTTTCCTCCATTATCTCACAGACACATTTCGCACGTACACTCACTACGAAAATCCGATTGAAGTGGCGTCGGCAATCCGATTGCTGGTAGTTGCGTCGATCGCTGCGGATGAGGTGGACGCATATTGAAAAATTCAACGGTTTGATGTGATGCGTCCGATGCGGATATGTGGACGCTTACCTTTATACACATATAGACAACAATACTACTTTACAACCTTGATACACCTGAGTCGAACTGTTATATCACAAGATTTTCCATTTATAATCTGCATTATGGTAGAGACACATTAGCTTTACCTCACCTCACGTTTAAAAAAAAAAAAAAATGGTTAAGTGGAATCCATTTGGTAAAGAGAAAGTCTTTGCTTGAGGCCGTGGACAAATTATTGGCGTCAATCCATTTGACTTAAGTCATCATTAAATAAAAAATTATGTGTCCGCTCCGACGCACGACTGGAGTTTACTCTTTATGAACGATTATAAAAATATATAGATTAGTAAATGAGGGTAAATGAACGCATTTTTTATATTACTACTGAAAGCATGCTTTATACATTTAAGTAGGTATATGATTTATATTAGTCAAATTACATAGTCATGGAAACATAAAGTCAATAACGTAACGGAGAAAGTTTCATTTTACTCCCCATGAATTTTCATACCCAGGGCTTAAATAATATGCAAATCGATTCTAAAGGAGGTAAACTCCAAATAGGATATGTATATATAGGATATTATTGTATAATGGAACTAGGAATCCGCTTAAGGTCCCTGATCTAAATGTAAGTATGGAGTTTTGTTGTGACAGCGTGGGGTGGCGTATCGCCAATGTGTTTCTACCTTTAAGAACCGTGGCCGTTACCCTACGCATACACAGATTATCATGATTAAAATTTAAAGTTATATACACGCACTGTGTCTAATTCTGTTACACTCAATCTCTTAACTAAAATGAATCAATTTTTTTTTAAATATAAATTTCACCTGATGGTAAGTGATTACCGCCGCCCATGAACATTTGCAGCACCAGAGGAACCGCCAATGCGTTGCTGGCTTTTGAGAAAGTTGTTTATCCGCCCTTTGAAGAGCCCCATATTATAATCATTTGGGAACACAGAAGATAACACTAAATATGTTGCTATCCCATTCACAATGATCCCTGCGGAAAAGGATAGCTCTATATTTAAGAATTTAATTAAGAGATTGTGTATAATAGAATTAGCATCATTGACCCACTTTGTTCGCAACTATATACTTAAAGGATTTCAGCTTGAGTTTTTTTACCTAATATATAATACTCAAGCGAATTTCGGGTGAGCCTTATCTTTTTTTTTTTATTAAGAAAATATTCGAAAAAAAAAGAACTTCTACGTTCGACTAAACTTTAATAATATAACTATAACTATACGTTTTTGAAGTTGTTTTTATTTAATATACACAATTTACAATCTTAAAAGCTATTTAGTAACTATTGAAAAAGAAAATAAACGAAACTATTTAAGAAAATAAGTCTAATACTAAAAACTGTTTTTTTTTTTCAACAACAGTTCTTCACTATATTATATCAGTACTGAGGACAATCTTTGATGTAATCTCTACATTATTGCAACATTGAGAACTGGCTTTATGCTGAAAGGTAAATTTGAAAATACATACTAATAACTTCTTAACACTTTGATTGCCAATCACTCGACGTCGCGTGGTCGCGTTACTTTTCAATTTGGCGCCTATCTGCGTTTACGCTACGGCCAGCTTACCATACCCGAACAAAAAAGTATTGCCTCATCACTTACTTTTCAATTTACCCGTCACGCGACGTCGAGTGATGAGGTAATACTTTTTTTGTTCGGCGTCTAGGGAAAGGATTGACCTATCGGGAAGGGGGCGTGGCTATTAGTGTCGTTTTTTTTTTGCGTAACGTAATTGGTTAGTAGTAAAAACCCATACGTACCCCCAAAATTATACATTTTTTACTTTGCAATAAACGCGTTAATGGTGACTTCTGTACGAAAAGCTGAATAGCATTTTTCGAAGACTTTTAAAAATAATTAATAATTTTTAAAAAAATATATAAATTGCATTTCTTTTTGAATTGGTAGCTCGACAGCAGTACTCTACGCGACTCGCAGTCGGTGGACAAGTCATAGATCGACGGTTACCTACTAAAACTACAGAGCTGCAGTCGTAAGAGTGTACAGCGAAGTTTTTCTTTAGGTTTAGGTACATACATTTTTGAAGTAAAACTTCTTTACGCACGCTTGACTTGGGGAGTAAGCTGGTGAATGCGTGACGAGAGCGTTACGAAAAGTGCGAACGGAAGTTGAGAGGGAGATATAATAAGTTAGTGAAGATAGAAAGAGAGAGAGTTACGTTTCGTATATTACTGTAGGGGCAAGAGAGAGGGGTGCGAGCACACATTTTCTTTCTCTCTTTCTCTCATAGCCAGCCAGCCAGTTACTAAGTTTTGCTTCAGTCGTGTGGTATAAAGCCCACTAGTTTTTTCAAAAAGTTGTAGAACTATAGATTAAATTATTATGTAAAGAAGTTGCCCTTAAGAGAATATTAGTATTTTCAAATTAACCTTTGTATACTATTGGCTGAAAACTACAGTCAAAGCAACGCACTAAAGCCAATAAAAAAAAATTGCGACATTCAACACTTAACAATTTAATTATCTTACAAGTCAGAACGAGACAAAGCTACTTTTTAGAAAAAGATAATTTATATCTTTGTCCCTTTCACTTGAGTTATGAAATAATATTTTTAACATACAGCGGGTTTCTAACGCTGTTAAATGGCGCTAAAACGGTAGTACACAAAGTATAGAAAAAATAACGCAAAAATACTACTTTATTGATTTTTCATGCTGATATATTCAAGTTTTCGTTAGAAGAACGATATTTCAAATTAATAAAACCGTTTGTCCATAGGGCAATTTTGTATTTCTTTACATATTTATTCTCTTTTTCAATAAAACTGTGTACAACCAATTTAGAGCCAAAATAATTAAATGTAACTCAACGTTTTATAAAACGCTTTAACGCTAAATTGTCTAACTAAATCTAGTTAATTGAACAAAAATCGACTAAGCACTTTTAAACGTATCCAAGTTAAGTTCCGTGCGTTCACCATGTATTTGTTGGGGTTTTTGTGACCCCACATGTAAAAATAAAAATAAATTTTTCTTTTGGTTTTCTTACAGCAAACTTACTTTCTTACTTTCTTTCTTAGAGCAAAATCCCGCGACGCGACGATCAGACCTTCGTTATTTTATTAAAGCTGAAAGTTTTTCTTTTTGAAATTTGAGGTGCCACCTTTTCTACCTGATACCTTCCAAAGCAACCGCGATCCAAACTTCATAGTCGGGGATCGTTTATACCTCTAGAGACACTTAAAAAAACTATCAGCTTTAATAAAATAGCGAAGGTCTGATTGTCGCGGGATTTTGGACCATAACTTTGGAAAACGAAGTTTTTTCATACCATACCCGTTAATGGGTTTATATTGTTAATTCTTTAGATGTACCCCCACTTGTTACAATATGGCGTCACGTACAAAAAGCCCACATCAATGGATATTTCTGCGGATAGGTTTCTTTCGCAGCGCGGCGCGAGAAGCGAAAGAAACCTAACCTATTTTTTATTCATTACAAGTTAGCCCTTGACTGCGATCTCACCTGATATAAGTGATGATGCAGTCTAAGATGGCAGCGGGCTAACCTGTTAGGGGCATGGCAGTTATATTATTAAGCCCATACCCCTATTCGGTTTTGACGACCTCCGTGGCGCAGTGTTGAGCGCTGTTGCCTTAACGTGCGGAGGTCCCGGGTTCGATCCCCGGCAGGGTTTGGAAATTTGTAATTTCTGAATTTACCCTGGTCTGGCCTGGTGGGAGGCTTCGGCCGCGGCTAGTTACCACACTACCGGCAAAGACGTGCCGCCAAGCGATTTAGCGTTCCGTTACGACGCCGTGTAGATTTATTGAAGAACCAATCGCGCGGCTGCACAGACACATTTAACGACGCATCTCTTTATCCCACGAAAAAATCATTTGATTAAGGCATTAACTAATATGTACTCGACCGGTGAACACACAGCATAAGGATTTAATAACGTAAAGTGACACTTAAATAATTAATAATTAAAAAAATCGGATTCGTTTAGTTCACAACTAACCTTTCCTTAATTAATTTTTTTATACATTTTCCTTTTATTTAGTTACTTAATAATCTAAATCGTCAGTATCATAAGAATCGTCACGTCAAGGAGATTATAATATAAACTATACAGTTTTATAAAATATTTACACGTTTAAATATTTATATTTAATATAGCAAAATCTTAATTTTTCCAAGCTATCAGTTACAGTAAGTTATCGATTTATAAGTGAATAACTTCCGAAGTTTGAAATATTTTTGTAGTTGAAAAAAATGGTATCTAAGATTTAATAATAAATTCGAAAAAAAACCATACCTATGTACGAGTATGTTATGTTATTTAATTAGTCTTAGGTATTAAAAATAACTGTATAGTGGTCACAGCCACAATTTATAGTTTTGAACTAAGTAATTAATTTAAAATTAATAATGTCAGTGTTTATCAAAGGAAATAAGATTTTTATAAAGCCAGAAATAGATTTCAGAAATCAGAAAGCCATACTTATATTATGTTATATGTTCATAAATATTTTTGGCTTCATATTTAAGTCTTAACATGAAATAATGATCTTGGGCCTGCCAAGAGGTGAAAAACTACAATTAAAATTTCGATATTTTTGAATTATGCCACTTTTGATACCTCATTTAAGTTGATAAAGAACATCTTAAATGTTTTATTTGACATTGGCTGAGTGTAGAAAGTATTAAAATCAATTATAAGATGATGTTAAATATCAACCGCGACTTCATCCGGGTCAAAAAAAAAAAAAAGAACAGTTTGATTTTCGGCTTAATAAGCCAAAACGTCCGTGTCAAAATAGGTTATGCGGATGACCTATCCGCACCCCATTATTTAAAAAGCTTACGAACAGAAAGACACATTTCGCATTTTAAATCATATTAGTATGGATAATTTCAATAAGCGGCTTCTAAGAAATATCAACGCATAAAATAATGTGAAAAATTTTCGTTTTGGGCATCAATTTGGTTTTAGTTTTACACCAATCAGGTAATATTTCAGTCTATAGACAGAAGTCTAAGAGCAAACGAACTATTTGCTCGTTTATTTTAAACCCACCTAATTTGAAATGACACGGTGTTGAATTGTTGTATTTTGAAATATGTCAGTTTGAGTGTCTATTCCAAGTTTAAAATGAGTCGGTTTTACTATTGTAACATATTATATTTGTAAAGATTGCTAGTTTACAGGAAAACATTCTATAGGAATCTTTAAAGAGTTTTGGTTGCAAAACCAAAATCTTTGCGTGACATTCCTTATTGCTGTGAGCCTTAAAACCTAAATTCTAATAAGCACGTAATGAGGATTGTCTTGGGATAATAATTTGTTGGTAATCCAAATAATTATCATCAAAATATCCTATTAAAAAATTCATGCCTGTCCGTTCGCGTATCGTTCATCCGATTGAAACTTTACACAGTTGTTGTGGGCACTTGCGTGAAAATTTCTGGCATAGTAACATAAGTCCGATAAGTAGCGCGCGAGACGCACGAACTTTGCGCCGTAGCGCCGGACTTTAACTAGTTCCATATTTTAATATACCCTTTTAAGACATTGATGATTGAATTTGATAAAAAAAAATACTTTAAGCAAGCAGTTCGTTAGCTCCTAGTCTACATTGTTTAGGCTAACTACACTAACAATCACTTCTATTATTGCTAAGAATCACTAAATCTAAGTCTTAGAACTGGTAATGCCAAGTTTTAAGGGACCGGCGACCGCCGCTCGCAACTTCTACTCGAACCGCAAATATAAATTTGCCGGTATATTGCTATCCCTATTTGGCTGAAGACACATGATCGCGTGCAAGCGCGATAGCAATATGAGCGTACAGAATTTGTTATACATTTAGTCTTGTTCCGTGAATACCAAAAATGATGAATGAAAAATTGTTGTGTTTTAACTTCGTGTTGTTATTCTATAACTTGACAATATAGGCTATGTTCCTGATCAATTAGTACGTGAGATATCGTTGGTTTTAATATGAAACAAATAAGGAGAAAACATGTCGTTTATGTCGCAAAAACATGCAAAACGCAATGTGCTTACATTTAATTTTGGGAAAGTATTTTGGAAAAATAATTATCCAGGGACCTAGATAAATACAAGTTCAATCTTAATAATCGCATAATATGGAGGAAATATGCTCGAATTACTAATTATTTTGGTATTACGTTTGTATGAGCAATTCACTCTCCGCTGGCGCCTTAAGATACATGATTGTAAAAAGGCGTGGATGGTCGTCCAGTGTCTTGCGATGCTATACAATAAATGCATGCCTAGAGGCTGACAATAATTTGCCAGTTTTAAGCGCGGTTTCCACTGCGAAAGGGTAAAAGGTTAATGAGCGGGAAATGGCTAAGTGAAACGGACTCTGTGTAGACAAAATAGGTTAAACTCGCTAGCTATTTTTTTTCTCTCTCGGTGCTTTGTTGGTGAAAGTGCTTGTATGCAGTTTTCCTCAGCGAGCTAAATGGAGTCAGTAATCCGTCAGTACGGAGCTCGCTTCCCTTGCGGTGGAAAGTGGAAATCCCCATGATTTTATCTTAGGAGGTACCCCATTTATTAGGGTCTATAATAAACTTAATTATGAAAATTTATGTAAACGCGTGTCTGCCATCACAAGATGGAAAGTATAGAAAGGAAATCATAATTAAAATATATCTTTGTATTTTATAGTCTAGCATCGTAATGCTGATGGCTGACCACCTTTAAATATAAGGCTTTTTTAGTATGTTTACTTTATAAATTTTAATTTATATGAACAAAATTGTTATTGTTTGTTTATATACCTACTTAGTATAAAATTTCACTCATTGCAGCAGTTACCATTTGATACTTCATAACCGTCGCGTTAAGATTTTTTATTAAGATGTAGCATAAAATATGAAATAAAACGTCATGAATCAATTATGAAAAAATATTAATATTCTATCGCCTAGAGATTTATAATAAGGGTCATTTTTAAAAATAATGTTCGGCAATTTATGAAATATTTTAGGGCCCATGTAGAAAACCTTTTAGGGTTGCCAAAAAGAATTTAACGTCATCTTGAAAATATTATTTAGGACACATAATTTACAGGACATTTTAGGTTCATGTAGATTTTAGAAAATATTTTAGTGTCATTAGCTAGAAAATTACTAAGAGGTGGGTACATAAAATGTAGAAATCATTTTTAGGGCTGCCTTCAAATCTTTAAGGGTCATCTAACAAATATTCAAGGGCCATGTAGAAAGCCAATAGGGTTGCCAAAAATATTTTTGGCAACCCTATTGACATCTACAAAACATGCTAGTGCCATGTTGAAAAACCTTTCAAGGTTGTCTAAAAATATTGAAGGGTGACTAGGGTAATGTGGAAAACCAATAGGGTTGCCAAAAATGTTTTAGGATCATCTAGAAAATGTAGGGCCCAGCCCCGGGCGGTAGGTATGTAAAACCATGGGTTACCCAAATAATATTTTGAAACGCTACTTGCTATGAATTATCACAATGGATTATAAGGTACACACAGAAAGCTTAGCGAAACAAAGCCAGCTTGTTAAAATACATATATTTATTTCTCTCGCCAATACCTACAAGTATGTATTTTTAATTTTAATTATTACTAGTTATTACTAGTTATTCATATTGGGATTATTAATTAATAATTTATAAAAGCAAGAAGGAACTCTTTAAATGGCTTATAACCGTGATCTTACTTTCTTCTGTTAGAATGGAAACAAAAATCGTTAGATTTCGAAACAATATTCCCTCTTCTTCTCTAGATGTTGAGTCAGCGTTCTTGTTACTGTGATATAGTGACTTTAGTGCTAGTATTTATTAAGTAAATACTAAATACGCATTCTCTGTCTCACGTACTATTAAGGGCAAAACACACAGGGAACGGGCGCGGGTCGGGTGCACGGTGAGTGTAATTCCTTGTATTTATATGGACGACATCGCACAGAACGCGGGCGCGGGTCGGGCAGGTAGTGAACCGGCGCAGCGTCGTTGAATTCGTCGTAACGCGTATTCTCCGATAGGCATACATAGACAATTACGCGTGCGCGGGTCTTTCGCGGCGTTTTGAAAATGGATTTGAATGAAAAAAACTATAGAATGTGTTCGTAAATGGTAAACATATTTATTTGTACGAGCCAAGATATAAATACTGCAAAAATACTATTTTGAAAGCAAGAATATGGCAGCAGATTGATTTCAAATTTCTGTCAATATGCATTTGCGCTGCCGCTGGCAAGGTACGCCCGCTCCTGACCCGCCAGCAACCCGCGCCCGCGTTTCGTGTGAAGGCAACGAACAGCGCGTCTCACGCGAGGAACCCGACCCGCGCCGCTTCCTGTGTGTTTTGCGCTTTATAGGGCACTGGACATATCGTTAGTCAGTGTGCGACCGCGGTCGTGACTAGACGTAAATCTGAGAACACATGAATAACTCGAGGCAGAGGGTCACAACATGAAAATAGATTTTTCTTGTTATTTAATTATATAAATTCAATAGTAAAGATTATATTGCTACTTGAAAAAGTAACCTAGTAAAGTATAAAAAGAACAAAGCGGGTTCAATGTAGAATCAGTCAATCGATTGGGCTAAGGGTCCTTACAGACGTCCCACAAACACCACAGCGGCCAAAAGCGCAGTTCTATTCCCACGATGCAGTGGCTTTCCATTCGTGACTTGCAACGCAATTTAGACAGCTGCCACTATGGTGTGATTGTGGTGTGGTCCGTTTGAACAGACACTAACTTTTTTTTATATATTATAAGGTACATCCAAAATGCAGGCATAATATTAATTTTATTATTATTACTGTAAGAGACGCATTCGAATAATTTTATATACAATTTTATTGAATAGAAAATAATTAAATTCCCATATTTACAAACACAATTTATCGTTTAGTACACACGGACCGTTTTTATCATTTATTAGCAAAGGTGAGTACAAAAATAATAAATTTGTAATATTTGATTTTATATATAAATAAAACAAGATGTATTAACTAAATAAATGACAAAACGATCCAAGTCGGGCCGCCGTTACAGATCAAACTTGTACAGATCACATTAGTTTAGAGATTTACATTGGTCGTATGTAAGACCGTTTCATAAACAATTAAGACAATGTTGATATAAAAAAAATTGCGAAACAAAATGTTTGACCGACAAGTTTGAAATTTCACCGGTACCCAAAGCGGTATCACCTTTCCAAAAATACCGGTATCGTCCGTGTAGTGATGAAAGAACGAGAAACGCATACAAGTATGAAAAAAAAATCGTTATTACAACGGGTGTAATCGAGAACTAGCAGCTATTATAAATGTAATATTTGTATTTATTTTTTAAAACTTGGAGCGCATTAACGAGAAAAGCGTTTTCAATCCCAGTGAAAAAAAAACAATTTAAGGTATATTACCAAAGTGACACCAACTACAAATTTACTCTGGAAAAAAATAACACTAGTATCATCGAAATCACCCCGGTACACAATAACGGAACGAAAAATAATTTAAACCGGTAGTTACACTACACTAGTGAGGTCCGTTTGTTGCAGGAACGCCGACACACGTAGCGCGTGACGTCATCACTTGCTCAGGTGCCCGTTGCCAAGACTGTCGACCTGTGAATACGAGCCACGTTGAATGCGCACAGCCGTGTGTCGTCGTTCCTAGTGAGGCTAAACGGCGAGCGGGGCGTATAAGGCTGACATCGTATAATTTTATACCGGTACCGGTATACCGGCACCGGTATCATAGCAATTCACGCTATAGTGGTTTCTTGAAAACATCACTATTTTCAAAAATTTAAAATTAATCAACTGTATTTCTATACTTTATACAAAAATATATAAACATATTTTACTAGTCATTATTTTTTTACTTGTAAGGGCACTAATTTGACTGAATAAAAGTTACTTTAATATTTATATTGTGACTTGTGCATTTTTTTACCTGAAATTAAAACTTCTTTTTATTCATTAATTCGCATGAGCATCAAACTAATTTTTTTGATTGAAATGAAAGAACAAACCTCACTACCTACTCTATTTCACGAAATGAAAAGTATTTTTCTGAATTATATTTTTAATTTTCCAAAAAAAGTACGAATTGAATGTATTACAGATATCAGCCTTAGTGATGCAAAATGTGTCAACTTTTGTCACATGCATATTTTTGAAATCAAGACATAAATAATCTTTAAAACTTCTTTTACCCACGAGTATATTTATCAATTAAATATTATTTATTATATGTATGAAAAGAACAATATTTAAATTTTAGACAATTTGATTATAAATAAAATTATAGACATAATTTACTCATAGAGTCACCATCTGTTTTTTTCTTGATTTCAAATATATGCAAGTTAGGATTAACACATAGTTGCAACAACCATTAGTGTGTTATACGGTTTTACCAAAAGGTGAAAAAGTACCACCGCCGCGCGTTTCCACTACCAAACAATTAACATTACAAATTGAACTTTATCTGTAAATGTAATAAGGTGCAAATTGTAAAGTTTTGTTTGATAGTTGTTTTATTATAGCTGGGATCGCTTTTAATGTCATTTACATAATTTTTGTATGCTTTTTGACTCAAAATCAACGTTTTTTGAAAGGAAAAGTGATAGTTGTTATGCAATCCGAACTAGTGTAAAGCTTCCCGTCACCTTAGAAAGCAAAGACCCCAGCGGTTATGTGGTGAAATTTTGCATCCCAGCCTTGATTACCGTTCCAAAACTTTTTATTTTGAAAAAGTAACCCTTAGCCCCACAGGACACGATATACACAGCTGCGCGCAAGCTATCAATTAGCTGCTATCCAAAAAAAAACATAAATAACAGCTAAGTAATAGGAGGGAAAACTTTAAAAAAAACAGGTGCCATAAAAACCATGTGAATAAAAAAAAAAGAAATGTGTCAAGCAACAATAATTCACACATGCAAAGACGTTTCTTAAATCTAAAATATTTCATAGAAAAAATATACAGGGTTATGTAAAAATACCGGCAAGCAATTACTGTTTAATAAAATTTTATAAATAATGATTTTTCCGTGACCATTCTGGCAATTTATTAAATCTTTGACCACTTGTTACTAAAATTGCATTATTACACATATGCCAATGAATGTTAAGGCTTTTAATTGTATAAATATAATAGCATAGGCTATGCCAGTAGTTTAAAAAATCCGTAGTTATATAATATTCATAAAAAAATATAATATTATTGTAAAATTAATCATTCTCAGGTTCAGAGTATAAGACCTGTGTATTGGCTACTTTAAAGGTACTGATTTTTTTATTTTTCCATCTTAGACTGCACTACAGTTTATTAAATGGTGTTATAAAAAAATAAACTTCAATACGATTCACAGTGTGATGTTTAATTTGCAAAAAGAAAACAATTCAAAACTTTTATTATTAATAAAAAAAATTATAACTAAAGAGTCACACTTACTTCTATTCTGCTATTTACACAATAAACTAAAAAAATAATTAAATCAAACAATTTATATTTAAATTCGTATGTAAGAATAATCTCAATATTTTAAACATTAACAGTTTAGAAATATAAACTAAACATAACTAAACATAACTTTTTGATAATGAATTTATTAAAAAAATTAAGTACTTTTTTTTAAACAACCTAAAATATGTATCCTTTTCTAGCTCAAAATGGTAACATAAAATGGCACCATGTGACAAAACAACAATAGTATATTTATTTTAGTCAATTATTTACAAACTTACATACCAAATCAGTTGTGTTCAAAATGAACTAAATTGACACAAATAAAAAAATTCAGCTTTACATAGAGCAAAAATGTTGTAGAAACGGCACTACTTTTTACTCTTGTCAATTTAGTTGTCGTTTTGAGTACAACGCAAGGCTTCCTTTCACAAACGTTTACATCTGTTTTTTAACCTTTTTTTAAAGTGTTCTTGTGTATATTTCTTAATACTTAAGATTGGCTCAGAGCTAAACTAAGCTCATAAAGGAACACCAAATTTTTTTAAACACCCTGTATTGTATTAATAGATTTTGAGCAAAGCAAACAATAATAATATAATTATTGGGTACATATTACATAATATACATAAAAAGTAAACTATAATAATTAATATTTTTATCTTACAAGTAAATTAAACAGGTCCATTCAATAATGCTAATTTAATCAGAAATTATAATTAATTTAAAGCTGATATGGTAATGTGTTCAAAATAATCCAAAATAAATCAAATATAAATTAAAAACTAAATAATAATTTTATAAAGATTTCAATTCTAACATTGACGCGGAGTTATTAAAATTTAATTTTACCGAACTTTATAAATTAAATACATACATAATTTAGTTTATTTATTGCGATTTAAATAATCTTTATAATAATATAACTTAAATATAACTTGAAAATAACGAATTATAAGTTAAATGAATAGAATATTATGTACATATCATTTGTTAGATTCGACAGAAATATAAAAATAATTATTGAGATTTGTAGAATATTTAATTCAATAAATAACCATAGATACATTATAAATAAATAACGAAATTAGGCAATTACTTACATTAGAGAATTATTCTATATTAATGTATGCAGAAAATGGTAAATATTATTATCTCGCTGCTTAAATATTGGAATGTTATATTGATAATAAAAATAGATTTATATTTAAAAATAATCAAAAAATATTTTACTATATTCGTTGTCATTAAAGTATTCTATTTTAATATTTCAAAAATATTGTTATTTTAAACCTGCTGCATTTGTCGTCATAACATGACAAAGATAAATAAGAAAAATATTTATCATCTCAACATATAAATAAAAATAACAAGGTTCTTCAAATAAACAATAAATATTATGTTTTATGTGTTTTTAGAAACCGATTTTATTTTAACATATACTTGCGATGCCTTCAAGTAAAATTAATAATTTAAAAGTATGTAACCCACTCCAGATAATAAAAATAGGTTTATCTCTTTTTCTCTTATGATTACAGGCACTCTAGAGAAAAGGATAGAATACTAACTGTTCATCACAAAGCATTATTCATTTGATTAATCGCTTCTATGTTTGTTCCCGGTTGAGACATATTATATATTTTTTAAATATTTAAATAAGTAGTATTTAATTATATTTTATAAACTTTGCGGTTCATTTTCAGTCATTAACTTCTTATAATAATTAATTGTATTTTTTTTTGTAAAGAATGTTTAAACTTTTCGTTAGTAGTTTATAACAATACAGGATATATTATTATCAACACCAATAACATATTTTTTATGTAGAGACAATACACATTTAACTCACCTAAACTTATTTAGCCTTTTATATATTTAATTCAAACAATTGTTATTTAAGTATATCCACTTATAAGTTTGCGTTGCTCATAAATTATACTTATTACTATATATTTTAAATTATTATGTTTCCTAAGGTGAATCCCATCACTATCGGGTCTTAACACTATAAAATTGTAAAATTGGTATAGTATTTAAAGGCATATCGAGGTATTATTACTTACCATATTTTTGCAATATTTAGCATAGGATTTCATATATATTTTAATAATTTTGTGACATATTTATATCAGAAATACAAAAGAAGGTAAAGCAATGTACATATTAAGTGTCGACAGTGAGCATTCACCTTAAAAACGTTGGCATTTAGAATAATATACATATTGTAAATTTTCTAACAATTTTTTTTTCTTTTTTCAATAATAACTTTTCGTGCAATAGCAGCGTATAATAGACAACCATAATAAGCAACAACCATCTAGATAATAATAGTATAATATAAAATTTGTACATAGAATATTATGATATAGAATAAATATGTCAGATTTCAAAAAATTTGATAAATGTATAACATCTCTTAGAAACTAAAATATAGATTGTAGACTATATTAAATAGTTTAATAAAAATATATACACCGTTTCGGTATTTTTTTTATACTGTCTAGATTTATTTTCCTTTAATAAAGTACCCCCTATACTAGCTATGAAATTATTGAATTTCAAAAAAGTCTAACTACGTCTTATGAACTTAATATAAATTATTACAATGGAGTTCGAAGGTCTTAATATGGAAGGTGGCCTTAAGAGTCAGCCGCAATCTTGTTTTTTTTTATTTTCAGAAATGCCTGTCACATATTGATACTTTTATGTTGTTACAGAGATAGTTTAGATTTAGATAGTTTTAGAGATATTTAATGTCAAAGATTTATCAGACTAATATTATAATTAATCTTGTTATATATTCATAACATGTGATTTTACCATAAAATATACATCATATTATTATAGTTACGATCGTCTATCGAATGAATAAGTTTCAGACTGCGACCAGTTTAGTTGAAAATCCAAGATGGCGGGCGGACCATAGACCATTAATCTTCGAACACCTTTAACATAATGTTCTTTGAGACTGCAATAGTTTCAACATAACATGTATGATGTAATACTTAAATGCCAATTTAGTCTCAGTGTGAGGCCCCTAATTTGGTACCTTTTTTAGTATTTAAGCTACAATAACTGTGCCAAAGAAATATCCCACGCCCAACTTTTCCAAAAATATTTGTTTTTAAATTTAATCCCTATTATTATATAAATAGAATATAATATAGGACGTCGTAGCGCATGCATAAGTCGCACCAAACATCATATTATCTTGACAACTTAGTGACTTTGCACGCGGAGATATTTACACGTGCAGCAGAAATCAGCCGTGAAAAAAACGTGCTGGCGACGCGATACAATAGAGATGTTTCGAACTAATCAAATAAGAAACTCTTTATCAAACGCCAAAACGCGCGCTTCAAATAAGAGCTTGTATGAAATAGGAACATGTAATATTATAGGAGATAACTGCACTTTTGGTAACCATCGCCAGAAAAGCTGATTCAGTGTTAGGTGGATGTAGAGCTCTCCACTGATCACAAAAGTTGCAGTCTGCCTGCATTTGGATGGCCCTTTCGCTAAATATGGCCGTTCAAAGACGGTTTATTGTTACCAAAAATGAACGATAATTAGAAAAGCTGATTCTTGTACAGTATTAAAAATGTTTAACAGCAATCAACGGGACGACATAATAATTGCTAATATTTTTTTACAGGAACGCATAGTAAGTATAGCTTATAACGTCTTTGAAAGCTGATATCTAGAAAAAGTCCCATCCACATGCGTCAGTTTTTACGCTGTTTACCGCATACTTTAATACTGTACAAGAATCAGCTTTTCTAATTATCGTTCATTTTTGGTAACAATAAACCGTCTTTGAACGGCCATATTTAGCGAAAGGGCCATCCAAATGCAGGCAGACTGCAACTTTTGTGATCAGGGGAGAGCTCTACATCCACCTAACACTGAATCAGCCTTTCTGGCGATGGTTACCAAAATTGCAGTTATCTCTTAGTCTATAACGTCGTTTGACAACTACAAAAAGTACGTAAACTTTTGACATACTTTATTACTAAAAGTCAAGTTAGGGCAGATTTCTCCAACGCCGAATAACGTTTAAAACTACGAATATATTCGAAATTTTGATAGAAATCAGAAAATCTGTCAAAACGTCCAATTTATTTACAGGTTAAAAAGCCCTTAGAATGGTTATCAAAAAATAAAAAATGATAGAGGTCGCCGATTTTACGTATGTCGGATTGACCCTCTAAAACTTAATTATTTCCTGGTGATTATTTTGAAATAGGAAACGCCTCTATTGCAGCGTCTGCATACTTTCAAAATTATATTTACAAAACCGATGACATGCGTTCGTAAACCGCGCGTAGACTGTGCGTGTAAATATCGTGTATGTGTAAAGGCCCTAATGTATGCCTCCACAAAAAATGTAAAAATATTAATTATGAAACTGTATCTAAAAAAAAATATCAATAAATATTTTCCCTGATCTTACAAGGTACTACGAGTAAAAGTTTAGAGCGACCTAAATTTTTGAAGCAAAATTCCTTTAGGCGTTTTAAAAGTAACTCAGACCTTATAACGGACGGGAGTTCGAATTTCACTACCGCCGAAAACGACGTCATGTGTGACGGTCATCGCAGCTGTCTGTTAACGCGTTTAAAAAAACGTCCGATGTTTAAAAATATACATCAGCTTTTAATTATTTTATGAAATTTATTTTTAACCGACTTCCAAAAGAAGGAGGTAAACATTTCGGCGCGTCTTAAAAAAAAAACTGCCACAACGTCAAAGAAATTTTGCTTCAAACGCACATTTTTTTCCTCATCTACTCCGGAGGCGGTGGCGGTACCGGGGGCGGAGGCATTGCGGGCAATGGTGGCTGCTGCCGCGGCCGCTGCTGGGGCGGCGGAAACATGCCATAGAAATACCCATCCATCCCCATCCCACCCATACCATAGTACAGGGGGGGAGGCGGCTGCATCATGAAATAAGGGAAATGGGGCCTGAAAGGCATATTCCAACCTACCTTATTAACGGGAGGGGCTTCGTGACGCGCCATTTTCTGTGGAGGCCCCTGCTCGTTGACTCCGCTTCTCTTTCTCGACGTCTCTAGAACCTCCTTCGATATCTTGATCTTTAACCCAGCGTTTGGCGGAGCAGGTGGTGCCGACAATCTTTCTTTGGGTATCTTTATCTTTAATCCCTGGACTGGACTGGATGATAGTTTATCTCGCGGGATTGTTATTTTTATCCCGTCCGTTTCGGGAACCGGTGGTGCCGGTTGTTCTTTCTCTTTCTTTTCTTTCTCTTTATCCTTTTTGTGTTTCTTTCTTTCCTCTTTAGATTTGTCGCGGTCCTTGTGTTTGTGTTTGTCCTTCTTTTTCTTCTCTTTCTTGGGTTTGTGTTCAGGTTCTTCGTTTTGGGATTGATTTTGGTTTTGGGGCGGATTCTGTGTTTGAGGTAGTGGATTCATGTTAGGTGGGGGTTCAAATTGTGGGGGCGGAGCCATTGGGGGTACGACTTGAGGTACCACTGGTTGCACGGGAGTTTCAGCCACTGGCTCCTTTTTGATTTCAATTGGAGACTTTTTCTCTAAAGGTACTGTTATAGGCGCAGGCTTTGCTAAACTCTCTTTGAGTAAATTTGAAACTAGAGTGGGATCCGTTTCTATCCCGTTAAGAGGTCTAGAAGATTCAGGTTTCCTTTCAGGTAGCCTGGTTTTGATAGCATTGCCCCTCTGCGAGTCTCGTATCACGTTTTCATATCCGGGAGTTTCGTCTATCTTTTTAACTACAGGTACTAATTCCGGCTCGGAATTCGATGGGAGTCTTTGTCTTTGTTTATTTTCGACCATTTTATTTGGTGGCGATGAGAAAGGGGATAGTATTGCTGGGGGTTGCATGTCTCGTACGACAGCTGTTGGGTCTGGACGTTTTTTGTGCGGACTTGGGGGTTTTTGTTCTGGGATGGAGGTGGGTTGGGGTTGAATATGGGGGTTTGAGTTTTGAGGTCGTTGTTCGGGCCTTGGTACAGGTCTTTGTTGGGGTGGATTTGATGGGGGTCGCCTCGGTGCGGACGCGGCCGCGGCGGATGCGGACGGGGTTGACGCGTTTTCGGGGGAGAACAAAGATGGCGGACGCGTTCTTTGGGGTACTTGGGCCACGTTTTGGGGCGCCTCCGTTTGGGGATGCGGGACACTTGTCGATGGTCCGGGTAGTTGTCTGTGGTGTCTGTGCTCGTGCGGGGGCTTGTGGTGGGGAGGTTTGTGCGGCCAGGGATGGTGCGGTTTGTGGTGTTGGGAGGAAGTTGGCCTGTGGTGTGGTGGGGGTTGGTTTGGCCTTGCATTCGGTTGGGGTACCCCAGGTCTTTGTTGTAAGGCCTGTAAACAAATTAAATCAAATAATTTGCGTGTTTCAAAGAAGAGTATTGTAATGTGTACATGTAATTTAACTCCCGCGGGAATCCTTAATTTTCCGGAATACGACCTGGAATCTCTGTACCAATTTTCATCAAAATCGGTTTAAAAGATGGGTCGTTAAAGCATAGCAGACAGACACTTTCGCATTAATAATATTAAGTATGGATGGAGTATGGATTTATTACCTGTTGTCTTCTCTCTCCCGACTCTCCCGTTTCTCTCTGTAACGGTTGCGGTTGAGCAGCGCTCTGCGCGGTTGCCGCGGGATCGAAACCGCTCGCACCGGTTGGGATTTGGCGACTTCTCGCGTTCGCGCTCTGTGGAATAACACGCTAATTATAGTTCGTGTCACGAAAGAAGTTACCATTAGTACAACTTTTAATTACACAACATTTTTTGACGTTTCCAGTGCTACCAGATTTTTAAGAAAAACTAGCCCGCGACTTCGTCCCCGTGAAATGAGGTTCTTTAATTTGCCGGGATAAAAAGTAGCCTATGCGTTATTGCAGACTACAATCTATCTCTATGCCAAAATTAATCCAGATCCCTTCAGCCGTTAGGCGTGATTGAGTAACAAACATCCATCCATCCAAACTTTCGCGTTTATAATATTATAGTAAGTATAGATAGTATAGAAACGTGTCAAACATTGCGAGTCGACGGCTCAATTGAAGTTTACCATCTGCGATGTTGACACTGTGTACTATATTTGTTTTATAACGGCTTTCGCTTTTGTACTCTATTGTTGTCTACTCACTCCTGCCTCTCCGAAGCGGTTGCGATTGCTTCGACCAGGGCATAAGAACTAATTACCTGCTGTCTTCTCTCTCCTGCCTCTCCGGTTTCTCTCTGTGGCGGTTGCGGTTGTGTTGCAGATTGTGCGGTTGCCGCGGGATCATAACCGCTTGGACCAGGAGGGATTTGTCGGCTTCTCGCATTCGTACTCTGTGGGATAAGAATCTAGTTAGCTGTTGTCGTTTCTCTCTCTTCTCCTGCCCTTCTTCAGTTTTTATCTCTCTAGTGTGTAGACTCTCCTTCTCATTATGCGATGACGTCGCACTGAGAATCTATAGGAAGCTAGGTACCTGTTGCAGATTTCTTCTTAACTCTATATAGAGTAAGTAGTCTATCTTCTGTGGTTACGTCACGGACATACTGTGGTATAAAAATCCAGCAGGGATGGTATGAATATGAAATTTCGGATATGGATATAATATGAATGATATTATACCGGTTTCAGATAAGGTAAGGGATATGACATTATTTCCGATTATGCGATAGTTCCATTACGGATATTAGATTTTAAGGAATTGATAAAGGAAAATACATTTTTTTTCGGTTTACAGTTCTCCTTAACATCCTTGCAAAATAGTTACCTGTTGCCTTCTCTCTCCTGTCTCTCCGGTTTCTCTCTGTAACGGTTGCGGTTGCGTCGCAGGTTGCCCGGTTGCCGCGGGATCGTAACCGCTTGAACCGGGTGGGATTTGACGACCTCTCGCGTTCGTACTCTGTGGGTTAAAGAACTAGTTAGCTGCTGTCGTTTCTCTCACTCCAACCGCTTTCTCTTCTCTCCCTATCTCTCGCGTGAGGACTCTATCATCTGTGGTGATGTGGAAGGTACTCTATGGGTAAAGAACCGTATTGCTAATTCCACTTTGCTTCCTACCGCTTTATCTCTCTCTCCCGCTTTTCGTTGTAGAAGTGACTGACGTCACTCGCTTATATGCTCTATATAATAAGGAGTAAAGCTAGAAATACACTACCGCAATTTGTCGTGACGCGTCAGAAGCATATCGGTTTCATACATTTAAAACGGTTAGAGAGAGACACGATACAAGGCATTTAGTGTATATCTAGCTTTATATACCAGTTGTTGTCTTTCCCTCTCTCCCCCTCCTCTCTATACGCTATCTATCTTCTGCGATGACGTCACCGTTCATAATCTGTGGGATAAGGAACCGGTTACCTGTTGCAGTCTTTATCTTCCCTCCCTGCACTCTCTCCCGCTTCTCTCTATACAGGTTGTAGTATATCTTCTGCGATGACGTCACTGTTCATACTCTGTGGGATAAGGAGCCAGTTACCTGTTGCCGTCTCTCTCTCTCCTCCCGCCGCTCCCTCTCCTCTCTCTCCCGCTTCTCTCTGTACAGGTTGTAGTCTATCTTCTGCGGTTGCGGCGCGGGTTGTGCGGTTGTCGCGGGCACGTAACCGCCCGGTACTGGGGGGAGTTGGCGACGTCTTTCTCGCTCGTACTCTGTTGGATAAGTAGATAATCTAACAACAGCTTAAACTAAGAGGTAACTCTTATTACCAAAAACACAGGTAAACGGACTCAACAGAACATTTTTAATTTAAAATAACTCAAAGAAAAATCTACACCAGTCTTTAGTCCGAAGACGAAAGAGGATATAACAGAGGAAAAGTAAGCTGTTCAATTCAGTTACGTACTAACATTGACTTACCAATACCTTAGACGCACCATCGAAACGCAAAAAACGGCACGGTCAAATTGTGCACAGTGAACAATTTTTGCCTCAGTCGCGCATGAGTACACTAGGCGACAAAATGTCGTATGTGTCGAATTGTTATTACAAAATTGAACCCTAAATATAAAGCTACATGGTTGGTTTTTGTGAACCGTTTGGTGTATCTTTGTCTATTATTATCTATAGCTGTGGTTGTTTAAGCGATTGTGGACGCTTTTTGAGTATTAATTTGTAGGTAATGTTGTATCCTTAGTTGGTAAATCGATGCGTACTAAAGTCATTTTATTTTGGGTTTTTTTTTTCAAGTGTATTTTGCGTTTGAGAAGTGAGCTGCAACATTGATTCTGGCATATACAGTATCGTTTTTTTTTAAATTTATTTAACGGCCCTGGATACAAGTCCTTTAAGGCCTATACAGTATGGCATGGCAGATAAGATACATAATAGAATATGAGACACAAAATATATGTATAACTTGTACCACACAACCTTGCTCCTCCTTCACAGTTCTATCACAGAACAGAACAACCAAAAATCGTGAGCGATGGCATCCTTATGTGGTCTAATAAAATAAAAAAGAACTAATAATAAAATAAATATATGTATGAATGTATCTTTGTATGTATATTATTGTTATGGACTGCCTCGTTGGTCTAGTGGTTAGCATGTTCGACTGCGGCTGACGAGGTCCCGAGTTCGAGTCCCGGGTCGGGCCATAACAAGTAATGGGTTTTTCTGACAAGAAATTCTCAGTACTAGCCCGGAGTTTGGAAGTTGGCGGTGTTTCACCCCCGTGCCTCGGAGAGCACGTTAAGCCGTCGATCCTGCGAATGATCTCTCTCCGTTCGTGTCGGATCTTCCGTCCCATCGGGCTATGAGAGTAAAGGAACAGAGAGTGCACCTGTGCGAGGATAGGGAGATATTATAGTGCACACTCCCGCATCTCCCGCGCAGATGGTTAATCTCTGTGGAAATTGGCCGCCGTGGTCGAAATTCGATCGGGAGGACATTATTTATTTTTATTATACTTGTTATATATTTTAGTGTTTAGACGTTGCACTATTCCGCGCTCTTGTTTGTTAATCTCCTCTCCCCAAAGGTTGTCTGGAAGAGATTGCTTTAGCAATAAGACCGCCTTTGCACCCTTCTGTTGTATCTTTTAATCTTTTTGTTTATTGTCCTTGTTCTAAGTGTGTGCAATAAAGAGTTCATCTATCTATTTATAGATATAAATAATAATCTAATATAATGTAAGAAATACAGCGAGTAAAAAAAAAGGGTTACCTTTATCGAATGACTTGTCTATCTCGTCGCTGTTCGCGAGTGTGTGTTTCTTGTCGAACGGCGAATTCGCGACACCCGAACCGGACGGGTGTGCGTTGGAGTGCGGGGAACTACCGCCTGTTGAAAAAAAAAAAACAATTATTTAATACTAGCTGATGCCCGCAACTTTGTCCACGTGGATTGACGTATTTGAGGTTTAAGTTTTTTTTTTTTCCTGCGGGAAATCCTTTCTTTTTCGCGATAAAAAGTAGCCTATGTGTTATTCCAGACTATAATCTATCTCTGCGCCAAATTTCATCCAGATCCGTTCAGCCGTTGGGTGGTAATCAGTGGTAAGGTATTATCTCAATAAAATGCATTTGCAATATTTGTTGGCATGTCAATAAACAAAATAAATAAATAAATAATAAAATATATCACTGATTAGGGGTAAAGGTTTAATATTATAACTAGATAAGAAAATGTGTAAGAAAACTCCAATCTCTTTCCAATCAGAGAACTCTTTGATATTTCCAGATAATGAAAGCCTGTCTTTCACCGAGACGAAATCTATTTCTGTATGAAATTTCACCAAAATCTATTCTACAGATGGGCCGTAAAAACATAGCAGACAGACCGACCGACAGACACGCTTACTATCATCTCTATCATATACTTAAAATTATATTTGACTCACTGTTGGACATAGTCATCATCTTCCGCTTGAGTCTGGACGGACACTTGTCAAAAATGTGCAGGAACTCCGCTGTAAGTCTCTCCAAAAGCTCCGTGGTCACACTTCGGTCCACATACGAAAACCAGTGCCTGCCCTCGTGCGATTGGGGGATCTGGGACAAACGAAATACACCTTTATTGGAAAGGTTTTAGAGTTTACATTCAAGTAAAAAAGACCACTACTAAAATATCCATAAAGTACGTCACACTAATTTCGTGATTTTTCCTCCGTGAGACCCCCCTCCCTAGTGTGACGTCACATATCTTGCAATTTACATCTAGAAATTATTAAAGAAAACAGCACTTCCGAAATTAGTTTTATTGCCATTCAAAAATTTTCTTTAATATACTTAATCGAAATAGTTCAAATTTGACTCCCCCCCCCCCGTAACATGACCACTATTGGACTGTACACTCTTATAGATGGATGTCTTAGAGACCACTACCAGCCTAACTAAACGTATGGCCAATATTGGTCACATGTAACCACACAACTACTAAATTTATATATGCACAAAGATAAGGACAAATATGGGCCTACTGTAGACAAATATGGACTGTCTGGAAAAATGAAATGGTAACCACTATGGGCCTGTCTAGACAAAAGGTGATGAATAAATTAAGTTTAATGTAACTTACCGCCCAGTTACTCCATTTAGAAGCTAAATGTATGCAGAAACACGCGACCACCGTCGGCCTATACTGTAGACACATAGTGGTCAGGTGAAGACTGTTTGACGCCATAAAGTATGATGTCTGCGCCAAGTCCTTGGGGGCTGTTAATAAAATAAATTAGATTCTAATAAATAATTTTAAAATATATATAATTAAAGGGTGTAAACAGCTAGGGTGGATACTGTATAGCCTATGTATTTTACAGCTATTCATAATATTTTGTTATTGGAAGCATATTGTATTTAAAAATATGAATAATGGTGTCGTTTAATTTTGTTATTAATGTTTTCTAAGGCAGTGTGACTAATTTATAATGATAAAAATATATTAATAAAATATTTAACGGAGTCTGGTTCCAACCAAAATAAAGTTAAACTAAAAGAACATGGGGTATACATATTATATAAAGATAGTCAGTCATGCCTTCTTTAGTAGAAAAAATGGATTTACGCATTGCAATATTCTTTAAACTTAAAGTATCAAAATAGTGAAGTGAATTTATTGAATTATTTAAAAATTAATTTACTACTTAATACTTAAATTATTTTAATTTTTGTACATTACCATATGATATACAGTGTGTTTAATTTATGTTATAAAAATTATTTACTTTTTGATTGACCGCAATTTTTTAAAGATTTGAGTTAAAATTGCTATCATATAAGCAGGAAATTAGGCAGATTAAATCCAAAACATAAATTACAATTTTTTTTCATTAAGTAATTCAAATTTAAATGTAATCCAAATAAACTTTCAAGTGAATTTACTACTGGTTCGGAATGTCATTCCTACTGAGATTATCAAATGGTAATCCAAAATTGGGACACAGCACATTTGGTTAAAAATGGATGATGGTTGCGGATGGAAATGACACACACAAAAAATTTCAATAATTGCACATACCTTGTACAGTAGTAGTAGAATAAAGTGATACTTGGCCAGTTGGTTGGTTTCTTTTGGGCACGCACACGGCTTTGTCTACGCGGATTTTTGGGTATGGCTTCGGATTTTCACGCTTTTTAACTTTCGTTTTGAATCACACTGTATATAAATCTGATTCTTTATACAACTCTGTACCACATAGATTTACCTTCTGTGGCGGATTATAGCGAATTAAACTTCTAGTTTTCATTATGCGCTCTTTTTTGTTTTTAACCAGAATTTTATTTTTCAGAAAAAGGTCACATAACTGCGCAGTCTGTGATCGGGCAACTTGTAATGGATCTCAATTTGACTGACAAAGAGAAAGCTTCATTAGACAAGGATAGCGAGACTGGTATGTATATTTTATAATATTATCTATACTATTATTATCACTAACATAATAATAGTCGTTAAAGCCCGCCAACCCGCATTGGAGCAGCGTGGTAGGTCTAAGCTCTAATTCCCACTCTCCTATGAGAGTGGAGGCCTGTGCCCAGCAGTGGGACGTTAATGGGCTGTAGTGATATACAACTCTATGCATGAATATAATTTTCTGTCATGGAAGGATCTGAGATGGAATCTCAGAATCCGCATATTCTTTCTAAGAGTTATGGAAAAGGTTACGACGCTATATAATGGGAATTGTAAACAAAACCTGAGTCAAAGTCTTTTATAAATAAAAGTTATTTTACGAATGTGAAAGTACATATTTCAAAATGAAAGTATTGATAACGGACGGAGATACATTCTTTAATCTATATTTAAGTACCTGAAGTTTTTGTAACCGAAAGTTCATTAATTAATTAATTAAAAAACCAATACTTATTAATAGCTCAATAATTACTCTCACATTATACTCAAAGGGACTTAAATTTTAAAAGATAACCCAGATCTTTACTAAAGTCTAGGTCAGAAACGAAAGTCAAAAACCTTACATGCGAAATTTAAACATATTCCAAAGCCAACCCTACCACAATCCGCGCGACTCGGCCATGGCGCTTGTGGGTCATTCGAGTTTCAGCCGCGGCGGTAGCATGACCTATCGTACGCGCTCACCTTTTACAAGGTGGCAGGTCCGCACCACATGAGTATGCGGATGGTCGATCGCTACATCGAAACCTAACGTCTGTAGTAGGACATTCTCGTTGAATACAAGATCCTGCGCCTGGAACGATAAGGCTTTTGATAGTTTTTGTACAACTTTTTTAATCCTACCATACACTACTGTGTTTTGTTAACGGTTGTTGCTGTAAAATTGCATATATTAGCAATTTAAACTCACATGATCGAAACTTTCAGCCTTAAATAAATAATTGGAAAAATGTGGATAAAAACAGCTTGTGATAACAGTAGTGCATGCTAGAACTGACACATTAATTAAGATTATTTTAATTACTTGAATAATAATTATTCCATTCATTGAAAATATGTGCTCTAGCCTCTAGGGAGCAAGGAACCTAATATGGCTTTCTTAATTTTTTCATCACACTACATTGCAGTGTTTTAAAATAGGTACTACTGCTATTGTATAAACCGAATTCCAAAACAGAAGGAGGTTCTCAATTCGGCGCATATTGTTTTTTTTTTTAAATGTATGTTGGTGCATATCTCCGTGGTTTCTAAACCGATTTGAAGAAGTTGTTAGAGTGGTTAGAGGAAGCTCGCGAGGTGGTCCCATAAAAAATTCTGACTCCAAATCCTCAATCCTGATGCTGCAGGGTACAGAAATCTTCAAAAATAGGGAGTTAAGAAATTTTGATGGTGAATTCATATACCTAGTAGGTATCAAGTCGCTTATTGCCAAAAGTAATACTAATAAAGCACAATTAACGTTGCCACCAGCATGTTTATTTTAAAAGTATGAATCACACACCTGTTCTTGATACTGTTCCGAGGTGAGCGCGTTAACACCTTCACCTCTGTGGAGGCAGACATGGGCCACCTTTATCACATATTCTAATTTCCGAGGCTGTTCCTCCACCTAAAATTTAAAAAAAAAATTAATACTGGCTGCATCATCATTTGACGACGGCGCAGCGTTTAGCGCTGTTGTCTTAACGTGCGGAGGTCTCGGGTTCGATTCCCGGCAGGGTCAATTTGAGAATTTATAATCTCTGAATTTTCCCTGGTCTGGCATGGTGGGAAGCTTCGGCCGTGGCTAGTTACCACCCTACCGGCAAAGACGTGCCGCCAAGCGATTTGGCGTTCCGGTACGATGCCGTGTAGAAATCGATTAGGGGTATGGGTTTAATATAACTGTCATTCCCTAACAGGTTAGCCCGCTACCATCTTAAACTTCACAGGACTCTGTGGATCAAACTATGGACCCCCATTTGGGGGTCCATAGTTTGGATAATTAGGGATGACCAAAAAGCGCATGCGATTGGGTCATCATTCAACCTTTATAGTATAGTAGTTACTGTATTGTCAGACACATCTAATACATTCCAAAGGTTTTCTTATCTAGCTTTCTTTCTTACCTTATTATAAAGGTTTTCTTACCTTCGCGGCAAGGAACAGCGCCGCAGCAGCGATAGCATTCCTGTGGAACTGTGTGAAGGAATGGAACGCGTAGAAACGGTGCATGTACACAATGGCTGTGTTTATACATAATTGAGATCTGTACAAATACTGGGTTAAGGAAATATCTTGGTACTAATAATTGTGGCTTAAAAATAACTGTAGAGTACAAATATAAAAATAACATAATAAAAATGCATATAGTCAAGGACTGGATGCATGTTCCAGATAATCGTACTAATATTATAAATGCGAAAGTGCGTTTGTTTGTTGGTTAGTCCTTCAATCACGCCGCAAAAGAACAGATCGATTTTCGGCATGGATATAGTTGAGGACCTGGAGAGTGACAGGCTACTTCTTATCCCGGAAAATTAGGAGTTCCGCAGGAATTAAAAAAAACTTAAACCACACGGACGAAGTCGCGGGCATCAGCTAGTACTCAATGAAAGAACTAGAAGTTTAATTTGCTATAATCCACCACAATAGGTAAATCTATGTGGTACAGTGTGTATCTTTTGCACTTGTAACTTGTGATATTCACCACACCACACAAATCTTCCAAATTATTCTCAACATACATTTCACTCTGACACCGAAGCTTCTTCAGGAGATGTTGACTCGACAATGCATGATTACGATTTACAATCGTGCAGAGTCAACATCTCATCAGTTGAGGATTTTTTTTTTTTTTTCCTATTATTGAGTACCAGCGAGGTGCTCATTTAACTACGATCTAGCCTAACGAATTGGCTAATGAGTAGTTCTACTTTAACCTAAACTTATAATTTATCTTATGTACTAAGAAATTGTCCATTGACTCATCTTAGTCTTTCTTGATAAACTTAGAGGATAATTTGGAAGATTTGTGTGGTGTGGTGAATATCGCAAGCTAAAAGTGCAAGCTACACACAGTACCAAATAGATTTACCTACTGTAAAGCTAATTAAACTTCTAGTTCTTTCATTATCATGGACTTCCGCAAAGTAACTCCTGCTTCTTTCCAATATATTCATACTTGTTATTCTCAGTCTTGCCTTTGAGATAACAGGAAAACTATTAATCAACTTATAGACGAATAACAGGCAAAACAACAATACTCCTCAAATTCCACAAAATGTGTGATAAGAATTTGGCACGGCTATAAAAAAAAGGCAAATAAACACAGGTGACTCATACAATTGCAGTAAGTACTTGTTCAATGACTCATTGTATAGCTTAGTTAGTTCACTTATCTTTGACTTTCATTGGTATTGAACTATAAATAAAATTCATTTCTGAATGTACCTACCGAGGTCATTTTGTATGTTGTATGACAAGGCTTCTTTTTTTATCCACTACAAGTTAACCCTTGACTGAAATATCACCCGATGGTAAGTGTTGATAATGGTAGCGGGCTAATCTGTTATTAGGGGCATGGCAGTTATATTAAACCCATACCCCTCATCAGTTTCTATATGGCATCATACCAGAGCGCTTAATCGCTTGACTGCACATCTTTGCCAGTAGGGTGGTAACTAGGTTGAAGCCTCCCACAAGGCCAGATCAGGAAAATTTCGAAGTTATTTAATGCTTGTTAATAGATTATCACTGTTATCTTACGTATGTCTATTTTATTTATTTTGTATATATTAGTGTATTAATACGTTATTATTTTATGATATTGGTTAGTTTATGTATCTATTAGTATTTAAGTTTATTTTTATGCACCACCTCCCACTGTCCACTTGTTCATTTTCTCCGTATCGATAAGGTTGTCTGGAAGAGATCGCTACTTAGCGATAAGACCGCCTTATTGTACCTACGTCTTAAGTTTTCATATTTGTTATCTGTTTCGTTTTTGTTTTTGTGGTGTACAATAAAGAATATACAATACAATACAATACAATTATCACTTTCTAATTCTAGCCCTCAACGTAGATGTCACCTGGACAGTATTTGTTGATGCAGTCAAAGATGATGATGATGATAGACTACCCTATTTTACACCCTAAATTATCTTACATTTTCCACATCTCACTGGAACTCTAAAACACTTACTAGTTAAGCGCTATTTAATCGATAAGGCCGCCTGTTGTGCCATGTCCATTATATTATTATTATTGTTGTATTTATTTTTAAGGTGTACAATAAAGTATATTTTACTTTTACTTTACTTTACTTATGTGCACATCTTTGTGGGTATAGGGACACAGTAACCAACTATTGCTTATGTAAGATAAAATATAGAGTTATGGAATTGAATACATAAATGTTAAAAGTTGTTATTTGTCTTATCTACCTACTAAGGATTGATTTTTAGATTACTTCAGGGATGATGACTGATGGCTCAGCTAGTCATTTACTTAAGTATTTTATTTATGTAAAGGCCCGTGTATGTAAGTTTACAATACCATATTTATTATTATTAGACTATTTTAATTGTCTTTTTTATTTTTAAATACATAGTTTATTATCTTTTTCCTTTTGAAAATGAAAATGATTTATTTCATGTAGGACCACTAGTGTCACTTATGATAAGTCGTAAGAATCTACCACCGGTTCGGAAAGCTGATTCTACTGAGAAGAACCGGCAAGAAACTCAGCAGTTGCTCTTTTCAAAATCAGAAAAATGTAACAATTTGTATATACATACTTAATATAAAATGCATACGCTACGTTACAAGTAGGTATTACACTGACTTGTGGGTTGCTGGATGCGAAGCCGGTGGCTTCCATGCAACTTTGTCATCGAGAAAATCATCTATACTATAATACCCTCGACTTAACAGATGCTGTTTAACACAGTCTTTAAATTTATGTAATGGCAACTCCAGAAACTCTTTTGGTACCATGTTATAAAAGCGTATACTCGACCCCACAAAGGATTTCTGCACCTTGCGCACGCGATATGACGCTGTTACAAGCTTATGGCGGTTTCTAGTACAGTCTTTACATGTGCACCTACTTCATGCAATCAGTTTCCTGTCAAATAAGTTGCCTGGAAGAGATCACACGGAGTGATAAGGCAGCCTTTACACCATAAGAATTGAATTGTGTCACGACAAACTTTGCATCATATATTTATTCTGTTATAAAGTGTTCTTACTTATTTACTTACTTATGTAAAAACATAACCAAGCCTCATATTATTTGCTCTTGTAAATGAGTTAGGATCTAATTTTGGAACTTGTAACCATTTTCAGTCACTTTGAAAATAAATGGTCTACACAAACTTGACCCAGATATTTACATAGCCACACATTTTTAAAGACATTGATGTTTAATATCTTTTGAAACACCTATTTTGATAAAAATAGTAAGTAGCTCAAGGATTTTAGCTGAAGTAAGTACTTAGTCACAAGAAACTAGTTTTTTTATCATTGCAATATTTGAGGTCACGTCATGTACTTCAGGTTCTACTTAACCAATCATGATTGAACTTTTTTTTAAAGCAGTTTTCAATCCAAGTATTCCTCAGTGCTGAGGGTTGAGATCCCCATCAATTATATTGATTAAATAGTATATTGTGTGCTTAGGGGTGAAACAAGACGACTTCAGACGAGGGTGAAGATGCCTTTCCTCGCTTTGCTCAGGCAGGCATCACCCGAAATCTGAAATCATCACTTTCTGCCCTAGGGCATGGGTTTCTACCCGCTGCATGATGTATTCGTCTGAAATAGACTAGTTTCTGATGGCTCATCACATTTTCAATACAGGTTATATGAAATAGTTATTTACAATGGATAGAAGCAGTAATTTTGAAGTGACAGCTTTTTATAAATAGGGAATTAATGCGTAACTTATGAATTTGTTATACTTGCGTAAACAGTACAAATATAATGATGCATGTAATATTATCATATCAAACGTACTGACATACAGTGCATAGTGATTTAATTTGTTTTGAATGATATAATTGCGTCAAAAACTACATTGTTTCACAACAAATTTCCAGAATCTAGAGGTTATCAACTTATCTATTGAGCTATCTCTTGTTATTTTGTATTTTGATGTGTCCATAATGAGTAATGACACAAAGGAACTTGTTAAAGCCTCTGTACCATCAAAATAATTGTACTCATCAACCAAATGACTCATAACATCTGGTTAACAGTTATTCATCAGAAAATAAGTGCAAAACACTTCAATGTATGTTTACAGTCATTTACCTGGTAGTCTTGCGCGCCTTTTGCCGCGCAAATCGTTCGTGCCGTTTTAAATTTAGAACCAGACAGGTCGATCCTACGTCATCGCGCAGGCGTCCTACACAGCTGTCAAAGTGCGATGACCCAAAAAATAGCACGAACCATGCTACCATAACCTATATGTAACGTTATATACTACTGAAACGCTCAAAAACAATATGTATTACGTGAGCTTACCTTTAGAAATCGAGACTACTCACGGGATTTCCCAGGCGACCGAGCGAAAGTGACCTGACTGACGCCGTCACAAAACACCATGTTTCGTCATACATTTCCACTCCAAACTTGAATTAAACACTTTAGCACTTCACACAAACGCTATTTGGACTGTTTAATCACTAATTTTCACAAATAAAACCACTTTAAATACTACGTTTGCACGTTTCAGCCACATGACTCGACAAAAACATTGAACTTCAACATTGAAAAAGGATACACTTGAAGCCGCTGGCCCATATCCTGGATGAGGTTCGCGGCCTGCTGCCGATAGGCTAGCTCTTTATCTGCATCTAAACAGCATTTTCTGCTTGGCGAGTTCTGTAGTTGCTCTTTTGTAAAATACCATTTTTCTTGTCCACCAGCCATTGAATGAATGTGCCAATGACTGCCCACGGATATGCACGACAGAGAGCTGCGCTCCGTCTATGTGCGTAAGTGGAAAAGGGACGGCGCTATGACAGCGAGAAACGGATACGAACCACGTTAACATTTGAGTAATTTACAATTTGTTGAATAACATATCGAATTCACAACACCTAAACTATTCACAAAACGAAAACTAAAATAAAAATTAAGTTTTTCCCTAATATCACTTTAGTGAAAAGTTATGTAAAAAATGTCATCACATTTGCATAGCTTCGTAGACACAGTCAAACGGGCGCCATTGTAGATTTTTGGTGGTTTCACAGCGAGGACTCCCGTGACAGAATGAAGATCTGCAATAAATTCAGGTACATTTCACTTTGTTACTATGTTTTATTTTGTTAAATAAGTGTTGCGCTTCAGTTTGTTTATATTTTCAAGTGTTTTAGTTAACTTTTCATGCTAGGAAATCTACTTTAATTATACGGACCTAAAAACTCTGTCACGCGGGGCAAATGGCCGACCCACCACTGTTTACAATACACTTCATTATTTATTTCTTGGAAAATCGTTATTTAATGAATTAAACCTTGTCAAATTATCTATAATTAAGTAATCATTTTTTGATGCCTGTTGTAGCTATCATAATTGCCGATAACTTGGTTCAAAGTAATTAGTGAATAAACAAGAAATGATTTGACAATGGTAATGAATTTTCGCGGGCCTCATTGATTTTTGCTTCGTTGCGTACTGCGTGTAATTGGCGATTGTATGGCGAATGGCGATTATTAATGTGAGTAGGTACGTGAATTTCCATAATCCATTTTTCCGCCTTGTCGAAAAAAACAACCACTTTCTTAAAAAGTGATTTACACTCGTAACGTGATAAAGAAAACTTTTTTATCCGCTATTAAATACATTATGTAGGTACCGTGGTAGGTACCTATATTTTGTCGAAAAAAGAAAATGTTGAACGTCTGCAATCACAGTATAATACCTACTTAGTCGATTATCCGAACGTAAGTAAAATGAAGCAGCGGAATTGAATTTTAAAATTAAAATAAAATTTAATTAAAATACCTACTGAAAATAATAAATGTCAAGTTTATGATAAAAAAGACTAATATTAAAAATTATGTACCTTACACATTTTTTAACCAAAAATATACCTAATATTTCACAAGTTGTATCGTACTCGTACAGTATTATTTATTGTATTTAGTTCATAGTTTTAAGTATAGCGAAAAAATTCTATGTCTATGGTTTATCCTGATTTAGTTCTATTCAGTAGTGCCAACTGCCAACATTAAAGGCTCAAAATATTAATAAAGGTAATCTGGGTGAACCAAAATATCGATACATTATTGTGGTAGGCACAAAATACAGAATACAATTGAGTAACCGTTGATTTTATTAGCATCTCAATTATGGTCACTGGCTTAGTACCTACCGTTTAAATCCTTACGGCTTACATCATTCCAAGTCAAGTATCGTAGTCAGTATAAGTTTTTGAAATAAATAAATATTTTCTCTCACTATCCCCGCTAATTACCTACTATTTTCTTGTTACTTCTAGTTAATTCATCACTAGAAGTCATAGAAATGTCGCAGCCGCGTAAGATAATCCACCTGCCGAAGGTCAGGATGCTCAGCCACGGATCCAGGTCTTCAGCTATTCGCATCACCAATGTGAAATCCATCAAGCCACCAGACCCTGAACTGGTAAAGAAGCAGGAGGAGGAACGGCTTAGAGCACAGGTATAACATGACTGTTGTTCCCTTTTCCCCTCCAGTCGTCATTACTACGACATTATTGGAACGACGTCGTTTCGTAGTTTTAAGATACCATAGTTAATTGGGTATTTGACAAATATTCAAATCAGCAACTTTTTTTCAAACGTCAAAACGCGTTCTAAGTATGGGATTTATATTAAATTCTTCGCACATTTTAACTTTAATCGATTGTTTAAAATGGTTATTCAACATGAAACTATCAGGGGACGTGGATATTACGACTTTTGGGAGATCCTCTATTTAATAAACTATTCAAATAAAAAATAATTTATTTGAATAGTAGTCAAATACCCAATTATCACCATCACGTCTCTTATACTTTGTTAACGTGACGAAGAAGATATTTTGAATAAATATACTTTGAGTTTGACGAATTTGACGAGCCTCCCTGGCGGATCCTTATCCTTTGACTTTTTCGCGTTATTATAATTGCGACAATTTGAAAATTTTTGTTGTACAGTCTCTGAACTAAACTTAATTGACACTTGACAGCTAATTCTTGTGCTATCCCTTTCATAATGCTCCCTGCGAAATGATCATTTCTTTCTATTTCAGCTGCAAAAAGAAATTGTCTCTCGCTCTCGCACGTGCGCCTATAAGACGTACGAATGCGTGCTACCAGTGGTAGGTGGCAGGTCGTATTGTGCGCGACACATACTGAACGATATCACGGCTCCGTACAAGCAGTGCGCGCATGTGACGTCATCTGGCTCGCGGTGCAACGAACCTGCGCCCGCTGATAAGGAACCGGGGTAAGAAAGACTGAAAAGTAGATGCGTTTCGTTTGATCCATGTTATGAAAAATGATTCTCCCATTTGACACCCATGTCACGATAAATATTTCTCACATTTGACACCCTTGTTGAGAAAAAAGGTTCTCCCATTTGACACTCATGTCAAAAACCACATCCCGTCTATCTGGTACGAACTATGAATGCCTGCTACCAGTGGTAAGTGGCAGCTCGTATTGTGCGCGGCACATACTGAACGATATCACGGCTCCGTACACGCAGTGCGCGCATGTGACGTCATCCGGCGTGCGGTGCAACGAACCAGCGCCCGCTGATAAGGATCCCGGGTAAGCCTGAGTAGTTGGTGCGTTTCGTTTGACACTTGACACCCATGTCATGAAAATTTTCCTCCTATTTAACACACGTCACGATAAATATTTGACACCCATGTCGAGAAAAATGGTCCTCCCATTTGACACTCATGTCAAAAACCACATCCCTTCTATCTGGTACGAACTATGAATGCGTGCTACCAGTGGTAGGTGGCAGGTCGTATTGTGCGCGGCACATACTGAACGATATCACGGCTCCGTACAAGCAGTGCGCGCATGTGACGTCATCTGGCTCGCGGTGCAACTAACCTGCACCCGCTGATAAGGATCCGGGGTAATACTGAAAAGTAGATGCGTTAAGTTTGACCCATGTTATGAAAAATGATTCTCCCATTTGACACCCATGTCACGATAAATATTTCTCACATTGGACACCCTTGTTGAGAAAAAAGGTCCTCCCATTTGACACCCATGTCAAAAGCCACATCTTGTCTATCTGATACGAATGCGTGCTACCAGTGGTAAGCGGCAGGTCGTATTGTGCACGGCACATACTAAACGATTCAAGTTTGAGTAGTAGCGTTACGTTTGCCATCATGTCATGAAAAAATTTCCACCTATTAGACACACATGTCAAGAATCAAAATAAATATTTCTCACATTTGACACCCATGTCAAATACAATGGGGCTGATTCTGTATAACACAATCTCTAAACTAAATCTCTAAATTGGCAGCTTTAAATCTAGTTCTGTCCCTTTCCGTAGGGAGTATTTGTAATGTTCTAATTTTAGTTTAGTTTAGAGATTGTGCACTACAGAATCAGCCCCATTATCCGTTTATTTGATACCCACGTGAGTAAAAATAGTACAGCTTACATAATATGTATTTGTGGTATCATAGTGGTGGATGCGCCCCTGTCAATTAAAAAACCCACATTTTAAGATCAACACAGTAAGTAAATTTATTTTCGTGAGTTATTTATCGATAATCGAAACTGATGCCATTCGTACCTCACTAAACTAAAAAATAGAAAAGAGATGGCTGTTCTAATACTGCCAGTACTACTTTACTCCGTTCAGTTATTTTACCTGTTTCTTTAAGGTTTAAGTTAAACCGAGTGCTCAGGTTTTCATACGAGTTTATTCTGCTGTTGTTATTTAACACACTAGAAAATACAGAATAATTTTATGGGTTCTATAATTTATTAAATTTTTGAACACCCAGGTTAGCCAACCTTGTAGCGAAAAGTAAATTATTTATCTGTGAACGGACTATAGTTTACCCATAGAAATAGTATGTATATTCATACAACTAGAAGGATCACTTACGCACGACACGCGAGCCGAAAGAGAGCTAATATTAAGGCGCGTTGTCTCTTTCTAAGCGAACACCATAATTTTCTTTAATTGAACGAGACACGAGAGTGAACGAGACAGCGCGACTTAAAGTGAGTCCTTGTCGAGACCGAAATTCCTTATGAGTGAAAGGTAATCTAAATTGAACTTTATTATTTATCTTAAAAGGTGTGAATTTGTTTAACAAAAACACATAAGTGACCGTTCTAGTTGTATGAATATACATACTATTTCTATGAGTTTACCTTCTATACCAAGGAGGGTTGTCAGTAAACGCAACATTTTTAATGTTATTCTTTTTTTTTAATGTGTTTTTTTTATCGTTTCAGATTATGTTTCGAGCATGCGCGCGCAGCTTTGCACGCGCGCCAGCGCAGCGCTGCTCCCCCACCACCTGTCACCACCACCGAAACGCTTTTGAACCAGTTGCAGCATTATGTGCGGTAAGTTTAAACTTTACGACCCGTGTAGGGTAAATATGCGCCGCTCTAGGTCTAGCTCTAGGTTTCCACCACACAATATAAACTCTTCGAGTAAATAACAAGGAAGAGGTCATAACAAAACATAATTAATGAATCAGCTGTGAAATAACTGGCTTTATATTTTTATTTTTTTTTTATATTTTGACACTACGTATCAAAATATGCTGCATATATGGCTGTATCTTTTGATTGTGTTGACTTAGGGACCGTAGACCTAAGTATTTGATATTATTTTCAACTTGATACCTCCACGCGTTTCCGAAGAAAAGGTGGTTGACAGACAGATCCTACACAGGTGATCCTATAAGGGTTCCTTTTTTCCACTTTAGGTATGGAACCCTAAAGATCATGACATATTTTTAAGATCGGGGCTGATTCTGTAGTGCTCAATCTCTAAACTAAAATTAAAATGACAACATTAAAAATATTGCTAACCCTTTCTTATTACTCCCTGCGGAAAAGGACAGAACTAGATTTCAAGCTGTCACTTTAGTTTAGATATTGTGTTATACAGAATTGGCCACATTGTCATGCTAGTAGTTTGACATCAATGTCAAGGGAGCATCGATATATATGTAGGTACTAGATGGGCCCTGTCATAGAAAAAAGTTGGGCGTCCGACCTGTGGAGCGCGCTCCACACCTGTATAAGCCTGTCCTTTTCTCCGTCATGGCGCTGTCCCGCTTTTCAGACTAGGTGGCGTTAGTAAAATACGCCCACATCTTTGTTTGACAGGGCCCGTCTATGTTCCTTAGTAAGATGATTTGTGAGATGGTGATAATAAAAAAAACCCCGGCTGAGTTTGTTGTGGGCTCTTCTCAGACCAGGGCGCGTTTGGAACCCTCGTAGCTTCAGTTTTAAGATACCATAACTGATTATCACCATCATGTTTTTTAAGTAAGTAATTTTTAACATCTAATAAGTGTACCTATATTGAATAAATGAATTGAAGATAAGATAAGATATTTCTTTAATATTTTTGGAAACAGTGTACTACCAAACATGGCGTGCAATCATTAGCTATTCACAGCATAATAATATTATTCTATTTATTATTACCTACGTGATGCAATTAATTTATTATTTCAACACAACACAGTACCATACATCATTATTAATTACAGTTACTTAATAAGAATAAATCATATAATTATCCCTGAAATATAAATAGAAGCTTAAATATAATGAAATAGTTATAATATGTCATTAGATCTTATTGCTAATAAAATGTCAATATTGAATTTTAAAGATACATGTTATTATCTCTCTATCTGAATCTTGAATCTATGTAAATTGAGGTAGTTGCAAGGGAGTTGCTTGTATTTTCCAGGCCGGAGCGCACTCGAACCACGTCCTGCGCGTCCTCAGTATCAGTTGTGAGTGACCCCGCCGACCAGGAACAAGTCGCCACGCACGCCGTCGACCCGTTTAGTGAGTATTCTTATATATATAAGCCTACTAGCTGATGCCCGCGGTTTCGTCCGCGCGGTTTAAGTTTTTATGAATCCCACGGGAACTTCAAGATAGATAGATAGATATTCAACGGGCACTTATGATTAAGTGCGGAAAAGCCCAGAGAGAGAGAAGAAATGCTTTATTGCCACACAAAACATTAAAAAGAAACAAAAAAGTTACCAAGCAAAAAGGAATAACAAGTGCGCAAAGGCGGTCTTATCACTAAAATTGATCTCCACCAGGCAACCTTTATTCAGCCAATCAAAACAATTGAGACTGTAACAATGATTGAAGCAGGTACATAATCGCCCTGCTGTCAATGTCAGAGCATGACGTTTGACAGGAAGTGACAATGTAACATTCCGCTACTACATTAATTTTAGTCTGGATTTCAATTAATTTTTTTTTTTCAGAGGAAATCGACGCGACATCAGTCAACGCGGCGTTCTCAGCAACAATAATGGAATGCGCGAGCGCAAGCGACAGTGAATGCGACAGTGTCACGCTAGGGTCTGATGGCGACTGTCGCTGGCACGACCACGACGACACAGAGGACGCGCCGAGCGAGTCGCAGCCTCTATGGTGAGCCTTATTTGTGTCGCTGACAGTGAATGCGACAGTGTCACGCTAGGGTCTGATGGCGACTGTCGCTGGCACGACCACGACGACACAGAGGACGCGCCGAGCGAGTCGCAGCCTCTATGGTGGGCCTTATTTGTGTCGCTGACAGTGAATGCGACAGTGTCACGCTAGGGTCTGATGGCGACTGTCGCTGGCACGACCACGACGACACAGAGGACGCGCCGAGCGAGTCGCAGCCTCTATGGTGAGCCTTATTTGTGTCGCTGACAGTGAATGCGACAGTGTCACGCTAGGGTCTGATGGCGACTGTCGCTGGCACGACCACGACGACACAGAGGACGCGCCGAGCGAGTCGCAGCCTCTATGGTGAGCCTTATTTGTGTCGCTGACAGTGAATGCGACAGTGTCACGCTAGGGTCTGATGGCGACTGTCGCTGGCACGACCACGACGACACAGAGGACGCGCCGAGCGAGTCGCAGCCTCTATGGTGAGCCTTATTTGTGTCGCTGACAGTGAATGCGACAGTGTCACGCTAGGGTCTGATGGCGACTGTCGCTGGCACGACCACGACGACACAGAGGACGCGCCGAGCGAGTCGCAGCCTCTATGGTGAGCCTTATTTGTGTCGCTGACAGTGAATGCGACAGTGTCACGCTAGGGTCTGATGGCGACTGTCGCTGGCACGACCACGACGACACAGAGGACGCGCCGAGCGAGTCGCAGCTTCTATGGTGAGCCTTATTTGTGTCGCTGACAGTGAATGCGACAGTGTCACGCTAGGGTCTGATGGCGACTGTCGCTGGCACGACCACGACGACACAGAGGACGCGCCGAGCGAGTCGCAGCCTCTATGGTGAGCCTTATTTGTGTCGCTGACAGTGAATGCGACAGTGTCACGCTAGGGTCTGATGGCGACTGTCGCTGGCACGACCACGACGACACAGAGGACGCGCCGAGCGAGTCGCAGCCTCTATGGTGAGCCTTATTTGTGTCGCTGACAGTGAATGCGACAGTGTCACGCTAGGGTCTGATGGCGACTGTCGCTGGCACGACCACGACGATACAGAGGACGCGCCGAGTGAGTCGCAGCCTCTATGGTGAGCCTTATTTGTGTCGCTGACAGTGAATGCGACAGTGTCACGCTAGGGTCTGATGGCGACTGTCGCTGGCACGACCACGACGACACAGAGGACGCGCCGAGCGAGTCGCAGCCTCTATGGTGAGCCTTATTTGTGTCGCTGACAGTGAATGCGACAGTGTCACGCTAGGGTCTGATGGCGACTGTCGCTGGCACGACCACGACGACACAGAGGACGCGCCGAGCGAGTCGCAGCCTCTATGGTGAGCCTTATTTGTGTCGCTGACAGTGAATGCGACAGTGTCACGCTAGGGTCTGATGGCGACTGTCGCTGGCACGACCACGACGACACAGAGGACGCGCCGAGCGAGTCGCAGCCTCTATGGTGAGCCTTATTTGTGTCGCTGACAGTGAATGCGACAGTGTCACGCTAGGGTCTGATGGCGACTGTCGCTGGCACGACCACGACGACACAGAGGACGCGCCGAGCGAGTCGCAGCCTCTATGGTGAGCCTTATTTGTGTCGCTGACAGTGAATGCGACAGTGTCACGCTAGGGTCTGATGGCGACTGTCGCTGGCACGACCACGACGACACAGAGGACGCGCCGAGCGAGTCGCAGCCTCTATGGTGAGCCTTATTTGTGTCGCTGACAGTGAATGCGACAGTGTCACGCTAGGGTCTGATGGCGACTGTCGCTGGCACGACCACGACGATACAGAGGACGCGCCGAGTGAGTCGCAGCCTCTATGGTGAGCCTTATTTGTGTCGCTGACAGTGAACGCTGGCAGTGAAATCACGTTGCTCTGATTGAAGGACAAACCAACAAACAAGTACCACCACTACAGCCCATTAACGTCCCACTGCTGGGCACAGGCCTCCACTCTCATAGGGGAGAGGGAACTAGAGCTTAGACACACCACGACGCTCCAATGCGGGTTGGCGGGCTTTAACGACTATTATCATGTTAGTGATAAAAATCGGGACCGACGGCTTAACGTGCTCTCCGAGGCACGGGGGTGAAGCACCGCCAACTTTCTAACTCCGGGCTAGTACTGAGAATTTCTAGTCCGCACACCCAATACTTTAATTATGGCCCTACTCGGGACTCGAACCCGGGACCTCGTCGGCCGCAGTCGAACATGTTAACCACTCGACCAACGAGCAGAAACAAACAAGTATACTTTTGCACAATTATAATATTAGTACGATTTATTTACGCTGAGTTTATGCCCTTTTTGGGATCTTTTACGACACAGATTAGGGTTTAGTCTATAAGTTTATAGTAATAGTGTTTAGTCCACAAGTTTCTTTTGTATCTTGTATTGTAATTTTGTTTGTTTCTGTGTATTTTAAATCCCAAATAAAGATTTTATTGATTTATTTCAGGCGCGCAGGCGTTTTCACGGCCGAGGAAGCCGTGAGCGAGGCGAAAAACGTATTGAAATCGCTACAATCCGCGTACATACGACAAATGGGCAGACTGAGGACCTTACTGCAGACTGCCCGGCTTCAGTACGTGAGGTCATTGCGTACTGAGAAGGAACAATATTGTGAGTATATATACTACATACTACATTGTATAATTTTATAGCATGACCAGGAAATATAACTCAAAGAATTAAAAAATACAACTGCCATAGTTAAATAATATTTTTTTGTTAATCACTGGATATTGAAATATTCCAATATATTTTTGGAATCTACTCATCATTTTCTTGATGATAACTATATAGTTAATCTCATTTTGGAAAAAAATTCAACTTTAGTCTTTGATGCGGGACCATGGTCACCCTATCAATTTTTTTTTTAAATTTTACTAGCCTATGTCACCCGGAATAAGCTATAAATGATTCTAACGATACCTCATTCATCAAAATCCGTTCAGGCTTATAGAAGTTATGGTGGAATATACAAACTCACATACATGCATACATACATGAACCCTAAAAACAATATACTCCATTTTTCAGGCAGTCGTATAAAAACAAAACCCGCCATGTTGCGGGAAAAACTGGTACTAATATTTCTATGGCTATATTTAGTGTAACAATGAAAAAAGCTGGAAATTTATATTCGAGAGATAAGCTTCACCATTGTCAACTTATTTTCTGTTAGATTTAAAACATATTTTGCACAAAAAGAATAAAAATAAACTGAATAAAAGCGTAAGCGAGGCGAAAAACGTATTGAAATCACTCCAATTCGCGTACATACGACAAATGGGCAGACTGAGACCTTACTGCAGACTGCCCGGCTTCAGTACGTGAGGTCATTGTTTTAGCACTGAATATATTATTAACTTATTTATTATTTAGAAATCTTTATTGCGCACACATAATATACAGTATACAATTAAAAAAGAAGTTTTAAAACTACAAAGAAACGTGCAAAGGCGGACTTATTGCTAAAGCAATCTCTTACAGACAACCTTTGGAAACCGGAGCGCGATGTACTTTTCTGCGGAAGGAAGGAAAATGTCCTTAATTTTATTGTTAAGACTGACTCGTTGATCTAGTGGTTATCATGTTCGACTGCGGCTGACGAGGTCACGGGTTCGAGTCCCTGATCGGGCCATAATTAAGTATTGGGTTTTTCTGACTAGAAATTCTCAGTCCTAGCCCGGAGTTAGTAACTTGGTGTTTCGACCCTGTGCCTCGTAGAGCACGTTAAGCCGTCGGTCCCGGTTTTTATCACTAACATGATAATAGTCGTTACAGCCCGCCAACCCGCATTGGAGCAGCGTAGTGGGTCTAATTCTTGTTCTAATTCTCTCTCTCCTATAAGAGTGGAGGCCTGTGCCCAGCAGCAGTGGGACGTTAATGGGCTGTAGTGGAATCAAAATTGTCGCTCGCTGCGCTCGTGCCAATGCATCGCATTTGACTTGCAGGCAGCATAAACTCGCAGGCACGCAGCGGGCCTCTGACGGTGCGCGAGCGCAGGCAACTGCGCAAGCTGCGCGCGTACGCGGGGTATCATCGCAAACACGGCGTCGACGCGGTGCTTGCGAGGAAGTTACATCACAAACGGGCTAAGGTAATAGTAATCTGCCACTTTTTTAGAGAGTTTTATTTAACTTCATATGTAAGTTTGTGTGTGTGTGAAGTTCAAATCTTACAATTTGGATGTTGCCGATGTCAAAAATAATTTATTTTTGACATGGCCTGTCCCAATTATTCTTGTCAATTTATGTCTTAATCTTTACGTCAAAAGTATTAATGGCGAAGTGCATTGTACGTACTAACAACCAATATGATCCTTTTGTTGGTCGAATTAAAAACATTTTATTTTATTTTATTTTTATTTATTTTATTGTGCTGTTTTGGCACTACTTAAAGCCAAAAACCAAGAAAAGAAGAAGTCGTTTGAAGGATTTTTATCTATCTCAGTAGTTATATAGTGAGTCATTCTATGTTAATATTTATTTATTCATGTTTATTATATATATAGTATTATATTTATTTATTCATATTTATTATATTATATAGTATAATATTTATTTATGAATGTATATATGTAGGTAATATTGTTTGTAGTTAATATGTATGTACCTTTATACTTAAAGTTTGCGCACCATCCCGTTTGTATTCTCGTATCCTGTCACCAAAGGTTGTCTGGAAGAGATCGCCTTAGGCGATAAGACCGCCTTTGCATACTGTGTAGTCCTAGTTCGTTGTTTTAATGTCTTGTTTATTTTCGTGTTCTTGTGTGCAATAAAGATTTAATAAATAAATAAATAAATAAGAAAATATTAATAAATACACCATTTATAATGTACCAAAAACCTTGTTTAATTTGCGTTAAAATTAAAACCTTGAAAACGAGGTCTATTAGGTATTTATTACGATTGATTTCAGAGGTCTAAGTCCACCCTGCTGGATCTCGCAAATACCTGGATCCAGCGGGACTAACATGATTCAGTCCCGCAAATACCTGGATTGATGTTATCTTGCGGGATTGCATTCCCTAATTCCAACCATGATGCAGTGGGGCCATGGGTAAATAGGAATACCCCCTCACTCCACTGGTAGGGCAAGCCGGTGGTGCCAAAACCGCGACCCGTGTAAAGTACTTAGAATTTAGATTGTGTTCCGAAACTGTTGGCTTCAGTAAAGTTTGTTAACAAAATCTTGTGTATTTGTCAGGTGAACGACACGTCAAACCGCCACATCCCGTCGCATCAGGCGCGCTGCACTTTCGTGGAGGAGGGAGTTCGTTGCACCACACACGCTATACCCGCCGCCAAACATTGTATGAAGCACATACTGCAGGATCGACATCAGGTTAGTGCATCAATTCTAACAAACCACGTCGAACCGCCACATCGCGTCGCATCAGGCGCGCTGCACGTTTGTGGAGGAGGGAGTTCGTTGCACCACACACGCTATACCCGCCGCCAAACATTGTATGAAGCACATACTGCAGGATCGACATCAGGTTAGTGCATCAATTCTATCAAACCACGTCGAACCGCCACATTCCGTCGCATCAGGCGCCCTCACGTTTGTGGAGGAGGGAGTTCGCTGCACCACACACACTATACCCGCCGCCAAACATTGTATGAAGCACATACAGCATACTGCAGGACCGACATCAGGTTAGTGCAGTACAATTTCTATCAAACCACGTCGAACCGCCACATTCCGTCGCATCAGGCGCGCTGCACGTTTGTGGAGGAGGGAGTTCGCTGCACCACACACACTATACCCGCCGCCAAGCATTGTATGAAGCACATACTGCAGGACCGACATCAGGTTAGTGCATCAATTCTAACAAACCACGTCGAACCGCCACATTCCGTCGCATCAGGCGCGCTGCACGTTTGTGGAGGAGGGAGTTCGCTGCACCACACACACTATACCCGCCGCCAAACATTGTATGAAGCACATACAGCATACTGCAGGACCGACATCAGGTTAGTGCATCAATTCTAACAAACCACGTCGAACCGCCACATTCCGTCGCATCAGGCGCGCTGCACGTTTGTGGAGGAGGGAGTTCGCTGCACCACACACACTATACCCGCCGCCAAACATTGTATGAAGCACATTCTGCCACTCTACAAGCATACAGTACAAGGCCATCGGCGCGCGGTCGTTAACCGGCCGTTGAACTCTGACCCTCATTTTATTTTGTCTACGATGCGAACCTATTTTTTTAAATAATTATAGGAGCGTTTAACTTTCGACCTATACCGCCCGCCCGGCGAAAGGCAGTGCGCGCTTAATTTACGAAAATAGTGCGTGATTTGCTTATTAATTACGAGTATATGCAGTTAATTTTAGTTTTTTGTTCATTAATTATTATTATTATTTTCTCCAGACTATAGTGTAATTTAACATTATATTGCAAGCTGTGGCAACCTATAAGTGGGTTTACAATATTGCATATAACTATGTTTTCTACTGTATTTTTAATTTTTTAATGTTTTGTAACCTGTTGGGTGTCCTTAAAATAAAAAAATAAATAAAATAAAGTTCTTGGGTCAGATATGGTAAAAAAAATTATTTCAAATAAAGTATAGATTAAAGGCAATATGTTCTATTCACAATACAGAACCACCGATTTTTTTTTGTTGTGCAGAAAACTATTTGTGCACAACAAAAAAATTCTTCCCGGATATAAATATATACATACTAGATAATGTCCGCGACTTCGTCCGCGAGGATTGATGATTTATGGTTCCCGTGGGAACTCTTCAATTTTCTGGGATAAAAAGTGGCCTATGTCCTTTCCCGGGATGTAACCTATCTTTGTACCAAATTTTATCAAAATCGGTAGAACAGATAAATTTCTTTGATTCCCGCGGGAAGTCCTTCCCCAAGATTTTAACCTACCTCTGTACCAATTTTCATCAAAATCAGTTGAGTAGTTGGGCCGTGAAAGCGTAGCAGACAGACGGACAGACAGACACACTTTCGCATTTATTTTGTTACATTTTTCTTAATTATATCACTGATGTCAGAACATGGCTAAACATTCAGTCATCACTTCCTATGTAGAGACGGCCATCCCAAGATTATAATATTAGTATGGATTTTTAAATATTTTTTACATCTCTCATATTCGGTAAGTAGGTCCTTATTACCCCCAAATGGAGCTTGTAGGTGACCAATTAGCGCTCTAGGGTAATAATGTAGCTAGAATTAAAGCCCTAGGGCGGTAAGTAATTAAAAAAAGTATGATGGTTAGATGTACGCGAACTTTTTGAAAGAGTGAAGAGTTTTTTTTAAATTACTTACCGCCCTTGGGCTTTTCTAGCTACATTATTACCCTAGAGCGCTAATTGGTCACCTACAAGCTCCATTTGGGGGTAATAAGGACCTACTTTACCTCACAATCGAGATGTAAAGCAGAGTAGTTAGCTCGGGTGTAAGCATCAATTGCACCCTCGAACTATAGGCGCCCTCCCTGCGCTCGTGCGCCTAAATATCTCGGGCTGCAATTGATGCCTTACAGCCCTTGGCTACTAATCTACTATTTAACGAAATCTACTGTTTATCAGGTATTGTTCGCGGCGTGCGGCGACTCCCGCGGCCTTACAGCGTGCCGGGAGCCCGTTGCGAGGTTGCCCCTCCCCTCCGCCGCGTGCCGCTACCACACCGGCCCGCCCGCGTACACCACTTTCACATTGAAGGTAACGTTGATCCATTCATTCCAATACCACTACAGCCCATTAGCGTCCCACTGCTGGGCACAGGCCTCCACTCTCATAGGAGAGAGGGAATTAGAGCTTAGACCCACCACGCTGCTCCAATGCGGGTTGGCAGACTATTATCATGTTAGTGATGATAACCGGGCCCGACGGCTTGACATGCTGTTCGAGGCACGGGGGTGAAGCACCACCAACTTCCTAACTCCGGGCTAGTATTGAGAATTTCTAGTCAGAAAAACCCATTACTTGTTATGGCACATAACTATGGCCCAACCCGGGACTTGAACCCGGGATCACGTCGGCCGCAGTCGAACATGTTAACCACTTGACCAATGAGGCAGTTCAATCGATTCATTCAATTTATTTTATTTAAGGTTGCGGTCTGAAAATGTTTAACAGTTTTTTTTTTAATTAGATTCGTTATAACTTTGCGTGCAGTAAGGTCTTAAAACGTTGAAGCAAGGTATTTATTACGTTTCAAAGTTAACAGAAGTTTTCAAACATTGAATTTGACAAAGTAGTATTATTTACTTTTTATAATAAAAGTAGATGATGCCTGCAACATCGTCCGCCTGGATTGAGGTTTATCGACTCCCGTGGGAACTCTTTTAATTTTCCGGGATAAAAATGCCTGTGTGCTACCCCGGGATACAAACTATCCCTATACCAAATTTCATAAATATCGGTTGAATAGATGAGCCGTCAAAGCGAAGCAGACAGACAGATGTCCATAAAAATTAAAAAGAAACTTAACAGACATAAAAATTAGTTCCAATTCTGGCCACCGGGTTAAGTTAAGTTAAGTTGGATGGACTATAAATATAGTATGTATTTCCACTATGCCTAATAATTAATGTTTCATCTCCACAGAAAGAAGAAACGGGCAGCGACTCAGAGTCACCCTCCAGCTCGGATCTGTCTCACGTGGAGGCCGAGGCGCAGTCTCCCGATGCTGAGGAAATGTTCGCGCCGGAGCCCATAGACCAGTGACATACGGGCTATGGCCTGTACGAACACTTGTGGTACATGCAGTGACAAAGTGATACACAGTGATACACGCAGTGACAGAGTGATACACGCAGTGACAGAGTGATACACGCAGTGACAGAGTGATACACACAGTGACAGAGTAATACACGCAGTGACAGAGTGATACACACAATGACAGAGTGATACATAGTGATACTTGTGCTACACGCAATTACAGTGCTTTAAACACTTACAGTGAATGGACACTGAATGACAAAGTGAAAGATAAATAACCAAATATTGGATAGAAGCAGGCGTTACTTTGCGGAAGTCCATGATTATAAAGGAACTAGAAATTTAATTTGCTATAATCCGCAACAATAGGCAAATATATGTGGTACAGTGTATCTTGCACTTGCAGCTTGCATACCACCACATAAATCTTCCAAATTATTCTCAACGTACTTTCACTCAGACACCAGAGCATCTTCAGGAGATGTTGACTCGACAATGCACGATTGTAAAGATCGTCAACATATTTGCCTACTGTTGCGGATTATAGCTATTATATATATTTATAAATAACCAGTTGCCTCTATTATTACCACTGAACAAGCTGCTGTCGTATTTTTCTGGACCTAATTGAATGATGACATTTTAGCGCTTTAAGCCATTGTAAACATAAAGGAATGACCAAGGAATAGTACATTACATCGCGAGACCGGGGAAGTACGCGTTTTCTGGTCGAGTGTTAGTTAGACGGCCTAGCTACGGCCGGCTATATACGAGACCAGAACTGCTCTCCCGGTCGAGGTGTGTATAGTGCTTTTCTAAAAAATGAAACAAGTGACTTTTTTTTTAATATGTTATATTATGTAATTAAAAGAAAGTAAATAAAAAAGCAACCTACTTAAGAAATAAATTTTTTTTTTGCGCTTTGAGTGCTGAACGCGTAATACGGTAGAGTTCCAAATTTAAACTATTTAGGCCAAAGAACATTATAACAAGTTACAAGATATTCAAGAAGAAAGATTCCAAATTCAAACTTATGATATGTAATGAAAATACATACATTCTTTACTGGCCTAGGCCGGGAAGTTTAACTTTCGAACTCATTTACAGGGTATGAAATGTGCACATTTCATATCATTTTTTAGAAAAATGATTTGGTTGCTCTGGCATACATTTTCATTATTTTAATTTGTTCCAGGGACACTTATGTCACTTCAATTGGGTCCATAATTTAAGCTGAACCAGGGGTAGATTCACTTGACCCTCGTAGCTTTAGTTATATAAGATACTCTAATTGATTATCACCATCATGTTTTTTATTTATATTTGGAAGTCAATAAGTGTACAGTGTAATGTATAAATCAATATTTAATTGAATATGCTGTCATTTATATAAAAGCAGTCTCTCCAGTGGTGATAATGCAAATCAGTGTACATTAAACAAATGATGACACGTGCATTACACACATTGATATGTAGGTACATTATACACCCATTTGGGCTGTGTTGCTTCACCATATTTTGACAGACATGTAATCCTTAAATATGGCGCTAACAAATGTTAATCAAAGAAAGCTTTTACCATGTGAACTAAGTAAATTAACAATAAGAGTAATACTAGTAAATTAACAGAATATGTCAAAGTTCTTACGTGTTGTTGTAAAAGTAAAGTAAAAGTGAAATATACTTTACTAGCTGATCCGTTTTCCGTTTCCGGCTGTCTGACAGTTCGCTGCGCGTAACGAGAGCTCTTAAGTTTAATTTCAAAAAAAGTGTTCAAAACGCATCACAGTATACGGGATAGCGTGAATTTACACATTAAAACCACACAAAATCGGAATACACAGTGATCACAACTAAAAAGCAAGAGAGAAGACTGAAATACAAGTGAGAAAATACGCCGTTTTTTTGGAGGTTAGAATCCATTACGATCAACTGGTAAAAACATTTGACAAGTAGAAACTTGACAGTTGCACAGACAACAGCTGACATCTGACAGCTGGAGCAAGTGTTGCCACAACATCAACCCAAGAAAAGCTTCCATTTCGGTAGTTTTTTTTGACCAACAATGGATCCGCAATTTCAATTACTTTGGAATAAAATGAAAGAGGAGATGAGCCAACAAACAGCTACTATAAACCAAAATATGATTACAACCATGGATGAAAAACTAAAACCTCTTGTGGATGACATAGTTGGACTCAAACTAGAAATAGATACACTGAAGACAAAAACACAATATTTAGAAAGACAAACAAGGAAAAACAATCTAATCATTCATGGTGTCCAAGAAACCGAAACTAATTTCCCGGACCTACTGAAAAGTATCACCTCAGTTTTGAACGTTGTCAGTGAAAAAGCAAGCATAGAATCTTGGGACAGATGGGAGATAAGTAACATTCAAAGAATCGGAAAGAAAATGGATGGCAAAACGCGGCCCATATGCATGACGCTCACCTTATACTGGCGGAAAATGGAGCTTTTAAGGAATAAGAAACATCTACCAGAAAATATATATATAACAGAGGATTACCCTAAAGAAATACTATTAAAGAGGAAAGAATTAAAAGCTCAACTAAAGGAAGAACAAGATAAAGGCAATGAGGGATATATTGCTTACGATCAACTAGTAATAAAAGGAAAGAAAGATAAAAGGAAGAGATCGCCTACAAGCTCACCAATTAGATCAAAGGACGAGAAAACAAAAAACACCAATAAGACTAAAATAACTCGAGTCAACTATTTCGACAAAGCGAGATCTTTCTCATTTAGCGGAACTAGCAGCGAGAATTAGCAATCAAAAAACACCAGCAACGAACGGAAAACAAAAAAGTCACAAACGGAAAATGACACAACAACAAGGAAAGGTCCCAACCAGGCTGGTCACCTTGGGACGTCAGACCACCACCCTCTAGAAGACAAACAGCAAACACGAAAAACATTAAAACCCAAACATTTACTAAACCCAACGAAAAGAAAAGATCAAAATAAACTATTCATAGCAACCCTAAATACAAGGACACTCGGAACAGATGACAGACTGATGGAACTACAACATGCATTAGAAGGGATAAACTGGGATGTTATAGGATTAAGCGAAGTACGACGACTAGGAGAAGAAGTGAGAGAGCATAAAGATTACATATTCTACTACAAAGGAGAAACCAAGGGGCTACATGGTGTAGGATTTATCGTAAAGAAGAATCTAAAAGAGTCAATTATACAATTTAGAAGTAAATCGGAGAGAATTGCCATTTTGGACTTAATCATTCAAGACGGAAAAGAGCCATGGTCTATAATACAAGCATATGCGCCCACAGAGCAAGCAAATGATGACGAGAAGAACTTATTCTATACAACACTACAAAACACTATTGAAGAAACCAATAAAAACAAAATTGTGATGGGAGATTTCAACAGTCAAATAGGTAGACAACAAGATGGAGAAACAAACGTCATTGGACTCTATAGCCAAGGCAAGCGAAACAAAAATGGACAAAGACTCGTCGACCTTGCTCTCGAATACAATCTAAGGATTATGAACACCTATTATAAGAAAAGAACAAACAGGAAATGGACATGGATCTCACCTGATGGTAAAACCAAAAATGAAATTGATTTCATATTAACTAGCACCCCGGGCTTCTTTAATGACGTAGGGGTAGTAAACCAACTAAATTTCAGTACAAACCATAGAATGGTTAGAGCTACTCTAGGAACCATAAACACACAAAGAACAAGGAAACACATAAAAAGCATATCAGATCAAATAGCGACTCCAATTCCAGAAAACATCCTTAATAAAGTAAAAGAGCAAATAAACAAAATTGTAAATATAGATTCAATCCAAGAAAAGTACAACAAATTCGAAAAAATACTAACTAATTTGGAAACTGAATTGAGGCACAGGAGCAAGTCAAGCAAAATAGACAAAATAGGACAAAACGCAAGAACTATGATAAAAGAAAGAGGGGAGTTATTTGTAGACAGGAAAAAGAACATTAAAAAGATAGAATCATTGAGCAAAAAGATCACATCAAGTATAAGAGGTCATAAGAAAGAAATACGTTTAAACAGAATTCGATCTGAAATAGAAAAAACAGGAGGAATCAAAAGAGCACTGAAGAAACTTAAGGATCATTCGTCTTGGATACCGAAAATGAGGGGAAAGAACAAAGAAAACAAGGAATATACAACATCAAAAAGAACAACGATTAGCAAAATCGCTACGAACTTCTACAAAGACCTCTACAGTTCATTGGAACTACCATTAGAAATCGAAAACCCTAACAAGGAAGAAGAAATCCCTTACATAGTAGAAAGCGAAACAAGACAAGCCATATTAACACAAAAAAACGACAAAGCCCCAGGAGAAGATAGAGTAACCAATGAACTGCTAAAAGGGTCAATGGAGGCAATACTGAAACCATTAACTAGGTTATTCAACGAAATCTTAGACAGGGAAGTCATTCCGGAACAATGGACAAAATCAACCATAATACTGATTCACAAAAAGGGTGATAAAGACAAAATAGACAACTATAGACCGATCAGTCTTATGACAAATTTATACAAACTTTTTTCAAAAATTGTCTTAGGCAGGCTCACTAAACAATTAGACGCAGAACAACCAAGAGAACAGGCAGGTTTCAGGGCTGATTTCTCAACAGTAGATCACATACATGTAGTAAAACAAGTAATGGAAAAATATAATGAGTATGGAAAACCATACTATATTTCTTTTGTAGACTATAATAAGGCATTTGACTCCATTTCTCATAACTACTTATATAAAGCCTTGGTCAACCAAGGAATAGAAAAGAAATATATTAGACTTATAAAGAACATATACAGCAACTGCACTGCAAAAGTACAACTAGAAAGAATTGGAGAGAAATTTAAAATTCAAAAAGGAGTCAGACAAGGGGATCCTCTGTCTCCCAAGCTCTTCCTGGCTGTGTTAGAGGAAATTTTCAGAAATCTAGATTGGGAAGGGTGGGGAATAAACATTAATGGATGTAGGCTGTCGCACCTGCGATTTGCAGACGACCTGGTACTGTTTAGCGAGGACCCAGTCACCCTACAAGTAATGCTTGAACAATTAGCAACAGAGAGCCAAAAAGCAGGTCTGACAATGAATACAATTAAAACAAAGGTTATGACCAATAGACATCAACAAAAAATTAATGTAAAGAACCATGATATAGAGTATGTGAATGACTACATCTACTTAGGCCAAATAATTGCACCAAACTTGCAGATGGACAAAGAACTGCAAAGACGAGTAAATAACACCTGGGCTCGTTACTGGTCGCTGAAAGAAATATTGAAGAACAAAAACACTCCAATGCCAATTAAACGTAAAGTATTCAACACATGCATCCTACCAATACTTACTTACGGGTGCCAAACGTGGGGCCTGACGAAGACTCACGCTCAAAAACTAAAGGTATGCCAACAGGGGATAGAGAGAAGCATGCTGCACAAAAAAATGCTAGATAAATGGAGACTGACCAAAATTAGGAAAATAACAGGCGTGACAGATGTATCAAAGAAAATTAAGAGACTCAAGTGGCGCTGGATTGGACATGTGGCTAGATCTCCGAAAGAAAAATGGACCAAAGAGGTCATATCATGGTACCCCAGAGATGGGAAGAGAGCAAGAGGACGGCCACAAAGAAGATGGGAAGATGACCTACCAAAGGGATGGCGTAGATTAGCACTCGACAGAGAAAAATGGCGAATTCTAGAGGAGGCCTATGTCAAAGGAGGACAACCTGATCAAAATATAAATTAGTGCTGGTGTTATTAATTTTAATTAATTATGTAGATTAAGTTAAATACCATAAAATTAATTAATATTAGCATAGGAACTTAGTTTTAGGAATGATTGATCGGAGAATAAAGGCTATTTTTATTTTTATTTTTATTTTATTTTTAGCTGATGCCCGCGACTTCGTCCGCGTGGATTGAGGTTTTTTGGTTCCCGCGGGAACTCTTTAATTTTCCGGGATAAAATGTAGCCTATGTGCTATTCCAGACTATAATCTATCTTTGTGCCAAATTTCATCCAGATCCGTTCATCCGTTGGAGCGTGATTGAGTAACAAACATACATCCATACATCCAAACTTTCGCATTTATAATATTTATATATTTTGATTGTACACCTTAAAAATAAATACAACAATAATAATAATATAATGCACATGGCACAACAGGCGGCCTTATCGCTTAAATAGCGATCTCTTCCAGGCAACATTAGGGCAAAGGACACATTAAAATAGAAAGCGTTTTGTTGATACGTTGATTGTATGATAAGTAACTATAGTCCGACAAACTTTGTTGAAACGGGTCAGTTAAGTTTGTGAGAGTATATTTTGTTTGAATCACCTGGCCCTTTAGTATTATTATGCCCTTACATAGTGACATACACTACTCTCCTACCATGTTTGTTTGATGTTTGACGACCTCCGTGGCGCAGTGTGTAGCGCTGTTGTCTTAACATGCGGTGGTCCCGGGTTCTATCCCCGGCAGGGTCAATTTGGGAATTTATAATTTCTGAAAATTCCCTGGTCTGGCCTGGTGGGAGGCTTCGGCCGTGGCTAGTTACCACCCTACCGGCAAAGACGTGCCGCCAAGCGATTTAGCGTTCCGGTACGATGCTGTGTATAAACCAAATAGGGGTATGGCTGTGGGGTATGGGTTTAATATAACTGCCATGCCCCTAACAGGTTAGCCCGCTACCATCTTAGACTGCATCATCACTTACCATCAGGAGATCGCAGTCAAGGGCTAACTTGTAGTGGATAAAAGAAAAAAAAATGTATGAATATTGGTACACAGAAAACTAGTAAAGAGACAAAATATGGATGTCGTATATGGAAAGTGTAAAGTTAGTTTTAATTTAATTAGCTTCTAATAAATGAAATGTTTCCAAAGATTAGGATGTTTATCAGCTTTGATTGTTGTTCAGAAAATGACACTGATATGTACCTATTGCTTTCCATAAATTATATTTATAAATAAATAAATATAAATAAATAATAAGCCTTTTATTTCTAATCCCATGGTATTTACAATTGTATATTACTACTTTTTAGATGAAATAAGTGTTAGTTGTGTTAGTGTTTGTCTTATTCTAGTTAGTATTGTTATTTGTTGTAGTATTTGTTGTAGATGTAGTCCCATATCGGGTAAAGGCCTCCTCCATCTGCTTCCAATGCTCCCGGTCTTTGGCAAGGGTCAGCCAGTTTGTGCCAGCATTCTGGGCTACGTCGTCCGCCCACCGTTTGTATGGTGTAATATGTGACCCACGGCACTTGCCACTATATATTATAAATGCACCTAATTTAAGACACAGTAATATTAAAGCACGCACAGCAACAACAAGTCTTTTCATTTGGGCGTCCCAACAGCACATGGCGACCCTGCCAGTCGGTGCGCGCGCGCTTGCACCATGCGCGTGCACCGGCTGGGCACCGAAATATTGCATTCACATCCATAGAGAGAATTAAATTAAAATTATGAAATTTACGGAATAATGGATCCCCGGAGATGAAAATAATACCCGGACCTGATACGAAAAGAAGAAGAAAATATTTCGTCACAGTACCTAATTAATCTACAAATTAAATAAATCTATTCATGGAGTAAATATTATATATCAATTACTGCAGCGACGGCATCCAGATTTTATATATTTCTTCGAGACAAAGACAAGTTCACAGCGGTAACCACAAGTCTTCCTAAGAGTTCCTACGAAAAAGAAGCCTTCCTATGAAAAGTGAAAGAGAATAGTGTCTAAAAGTGCATTCTGAATTCCTATTTCCCAAATTGTGTTTTTTTTTTTGTGTGGCAAATTTTGGTATCCATCAGAATGGCGGGTGTAGGTTTTCCGATTACATTCAAACTTTACTGAATAAATGTACGATAAATGTACGTAATTGTACTAAATTATGGATAAATGTACTTTATTGTATATTGAGAAAACATGAAAACAAAGTGAGCAGCCATCCTGACGTCAGAATGGCGGGTGTACTCTTACATCTTCTGCATAAATTAACTTTTTTTAAATTAGACATTACCAAATAAATGTACGTTAAATGTACTTATGGAAACATGATATCAAAATTACTAAAATTTAATGCGAGCTCTGATATTGTGAAACACATGTGAGCAGCCATCCTGACGTCAGAATGGCGGGTGTACCTATTCACGGTATATTCTGCATAAATTTACTTTTTTTCAATTAGTCATTACCAAATAAATGTACGTTAAATGTACTTATGGAAACATGATACCAAAATTACTAAAACTTTATGCGAGATCTAATATTGTGAAACACATGTGAGCAGTCATCCTGACGTCAGGACGGCGGGTGTAGGTTTTCCAATTACATCCAAACTATACTGAATCAATGTACGATAAATGTACGTAATTGTACTAAGTTATGGATAAACTAGCTGATACCCGCGACTTCGTCCACGTGGATTGAGATTTTTTGGTTCCCGCAGGAATTCTTTAATTTTCCGGGGTATAAAGTAGCCTATGTGCTATTCCAGACTATAATCTATCCCTGTGCCAAATTTCATGCAGATCCGTTAAGCCGTTCTGGCGTGATTGAGTAACAAACATCCATCCATCCATCCAAACTTTCGCATTTTTAATATTATATATATAATAAGTATAAGTATAGATTATTTTCAATAATTCTACCCCCAAAGGTTACATTGGGGGTGAAAGTTTGTACGATAATCCCTAATTTTTCAAGTGATACCTATCGCTGAAACTTCGTATTTGGGCCTTCAGTTAAAAATAAAGAAATATTCATAGATTTTGAAAATACCACCCGTGAGTGGTTAAATAGGGGATGAAAGTTTGTATAGAATTTCTAAGAACCTAATTTCACGACGACGAAGTCGCGTGCAAAAGCTACTTATTACCTAAAATATAATTAAACTTAAATAATTATGAAAACACAATCTTCTGACACAAGCGGAGCCTCTGTATGCTCATTCTCCTTTGCTACAAACAGGTAATCTCGGGGAAAGCTACTTTTATCCCGGAAAATTAAACAATCAAAAACCTTAATCCACGTGGTCGAAGTTGCAGACAAAATAAAGTATCAAACTATAATTTTACGATATTATGTTCTTCATATTCATACTTACGTATAATTGATGCAAAATTGTGTTTGTCTGTCTGTCTGTCTACTTCGCTTTTACCGACTTTATCTTTCAACCGAATTTTATGAAATTCGGTACAAAAGTAGGTTAGGTACATCTCGAGGAAGGATATAGGCTACTTTATATCCTGGGAAATTAGGGAGTCTCCCGTGAATTAATATTACTATACACGCGGACGAAGGCGCGGGCGGCGTGCATCATAGGTAATATTCTAATTATTACAAAATAAAATTTTATTTAAGTTTGATACTAGCGTACTTATAAACAATCGTGATTCGCTACTTTAACGTACGGCATCTATTAATTACTGAGCACAGAGTACTTTTTATTACTGAGGATACAGTCATAAACACACACACAGTGAGGGTACAGTCAAAATTATAGTTTGATACTTTATTTTGTCTGCAACTTCGACCACGTGGATTAAGGTTTTTGATTGTTTAATTTTCCGGGATAAAAGTAGCTTTCCCCGAGATTACCTGTTTGTAGCAAAGGAGAATGAGCATACAGAGGCTCCGCTTGTGTCAGAAGATAATAGTTTTCATAATTATTTAAGTTTAATTATATTTTAGGTAATAAGTAGCTTTTGCACGCGACTTCGTCGTCGTGAAGTTACGTTCTTAGAAATTCTATACAAACTTTCATCCCCTATTTAACCACTCACGGGTGGTATTTTCAAAATCTATGAATATTTCTTTATTTTTAACTGAAGGCCCAAATACGAAGTTTCAGCGATAGGTATCACTTGAAAAATTAGGGATTATCGTACAAACTTTCACCCCCAATGTAACCTTTGGGGGTAGAATTATTGAAAATAATCTATACTTATACTTATATATATAATATTAAAAATGCGAAAGTTTGGATGGATGGGTGGATGTTTGTTACTCAATCACGCCAGAACGGCTTAACGGATCTGCATGAAATTTGGCACAGGGATAGATTATAGTCTGGAATAGCACATAGGCTACTTTATACCCCGGAAAATTAAAGAATTCCTGCGGGAACCAAAAAATCTCAATCCACGTGGACGAAGTCGCGGGTATCAGCTAATTTATCCATAACTTAGTACAATTACGTACATTTATCGTACATTGATTCAGTATAGTTTGGATGTAATTGGAAAACCTACACCCGCCGTCCTGACGTCAGGATGACTGCTCACATGTGTTTCACAATATTAGATCTCGCATAAAGTTTTAGTAATTTTGGTATCATGTTTCCTTAAGTACATTTAACGTACATTTATTTGGTAATGTCTAATTGAAAAAAAGTAAATTTATGCAGAATATACCGTGAATAGGTACACCCGCCATTCTGACGTCAGGATGGCTGCTCACATGTGTTTCACAATATCAGAGCTCGCATTAAATTTTAGTAATTTTGATATCATGTTTCCATAAGTACATTTAACGTACATTTATTTGGTAATGTCTAATTTAAAAAAAGTTAATTTATGCAGAAGATGTAAGAGTACACCCGCCATTCTGACGTCAGGATGGCTGCTCACTTTGTTTTCATGTTTTCTCAATATACAATAAAGTACATTTATCCATAATTTAGTACAATTACGTACATTTATCGTACATTTATTCAGTAAAGTTTGAATGTAATCGGAAAACCTACACCCGCCATTCTGATGGATACAAATTTTGTATATCAAGTGAACATTGTAAAGAGACTGGTTAATGCACTTCGAAAACCTAACAATATTTTTTTATCGGTGTCCAGATTTAAGAAACGATATCATGCTATATTTTTTTATTTTGTAAAGACGTACTTACTATTTTTTTATTCATTGTGTTGACTGCATAATGTGACCTGACCTAACTGATGACTATATTTTTAATTGCCTATTAAAACTACATAATCTTACAAATGTGTTTTTCCAGTGTATTTTTATAAAAAATATAAACGTAAGTATAAAATAGGAACAACAATGCAATTGAGACTGATATTCTTGGACCAATAGCAAGCAGCCTAAGCAGTATTTTGGGTATGTTATTTTAATTCAATTTTTTCATCAGATTTTTTACTTTATTTTACTTAGTTATCAGTATCTTTTAACTTACGACTATGATTTGATGGTTTTTTAAATATTACTGATTTAATTTTGAATTTAGATAATTTATTTCATTTCATTTAGGAGTTTTACTAAAGAATAATTCGAAAATCAGTGATTTTCTGGCCAATTTTTAAAATATACTTTTCAGTCATTAAGCATAGATACTCATTTATAGTTACCAAGTTGATTATTGGAAATATAAATAACATAATAATGAAATAAACTTAGGTACCTATTCATTTATTTTACAATTAGGTACTGAATCATTTAATATTACAGTAAAAGATAAAATAAATTTTGAGTACCTAACAGTACGGATACATTGCCTACTTGAAATTTTGAATTTCTGTTAGTTTTTACTTTTCTTTAAAATTATTCCTCAGGTATGATAGATATCAAGAATTTCATGTCGCAACTTTTGAGATGATCAAAGTAAATAGGTCATATCAAATTCAAAAGAAAAGCTGATGCGAATGCAAGCGTTTTGTATTACAATAGCTTGATTGCAAAGATTGCAAATTATTGAATTCGAGAACAATAATCAAACAATGAAACAATTATATTGTTTTGATGATATACTTTTGATTTCGAGTATTGATTTTGATTTAATATAAGTACTTTGAATTTTATGTAGCTTACCGATTTTATTTTGAGTATTGATTTTTTTTTTAAATGGAAGAGTTTAGCAATGAAATAGGTAACGGAATAAACATTTATGATGATTAATGGAATAGATGACAATTATTTACGGAATTACGACCCTATTTAGGAGTTCTTAGGGATTTTACTTAAATAAATGGTAATATGAATTTTTATAAATGTACTTAGGAAGTTGGATAATGAAAGAGTGATGATCTGCAAGATCTGAAATTTGAGAATGCATTTTATTTTTAGCAGAAGATGTTGGGGTTTGGTTTACTTAATAATCTGTAAGGTTTGGAATGTATGGATTATAAGTTGGAATTATTAGATGGAGTGAGATTAAGAAGTTATATTACAATTAATGAGAGTTATGAGAAGTGATGTAGTGACCAGCCCATCTCTTGATCATGCCGTACGCTAGCTCGTCTGCGTGAAAGAATGGAGCAAAAGGCACGAAAATAAATGAATAATATATTGTGATAATAAATATGAAATGAATAAATTTTTAAATGAAATAGGATGGCATTTTAGGATTGTTGTATTAATGGAATTGGAAATGATTTGGTGAAGATATAAAATATTTGTGAAAGGATATGGAATGGGTCTTTTGAAGATAGTTAGTGTTATTAGTTAACACATAGGCAAGTAGTTTTTTTAAGAGATAGGAAAAGGAAAGTGTCTAGAAGTTTATCGATCTTAGCTTTACCATTGGTGGACGGACTGATCACCCGAACATAATATGGCATAGTTAATTATCGATATAACTATTTTATAAGGTATATAAGGTATATAAGGAATGTATACCCGCCTTTTATCTCGATCATGTTGTACTGTAGATGTCTGCGTGAGAGTAATTGTGCATAGGGGTATAGTATAAATAAATAAATAAATGAGATTAAATGAGATTAAAAGGTTAACCAAGAACTTATGAATGAATATTGTACTTTGATTGAAGGATAAAAATTTGATTGATAGACAAAATATTATTATGACTTGGTCGAATACTTCGCGCGCGCACCTACAGCTTTAAGTACGAGTATGTAACGGATCATTATCGGATAAATAAATACCTACTTGACATGACTTATTTGAATGACTGGCCATCATTTAAATTACCAATTTATGGCAACTATTAAACATAAACGCTGACAATTTACGTATGGTGATTGGTGATACGTACCTAACTCGGACTTGACTTTACTATTATATAGATTTTATTTAAGTTTTTTTTTCTTCCCCAATAATATTGTATTACTTTAAGATTTTTTGGCACCTATTATTCTACTTTACTTTTCAGCACTTGCTTAGTTACTTAAATATATTAAAAAAAAAATTGTTTAGCATTAATTTTTTTTTTTCAAGTGCCCTGGGAGGTGTAATATTTGACCCACGGCACTTGCCACTATATATTATAAATGCACCTAATTTAAGACACAGTAATATTAAAGCACGCACAGCAACAACAAGTCTTTTCATTTGGGCGTCCCAACATCACAATGGTCTCCCAACCTTTCTTTTCCCTGGTGGTCCTTTCCAGTTAGTAGTTTGTATCGTCCATCTGTCGTCAGTGAGCCTTGCGATATGTCCTGCCCATTGCCACTTTAGTGATAGTGCTTGTGTTAGAGCATCTGTCAGCATTGTCTTTTCCCTAATTTTTGTACTTCGCACTTTGTGAATTTTTCTTATTCCTAGTATGCTCCGCTCCATTGCTCTCTGGGTAGTTGTAATTTTTTGTTTGGTTCTGTTAGTGTAAACCCATGTTTGGCAGCCGTATAATAGGCAGGGTAATATACAAGTGTCCATTACTACTTTTTTGAGATTTAGGGAGTAGTGGCCTTTTAGGATTTCTTTAAGTGACCAATATTTTTGCCATGTGATGTTTACTCTCCTTTGTATTTCCTCTTCGTTATTTGTATTGCTAAATGTCACTTGTTTTCCTAGATATGTATAAGTTTTAACATATTCTATGCATTTGCCCTTGACCCATATTGGTTTTTCATAGCTATTCGTCATTACTCTAGTCTTGTTTGCATTCATTTCCAGACCTATCTTGGAGCTTTCGTTGGCTAATGAGCATATTAGTTCCTGTAGTGTGTTTGGTGTTTCAGCCAGTATGACAATATCGTCTGCGAACCTTAGATGGTTTAGGTATCTCTTGCCTATTTTAATACCTTTGTGATCCCAGTCCAGCTTCCTAAAGATGGTTTCCAAAACAGCTATGAAGAGTTTTGGTGAGATGGGGTCTCCTTGTCTCACGCCTCTTTCAATCTTGATTGGATCACCTCTTGTTTCCAGTTTTACCTTACTAGTACTGTTAGCATATATGTTCTTTAGAATGTTTATGTATTTTCTATCGACATTGAAGAGTTTCAGTGCTTCCCAGATTGAGTTATGACTAATTGTATCGAAAGCCTTACTGTAATCGATAAATGCTAGATATAGAGGTTTGTTAAATTCCTTGTACTTCTCCATGGTTTGTTCTAGTGCCTGTAGATGGTCAGTTGTACTAAAACCCGAACGGAAACCTGCTTGTTCTATTGGTTGTGAATCATCAATTGTAGGTGCTATTCTGCTTAGGATGATAGATGCGAACAATTTATATGTACTTGCCATCAGACTGATTGGCCTGTAATTGCCTATATCTAATGGATTTCCTTTTTTATAAATAAGTGTTATTTCTGAAGTGCACCATTGTTGTGGCACTATCTCAGCATCTAATATCATGTTGAAGAGCTTTGTGAAATGTTGTAGTAGAACAGGTGCCCCTAATTTAATAGCTTCGTTAGTTATACCGTCGGGTCCTGGGCTTTTTTCATTTTTTAGCTTTCTAATGTGGTCATACACTTCTCTTTCAGTAATTGGGTCTACTGCTGTTTTAGAATTACTATAATCTTGTGTTTGTGGGGTGTCATTATGTATCTGTCTCTTGTACATTTCTCTGTAAAAATGTGTAGCATGCTTAATAATATCTTTTCTCGTTTTTGTTTCCCTTGTGTTGTCTTCTAACTTCTGTATCCACGTTTTTTGTAGTTTTAAGTCTTTAAGTGCCCTTTTTGTACTTCTATGATTTGTAAGGTTTCTTGTGATTATGTCCTGTCTGTGCTTTTTATAGTCTTGACTAATAGATTTGTTGGTAGTTTTGAACGCTTCACTTAGCTCTTTTCTTATGATATTATCTTTAGGTTTTGTTTTTATTAGCTCAGTGCGTTTCTTTATTAGTTCCTCAGTTTCTTTACTAAATATTTTTTTATGTTTTCTCTCTTGGTTACTTGTGCTTAAACTGTGTACTACGGATTCCTCTAAAATGTTGTAATAGTTTTGGATGCTCAGAGTCTCTTTAAAATTGTTTTCTAGATGTGAATGTAGGCTATTCATATAACTTTTAATTTCATTGTCAGTTTTTGGACTTGTAACTGAAGGTTTGTAGTTTTTCCTATCTTTTCGTGGCTGTTTTAAATCGAGGGAGGCTCTTAAAAGTCTATGATCGGAGGGGAATTTTATATTGTTGAGTACTTCTGTGTTTGTGATGAGTTGAGGGTGGCTTGTTAGTATGAAGTCTATTTCATTTTTTGTTTTTTGGTCAGGTGAAATCCATGTCCATCGCCTGTTTTCCCTTTTCTTAAAATATGTATTCATTATAGACAGCTTGTGTTCTAAAGCAAAGTCGATCAGTAGGTCGCCCCGATCATTTCGTTCGCCATATCCGTACTGACCCATTATTAAGTTCTCGCCTTCCTTGGGATGTCCTATTTTCGCGTTAAAGTCGCCCATTAATATAACTTTGTCGTCAGCTTTAGAAAGTGCTTCTGTGATGGTGTTGTAGAATGTATGTATCTCTTCTTCACTCGCTTTTTCTGTGGGTGCATAGGCTTGTACTAGTGAGATGTGCAGGTTTTCTAGTTTCAATTTTAGCAGAGCAACCCTTTCTGACAGTCCTGTGAAATTAATTATTTTGTTTTTAAATGTTTTCTTCAGTAAAAAGCCAACCCCGTGTTTTCCCTTGGTTTCTCCCATGTAACATAGAATGTAGTCTTTATATTCCTCTATATTGCAACCTGTTCTTCTAACTTCGGAAAGACCCAAAATGTCGAAGTTAACATTTTCAAGAGCATATGTAAGTTCAAGATATTTTTCAGTTGTAGAGAGGGATCTCACATTATATGTGCATATTTGTAAAGATTCACTTTAATTTATGGAATAAATTAAAGTGAATCTTTACAAATATTCCATAAATAAAAAACAATTATATTTATGGAATAAATAATTATTGCTCCCTGCGGAAAAGGATAGTGCCACTAGATGTAGATTTTAGACCTGTCAGTTTAGTTGAGAGATTATAACGCCCTTCTGTTTAACTTGCATTTGCATTTAACAAAATAAAAGGCTAGTAAGTAGTAAAGGGAATGCTATTTATCTATTTGACACAAAATTGTTTGATAAATATTTCGGTATATATTGAATAAAGCTTTTACCACCAAATATGTATTTAATTTGTTGAGTCGTTTGGCATGCCTCCTTTATTCTACACTAGCTGATGCCCGCGACTTCGTCCGCGTGGTTTAAGTTTTTTCCCCACAGGAACTCCTAAATTTTCCAGGATAAAAAGTAGCCTATGTCACTCTCCAGATCAACTATACACATGCCAAAAATCACGTCGATCCGTTGCTCCGTTGCGGCGTGATTGAAGGACAAACCAATAAACCAACAAACACACTTTCGCATTTATTATTGACCGAGCGAAGCGAAGGTCTCCAAGTCTACTTGAGTGAATTTGGACTTGTCCGTCCGTCCGTCCGTCTGTCACAGCCTTATAACTTATGAATTACTGAACGTAATTACTTCAAATTTAAATATATTATGTAAACCGATTAGACTAAGATAACTGCACTTTTGGTAACCATCGCCAGAAAGGCTGATTCAGTGTTAGGTTGATGTAGGGCTCTCCACTGATCACAAAAGTTACAGTCTGCCTGCATGCGGATGGGCCTTTCGCTAGATATGGCCGTTCAAAGACGGTTTAATGTTACCAAAAATGAACGATAATTAGAAAAGCAGCCCCCCGATTACGTAAGAATTGTCGATCAATTGTCAAAGATTTTCGTCAAAGTAAAATAAACCATGACAGCATAGGGTATCGTACATACCTAAACGTTTAAGAATGGGCAGACGAAATTGAGCTCTAATTCAATTCAGTTATGGTTTACTTTATGGTTTACGGTTTTACTTTGACGAAGGCACTATATATGCCTCGGCGGAAATGGCAATTGCCTGTCTCGTATTAGTGAAGTCCTCGCCTACGGCTCGGCCTTCAAACTCATACTCGACCTCCAATTGCCTATTTCCCGGCCTTTGCAATAATGTACTATCAACGGGACGACATAATAATTGATAATATTTTTTTACAGGAACGCATAGTAAGTACCTATAGCTTAGAACGTCTTTGAGACACAAAGCTTTGAGACGTGATATCTATGGCGCGTTGTTATTGCACTTTTTTTAAATTGGCTTCATGGCTCTAGGTTCTAGCTCTTAACTCTCAGCCTGGATTATTCAGCCTTTACTTTATTGATTAGTAACACTAAAAACAATTTTAATTAACTAAATTGAATACAATTTTTAATTTCATGAATTAATTTCATCAATCCACATCTAAATGATATTATTTTTTAAGTTTTCTACATACAAAGTCAATATCATTAGCAAACCTTAGATTGCAAGAAAACTTTTTATTTAGAAGTAAACTGGACTTACAAAAATTAAAAAAAACTGATAATTTACTGCACGCACTGCACGATGGCAGTATTGACTTACAAGCCCTGTTTACTGCCTCTGTAAGTGCATTTTTCGAGCAAGTGTCTTAAAAAAGACTATACTTATACAACTGCAGTTCTTATTAATTTTGGCAACTTACTGTATAAAGGATAACCTATTCAATGAATAAAGAAGTAAGAATATCGAATAGGTAAAATATCTCCACAGACATATAAATAGATGATAGATCTCTCACTAGGCCTGCAGAGTGTGTGGCGTACATACTCCTTTAACACTGGCTGGTCATCGCTTCGAAAACTACGATTTGAAAATGTTCGTATTTCGAAGCATGCGTAGAACAGCCACCCAGAAATGGAGAGGCCATCATCATCATCATTATTAATATACAAGTCATCTCAGCATAATCATCTAGGAGCGCTTCATAGATTTTTCATCCTTTCTATTTATTTACCAGTTTTATTATTGACGTTGTAATATGAAGTAATATACGAATTATCAGTGAACACGCGTTTATTCTTTATAAAGTGATAGCCTTAAGAAAGGCTACGAGGTGGCCTATAAGACCCCCTCAAAGTGCAGATGTATACTCATACCCACGCACTCTCGTGCATGGTAAGAACTGCGCAATGTATTGCGACCAAATTCCGACAATACTTTTTGTTGTTGGAAACATTCGTCATTCAGTAAGACTACTAATTCTAATTTCTATTGTCTATATTTTATTGATGACTAGCTGATGCCCACGACTTCGTACGCGTGGATTGAGCTTTTTAGCTCCCGCGGGAACGAATTTTCCGGGATAAAAAGTAGCCTATGTGCTATTCCAGACTATAAATCTATCCCTGTGCCAAATTTCATCCATACCGTTCAGCCGTTCTGGCATATTGAGTAACAAACATCCATCCATACAAACTTACGCATTTAAAATATAAGTATAGATAGTTGTGATCAAAGATGCCAATCTCACCTTCAGGGAATATTGTAGAGTCGTAAATAAAACAAATCGTTTGAAACAGAATCGTCGCTTTATTCAGCAATTTCCGGTTGAAAAAAAAAATTACGATCAACAAAAACTACACTGAAATTCTGAACATGACTATTTTTACAAACAATTTACAGCGATTTTTGTTATACACCTAAGATTTGCGGGCGTTCAGAACGCCCCCCGGCTCAACGCCACAGACAACTAAATAATAATAGTAATTAAAAAAAAAGTAATATTTACATCAAAAATAAAGTACAGCGCGCACGCATATGCCCAAAGATAGCTAAGGGGAGAAATACAACGCCATCTATCGGGTGGCGTACGAAACGCCCGCGTCGCCTAAACTATGAATCAGAACTTATGAGGTAAACATTTTTCCTAACCACTTTACTAAGCGTATGTTAACAGCCCCAAAAATGAGGCCAATTTTTTTTTTACATTTTTTCCCAAATTTGCAGCCTTTTGTACAGTATATGATACTTACTAATTATACATGTATAGACAGACAGTTAAAACCATTACATTTTTTTTTGGTCGCGTATGCTTTTTTCCTAATATTTTTATTAAGTATTTAAAAAAAGTATTCGCGATTTTTTTTTCAGATTGCAACAACAGGACATAGTTTTGCGTAAAACACGAATGATATAAGTTTCGCATACAGTATAGCTAGGTATATTATTTAACACCCCAAATGCGATTAACTTTATAATATGATACATAACCACAATATTATTATTATTATTTATTACTTTTTCCGTTGAAATTTTCTAATTTACAGAAGTTTATAAAAGTACGTAAAAGAAACTACACTTTAACATCGGTGCGTCTTGCATTCGGCTAAAGGTGCGAACACACTGCCGCAGTGTGACGCGACGATAAGCAATCAATCATATACTTTACAAAATATGTGACCCACGGCACTTGTATGTATTTAATATTTTTATATGGAGATATATAAGTATCCGTTCAGATGCGTAAAGCTGAATAAGTAAATTAATTATTCTACTACCCGGGCCTTACGTAAGTGACAATAGTGACGCGACACCACTCCAAAGAAAATGAGAAACTTATCTACGCGACAACATAGGCCACAAGCCATAAACCAAGAAAAGAAGAAGAAGAACGTAGGCCACGTGAAGGGTCAGCCACTGTTTGTCTACTACTACATTATATTGTATATATTGTTTGTTATTGTATACTGTCAAAAACATGTCTTTTTTTAAATCAGCTTAGGAAAGATTTGAAAAAAATATCCTTTGTCTATATAGCTTTTAAGTCAGCTTAGCTAGATTTGAAATATGTGCTAAATACTCTCGTTGTTTTGTTTTATGATCGATCACCGCTTTAAAGCCGTTGCGACACACTAAGGCAGTCTGTTTGTACCTTTATTTAAGACGATTTGAAAAACTGAAAAAAGGCATGAATTTCATAGTTCGAAATTAAGAATTTAGATATTTGTTTGGCGATAATAATTATTCGCCTTAGTGTTTTTAAATTCTACATTCTCTAAGTGTAAACGCTACCAAACACGTTTCTTTCTAAATTCTACACATCAATAATTCAATAAATAACATTACAGACCGTAAGTTAAAGCTTGATTAGAATGACAGCTGTCAAACTAATTCATCTACAGCTGAGAAAGAAAGACAAAGAAGCACTATATGAGTCAAACAGGAATGACAACTGTCAGTTATTCCAATCAAGATATTTTATGGACCATAAATATTCGCAAATATTTTTGCATTTTCACAAATTTGTTGTGTTTTTCCGACTGCGCCAGACAAAGTTATATTTTTACAATTCACATAAGTAACGTTTGTAAAATTGGGATCAATAGAAAACAGTTTTTCCAAAAATACACAAAAAATCTTGTTACTCTCACTCCGAATGTCATATGTCAAATATTAGGCTATTACCACACTAGTGAAAGTCCACGCATACTGCGAGGTAGAATTCGTTAGCGTGGTTATAGACTTATTGATAGTATCCCTTGTACAAACTACAAACAATCTCATTGTTAATTGTAGTTTCTTTGACAGTTGTGTTTTTTATTATTTAAAAAGTTTAAGCTATTCATGCTAATTATTCGGTTGTAAACAATTTTGCAAACAGTTAAACTAATGGCAGACCTAGTGAGTGCACATCTTAAATACTTTTATAGTTTTCTAGAGTTTCAGAAGTATACCACTGTATCTACAGATTTCTCAATACAGTTTTCGGTAGGTACACTAGTGTATTTTTCTGACATAACACGTGAGTTTAACCGGAGTTATTTATAGTTAGAATTAATATCACTCACGATAGTTTAAACATTAAAATACACTGGTGTACACATATGGAGGACTTGATGTTGATCTTGTTGAATATTGTTTTGAAATCCATAAAGAACTACAGTGATAACAGGGATGATGACAACTCAATCAAATCAGCAACTCTTTATCAAACTTAAAAACGCACTTCTAGTATGGCAGTTGTATGAAATTCACAGTTGTGACGTCATCAAATTTCAACGCACTTTTTTTCTGTCTATTTTAAAATCGTTATCAAACTTAAAACTAACAGGGTCTTTTGGAAGACCCTCTTTTTAATAATCAGTTAGAAATAATTTATTTTTGATATATGCATCATCCCTATTAATGTTTGCCATGTTTTTGTGTACAACCGAACTAGTACCATATTTTAACGCTTTTAATAACAATACAAATGATTGAATTATAATCCAGTTTTATGAGAATACTTCGATTATAAGTCTAACTTCAAAATCACACTCAGATTTTACACTATACTATACATATAAGAATATTACAGGAAGGTTACAGATAAAATATTTATTTGGTTATAGATGTTGAACTGTTTGGGAAGTAGGTGACTTAAAGTTTGAGTTTTCTAAGATTATTTTCAACGGATATCCATACAATAATACATGGGCTATGATACAATCAAATAAATATTATAAATGCGAAAGTTTGGATGGATGGATGTTTGTTACTCAATCACGCCCCAACGGCTGAACGGATCTGGATGAAATTTGGCACAGAGATAGATTATAGTCTGGAATAACACATAGGCTACTTTTTATCCCGGAAAATTAAGGAGTTCCCGCAGGAAACGAAAAACCTCGATCCACGCGGACGAAGTCGCGGGCATCAGCTAGTAAATAATATATACAATACAGAATAACTTGTAACACATGAAACAACTAATGCCAGTATATTTGAAGCATATCAATAGATATTTTTACACAACTATATGAATTATAGGAGTACTAGATGATGCCCGCGACTTCGTCCGCGTGGATTAAGTTTTTTATTCCCGCAGGAACTCCTTAATTTTTCGGGATAAAAAGTAACCTGTCATTCCATGGGAAGTAACCTACCTCTATAACAAATTTCATCAAAATCGGTTGAAAAGATGGGCCGTGAAAGCGTATCAGACAGACAGACACACTTTCGCATTTATAATATTAGTATGGATTGTGTATTTGGCTGAATAAAGGATATTTATTTGTATTAAAAGCATTAGTTATTTTATGTATGAGTACTTGTGTATAAAGTGACAAAATATAATTATAGTTTGTCTTTATGTCCGTCCAATAACCTATATTAAGTATACGTAAGTTTATATAGGTAAATAGACTGGAGATACTTTTGTTATAATGGCTAATTGTATGGTAAACGTCATATTTATTTTTAACTAGCTGATGCCCGCGTCTTCGTCGTCCGCGTGGAATAAGTTTTTTTCCCTGCTGGAACTCCTTAATTTTCCGGGATAAAAAATAGCCTATGTCCTTCCCCGGGATACATATCCACAAACCAAATTTCATCAAAATCGGTTGAATAGATGGGCCATGAAAGCGTAGCAGACAGACAGACACACTTTCGCATTTATAATATTAGTATGGATACGAGCTATAATCCATTTCTAGGGCAGTTGGAAAAACAGACAAGTACCATACCATTAACCAATATAAAAAAGTTGTTTAGAAAAAACCCTAAGCAAACATGTGGGGCTAAAATCACTTTTTTTCATTTTCCACTATACAATATACATACGGTTCACTGGTCCGGCCAGTCATCTAATTAAGTAAGTAATAAGATAATGGTGGAGGCATACTAACAACACGCGACGCGCCATATCCTACGCTACGTGTGTCAAGCACTCGAGCAATGGCGGTAGATTCACTCAGATTCAAAAGCACGTTTATTAATAAGTTAATTTAAATAAAAAAAATTCAAGTTGACTACGATTTCACCTGATAATAAATAATGATAGAAGTCTAAAATGGTAGCAGGCTAATATGGTAGGGACATAGCAGTCATATTGAACCCGCACTTCTAATCGGTTTCTAGTTTTTGATAAGGAGAGTGGTAACTATGGCTAGTCGAAGCCTCCCACCAGACCAAACCATAGACTTTTAGAAATTGTAAAATCCCAAATTGCCCTTACCAGGAATTAAACCCAATACATCCACTACATACAATACTGCCATTGTGACAGTTTTGTATGACATAGTCACAAAAATTATTATTAATACTCAGAAACACTAAAATCCACATCAAAACATTGAGTAGGTAGTTTCTAACTATACAAGGATTGATTCGTTTCAACAGGTGTTGCGTTCCATCCGATCGGGTCACATGTTATAAGTATGACCCCACCTTAATAATTATAATATTATGATACACATAAAAACTATATAATACATTCATTACAATGTTGGTTTTTTTTTATATTACAATTGTTTTTTTTTCATACATTTATTTACTTTAATCAATAATAATTATTAATTAATTAATATTATACACTCAACGACGATTTATCGCATTTTTATTTTCAGTTTACTTTTTTTACATAAAAGGTATAAAGTAGTAACACATCTGTAACATGCCACCCACCACCCAATGTTGTTAAAGAAATCAACATAACCACGCCCAAACAATATTTACATAGGTATTCAAAAAAAATCTGAATTTTAGCAAAATAAAAACCTATTGCTTGAATCTGGTGACGTACGATCACGTCTAGTGTTGACATGAGTGATGAGTTTGATTTGTCACGTCTATTATTTTTTTATTTAGGCTAAGTTGCAAGTTATCTTTGCCAAATTGCAAATTGTTTTTCATACTACAAATTAATTCAATTTGATTTAACACAACACGGTCGGCGTGGCGGGGCGTGTCGCATTTGTGTTTCTGCCATAATTCGCGTGAAAAATAATAATAATAACTAGTTCAGAATGTTCGCTAAAAAGAAAACCTAAGCGCTTAATGCCAGCCTGGATATATTAAATATTTAAGGTGCTATTCAAAAGTATATGTCTTTAGAAATATGGTTGAACTATAGTAACTATTTAGTACAGTTCCTAGTACATAATATATTTTATTTCATTGAATTCAAATTAATTTTATTATTATTTATTTTTGGAAGAGGTCACTGACACAAAAATTTTGAATACTACACAACTACAACTTTGGGTCTAAGGAATCATATTGTTGTTCATTTAAAAGAAAATAAAACGCTTTTGAAGTTTTTATATCAGGTCAGGATGATAATCTGCACTTTCTTTGAAAAATTGTAGGTGATTTATAAATATAAATCAATTTGTGTCAAATTATACTATCAGATTGATACATTTATGTGTGCGTCACGTTGCATAGGATTATGCTATTAGTAGGATTTAATACATCCCTGACACTCCATTATAGTACGCGGATATTCCCTCAGGCTGGCATTAGCTTTTTTTTTTTAAAAAAAAAGGGTTTTTTACATGTATTAACTATGTCACAGCCACTTAAATTATTTTAATGAAGCTTGCTTTTAACACTAAAATGGACCATATTCATCAGGGATTAGCTTTTATATTTAAATGTAGTGATATAATTTCACAAGAGACATTATACGAGTTAATTTGCCAAGTCGCAAGTTTTCTTTGTCAAGTTGCAAGTTTCCTTAGCCAAGTTGCAAGTAGCCTTTGCCAAGATGCAAAGTAGAAAAATTTTCTTTGCAAGAAAGCGAGTTGTTCTTTGTCATAACTAGGTTTCTTTGTCAAATCCAAATAAAGCCTTTACTTAATAGAAATTTTCATTTTGAAAAAATATTTTAGAGATTTTAAATATTTATTTAGGATTTTTTAGAATGATGGAGTTTTTAGATTTATGATATACATATTTTTAAATAATTAATCTGAATGAAAATTTCTATAAAGCCCAGGCATAATAATAACATTTCTAAATTGAGTAGTCAAATGAATGCACAAATCACTTACTTGGATGTCATAGATACCATAATTTTTTTTCCAATCATATTAATTTGTGATATAGGTCTTGGGGCCGAAACACATTGGTTTTTATCGATAACTCTTTCATCTTGAAATCTTTTTGAGTCTTGATCTTTATTCTTGAAGCCAAATTTTGTGATACCATTATTAGAAACTGCTAAATCCATCCAAAATCTTGATTCTTCTTTATGGTTCTTTATTATATAATTTACAGTTGCCAAATCACTAGACAGTGCCAATAAATAAATTCTTCTTCACACATGCTCCTGGATATGGTAATGTGGTGGTAAAATCTTCCTTGATGTTGTTGACCTTTATTCCCTTTATCTTATCAATTCTTCACAACACCCCTTGAACTTTTTTATGGGGCAGAAATAACTATTTCTTGACAATACTTTTGTTGTGAACAAATGTAATTTTTTTGACATCCATTTAACTTGTGTATGGGTACCTACCTCACTTTTGCTCCTCAGTTCTTCTCTAAATCCTTTGACCTTTCATGGTATGCGAACATTTTCTCGACAAAACTTTTCTAATGGCCATATCACATTTTCTTGCCAACTTGTACATGGTAAGCAAATCACGTTTGCTCACCAATCCTTCCCGAAATCCCTTGAACTTTTTAAAACGCAAATCGTTTCTCGCCAATTCTTCTGTTAATCCCTTGAACTTTTTCATGGTACGCAAAACACTTGATTTCACCGATCTATGGGCCACACAGTTTTCAATTAGTGCTAGAACACTACACATCGCACGTGCAACACTACACTTTCCAATGACACTAGGGGCGCTGGGTTCGAGGCCCGGTTGTCACGTGACCTCCATCGGGAGCGTGTCGGTCGGCCGTCTGCGCACGCCGTTGGTCGCGCCGTCGTCGCCGTCTGTACCGCCGTCTGCGCTCATGTTTGCCGCGCTCGACGAAGTGGTTGGTGCGGTTGAGGCTTCAACGATTTCGCTGTAAAATTAATACCAAGGGTTAGTAAAACGTAAGTATCACAGCTGATAGCCTAGAACTGAGCCAAGAGATCTGCATTATCTCCATGTACTTGTCTGATCCGGTGACAGCATCGCTGTTATTAGTTAAAGAGCAACTGCTGAGTTTCTTGCCGGTTCTTCTCAGTAGAATCATCTTTCCGAACCGGTGGTAGATTCTTACGACTTATCTTATGTGGTACAAGTTGTCCTACATGAAATAAATCATTTTCATTTTCATTACATTAGTGTTGCCAATAAATATTAAAAATAAAATAAAAACTAACTAAAGTCATAAAAATTAGTTCCAATTTTGGCCACCGGGCCAGATAAGTTGGTGGGACTGTAACATAATTAACAGAAGAATTTGTCGATTGTCAGAGTGTCTGTTATGAGTGAGGTGGCGCGGGCGAGTCAGTCAGTGTATGGATGACGTGGCATGAGCGTAATATTATAGTTAAGAAATCCCTTAAAAGTATGCTCCTGAAAAAGGGTTTTTTATTGCAAGATAGGCTTGCACTTGACGACAATCATGCTTAGTGCAAAGCAATGATGAGGTCTAGGTTGTAACGCGCTTGCCTAGAAGATGCTGCGCAGTGGTGAAGGCTATAGCCTGCACGTTGGCAGATAGAGCCTGCGCACTGCCCGAGATGGATCTTCTGCCCACTTGGCAGTTGGGCGTTAATGGGCTGTAGTGATGTGTGTCGGAGTGTTTTGTCGCTGTGTGGCGCAGTCGTGACTCACCTGCTAGGCGCCGGCCGCGGCTGAGTCACAAGACGACCCTGCCTTGCCCTCAGCTGCGCAGTGGTGAAGGCTATAGCCTGTACGTTGGCAGATAGAGCCTGCGCACTGCCAGAGATGACTATCTTCTGCCCACTTGGCAGTTGGGCGTTAATGGGCTGTAGTGATGTGTGTCGGAGTGTGTTGTCGCTGTGTGGCGCAGTCGTGACTCACCTGCTAGGCGCCGGCCGCGGCTGAGCCACAAGACGACCCTGCCTTGCCCTCAGCTGCGCAGTGGTGAAGGCTATAGCCTGCACGTTGGCAGATAGAGCCTGCGCACTGCCCGAGATGGCTATCTTCTGCCCACTCGGCAGTTGCACGTTCTTCTGCAGCAAGTTGGCCATTACCGAACTCGGTATGGACGCGGTTTTCGACGGCGCGATTGTTATGCTCGTTGAAGGCTCGGACGAGGATCGCGCGATCGGTGCTGAGACTTGTAGGGTGCGGTTTTTTAACTGAAATTGAATAAAACGCAAAATCAATTCCAACACAACCAACCCGTTGGACTTTTGAACAAGAGCATTGGGTTTTTTGAATATTTTGGCCTACCAACCGTTCCGCCATTTTTATTTTTTTCTAGAAATAGAGTTGAGAGTAATTTGGAAGATTTGTGTGGTGCGGTGGTGTAGTGCGGTGTTGTGGCGGTGAATATCGCCTACACGTGCTAGCTTCATTTTTTTTGTCTGCTTTGGCGGATTATAGCGAATTAAGCTTGGTCCTTGATTCTTAATATTTAGCTAGATTTTCTGCTCTGTCGGTTGAACAACGATCGGACTTACTGAGACTGAGGGTTGAGTAACGGACTTACTGAGAGCGTGTCGATGCCGCTAATCAAAAAACGTTGGTCTAACGGGTGCATTAGCGACCCAACGCGTTGGACTTTTGACCAACGGCGTTGGGTTTTTGTCGTAGGAGCTCCCAACATAAAATATATATTTAGTAACAGTTTAGGGTTTTTTTTTGTTTTTCTCACCTGTATTTGATGCCTAACGTGCGGCGCTCGGACCGCCGGTAACGCGGCGCGTACTATCTGCCTCCCGTCCACGCTTAGCGACACCCGGTGTGGCCGGGTAGCGGTAGCCATGTTTCCCTTCAAAGTTCCATCGAAAACGACTTTTCTTTTCTTAGCGTCGTTTAATATTGACTATATTAACCGTTTGCTGTCGGTTGAAAAACCGAAATCGTGTCGAAGCCGCTACAGAACTTTCCAACTAAAAAGCGTTGGTCCAACGGGCGCACCAGTGACCCAACGCGTTGGACTTTTGACCAACGGTGTTGGGGTTTTGTCGTAGGAGCTCCCAACATAAAATCTATATTTAGTCACAGTTTAGGGTTTTTTTTTGTTTTGCTCACCTGTATTTGATGCCTAACGTGCGGCGCTCGGACCGCCGGCAACGCGGCACGTACTATCTGCCTCCCGTCCACGCTTAGCGACACCCGGTGTGGCCGGGTAGCGGTAGCCATGTTTCCCTTCAAAGTTCCATCGAAAACGACTTGTCTTTTCTTAGCGTCGTTGAACGCTACGTTCGCTTTGACTGGGGGCGGTTGGCGTAGGACGTTGACTAAGTGAGGACCTGTGGGAGAAAGAAAAACAAACATTATAAATGATAAAAAACCAAAGCAAAGGGCGCAAGTGGGAATTTACTGAGACCTGGCACCAAACGGAGTTATAGTGAGTCAGCAGCGTGCCTCATTTGAAGTACCTCATTGCTGATTTTTCATTAGGATGTGCCATTACTTAATATTACGTATTGGTTACTTCGGCTTTTAAATAGGCTGGAAACACTCTTATACGCCCCAAAACGTGAGTCATGCGTTTTGTGTGTGTGTGTGTGTATGTGTGTGACGTCAGTAGAAAGTAATAAAGTAGAAAGAAAGAACATTTATTTCCAGTACAAACCTTTGCCGAGTTGCCCGCCCTTGATCTCGAAGAACTGCGCCACGGAACCCGGAGCCGCCTTCAGCAGAGCCGCGGCCGGCGGCTTCGCGTCGCCCAACGCGGCCAACGACACCACCGCCGGCAGCTGGGCCAACGAGCGGTTCTGAGCCAACAGTTGCGCGCGTTGGCTGTGCGTCAACGGATGCGCGTGCAACACTTTCAGCTTGCTCGGTGTGACGTGGTGCATCTGAGGTGTGACCACCACTGAAGGATGGTGGTGGAGTTGTAAGGGCTTGTGGGCCAACGACGCTGGTGCTAGTTGGACCAACGGCGCGGACACGCGGCGGGTCGCGTTGGCTATGGAAGCGACGTTGGTCACGTTGGTCGGTTTGCCCGCGCCTGCTGTCACCACGTTGGCTACACTCGCTACGGTCGTCGACCCTGCGAATTATTACAATAATAATTATTTTATCGGTACATGATAATAATCTTTAGAATATACTGTTTTCACACAAACTTTCTGCAGGAATTTTAAAGTGGCTACTAATTATGGAATAATTTGCCACCACCATTACATTATTATGGTGGTGGCAAACTATTCCATTTTATTTATGGTGGTGGGAAAAATAGAAATAATTAATATTATTACGATATGCTACATTTTATTATTGTATTTGATATGAGGCATGGTCATTGTGGATAATAATAATAATGGTTGTAAAAACTTTGGCATTTGTTTGTTAAATATTATTCAAAATAATATTTTGATTATCACAATATCACAGTAGAAAGGGAATTCCGAACCAGTGGTAAATTTACTTTTAGATTCAAAGACTGGTCAATATCTATCACTGACTTCAAATATTGATCTATATCTATCTATACAATTAATATAAATGCGAAAGTTTGGATGGATGGATGGATGTTTGTTACTCAATCACGACAGAACGGCTGAATGGATCTGGAGGAAATTTGGCACATTACAGTCTGGATAGGCTACTTTTTAATCAAGGAAAATTAAAGAGTTCCCACGGGAACCCAAACACCTCAATCCACGAGGACGAAGTCGCGGGCATCAGCTAGTAAGACATATTTTTTGTATAGAGTATAAAAATAAATAAATGATTAATTGATTTAATATTAGACAGACGTATTTAATAAAAATAGATAGTTAAAGTTATATTAACTACTTATATGAGTTATATTAATAAATCTAAAATAAAAACCAATTTTATTTTTGTTTGTCATTCTTACTCTAACAGGTATATTTAAATGTAAGTCATCATTTTGTCAGCCCTAACGCAGACTACGGTCTATTTGGGCTGCAAATTACAAACGCCAGCCTATGTTTTTAGTCTAGTCATAGTGCTTTGGACTGCAAAATGTGGTGTAATTTTAGTTTTTTTTAAAGGCATTAAATAAATAAATAATATTAATAAATAATGATACACAGAGGTCACAGGATATAAAGGGATGAGGAAGACGGTATCATTCATTACTCACCGATTTCCCTATGCTGCGCGTTGTGAACAGGCAAAGCGACTGCGGTGAAAGGTCCATTCTGGAGTAAGCCCACCACTGTACCGGCGCTGGAGCAAGCAGCCGATACGCTCTGATTCTGAAGGCGAACCTGTAAGGGACATTTCTAATGAGACAAGTATACAAATTAGCGATATGTACATATATAGCGATATACCTTCCAGTGGGTGGTAAGAAAATAATCCATACTAATGTTATAAACTAGATGATGCCCGCGACTTCGTCCGCGTGGATTAACTTTTTTTGATTCCCGCGGGAACTCTTTAATTTTCCGGGATAAAAAGTAGCATATGTCCTTCCCCGGGATTCAAACTGTCCCTGTAGCAAATTTCATCAAAATCGGTTGAACAGGTGGACCGTGAAAGCGTAGCAGACAGACAGACAGACAGACAGACAGACACACTTTCGCATGATGCGTAAGTGTGTCTGTCTGCTACGCTTTCACGGCCCATCTGCTCAACCGATTTTGATGAAATTTGGCATAGGGATAGTTTGAATCCCGGGGAATGACATAGGCTACTTTTTATCCCGGGAATCAAAAATCTTAATACACGCGGACAAAGTCGCGGGCATCATCTAGTTTTGTCATAATTACATTGTATGGAAGTTGTTGGTGAGAATAAACTTTAAAATAACTCCCACAAACTGAAATAACAGTATACAAATTTCATCAACTACGAGTAGAAAAGAGCTGATGAAATTCAAACAGCTGAACAGATTTTCTTGAATCATCAAAATCTGTTAAGTGATGCTACAGACAGACACACAGATAGCTACAAACGTTAAATTTATAACACTGTCCATTTGTTCATTTTCTCCGTATTGATAAGGTTGTCTGGAAGAGATCGCTACAGCGATAAGACCGCCTTATTGTACCTAAAGGCGCGATTCCATTAGGCAAGTTACTTGTATGCAAGTTGCAAATTGCATGCAACTTGAACATACCTGCATACAAGCTACAACTTGCATGAGGCATAGTTTGAACTTGTACATTCTTATAAAACCGTGTAAAAGCAAGTAAAACCGGCATGCAATTTGCACACTCTCAAAAATATGTTTCCAATGCAAGCAACTTATACGCAAATGTGACGTCATACTTGCATGCAAGATTTGCCTAATGGAATCGCGCCTTAAGTTTTAAGTTTTCATATTTGTCATCTGTTTCTTTTGTGTTTTTGTGGTGTACAATAAAGAATACACATACATACATAGCCCTCTTTTTGCATGAGGGGTTAAAAAGTAAATGGAACACACAACCAAATATTGTGTTGTGAAATTTTTGCACCTCACCTTCAAGCTCTCTGAGACGGCGACGGTGACGATCTGCGGTTGCTGCGCGTCTGACGTCACCACCGTGACGTCACCGCCGCGCCGGTGCGCCGCCGACGTGATTATGTGCTTCTTGAGTGGAGAGTGCTTTGTCTGCGGGGATTAAAAAAAATTGTGGTTCTCATGTCGTAAGTTGTTCAAAACTGTTATAAATCCATAACACGCTACAAACTATAAATTTTTAAAATGCTTTTAAATACGATATGTTATAACGCGCTTGTTATAAGAAAGCGTGTGGGCGGCCGGCAGACGCGATATGTCTTGCAGCACGCTAAATTTCGTAACACGCAAAGATGACGTTCACTCGCAACAGCGCGTTACGCGATCGGCCAGCGGCAGCGCGCTACCGGCAGGCGGGCGCCGCTACAAGTGCTACGAGGCGCCGCGCGCAATCGCGTGATATTCATAACGCCGCCGTAGCGTCATGGCGTCTCCTTATTTAGCACGTTATCCGCGCTATGGAACAATAGCGCGCTATCATATTGCGCTACGTGTTATATTAACCACCTCTAGTTTTTTTTAATAATTCTCACCTGTACAGTCTTGAGCTGCACGCCGCGCGTCAGCTGCACCTCTTCTACCGCCTCCTCCGGCTGTTTCCTCTCGACCCTGATCTGCGGCACTTCGTTTACTTCCTCCACTATGATCTTTGACGTGGGTACGGGGGATTTCTCCACCTAAACACATAATTCATTTTGTGACATCATGCAGATGTGTTAAATTTCAGTTTTATTGATTTTATGACTATTTCCCACTGGAAAATCTGTATTAAAATGGGACTGGATTAGGATTTATCCAGGTCTGAAATATTATTAATCTTTAGACGGCTCAGACAGTCAGGAACTTGGCTGGTTGCGTTTTCAATCCTAAAACAACCAGCCAAGTTCCTGTACAAGGTAATTTTTTTTATCAACTACAAGATAGCCCTTAACTGCGATCTCTTCTGATGGTAAGTGATGATGCAGTCTAAGATGGTAGCGGGCTTGCCTGTTAGGGGTATGACAGTTATATTAAACCCGTTCCGCACGTTCAGACAACAGCACTAAACACTGCGCCACGGAGGTCATCAAAATTGGTTGTTTGTTAGTAAACATTCCACATAAAAATTGGCTTTAGTATAGATGGCGCCGCCCGCGACCAGAGTCGGCACCGCCCGCCCGAACTCTGGCCGTGCAATAAAACAGATAACTGAGATGCTCACCTCCTTGGGCGGTTTAACCTCCCTGGGCGCTTCGGCGGGCGGCGCGGGCACGGTGTCGCGGTACACGGGCTCGGCGGCCGGCGCGCGCACGCGCACCGCGCTCGAGCCGAACGCGGCCGCGCGCCGCCCGCGACCAGAGTCGGCACGCCCGCCCGAACTCTGGCCGTGCAATAAAAAAGGATCCTGCCGGCAAAAAAAAAGAAACTAAATTAAGGACAGAACATAATACAATGACATACACAAAATTTAGATAGATACATAACGATTAATTTGCCCACGAAAACAATCATACTTAATCATAGGATGGGCCCTTTCAAAGAAAAAATTTGGTCGTCCGACTTGTGGTGCATGCTCCTCACCTGTCTTAGTTTTTTTAAGTTAACCTGGTTTTGGGTTCCAGCCATAGAATAGTCCAGCCCAGTACGATAAAAAAAGCAACCAAGATTAGTCAGCATAAATGGAACGGACAATAGGCATTAATACCTACCTAGACGTAGGTAATATTACCTATACGGTCTAATAATATAGTTACTAAATTAAGTTCGACATTCTTTGTTTGACAGGGCCCGTCTATGTAGAGGTCGTTGTACTCATCACCATCTGATATTTCAGCCTGCGGACGTCCACTGCTGAACATAGGCCTTTCCCAAAGAACGCCACCACACCAGTTCCCCAGCCTTCCTCATCCAGCCACTTCCCGCCACCCTCTTAATGTCGTCGGTCCATCGTGCTGGAGGGCGCCCCACACTACGCTTACTTGTACGCGGTCTCCACTCTAAAACTTTCCGGCTCCAGCGGCCATCGCTCCTTCGACAGGCATGGCCTGCCCACTGCCACTTCAGCTTGCTAATGGTTTGGGCTATGTCAGTGACCCTGGTTCTCTTACGGATTTCTTCATTTCGGATCTTGTCCTTAAGAGAAACTCCTAACATAGCCCTCTCCATAGCTCTCTGAGCGACTTTAAATTTGTCGATCAAGCCATTTGTTAGTGTCCACGTTTCAGCGCCATCAGTGAGGACAGGAAGGACACACTGATTATAGACTTTCGTCTTCAGGCACTGAGGTATTGACGATGAGAAGACCTGACTTAATTTGTTTGTTTGATCATCAGTTATTGCGATCTTCTTATCATCAGTTAACGCCTTCAAGTCTGTCTCGGATAGTATACTCTCGACTTGAGCTTCCGTTAATCCGGTGACTTATAACTTAACCTATGGTCTTTAACCTACATTCCTAATGTATTTAACCTAGTCTTAATGTAACCTAACTACACTAAACCTATAGTTTTGATCTACCTTTACCTAAATATAGCCTAGAATTCTCGATAAACCTTACTTAAAAATACATTAAGCACCTACTACTAGGTATTTATCTCAAAAATGTATAATACCTTAGTATCCACGTCCTTGACTAATTCTTCTAATAGATCATCAGTTATTGCGATCTTCTTATCATCAGTTAACGCCTTCAAGTCTGTCTCTGATAGTATGCTCTCGACTTGAGCTTCCGTTAATCCAGTGAAGTTTTCCGTTAATAAATCTTCTCCGCTTATGTCCAAGCTTCCACTGTTGTCGATCTGGAATGAAAGAAGCATTTATTGGAGACAAAAAACTGATGTATATCATTGTATAGGTACCAGTTCCTTATTTGTTAGCTTTGGGTAATTATTGGTAAAAATAAAGGGCAGTTAACTAATGGTTGATAGCTTAGGCTACATTAGACTAAGGATAAACTAGACTGGTAAGGATACATGTGTCTACAAAAGTGACGTTAGGCAAGACTTTTCTTAGTTTACTTCATAGGTAGGTTATATTAGGTTAAACTATATTTGCACAAATTTTCTAGTACCATTAAATAATAATAATGTCCTCCCGACCGAATTTCGGCCACGGCGGAGCCATCTGCGCGGGAGATATTATAGTGCACTAGCCTTGTACGCTCATAGCCCAAAGGGACGGAAAATCCGACACGACCGGAGAGAGATCAGGCGCAGGACCAACGGCTTTACGTACTCTCCCACGCACATGGGTGAAACACCACCAACTCCCTAACTCCGGGCTAGTACTCAGGCCAGCCACTAGAGTCTAGACCAACAAAGCAGCTAGTAATATAAATACCCATCATTTGGTTTAATAAGTTTGATTTGTTAAAATATGTTATGAACTAAGGTCTTATGCGATGAGGAACTGATCGTCTACCATTCTGTCGATAGACTATGGCTAGGTTACACTAGGCCGTAGTTAGGTTATTCTAGGCTATGGTAAGGTTACACTAGGCTATGGTTAGGTTACACTAGGCTATGGTTAGGTTACACTAGGCCGTGGTTAGGTTACACTAGGCTATGGTTAGGTTACCTCTGGGCTAATATCCCCATACAGATCTCCAAGGGTGAACTCAGTAGTGGTGAAGGTGTCCAGCGCTCCAGAGGACAACTCCACAGATATGGGCGTGTCCAAAGCGACAGGGAACTGATCGTCCGCCGGTTTGTCGATGTAAGGTGGCGAGGGCGGCGGCGTTTTTGGTCGGAAGTGTAACCTGGAATAAACCAGTTCTATTTAGGGACTTTAAATTAGCATTTCTGATGGTGCAAAACGCGACGGACCCTTAAGTCGATTAGACACTGGCTCAAAGGCTTAAAAACAGACATTTCAAAGTCAAAGTTAAAATTGGTAACTCCAAGTGGTAACTACACATTACACTTTATGAACGTCAAGTATACAAAGTATAAGATGTGATGGTGATAATTAATGATGGACTTCGACAGTTGCAATTCAACTGTACTAAAGGTAATTAAAATCTATACTCTTAAATTGATATGAATTTGAGACTGAACTGGTTACCGTTGCACATCCCATCTGTTTAACCAATTTTAAAGAAATTAAGTACAGAGAAAACTTCCATCCCAGACATGAGCTTTTTATCCCAAAAACTAAAACAGTTCCTCTCAGGATTAAAACAAACTAATTAACGTGCCCGAGGTAGCAGGCGTTACAGACTAGTTTCGAACCCGTTCGTGGCCCTTATTCGTGACCCAGTTCGCGCGACGCGGCCGCATTCCGGCTGGACGTATCGGGCATTTTCCGACATAATACGTGAGTTTATCCGGTAGTTATGTAGTTAGTTAAAATGAATATCACTCACAATAGTTTAAACGCTAAAATGGTCTTCTACTGCACTCATTGTTATCAGTGCCTATCAATAAGTTTACCTTTAATATTACCCACCATTTCTTATTAACTTCATTGATGAACTCCTCAAACTGCCTCTCCACAGGCTGCAAGCTCTCATCTGAGTCGTAACTGCTATCGCTGCACTGACTCCAGCTCCTCTTCCTCATCACCCGCTCCAGGTTCCCTCTCACCATACTGTCTATAGTCCGCGCCTTATCACTTGCACTATCACTAACACTAGCTATCACACTATCACTTTCCGGTAACACTTTATCAACATCCAATGTTTCTATTTTAACATCACTGTCCAACATTTGCGCGTCGTCAACGTCGAGTTTGATGTCGTCAACGTCGAGTCTGACGTCGTCGACGTCGAGTTTGAGGTCGTCGACGTCGAGTTTGACATCGTTGACGTCGAATTTGACGTCGAGGTCGAGCCTGAGGTCGTCGGCGTCGGTATTGACGGGATCGGTCCACAGGTGGGGGTTTTTGGACAGGTGCTTTCGGAAAGCGTGCCGCCAGGGGTGTTTCCCGCCCGTGTGGTAATCTCTCGTCATTTCCTTCGGTGTCCTGTGTGGTTTTGTTTCTAGTTCGACCTAGGGAAAGAAATATGAGCTTAATATAAGATTTATTTTATATATATTATATGAAATTGGTAAGTAAGGGATACTAAGCTATTGTGTGAGTAAGTGACAGGAATATGATTCAAACAGAACATTTCAAAATTTTGAAATAGTCAGCAAGCACAGATTTAATGACAATTTGCCAAGATTTCTTTTTGTTTATTAATTTACCAGCTGTTAAGAAATTAAAGATACTTTGCAGGATTCTACAAAAAGGGGTCAACGGCAAAGTTTGACAAAATCGTGTTGATCGTATGTCACATATAACAGACCTCGAACTGGAAGTTTAAGTGCGGAAACTTGCTCAGTAAGAAGAATGTCACTGATATTATAGTTCAACAAACTTATCTGACCCGATGACATGTCGCTAGTAGGTATATAGGAAACAAAAACTTAAACAGACATAAAAATTAGTACAAATTTTGGCCACCGGGCCAAGTTGTTGGTAAGTTTGTGGCATTATATGTAGGTCTACCGCCTTCGGCCATATTCTATCTTCTTAGCTATTTTTATATGACGAAAAAGTAATACACACCTCCTCGTCCCGTCGCGCTCGGTCTTCTGAACTGTTTGGATGTCTGAAGGGGAGGTTGGGCCATAGGTCGTCGAGAGGGGTTGCTATTCGATCCAGAACCACCCTCCCGCCTCTGCCTAGCCTTCTTCGAGCGAATCCTATGCATTTGGGGTAGGGGTGGTTGATTGATGTTAGTGTAAACCTGAGGGTAGAACAAAAATATTTAAAATAATGAATCGCAAGTGTAGAACTAAGTGCTGGAATGATTTGCCAACACCATAACACGATTTGAAATTCTATCAAAATTTATCATATAGGCATAGATTTTAGATACCGTCGGCGTACTAGCGAATTGCGGCAATTGACTTGTGGCCAGAGCTAGCACATGATTTATCTATGTGTTAGTCTCGTAGCAACCATTTATACACTGTAGTCTGTGGTAGCAACAGATGTTTGACGCTGACAAGTTTACGCTTAGTTTTACGCTCACGCACACAAGTATCTTTTCAAATAGTGAATACACACTACGATAACAAGTTGCCGCAAAAAAGGAGCTGTTGTTTTTAGGAAGGGCGATATCTAGTTGTAAGCGCCAGCGTTTTAAATCTATGCATATAGGTATTTTTTATTTATTAGGAGATTCTGGTAGAGATCTTAGCCAAGCGCAAACTCGATGCTAATAAAATATGACTTCCTTACCTTGCCCTCTCATCCATTTCGTGTTCAAACATTCCGTCTTTAGAAGGATTTTCCGGGTCCACGGGTTCGCCGTACAGTGTCGACGTGGGCTAAAACAAAATAGATTCATTTAATTAAAAAAAAAAAACGTCCGTGTGTATATCACCTAACAGTCTAGAACAGGGATTCCCAAACTAATCTGGGCAAGAGACCCCTTTCCAAAATGAACTGATACCTCAGACCCCCATAGCCAAATTACTTTAAAAATCTATAGTTTTATTCCTATTGATACAAAATACTTACCAATTTAAAAACTTTGCGGTTGGTTCAGTGAGTAAACTTGACATCATTTTCTCATCAAAATTTAACAAAGCAATAGAAATAAAATTCAGTAAATATCAGTAATTATTTTTTGAAAAAAACATTAAAATAGGGCCGATTTTTAGACCTCTTCGACCCCCAAAATCATTTTATGTTTATGTCGACCCCTGGGAAACCAATATCGACCCCCTTTGGGAATTCCTGGTCTAGAAGCTATAGCAGCGAAAATTATAAACACATATTTATAATTTTCGTATTATATATTGTATTTTTTTCTTGTTTATAACCTGTTTCTTTCGTATTTTTGCGGCGTACAATAAAGTATATGCATACATGTATTCCCACATTTGTGTTCCATACTCACCAGCTCGTAATAGCAGCCAGGTTTGCGTCGGAAGGCGAAGGGCCCGTCGTCAGGCGGCGCCGCTTCCTCTTCCGACGATGTGCACACGCCCGAATCTGGAATATTGTAAAGATATTGTTTATATTTTTAAAAAACCCAGACAGCCGCCAAATATTTATACTAAATCGACATTCATAGATAAATTATCGATAATCGTAAGCCACAGAGTGATTTCAATGTTGTTTAATAACTCTAATTTAATATAACTCTCCTTCAGAGTTCAGTTAAACCAAATAAGGGCCGCTTGCACAAGGGCACTTAAACTGATTTAGTAAAATTTTGTAATGCTGTCTCTTTTTGGCAAATGCATATTGTAAATGCCAAAAAAGGACAGCATTAAAATATTTAACTTAATCAATTTAAGAAGCCCTTGTGCAAGTGGGCCTCACACATAGAGATATAACTAAAATCCTCTTAATTTTTAGTTATTGCTTATCCCTTTTGTGTAATAAATCCGCCAAACCAAATACTTGATTTAAATTGAGTTATTTCTTACACCTTTTTTGTAATAAACCCGCCATACCAAATATTCAAATAAGCATAGTTTAGTCAATTAGCGTAAGATCACATGCCGTTTGGCTCAAATCTTTGTCCTGTCACTGCCTTAGAGTATATAATATTTAGAGTATATTGGTGCCAATTCTCTGTTAGTTTCTCTAAATTAGAATCGCTTATATTAGACTTAGCGACGTATGCTATTCTGAAAACACACTTAATTGACAGGTCTAAGCTAAAATTACATCTGACAGCTCTAACTACTCAATTTAGCGATGATATAGCGAAATGCTATTCTAGTCGACGTTTTGAACGCCAAAATTAAGAAACGTCAAACTAAAATTGGATATTTTTCTCCAATTTTAGACAGGACCTCGGAAGGTGGCCGCTAAGTCTAGAGAAGCGGATTTATGCAAAATAAACACGAATTTTCACAAAAAGTTAAATAGTTCAAGTGTAATTTCTATGCATTATTAGGTGCATTTGGGATTGAATTTAGTGTTTAAAATGATAACAGCTAAAATTAACAGTTAAAATGGAAGAAAAGCTTCTTTTTCTGGTCGGTGGAAGAAAACGTTGTTGCAGCTCTGGTTGTTTCGAGAGAAAGGTAATTTTAGGGTCAAATCTTAGTTAATATTCATAGGGCAAATAACATATGCAAATTGTGACTGGACGGACATTCAAGGGTTGCTTTCGTACCATTTAGGTACGCACACCCAATGGTCTGTAGCTCTGGAGTTTCCTAAGAAAACCAAAATAAACTAGGGAAGACGCCATACAGGGAATCACCTCATGATGTTTGCCTCTTCTATGGTAGGTACTAGATAGTTAGAACTCAGAATAGAAAAGAATAAAATTCACAAGCTAATTCCTTTTGTATTAAGTACCTAGTTACTTAGCTATACCTATCTACCCAAACCTATCAAGAACCTATAAATCAGGACCCTACCCACTGCAACATAATATTATGTAGTATAAATTACTCAGAATATTGTAAAACTAGCAAATGCCCGCGACTTCGTCCGCGTGAAATAAGGTTTTTAAATTCCCACGGCAACTCCCTAATTTTTCGGGTTAATTTAAAGCCTATGACACTCACAAATAATTGTGGCTTTCTATTGGTACCAGAATTTTCAAATACGGGTCAGTAGATCCAGATTTACCTCTTTATAATATTAGTAAGTATAGATATGTTAATTAAGTAGGTAGCACATAGTATTTCAGTTATATCTAAAGAGCAAGACGTGCAAATTCACTTAAGTAGACTTGGAGACTGCTTCGCTCGGTCAAATATGCATGTTTTCTCTAAACTGACAAAATATACCTCTGGTTGTTCCAAAAGAAAGCTAATTTTGTAATATTCATAATCTTAGGTAAATAACATAATGCAAATTGTGACCAGACAGACAGTTATACCATAAGAGTTGCTTTCCTACTGTTTAGGTACGCAAACCCAATGGTCAGTAGCTCCGTAGTAATAACTAGTGAATACACCATACAGGGAATCAGCTCATGCTTTTTGCTTCTTCTGTGGTATATCTAGTACCTAGTAGTAGCTGGAACCCATACAATAAAAGAATTCAATCATTAGCTGATTCTGTTTTGTATTAGGTACTTAGCTATACATACTTATATCTACCCAAACCTATACCTAAGTGTACCTAGCAAGTTTGAAATAACCTAATGAATTATTTAAAAAGAGCAACCACCGAGTTTCTTGTTAGTTCTTTTTGGTAGAAATGGCATTCCGAACCAGTGGTAGATTCACTTGACAATTCAAAAGTAGGTACTTGTAAAAGTTTAGTTGAATAAAAAACATTTGAATTTTGAAATTTTTTAGTTTAAGTTTAGGGACATCTACCACTGTAGTATGGGTTAGGCAGAAGAGTAATTTTAAAAATTATTTAGATTGCCTTGATTTATCAAGACCACATCCACTGCATCATAATATTATGTATAAATTACTTAGAATGTTGTAAAAAATGTAAATTAAGTAGGTATATTTAAGTATGCAGTCAGTAGGCAACACATAGTATTTCAGTTATATCTAAAGAACAAGTGCAAATTAACTCAAGTAGACTTGGAAGACTTAGCTTCGTTCAGTAATATGCATGTTATCACTTAACTGACAAAATATACAAGTTCAAGCTTTTTCAAGTAACCCTTATACCTTCCATAAAATACCAAATACAAAAATTCTGTGTATTTTGCAGATAGTGCTGATGAAAACCAAGTAATTCACAGAACAAATTGATCCAAGTCTAGCGGGGCAAATATTGGTTGAACCGACATGTATCCAATCTCAAGCTCCAGAACACAGCTGCAGAGGCTCTGCTGAGGATAAGGCTAATAATTAAGGATATCCCAGCAAAGACGCTGCTACTATTCTTGGCTGCAAGTGGTTGTGGATCAAAGGACTTGCATAGCTGTCTCTCCAAGAAGAAGCGAATAAGATGTGGATTTCCTTGCATAAGCAAGAATAATTAGACAAGGATTTATTAATATACTTTAATTAATAAAAAGAAAATTAATTAAATCTTTTTATTTTTGTGTTATTCTTTTTTAACAATCTACTAGGTACCTAAATAAAATTGAATAAATATCAATATAATATAATTAACATTAGATACATAACAATGTTATGTATACATATTTCTTCAATATACATTCTTTTTCAACATATTATTGGTATAATAAGATGATGCTTGTGAACCCTTGGAAACTGATTCTCCAAGATAAAAAATAGAAATAGTAGGTATATTTCGGATGTAAGCCTACCTAGCTATGTACTAAAATTTATCAAAATTGGTTAATTCGATGGTCCAATCATACAAACACATCCCCTATAACCTAAACATCAACTATAAATAGCTATTACATTTGTAAAATCAACTTATTTATACTTATTGTAACAGAGTGCCTGGGTCTAGGTAGACTAGACTTCAAGCATCTTGTTGTACATTCCCTGTGCAACCTGATCAGATAGGTCACACAGGATTTACCTATTTCACGGGTCCTAGTCTATGCAGGGGGGGTTTCAAATAAAACTAATATGATTCTAAGCCACACCTGTGTGGCTTAGAATTTATTGTTAATAAGTCTTACACTGATAAAAGGTTCTTAAACTGTATTTGAGACGCTAGATATGCTAAATGAGACAGATTCGCGCAGATTGTAGGTTACGTTCCTTTCGGTAAGGAAATCTACTTTTATGTTCGCGACAATTAATCCGACTGGCCTAGACTTGAAGAGATTCAGGCATCAGTTAGGATATTATACGGTACGTGGTTCACAAACACTGGACTTCGTTTTATTTCGGAATCGGAACGGAAGATAGGCGAACGCCGGTGATCGAACTCCCTACATGTCTGTCGTTGCAGCAGCGATAATTTCCGATGCAGTACCAATTGCTTCCTTTTGTAGCCTTTTACTTTCATAGGCTTGCCACCAAGTTATTCACCAGTTATATCCTGGGTGACCGAGGATGTCCATGGAGACTTGACGTTCTACGCTCTTGGTGCATAGGTTATAACTTAATTTTTAGGATGGAATTTCTCTACTAGAAGATACATTTGCTTATAATTTGCTCTTTTACTCGCTTCATTCACAGATTTTTGTGAAAACTCGAAAATCGAAATGAAAAGTGAAAACAAACAAGTTATGTACCAAAGACAACGGAATAGCAAGTTTTTTAAATTTATTTTACGGCCCTGGATACAAGTCCTTTATGGGAATAGCAAGTGACATTATTGACCGCCACAGACGAATAAACATAGAGGTAGTATGTGGTAGCACCATGGAACTAGGAATCTGCCTAAGTAGCATTGACAAAATGTCTCTTTTTGGCAGTTTATTACGTAGTTGGTGCAAGTAACATCAATTTTTTTAAAATAAAATATTTTTTTTTCTTATGAAATGCCATTTAATTCGATTTTAGTCGCAAAAAGTATTTTTACGATTATTGTGCAAAAAACAAAGACAAATTGTGCAATTTTTGTTTCTGTATATGGTAACACTCGCAATTCAATTTAGACTATAACTTAGCGAGGATTTTACACATCCTAAATTTAGATGGAGGCATATACAGAATAGCAAATGGATATAGAAAAGCTAAGATTGGAGATTCTTAATTTTAGTTTAGGTTAGCGATGTGACACAGAGAATTGGCACCATTAAGTACTTAGAGTTAAGACTATTTGGCCCTTTTTAGGGTTCCGTACCTGTTGGAAACATAAGATCATTCATAGTTCATTCACCCTGTCAATTTATGAATGTACGATATGTGAACTATATCTTTCTCTTCTACAATAACTGCCACAGAGATAGGTCGTGCTCATTGTAATTTGTATTACCTTTAATTAAATAGCTGTGCCACGAATCACGTATTTTGCCTCTTCAAACCTACAGCCCACTAATATACTCCCACAGTACCCAAAGGGTAAAAACGGGACCCTATTACTAAGACTCCGCTGTCTGTCTGTCTGTCTGTCTGTCTGTCTGTCTCCAGGCTGTATCTCATAAACCGTGATAGCTAGAAAGCTGAAATTTTCACAAATGATGTATTTCCGTTGCCGCTATAACAACAAATACTAAAAATTAAAAAAATATATATATTAAGGGGGGTCCAAAATTAAAATTCAAAATTCAAATGTTTTTTATTCAAATAAACTTTTACAAGTACTTTTGAATCGTCAAGTGAATCTACCACTGGTTCGGAATGCCATTCCTACCGAGAAGAACCAGCAAGAAACTCGGTGGTTGCTCTTTTTAGATAATTCATTTACAATTTATCATTATAACTTATATCAATGTGTAGGTACATAATTAACCGCTGTCCTTAGCATTGCTGGAGCGATCAAATCCAGGCTCCTCTATCATTTACATAATCTTCAATAGTATAATAAGCTTTTTTCAGGAGCATACTTTTAATGGATTTCATAAACTTGTGTATAAGTTGTCCCCATACGATAAACGTGTTTTTTTCGTATTTTTTGCTCAATATTAAAAACGGTAACAGGTAGACGGTTCAAATTTTCACAGAATATTAACTTGTAACTTAACTTAACTTTGTTAACTTTAACTTTGTTAACTTTTTTTTGTTTTTGTTAACTTTGTTAACTTTCAAAATAAATAATTAAATATCAATAAAGTAAATATTAAAGGGGGGCTCCCATACAACAAACGTAATTTTTATTTTTAATACGTCATAAATCGTAAAACTTACTACAGGTTTGTACGGAACCCTCGGTGCGCGAGTCCGACTCGCACTTGGCCGGTTTTATTTAAAGACCAGTAGCCTAATAATTAATTTATTATTGTAATTAATTACTTTTTTCGAAAGAGCAACCGCTGAAATTCTTGCTGGTATTCTCAACTTTGAACTTGCATTTGTGTGAGTGTCAATGTAAAAAGCAGTACAAACAGGTTCACACTATCTATGAGACGCGCGTTTTTACGCACACACTTACCATTCATGAGCGTTCGTACATACGACTAAAATTAGTCAGTTAAGGAAAGAAAGAAAGAAAATACATTTATTTAAGAATGGTGTTATAGACAAATATTTAGTATGTAAGAATATGTTTGTCTGTTACACCATTTTTGAACAGTTAAGGCGTGGCCCAGTATCATACCTACAAATGCATGCATAATGCCGGGCGCTGATTTTCAGCTGTGACCCGGTCTAAAGTAAAGTTAAGGCCTGAAGTATGTGATCTTACGCTAGTATTGTCACTCATTTCTTCCGAATCATATATTTTTTTTTTGTTTTTTGTGGGTAACACTGACCTCTGTGAGGGTGTGCAGTGGGTTGGTGGTGGCGGTGCTTCCGTCTCTTGTACGGACGCTTCTCTCGCTGCAAAACAAAACGCATAACAACTACGGGCAAACAGCGGCACTTACATACTATGGTCTGTTTTTCATTTCCTTAGGGCGTGTTTTACAATCGCCAAGTAAGCTTCATCTGATGAATAAACTTGATGTTTTTCTTTTTTTTATCAACTAGCACTTGACTGCAATCTCACCTGGTGGTAAGTGATAATGCAGTCTAAGATGGTAGCGGGCTAACCTGTTAGGGTTATGGCAGATATATTAAACCCATACCCCTAATCGGTTTCTACACGGCATCGTACCGGAACGTTAAATCGCTTGGCGGCACGTCTTTGACGGTAGGGTCGTAACTAGCCACGGCTGAAGCCTCCCACCAGGCATGTTTTAAAAAAAAGCTGTATAGTAATTCTGTAAAAATTTCATATTTATTCGTCGGTTAAGGTTTACCTACTTAGCGATTGTGAAATAGGCCCTTAGGGTGGTAATGCTGATAGTCAAATTTCTTTGATCCAAACTAGATCAAATCTAGAAATTGGATTACTTGCATCAAATGTGCTAGCAACTCAAAATTCCTGTTTTGTCCTGTGCCTCCATTTTCTTGTTTGATTTTAACTATTATAATGGCAGCAATATGACAAATATGCCTCAGATTTATTTAAGACTAGATGATGCCCGCGACTCCGTCCGCGTGAAGCTTCTTTCATTCCCGCGGGGACTCCTTAATTTTCCGGGATAAAAAGTGCCCTTGTCCTTCCCCGGGATACAAACTATCCCTATCCCAAATTTCATCAAAATCGGTTGAAAAGATGAGCCGTGAAAGCGTAGCAGACAGACAGACAGACGGACGGACAGACAGACAGACAGACAGACACACTTTCGCATTTATAATATTAGTAGGGATATTGGACGAGTGGCATTGACAACCATCAAAGAAATTTGACGAGTGGTAAACCTTAAACAAAAGGTAAACAATTAACTTCTCGCTGAGACGCGCTTTGCACGGGTCAGATGTTCTTGAATGATGAATGATTGAATTTATTCAGCAAATTTAGGTACAATTATAGGTGTGTATTAAAAACAGGACAGCACTAAATCTAGTGCTGTCCTTATCCGCAGGGAGCATTATAAATGAGATTGCAATACATTAGACTACATTTTAGTTAAAAAAATTCGTACAACTGAATCAGCCACATTGCCAAGGCGTTTTGTTTAAGTATTTCGTAACTACCCGCAATTTTATGGAAAAAAAATTCAAACAACGGTTACTATGAACGTCGTATACATAAATGTAATGTTTCTCACCTGTCTAGGCTGATCGACGGGGGTGGGGGGCGTTCTCGGTGGGTAGTGCTGTACCGTGTAGTCTCGCCGAAAACTCGCCGATGTTAGCGGCACCGCCGTGTACTGAGGACTGTCGAAAAAAAATTGCATTCTTAAGGATTTTATTTTCAGTAATGTTATTTATTGGTTTATCCCGAACGGCTGGCGATAGAGGGGCGTGGAAAATGTTGGAGAAGGACGGGGTTGTCGAGGCGGTGCAGGATTGAATAATAGTTAAGATTAAAAACTTTAAGATGTCTGAATAATAGCTTTATTTATTTATTATAATGTTTGGCAACCAAAACAGTCGCAAAATGCGTTTCAAGTAAGAAAGGTCACATACCGAGGTGGTGGGTCTGGTAGCAGTTTTTTTTTTTTTTTTATCCACTACAAGTTAGCCCTTGACTGCGATCTCACCTGATGGTAAGTGATGATGCAGTCTAAGATGGTAACGGGCTAACCTGTTAGGGGCATGGCAGTTATATCAAACCCATACCCCTATTCGGTTTCTACACGGCATCGTACCGGAACGCTAAATCGCTTAGCGGCACGTCTTTGCCGGTAGGGTAGTTCTCACCATTTTGACTTAAATATGAAGTAGTACTTACCGAGGCGGTGGGTCTGGTAGCAGTTGGCTAGCGAAGTCCCCGGCCACGTATCGCCTCTCAGCCAGCAAAGCGGTCAGTTTGACCAGCTCCCGCTTCGCACGTTCCCTTCTCAGTTTGAGCATCGTTTTGTGAAAGTTCTCACCAGTTTGACTTAAATATGAAGTAGTACTTACCGAGGCGGTGGGTCTGGTAGCAGTTGGCTAGCGAAGTCCCCGGCCACGTATCGCCTCTCAGCCAGCAAAGCGGTCAGTTTGACCAGCTCCCGCTTCGCACGTTCCCTTCTCAGTTTGAGCATCGTTTTGTGAAAGTTCTCACCAGTTTGACTTAAATATGAAGTAGTACTTACCGAGGCGGTGGGTCTGGTAGCAGTTGGCTAGCGAAGTCCCCGGCCACGTATCGCCTCTCAGCCAGCAAAGCGGTCAGTTTGACCAGCTCCCGCTTCGCACGTTCCCTTCTCAGTTTGAGCATCGTTTTGTGAAAGTTCTCACCAGTTTGACTTAAATATGAAGTAGTACTTACCGAGGCGGTGGGTCTGGTAGCAGTTGGCTAGCGAAGTCCCCGGCCACGTATCGCCTCTCAGCCAGCAAAGCGGTCAGTTTGACCAGCTCCCGCTTCGCACGTTCCCTTCTCAGTTTGAGCATCGTTTTGTGAAAGTTCTCACCAGTTTGACTTAAATATGAAGTAGTACTTACCGAGGCGGTGGGTCTGGTAGCAGTTGGCTAGCGAAGTCCCCGGCCACGTATCGCCTCTCAGCCAGCAAAGCGGTCAGTTTGACCAGCTCCCGCTTCGCACGTTCCCTTCTCAGTTTGAGCATCGTTTTGTGAAAGTTCTCACCAGTTTGACTTAAATATGAAGTAGTACTTACCGAGGCGGTGGGTCTGGTAGCAGTTGGCTAGCGAAGTCCCCGGCCACGTATCGCCTCTCAGCCAGCAAAGCGGTCAGTTTGACCAGCTCCCGCTTCGCACGTTCCCTTCTCAGTTTGAGCATCGTTTTGTGAAAGTTCTCACCATTTTGACTTAAATATGAAGTAGTACTTACCGAGGCGGTGGGTCTGGTAGCAGTTGGCTAGCGAAGTCCCCGGCCACGTATCGCCTCTCAGCCAGCAAAGCGGTCAGTTTGACCAGCTCCCGCTTCGCACGTTCCCTTCTCAGTTTGAGCATCGTTTTGTGAAAGTTCTCACCAGTTTGACTTAAATATGAAGTAGTACTTACCGAGGCGGTGGGTCTGGTAGCAGTTGGCTAGCGAAGTCCCCGGCCACGTATCGCCTCTCAGCCAGCAAAGCGGTCAGTTTGACCAGCTCCCGCTTCGCACGTTCCCTTCTCAGTTTGAGCATCGTTTTGTGAAAGTTCTCACCATTTTGACTTAAATATGAAGTAGTACTTACCGAGGCGGTGGGTCTGGTAGCAGTTGGCTAGCGAAGTCCCCGGCCACGTATCGCCTCTCAGCCAGCAAAGCGGTCAGTTTGACCAGCTCCCGCTTCGCACGTTCCCTTCTCAGTTTGAGCATCGTTTTGTGAAAGTTCTCACCATTTTGACTTAAATATGAAGTAGTACTTACCGAGGCGGTGGGTCTGGTAGCAGTTGGCTAGCGAAGTCCCCGGCCACGTATCGCCTCTCAGCCAGCAAAGCGGTCAGTTTGACCAGCTCCCGCTTCGCACGTTCCCTTCTCAGTTTGAGCATCGTTTTGTGAAAGTTCTCACCATTTTGACTTAAATATGAAGTAGTACTTACCGAGGCGGTGGGTCTGGTAGCAGTTGGCTAGCGAAGTCCCCGGCCACGTATCGCCTCTCAGCCAGCAAAGCGGTCAGTTTGACCAGCTCCCGCTTCGCACGTTCCCTTCTCAGTTTGAGCATCGTTTTGTGAAAGTTCTCACCATTTTGACTTAAATATGAAGTAGTACTTACCGAGGCGGTGGGTCTGGTAGCAGTTGGCTAGCGAAGTCCCCGGCCACGTATCGCCTCTCAGCCAGCAAAGCGGTCAGTTTGACCAGCTCCCGCTTCGCACGTTCCCTTCTCAGTTTGAGCATCGTTTTGTGAAAGTTCTCACCATTTTGACTTAAATATGAAGTAGTACTTACCGAGGCGGTGGGTCTGGTAGCAGTTGGCTAGCGAAGTCCCCGGCCACGTATCGCCTCTCAGCCAGCAAAGCGGTCAGTTTGACCAGCTCCCGCTTCGCACGTTCCCTTCTCAGTTTGAGCATCGTTTTGTGAAAGTTCTCACCAGTTTGACTTAAATATGAAGTAGTACTTACCGAGGCGGTGGGTCTGGTAGCAGTTGGCTAGCGAAGTCCCCGGCCACGTATCGCCTCTCAGCCAGCAAAGCGGTCAGTTTGACCAGCTCCCGCTTCGCACGTTCCCTTCTCAGTTTGAGCATCGTTTTGTGAAAGTTCTCACCATTTTGACTTAAATATGAAGTAGTACTTACCGAGGCGGTGGGTCTGGTAGCAGTTGGCTAGCGAAGTCCCCGGCCACGTATCGCCTCTCAGCCAGCAAAGCGGTCAGTTTGACCAGCTCCCGCTTCGCACGTTCCCTTCTTGCGACCAGTTCCAAAAGGGATAGCGCCCGGGCGAGGTCCCTTCTCAGTTTGAGCATCTTCTCGTACGAGCTTTCATCGTTTTTCCTGAAACGGATAGAATTGAAAACTGGTTCAAATGTAAGGTCACAAATTCAACTTCGCATAAGAATTTCTCAAGATCACACAATCAGCATTAAAACCAATAAATATAAATTAATATTTATTTATTACTAGTGGGCCCGACAGATGTTGTCCTGCCTTGAAGCTAGAACCCGATTGCAGCGCCCCCTATCGGTACCAATTGTGAATATAAACCATTCCGGGACCCACACAAACACTCAAAAAATTCCATCTAAATCGGCCCAGCCGTTCTCGAGTTTTAGCGAGACAAACGAACAGCAATTGATTTTTATATATATAGAGATAATCTATACTAATCATAAATGCGAAAGTTTGAATGGATGGATGGATGGATGTTTGTTACTCAATCACGCCAGAACTGATCTGTATGAAATTCGGGACAGAGATAGATTATAGTCTGGATTACGCATAGGCTAACACATGCGGAAAATTGAAGAGGTATCGCGGGAACCAAAAAACCTCAAGTCACGCGGACGGAGTCGCGGGCATCAGCTAGTTCATTATAAAATACAAATACTAGTTTTTCAGAATATTATGTTTGAGTAAGTAATTATTTAATATGTATATTTTTGTTGTAATTTTATATTATCGATTATTTAAGTATCGACACTCCAGCCCTAGTGCTCGCTTAGGCTCCGCCCAATACGCCATTTTTATGTGACCGGAAGCTTCAAAATAAATTTGATATTTAATATCCTCTCCTATATATAAAATCAATGAGGCGAACGAGCACGAATGATAGATAGATGGAGCAAATCTTCTGGAGCAGGCCCGGGCCTATAAAGGGCTGTAGCGCCGATGATGATGATGATGATGATGATGATGATGATATGCATGGCACTTTCCAATACGTGACCATAGATATCTAGGTTCACTTCAATGTACATAAGTATATAAGCTTAGGATTAATCTATATATATGTATAAAAGCGAAATACCACTCACTCACTCACTCACTGACTGACTAATCACGATATCTCAGGAACTATAAAGCATACAAACTTGAAAGGAAGGTAGATTACTTCTATAGTGTAGATATCAGCTAAGAAACGGTTTTGAGAAAGAGTGATATGGGGGATGGAAGTTTGTATGAAAGTCCTATGTTTTTGAAGTTTGAAACATGAAAACTGGCATTTAAGTTATTAGTTTTAAATATTAAAAACCTGTGTAAGCAGTTTTACGAAAATCCACCCCAAAGGGGATGAAATTGGGGTTGAAAGCTTGCATGAATCTACACGCAATCCGCAAAAACAGGCACTAACCTGTTTTTCCTGGTCTGCATCTTCTCCGTCCGCCGCCGGAACGCGAGGTAAGGGTTGTTGGTCGACTGGCCCGGCCGGCTCTCCGTCTTCACCGACAGTATCAGCGGGTGTTGCTGTAACAACACCACAGCTCATTCTACCTGCTCTGTCACATAACTAACAGCCATCTACTGCCTAAGTGCTGGGTAAGGACAGTATCAGCGGGTGTTGCTGTAACAACACCACAGCTCATTCTACCTGCTCTGTCACATAACTAACAGCCATCTACTGCCTAAGTGTTGGGTAAGGGTCTTCTTTGTGTCGAGCTTACGATTCAATTTGTGGTTGTTAAAAAAGAGCCGCGGTATCCGAGGCCATACTGCCAACGTACTAAAGCTATAATTAGTTACTTACAGTCCTTATTTTAGGAACGTATATAGGTACGTGACATCAAACTGTCATTTTGAGTATATTTTGAGTAGCTTATATCCCACCAACTAATCTATCCCGATGGCCAAAATTGGAACAAATTATTATGCCTGTTAAATTTTTATTTTTAACTAGCTGATGCCCGCGACTTCGTCCGCGTGGATTGAGGTTTTTCGGTTCCCGCGAGAACTCCTTAATTTTCCGGGATAAAAAGTAGCCTATGTGTTATTCCAGACTATAATCTATCTCTGTGCCAAAGGGGTTGTTTCAAATTTATATGGGGCCTGGGCCAGGTATTTGTACGGTATTTCAAAATGTTCGGGGTCATAAAATAGTAACATTTTTTTCTTTATTTCTTACTAAAAAGTTCAATTTACGAGGTACAATGCGAAATTATTTTGCAAAATAAAAGCACAACTACATGCGTCCATTTTGATATTGACGTATATTACACGTGTCATGATGACATTTGACATAAAATTACCTGGGAAATGTGAATTAACCTTAAAATATCCAACAGCAGTCAGATTGATGGATGGATGCGCTGCGAGAGTTGCTATTCTACAAATGTACCTAATTAAACATTTTATTTTTGTACCTCATAATCACTGTGAAACTGCCAAAAAGCATATTTTATTTTGTTTTCTATGATTTTATACTATTTTTTGGAATACTGTACAAGTACCTGGCCCAAGATGAAACAACCCCTTTCATCCAGATCCGTTCAGCCGTTGGGGCGTGATTGAGTAACAAACATCCATACATCCATACATCCATTCAAACTTTCGCATTTATAATATTTATTTGATATTTGATATAATAATGGGGCTGATTCTGTAGTGCACAATCTCTAAACTAAACTAAAATGGCAGCTTTAAATATAGTTCTGTCCCTTTCCGTAGGGAGTATTATGAAAGGGTTAGCAATATTTGTAATGCTCTAATTTTAGTTTAGTTTAGAGATTGTGCACTACAGAATCAGCCCCACTAGCGACGCTGTCACCGGGTCAGATAAGTGTGTGGGACTCTAAGCAATACATATTACTCAAAATGACAGTTTGATGTCACCTTGACGTTCCTAAAATAAGGATTATAATTCTATAACACGAAAGTCAATAATAATGTAACAATATGGCTGTAAGCGTTGGCAATATGGCCCCTGGTCCGCGCAGGTACATCAATTCAATAACTTTATTCAGGATCTTGAATAAATTAGGCGCATATATAGCTTACACCCTGGATCCGCACTAATATTATAAATGCGAAAGTGTGTCTGTCTGTCTGCTAAGCTTTTCAGCCGATTTTGATGAAATTTCGTAGAGAGATAGGTTGCATCCTAGGGAATGACTTAGGCTACATTTTATCCCGGAAAATAAAAAAAAAACTAAAGGTCATATTTGTTCCAATTTTGGCCACCGGGCTAGATAAGTTGGTGGGATACCAGTTAAGACAAAGTATATTGGATAAAGACTAAAAGATCGCCGTTTGACAATGCCCAGTCAATACACCCAAATTAATGATGTTGCTCCCGTAAAATCCAAATTAATGGAATTACACGCCTATCCAATACTTCCAGCCAGGTCTTTTCCCTCCTCATGTGCAGTCTTGGTACAGCTCTAATCACGTAAGAGTCGCGCCGTAGTGTCTTATAGGCATCTCTTAAGGTGATTTGCGTGACCACTATTTCAAGTGTCATGACGCATCAGTACGCGTCTAGAACTATGGATTAGGTTATCAGGTTCTTCCGCCCGTTGTCGGAATTCTATCGAGGATCGTCCATGCAACCTACCGCTCGCTTGTCGAAGACAGCCGCTAGTTTCCTTCGTGGGCCACCGCTCTTGACCGCCACCGGCCCCCCGTACTGAGGATTAGTGAGCACGCAGTCCTTTTGTACTCGAGAGCCCTGGCAATATAGCACTAATTATTTCCGTTTTTTACACAGCAGCAGCGCTTCCAGTGCTGAAGAAACCCATAAATATCTGTAATGGGTATTTCATTGGGTGTGGTTCCAGAAATACAAAAGCGCTGCAATAGCTTAAATAATTCACTTACAATGCTGACACGTTCACTCAGGTACCGATAAAGTCTATCAACGAAGAGTAGCGCCGCCTAATTTTAATTTCCGTTCTCACGATTGCGTCAATCTCCATAGTACCTTTACCCATCTCCAAAAATAAAGAAAATAAGAACATTATCACCAACCTATATCCATCGGCAGACGGCTTTGATTGCTTGATTGCCCTAATCTATCTTTTGTCGTTTTATTTCCTCAAGGATTTTAATTGTCGTAACTAAACATTAACAGTTCTTCTTCCTGCCTTCTTTTTAACCATCCCGTGGCACCTAGCAAATTTTTCAGCAGCCCTTAGTACCTTTGGCTCCTTGTCTGCAACTTACCATGTCATACTCTAAAGACTTGTCAATATTAATTTTTATCCCATTTAACCAGACCGTAATTCCTTTAGCTTTTTCTCTGCACTTTTTAATATCCTGGAGAAAGTGGTACAAAGAAAAGCACTCATTTGAACTCACCAGATTAACCTGTAGCTTACGTAGTTTATTGAATCCTGGCGTGCTCCCAGCATCTTTAACCAGCCCTAAGACACAGTGGTGGAGACACTCAATGTTGAGGCGCTTGTTCAGCCAGTAGTCGTAGACGGCGATGACGAGGTCGTCGTGTCGCTCCAGCAGCAGCTTGGCCTCGTTCAGCGTCACCACAGTCTGACCCGAGCTCTTTTCCAACTCCATTAACAGCTCGAAAATAAAATAACCAACTAGGAGCCCTCAATAAGACACTGAAATCCATTGATACTTCCTTACTATGATTTTCCTGAATTCCTTGATTCTTTTGGTTTTTTCTCTGCACTTTTTAATATCCTGGAGAAACTGGCATAAAGAAAGCACCAACTTATGTTCACTCACCAGATTAACCTGTAGCTTACGTAGTTTACTGAATCCTGGCGTGCTCCCATCATCTTTAACCAGCCCTAAGACACAGTGGTGGAGACACTCAGTGTTGAGGCGCTTGTTCAGCCAGTAGTCGTAGACGGCGATGACGAGGTCGTCGTGTCGCTCCAGCAGCAGCTTGGCCTCGTTCAGCGTCACCACAGTCTGATCCGAGCTCTTTTCCACCTCCATTAAAAATAACCAACTAGGAACCCTCAATAAGACACTGAAATCCTTCCTTACTATGATTTTCCTGAAATCCTTGATTCCTTTGGTTTTCCCTCCGCACTTTTTTAATATTCTGGAGAAACTGGCATTAAGAAAAGCACTCATTTCGACTCACCAGATTAACCTGGAGCTTACGTAGTCTCCTGAATCCTGGCGTGCTCCAAGCAACTTTAAACAGCCCTAAGAGCACACAGCACAAAGAGGGACATAGCAGTGGTGGGGACACTCACAGTGTTGAGGCGCTTGTTCAGCCAGTAGTCGTAGACGGCGATGACAAGGTCGTCGTGTCGCTCCAGCAGCAGCTTGGCCTCGTTCAGCGTCACCACAGTCTGACCCGAGCTCTTTTCCACCTCCATTAAAAATAACCAACTAGGAACCCTCAATAAGACACTGAAATCCATTGATACTTCCTTACTATGATTTTCCTGAAATCCTTGATTCCTTTGGTTTTTCCTCCGCACTTTTTTAATATTCTGGAGAAACTGGCATTAAGAAAAGCACTCATTTCGACTCACCAGATTAACCTGGAGCTTACGTAGTCTCCTGAATCCTGGCGTGCTCCAAGCAACTTTAAACAGCCCTAAGACACAAAGAGGGACATAGCAGTGGTGGGGACACTCACAGTGTTGAGGCGCTTGTTCAGCCAGTAGTCGTAGACGGCGATGACGAGGTCGTCGTGTCGCTCCAGCAGCAGTTTGGCCTCGTTCAGTGTCACCACCGTCTGGCCCGAGCTCTTTTCCAGCTTGTCCATCATTTGTTCGAACTTTAGCTCTGCAAATAAGGATAGGGAAATATTTAATAGCTACGCCAACATATCTTAAGAAACTATAATATTTTCCAAGCATATTTTTATTTATTTTTTATTTAAAGACTAGCGCTTGGCTGCAATAAGACTTGCTGGTATTAGTGAATAGTGATGCAGCCTAAGGTGGAGCGCGATTGCCTAGAAGATGCCTATTTACTCTTGATTTGAAGATACCAATATTATAAGCGGAGGGAACAACGGAAGCCGGAAGGGCGTTCCATATCCTAGCGGTTCGAATGCTAATTTCTGTGGAGATTGGCCGCCGTGGCCGAAAGTAGGTTGGGAGGATTATTTTATTATTATTAAAATGTTCATGAGGGACGAATGGCCTAGTTGTGACAACGCGTATCGACTTTGTTAAGCAACGTTGACCCAAGTCGGTAACTGGATGGGTGACCGAATTTGGAGGTTCAAATTTGGCCTTTTCGCTTCTTCCGTGCCTCGGAGAGCACGTTAAGCCGTCGGTTCTGGTTATTATCTGCACTAACACCTGATAATAATCGTTACAAAAACTTAAAAGTTTCACACTCTTAGTCGAGTCGCATGCGGAAGGGCGTGGGCACCCACCGCATTATTATCCCACTACATAAAACTTCTACCATTATATGGAAAGGGGTCACGACCCTCAGTAATGAGGAATACGACGCAAAGAGAGAGAGAGAATATTCAAAGGGGGTTGTTTGATGCCTGGGTACTGGGTGGAGTTCTAGCGTACAGTGTTAAAGGGCTCACCTGGTGGATGCCTCACCTGTAAGCTCTGGTCGCCGCTGCTGCTTCAGCCACCGCTCGTCCTCTGTGTCGATGTCGTACTCCGGCGTCTCTTGTTCCTCCCATAGCGCTGTAACAAGCAACACACACTTATTTACTTAGAATTTAGAGAATTCTCAGGGTTCCTTACCTCAACGAGAAAAAAGGAACCCTTATAGGATTAGTTCGTTAACCGTCTGTCTGTCTGTCAACACCCTTTTTCTCGGGAACACGTGAAGGTATCACGTTGAAATTATGTAATATCCTTTAAAAGTATGCTTCTGAAAAAGGCTTATTGCCTATACTATTGAAGATTACGTAAATGACAAAGGAGCATGGATTTGACTCGCTCCAGCAATGCTAAGGACAGCGGTTACTTATGTAATTATAAATGAATGAAATTGTAAATTATTTTATTCAAAAGAGCAACCGCCGAGTTTCTTGCTGGTTCTTCTTGGTAGGAACGGCATTCCGAACGAGTGGTAGATTCATTGGACTATCATAAGCACTTGTAAAAACTCCATTTGAAAAAAACTTTTGAATTTTGAATTGAATTTTTGAATTTTGAATATCACAAATCGGAGGTCCCTGGTTCGATCCCCGGCAGGGTTTTGGAAATGTATAATTTCTGAAGTTTCCCTGGTCTGGCCTGGTGGGCCACGGCTTCGGCCGTGGCTAGTTACCACCCTACCGGTAAAGACATGCCGCCAAGCGATTTAGCGTTCCGGTACGATGCCGTGTAGAAACTTAATAGGGGTACGGGTTTAATATAACCGCCATGCCCCTAACAGACCCGCTACCATCTTAGACTAAAATTAAAAAAAAAAAATTTTTTTTTAATTGTAGTCCGCATCATCACTTACCATCAGGTGAGATCGCAGTCAAGGGCTAACTTATAGTGAATAAAAAAAAACAAATGCTTAGGAAAGATATAGGCCTCGTGTACATGAAGCCGGAGCAGCACCGAATGTTTTAATCCACGCGAATGAAGTAGAATCATTCAATAAGTTAACTTACAAGTGTATCCGGTCTATAAGTAAATAATATACCTACTTAGTGACGAATCATACTTAATAATATAACCGCCAAAGTGTGGCTGTTCGTTGGTTTGTCCTTACACCACACCGCAAGAGCGCAATGGAGAAGTTTCATGATATTGTGAATATAATATTTAACGCACACTGAGAAAAATGAGGCACTATAAACTATTGTGCATGCACACTTTTGTCAACAATCGTGCCAGTATGTAAAGTTATTCTGCCGGGGGTGCACATAAAATTATGGTTCCGCCACAATTTAGTGACGTCACAACATTATTTGCAGCTCGCACTATTAGATATAGGTTAAGACATCATAATGTATAACCCTAATGAAAGAAAATATATAGTGCACTGTTTAAAATACCTAATTGACGGCATTTTATATTATAATGCATTCATTATACTATTATGTGCGTTTGCATATTACTTTTTCGTGTGTACCAGATCGTGCCCTATAATATATCGTGCCTGCCCATGTTATTATTTGCTGCTGGAAGCATATCTTTTTATGCGACTGCACTAAATGTTATAGTGCTTTTTTAGCTGGGCATGATCCTTTTACGTGCCCTAGCATTTTTTCCGCACTATTTAATATCGTAATGGCATTGATATTTTTCAGGATTAGCACTAAATCTCTACAGGGTGTTTCCGGACGATGAAATAAATGATACAGGTTGTTTTGGGACAACTTTCCGAAAACTTTAACAATCTCTTTAGACCATCATCCTGAACAACGTACAGCAAGAATTTTTTGTGCGAAATAAAAAAAAAATTCTGCTCTCCATAAAATTTGGCACCTGATTCGTACAATTTGTATGGAGAGTGGAATTTTTTTTCCGACAAAAATTATTGCTGTAAGTTGTTCAGGATGATGGTATGCTGAAGACATTGTTAAAGTTTTCGGAAAGCTGTCCCTTACACCCTGTACTTATAATAAAATTAGAGTTCGGAGAGGTATTTTGAGTCAGGCAGGATAAGTAGGATAGATAGGTGCAACCAAAAAAAATTGGTAGTTTTTTTACTCTACCTAAAAATAACTAGTAAACGATTTGTATGGGAAGATTAAAAAACGTCCGATTTTTTGTTTGGCCTATCAATTTTGACTGAAGATACCTGTCCAAACACTAACCTGATTATAGTTATAATTACATCGTTTGGAAACACCGTGCAAATATTTGTTACTAATCCTGATAAATAAGTAAATTTACAGTGCAGAAAAAATGTGCTGAAATTCATATAGGTAGTAATTAATCACACACAGAGTGTAGGGTATGTAATTTAAAAAAAAACTTAAAATTATACAAACATTTATTTTCCATAAATATTAAATTATTCAAAGAATAGTTAATCCTAGCCTAGATTAAAATAATATTAACATACCTGGGAAACTTTTAAAAAGATAAACAGTCAATTTAGAACATAATATAAAACAATGCTAAATGCCAAGGTCTCCAGTCTGCACTAACGGTTGCCATCTCAAAAATCAGTCAACTATATAGGACAAGAAACGTGAAAATCTTGGAGCTTAAAACCCGGACATTTGAACAAAGTATTTTAAGTTACTCAGTTTAAATTACAATTTTAAACTAAATTATATCTTAAAAAGAAAAAAAACTTAAAAGTTACAAGGAACTATCAGCACGTTTCTTTAATGAAAACAAAATTAGATTTAAACAAAAAAAATATGCAATTTTTTTACTTGTAATTTAAAATTTTACTATATAACTTCGAAAAAATCAAATTAAACTTCTCTTAAACTTTTCTTACAAAAAAAACTATTAATAATGTACTTTAAACTTTCATGCCCGAATGCACTAGACTTAGGAAACACCTAAACCCTTGCCTAAACAATTTAAGAAGCTCCTAGCAAAAAATTGCTGTGCACTAAACTAAAGAAATTCTTAAATTCATAACGCAGAATATCTTTAGTTTAGACTTTAGTGCAAAACAATTTTTTGATAGGAGCTTCCTAAATTGTTTAGGCAAGGGTTTAGGTGTTTCCTAAGTTTAATGCATTCGGGCACAAGTCTTAATTTTTTTGATGACTAAACAGTGACTTAACACACTTACTGGCAAAATGTTCTATTACATCGTCACTAAAGCCCCATTCTCTCAGTAGTTCTCCCAGATCCATTTTTCACACAAAATAGGTATTATAATTAATTACACAATGAACAACACGGCATCACACCCACCCACGTCACGGAGGTCACAGAATGGTGTGATGTGATTTTGATTTGTTTGATTTTGATGTGACAGATTACCCCCCGCGGGCGACACCTACCCTCCCCGTCCCGGGACCCCCGCCGCCCGCACCGGAATCCCCTGATTCGCTGCATGCACGTTATGTTTATGTGTGCGCAACATATTTTTTAATGAATTTTTAAAATGCACGTAATGTTTAAGTACATAGGCACCATACTTTTTAATGAATTTTCAAACATTTTTGTGCTGAGCAATATTTTTTCAACCTGGCACTATTCTTTAACGTGAAATAATATCTATACGCACTGAATTTTATTGTTCCTCAGGATTGATGTACTTCTTGTGCAAATAATCAGGAAATGCACTTTAAAATTAGCTGCGTAGTTTGAAATATATTAATGCATTGCATCGAATGCTATGGTGCAATTCTTTGAACCGTAATTTTCTTTGCAAAAAACTATATTACATGGTGCATTTAAGACGTCACTATTTTTTTGTGCTTTGATCACTGTAAATTATAATACTTAATCCATAATTTTATTATGCGTATAGTTCTTGCACGATAAAAGATAAGACATTTGAATATAATGTTTTGATGAGGTTTCCTGCACAATGAAGTTTAATGCCCTGCAGAATAATTATACATTCGTGTCACTATTTAAAGTATTGCGCACTGTTTTATTAGTGGTAAGAAGAGTATTTTACAATGTTTGCATAATATTTTATTACGTCGACTTCAATCCATTTTTCTCAGTGCAACGGAAGTAAAATATAGATTAAAACAAACAAATCAGTGGGGTTTTTTAATCCATCAATAAATACTGAGAAATTAATTATTTAATGTACACCAATTGCTGTACATATCTTACTCGAATGAGAAATTTTGTGAGTGAGTTTTAGATTTAATACTTCAAAATTATCTTCACACACAAATTAAGTAAGTGCTTTTAATTCAATTAAGTCACATTAAGTCAATTTCTTTCTTTAATTCGACTTTGTAAAGTCGCTTGTTAAGGTCGTGTGACGTCACACGACCGTAATGCAAGCGCAACTTTAAAGTTCCATATCTTTTTCATTTATTGAGATATTTTAATGATTCTTTCATATTTTTGTTTTATTTTGTCTTAATTTTCATAATAAATTTAAAAAAAAAATGGAAATTTCTCCATTGCTACAAGTCGGCGTGGTTATTTGCATGGGTACAGTTGAAGTACCCTGGTGATGGTGGTGGTGAACAGGGTGCCCTATTTATAAAACGTTAAAAGGAAACCAGGAACATCAAACAATTCCACGGGGATTTTAAATCCACGGGGACGAAGTCGAGGGCATCATCTAGGCAAGCATGATATCATGTAATGATAAGGTATTTTTCCGAATAAACCTTTAGGATTAATGAGTCATTGTCTCGTACACCTACATAATATAATCATTATTTATCAGTCATCATGACTAATATACCTCACCAACCTGTTATTTATAGCATTGTCGTTACAAACTGTTAAATTACCATATAGGGTCTTTACTAGCATTTTTGCGAAATAGTTTAACAAGAGATACAATAAAAAATAATATAAAAAAAATATAAATTTATTCGGATGTTAAAATTGCTCAAGTTTAAAGAGATTTATTATTCTCAAAAAAGAACAAAAGTTCATTTGTATGAGAACCAATAATCTATGCGTAAACATTAATGCTTCTTCACGCCACAATGCATGAATGAACCGATTTGGCTGAAATTTGGAATGGTGTGTGAGCGCCGCTCGATGACAGCGCCGCTCGATGTTAGTGCCGCTTGATGACTACAGATGGCGCTGAACCTGTGGCGCGGCAAAGCAGTCGCGTGGTTTTCCGCCATTAATGGCGTGACGTCACAATACTGCTTTAGAATTTACATTATAGCAACTTCAAAGTCTTTAACCATTCGATACTCAGATTTGCCTTGAGTAGCAAGTGTTCCAGAAAGTAGACCTATCTCTATACCTTGGTCGCGAGTGTTTATGGATCTAGCTGTTGTTATATTGTTACATTGCAATTAATTTAATATATCTTATATGTTATTGTGTTTCTTCCTTAATAAATGGTCGAGTCTGTGTATTACATATATTGTTAGTTTGCATCTTAAAACCCTATCCAGCACCACACGCATGTAGGTCTATAACAGGTGGTAGTTTATACCCTGAATTAACACAAAGGCTACATTTTATTCCGGAAAATTGAAGAATGGAGGCTACGTTAGGTTTTCGATACCTGCGGGAGGTATCGAAAACCTAACGTAGCCTAATTGCACGCGGACGAAGGCGCGGCCATCATTTCATACTTCATACTAATATTATAAAATATACGAAAGTGTGTTCGTTTGTTGGTTTATTGGTTTGTTAGTTTGTTGGTTTGTCCTATAGTTACAGAAAGAAAGAAAATAAATTCATTATCGGTGTCACAAACAAACGTTTATCATACTGGAGTACCTAATAATATGCTTGTCTATGACACCACCCAGAATGGGTGTACAGCTCAGCCTTTTGCCCTGTATCAAACTAATTGCATTTGCAAGTGTAATGCAGGGCGCTGATTTTCAGCTGTTGTGACCCGCGTGACGTCACATCGGGATAAAATATAGACGACCTGAGGCCCAATTGTCCAAGCAAATCGTAATCATTTGACAGTTTAAAACGTATTACTCGAACTGTTTAAGGAGTTCATAATGTCCTCCCGACCTAATTTCGGCCACGGCGGCCAATCTCCAGTGAGATTAGCCATCTGCGCGGGAGATATTATAGTGCACAAGTGTGTGCGCAAACACAGGTGCACTCTCTGTTCCTTTACTTTCATAGCCCGATGTAACGGAAAATCCGACACGACCGGAGAGAGATCAGGCGCAGGACCGACGGCTTAACGTGCTCTCCGAGGCACGGGGGTGAAACACCGCCAACTTCCTAACTCCGGGCTAGTACTGAGAATTTCATGTCAGAAAAACCCAGTACTTGTTGTGACCCGACCCGGGACTCGAACCCGGGACCTCGCCGGCCGCAGTCGAACATGCTAACCACTAGACCAACGAGGCAGGTATTACATGCTTTATGACGTGCAGGCATCTATGAACTCCTCAAACAGGCCGAATAATTATACGTTTAACAAAATATGATTACGATTACGATTTCCTTACACAATCGGGGGGCTGCTTGGCGCAGTGGTGAGCGCTGCGGTCTTACAAGCGGGAGGTCCCGGGTTCGATAACCAGTAATTAAATTGGGAATTAATTATTTCTGAATTTTCTCTCAGTCTAGACTCTAGACTGGTGGGAGGCTCAGACCATGGCAATTGGCTAGTTGCCACCATCCCGACAAAGACGTCGCCGCTAAGCGATTTAGCATTCCGTTACGACGCCGTGAAGAAACCAACAAGGCATGATGGCTATGTAAAAAATAATTTATTTCTAACTGATTATTAAATAGAGGGTCTTCCAAAAGACCTAAAATTAACAACCTCGGCAAGTTTGATAACCATTTTAAACTATAGATTAAAGAAATGCGTGGAAATTCGATGACGTCACAACTAGGTATGTATTTTAAACAAACTTCCACACTGGAAGCGCGTACCTACTTACGAGTATGTTTGCTAAAGAGTTGCTGGTTTGATTGAGTTGTCATCATCCCTATTATGGTATGAGTTTAATATAACTCGCATACCCCTGTTAGGGGTCCGCAGCATCAGCTCTTACCATCAGGGGAGATCACAGTCAAGGGCTAACATGTGGTAAAAAAAACTACAAAAATTGCAAGGATTTGAATCTCCTGAACGAGATTTCGTTTTAATTACCTACCGATGCAAAAATAAACTCAACCCAACTCAACTCAAAATACTTTGAGTAGGTACCCAAAAATAGGTACCTACTACGTACAAAGTACACCTTCTGAACGTCGCGTTTACAAAGTATAAGGAAGGTGATAATTAACTGCGGTATCTTAAAACTAAAGCTACGAGGGTTCCAAATGCGCACTCACGCGCCTGTCGCGTAAATTGAGTTAAAGCTCATAATTATTAATTATAATAATTCCGCCGCGCGTTACGTGTGCTCAAGCCTTTACTACAACGGGGCCAATGACAAAACACTTACAAAAGAGTCTCTCGAGACATGTCTTAGTTTATTAGTGGCGAAGCAATAAGCGATATTGCGAGAACGCTAGACCGGTCGGGCAACATTTCAACGAACTTAGAAAAAAATCCATTCTCCACACACGAGCAATATTGAATCAAAATGACAGCTCCATGTCACGTACCTTGACGTCCTTGAAATAAGGATTATAATTCTAAAACACGAACGTCAACAATATTGAAATAATACGGCTTTATGCGATCGTGGTATGCCCCCTGGTATGCAGTATGGCACGAAGTCAGGACTAGCTTTTTTTTCAAGCAGTTCTATCGATACGTATGCTGCGAGTTCCAACTGGGAAGAGAATTAATCCATATCCCCTATATATATGTATAGGTATAAAAGAAAAAGGTGACTATGACTGATCTACTCGTATCATGCGGAAGGACGTGGGAACCCACCGCATTATTATCCCAAGAAAACTCCTACCATTATGTGATTAATGGAAAGGTCACAAACATCAATAGTGAGGATAGGTACGACGTAAGAGAGACTGATCAATCAACGCACAGTTAAATCCACTGGACGGATCGGGCTGAAATTTGGCATACAGATAGGTAGATATTATGACGTAGGCATTCGCTAAGAAAGGATTTTTAAAAATTAAACCCCTAAGGGGGTAAAAAAACCGGCCAAGTGCGAGTCGGACTCGCGCACCGAGGGTTCCGTACAAACCTGTAGTAAGTTTTACGATTTATAACGTATTAAAAATAAAAATTACGTTTGTTGTATGGGAGCCCCCCTTTAATATTTACTTTATTGATATTTAATTATTTATTTTGAAAGGTAATATACAAGTTAATATTCTGTGAAAATTTGAACCGTCTACCTGTTACCGTTTTTAATATTGAGCAAAAAAATACGAAAAAAACACGTTTATTGTATGGGGACCCCCCTTAATATATATATATTTTTTAATTTTTAGTATTTGTTGTTATAGCGGCAACGGAAATACATCATTTGTGAAAATTTCAGCTTTCTAGCTATCACGGTTTATGAGATACAGCCTGGAGACAGACAGACAGCGGAGTCTTAGTAATAGGGTCCCGTTTTTACCCTTTGGGTACGGAACCCTAAAAAGGGCTCTGAAATTTGTATGAAAATCGAACCGAACGTGAGCGAAGCTTTGGGTAAAAGCTAGTCTACTAATATTATATTAGATACGAAAAGTGTGTCTGTCCGCCTGCTACGCTTTCAAAATCAGCCCAACAAAAAAGTCGATGCACATTGCACACTTCATTAAAACATCTGTACACACAATACAATTCGAAGTACTTAGTTGCACACTTCATTAAAACATCTGTACACACAATACAATTCGAATTGCTGCGAAGTACTTAGTCGGTTAAAAATAAAATATAAAATAAGTAAACTCCATTAAAAATCACTGTAGTGAAAAATGTTTTATTTTTCAACAAACGAAAAAGCCTTGTTCTGATATCGAACGAGCCATGCAATAGTCCATGGATCGGGAGCCTAATTAAAAATAAAACTCACTGAGGGAATCCTGCCATCCCTGTTCTAGGGTTGGCGACAAAATCGAATAGACCAATAATTATTATTGACTGTAGTCCGTGTCAAGAAAGAAGTCCCCGCGAAAATTTGTGGAACTATGACAGACTGACTGACTGACTGATCTATTAACGCATAGCTCAAACCACTAGACGGATCGGGCTGAAATTTGGCATACATATAGTTCTATTATAACGTTGGCATCCGCTAAGAAGGATTTTAGAAAATTCAATCCGAGGGTAAAGGACATTGCCCTGTCCCCATACAAAGTCCGCCTAAAAACCAACCGTCAAACCACATTGAATACTGGGTTCAAAATAATAACCTTTTAATACTTGAGAGTAGATTAAAACAACGGACACTTCTGAGAATTTATTTATTACCAAATATATTTTCAATTTTGAGGTTATTTCGACTCAATCAGCTTGAAAAATAAATATCATCTTTATCCAATTGTAATAGAGCTGTAAACAGTATGTAGAAAAGACAATTGTTTCGTCGTAGTTCACCTAAAACGTTACAGGTGGCGTTACAAATATTAATTTATTGTACTTTCAATAGATGGCGTTGCGATATTCAGACTGCTAGCACACTCAGCGCTTCAAGCTGCTTTTATCAGCTTATTTCTTTAGTTACGGAACCAGCGCTCAAGCGGTGGTAATGTTTATTATTTTAACATGTAAGTTATTGATCTGTGGATAATAATCGAGAGGCGGAAAAGTATGGTAGTCAATTTAATACCCATTTATTTATTTTCAATTAATTTGAAGTGTCCGTTGAATTCTAATATTTGGAACAAAGGTTAAAAAATAAGCTAAGAATTATTGTATATTTCAAACCTATGTTGATTCTTAGGCGAATTTGGACAATGTCCTTTGTATGAATAGCGAAACCGCGGGCAACAGCTAATGTAATGCATATTTTAATAAAAGTTCCATGTACATCGTCTAGGTTAGCCTTCTTCCAGCTTGCACTGCATTGTCAATCACCATCATTAATTACCACCCGTTGAACACGCAGTCGAAACTTGAGGGCAAGTCATCGAATAAAAAAACATACTACATACAAAAAAAAAACATTTTATAAAATATTCATGTGACAACCCTCAGTCATGGTAAGCTTTTAATAATAAATTTGAATTAAGGGTGGCGATGCGAAACAATTTAATTTCAACTCACGTAAATTGGTATAAAGTCTACAATCGTTTGAAATGAAATGTTTTCATAGGTGGAAAATACCATTTTACCTGCTACCTGAATTTTTAGTCACAAAGTGGTAAGAATAAAAATGCTTGTGGCATTTTGTTAAACTTTAACATCATTTTAAGTTATTTTAAAAAATTAACACCGTATTTCAATATAATGCTAAGTATTATATTGAAAAAAATATCACGCTCAGAAAAAGTTACTCAATAAATTTTGATGTAATTTAATTTAGAGTGTATTGTTACTATTCACGAATCAACCGCTGAACCGATTTTGATGAAAATTAGCACAGACCTAGCTTGAATCGTGGAGACGGACTTATTCTACTTTTTATCCCGGAATATCAAAGACTGTACTCTGTCTGCTATGCTTGAACGGGTCCATCTTTTCAACCGATTTTGACGTTTGGTACATAGATAGGATATATCTTCGGGAAGGGATCCGCTGGGATCAAAAAACATTAATCCATGCGGACAAAGTCACGGGCATCATCTAGTTATAGTGTAAATTCTAAATACGCGCGGACGAAGCCGCAGACAAAAGTTTTTGGGTGACAACCCTCATTAATATGGTTGGCGTAATATCAATTTGAAATGAAAGAGGGTGGAATCAAAGCGACAATACAATTTCAACTCAAGCACGTTACAACAAAGTCTAGTTTCGTTTAATGGGATTTAATATGAGGAAAATATTGTGTTTAGCCGGTGTCGCATGTATTTTTAGTGACACAAGTGTTTATACAACTAGCTGACGCGCCCCGGGTTCGTTTGGGTTGTGTAATTCTAACAAGTGAACTTTGGGGATTATGCCTATGTCAAAAATAAATTATTTCTTACTGATTATTAAATAGACTATTGAAGGTCTTCCAAAAGACCTAAAATGCACATCCTATGATCCTAGGTTAGTTTTAAGTTTGATAACCATTTTAAACTATAGATTAACGAAAAGAAAGTGCGTTGAAATTTGATGACGTCACAATTATGTATTTCATACAAACTTCCATACTAGAAGCGCGTCTTTAAATTTGATAAGAGTTCTGATTTGATTGAGGTGTCATCATCCCTATTAAAACACACTTCTGCCCTGCCATATTGTTTTTTTTTCAAAACAATCATTATAGCCACTAGCCAGTGTCATGGATGATGTAAGGATTCTAATGATACCCCATACCTACATCCAAATCTGCTCAGGCATTTAGAAGTTATATGTAATATTATAAAGAGGTAAAGTTTGTGAGGTTGTAGGGGGTAATCTCCGGATCTACTAAACCGAAAATTTTGAAAATTCTGGTACTAATAGAAAGCACATTATTTGTGAGTGTCATAGGCTATATACCTAGGTATTAACCCGAAAAATTAGGGAGTTCCCGTGGGAATTTAAAAAACTTATTTCACGAAGTCGCGGGCATCTGCTAGTGGTCGAATAAAATAAAAAAAACATTTAATTCGACCATAAAGATCAAAGAAACTTATATATACAATACAAAAATGTACCTTGAATACATTACACTCTTTTTTGGGGAGTCTGGTAAATATCCTCTTTTTGTAAGCTTCTGCCGTTTACGATATGGAGAACACCTTTTGACAACTTCCCGGGCACAGTGGTGAACGCTGCTGCCAGCTATATTATAAGCGAAGTCCCGGGTTCGATGCCCGGTAGGTTCAATTTGGGAATCATACTAATATTATAAATGCGGAAGTGTGTTTGTTTGTTGGTTGGTTGGTTTATTAGTTTGTCCTTCAATCACGCCGCAACGGAGCAACGGATCGGCTCGATTTTTCGCATGGGTATAGTTGAGGACCTAGAGAGTGACATAGGCTACTTTTATCCCGGAAAATTAAGGAGTTCCCGTGGGAATTAAAAAACTTATTCCACGCGGACGAAGTCACGGGCATCAGCTAGTTTACAATAAAAGGTAAGGTTAGGTAATGCATGTGAAACCACAGCATAATGTAATCTCTGACGAATATCAGAACCTGGCAGCATGCCTATTGCCTACTGCCTACTCTAACATTAGAGAATTCTAGTTTAGCGGAAACCGATACCATCTATACTAATAATATTATTATTGAAGTGAAAACTTTTTTAGCCGCGTTGGGCACTTTTTGGTAAGGGGGTAACTTGTGGATTCGCGTGACCGACATGCTCGCGAACGCCGAACACCGACATCACTATACCGACATGCTCGCGTTGTTACGAAGACAATAGGTCTTAAATAATATAATACTTATACTACATTCGTAATGAAACTTTAATGCCTTAGGTTTATATTTTAATTATCTTTATTTTAAAAAATATTAAAATAATTGAAAAATCATAAAGGACTTGTCCAAGATTGGACCTTGAACATGAACCAAGATGATTATAATACACGTGAATAGAGATCCTTTAGCATTATTTACACATTTTTAAAGGACCCCAATTTGGAGAAAAATATTTTTTTATTTTGTGGCTTTTTTAGATCTTTGTCTGAATCCTAACAACAGTAAAAAAAAAACTTGATTTTTTTTGTCACTTGTCATTGGGTGATTGTCAAATGTCACTGTCAGTTTTGTTTATCTTAATTTATTGGTGATTTATTGTTGTATAATAACACAGATGTAGTACCAGATACCGCGCTTGGAACACGGCAGACGCGCCAACAAAGCGAATACAAAACGAAAAGCAAATACAATTCTCAGTTAGTTGGATGCGACGCGTCGAGAAGTTTTGACGTGACGTGTGTGTAGACAAGTTTCTCAAAATAATGCCGTCTTGTGTCTTGAAACACTGTCAAAATTGTTACCAAAAATTAAAAAAGGAAGATGGTGTTTCGTTTCATAGGCAAAAATTTATATTTTCATTCTGTTAGATTTTTTTTCCATGATAATTAATTGCTGATGACTTGAAACACAAAACCTCAACGATATCTATCAGTGTTGCTAATTTACGTTGAAATATTTTCCCTTAAATTAAAGGTGTAAATGGGCTGTTAGTAGATAGTTTTTTTTTTGTGAAACAGCTACGCTGCCGGCTTATTTCGAAGTACGCCGATTAATTTATAGGTACGCCAGCTGCTTGGTACGCAGATGGTACGCAGGCTACTTTGGTGGTACGTAGGCTACTTTTAAGGTACGCCAGCTACTTTCGAGGTACGCAGGCTACTCTGGTGGTACGTAGGGTACTTTGGTAGTACGCAGGCTACTTTTAAGGTACGCCAGCTACTTTCGAGGTACGCAGGCTACTTAGGTGGTACGTAGGGTACTTTTAAGGTACGCCAGCTACTTTAGAGGTACGCCGGCTGTTTTAGAGGTACGCAGGCTACTTTTAAGGTTCGTAGGCTACTTTTAAGGTACGCCAGCTACTTTCGAGGTACGCAGGCTACTTTGGTGGTACGTAGGGTACTTTTAGGGTACGCCAGCTACTTTGGAGGTACGTAGGCTACTTTGGTGGTACGCAGGCTACTTTTAAGGTACACCAGCTACTTTAGAGGTCCGCCGGCTGTTTTAGAGGTACGCAGGCTACTTTTAAGGTATGTAGGCTACTTTTAAGGTACTCCAGCTACTTTCGAGGTACGAAGAGCTGTACGAGGTACGTACGTACCTCTTAAGTAGCTGGCGTACTTTAAAAGTAGCCTACGTACCACCAAAGTAGCCTACGTACCTCGAAAGTAGCTGGCGTACCTTAAAAGTAGCCTACGTACCTTAAAAGTAGCCTGCGTGCCTCTAAAGTAGCCGGCGTACCTCTAAAGTAGCTGGCGTACCTTAAAAGTAGCCTACGTACCTTAAAAGTAGCCTGCGTACCTCTAAAGTAGCCGGCGTACCTCTAAAGTAGCTGGCGTACCTTAAAAGTAGCCTGCGTACCACCAAAGTAGCCTACGTACCTCCAAAGTAGCCTGCGTACCTCTAAAGTAGCTGGCGTACCTTAAAAGTAGCCTACGTAACACCAAAGTAGTCTGCGTACCTCTAAAGTAGCTGGCGTACCTTAAAAGTAGCCTGCGTACCACCAAAGTAGCCTACGTACCTCCAAAGTAGCCTGCGTACCTCTAAAGTAGCTGGCGTACCTTAAAAGTAGCCTACGTAACACCAAAGTAGTCTGCGTACCGCTAAAGTAGCTGGTGTACCTTAAAAGTAGTCTGCGTACCTCTAAAGTAGTCGGCGTACCTCTAAAGTAGTCGGCCTACCTCTAAAGTAGTCTACGTACCACCAATTTAACTGGCATATCTTGGAAGTATTCGTCGTACCGCTAAAGTACTCAGCGTAGCTCCAAAGTAGCCAGCGTACCACCACAGTAATATGCGCATCTCCTTTTCCAGGATACAAGCTATTCTCCTACCATAAGTCGTTGAAATCGAAGGCCTAAAGAAAGAACCAACAAATAAATTTTCTTTCATTAATTTGGCACTTTTTCATTAATCTGGCAACATTTCACGCACACTGATGCATGTGTTCAGACAGTGCTGTCACGCACACTCGAATAAATTTTGGCCGCACTTCCATGTTCCGAGCGCGGTATCTGTTTACTACATCTGTGTATAATAATTATTTTATGAATGTCTCAAATACTCAATTATTATTTATTAATCTTATAATGTTGTATGTACTACCTATGTAGTGGAAAATGGGTAGTTTATCGAAATGGAATATTAATAATCACAAATAATGCGCATTACCCAAGTTTTAGTGTTGCCATCCATTGAAAAATATTTTCTACAAACGATATTTTTCATAATTAATTTAAAAAAAACGGGGTTTTCTAAAATTATTATTTAAATGGTGTTTAATGTTATATTTTTTTCTCTTTCACGTGATGGCAGTTTGGTTCTGGTTCATTGACACTCAGAATAAAAAACCACCCTCCATACTGAACTGGGACATGTCCTTTAAATATTCGTTTTCACTTCTATCGGAAGTCCTATGACTGACTGTCAATATTTTTCATTTCTTAAAATGCATATACTACTCCGAAAAGTCAGAGGTACGTGCTTGGGGATCGAACCCCGTGCTCCCCGTATAGGAGGTTCTACTAATTATTACTATCACGGGTTTAATTTCTTTTAATAAACTTCGCTTCAGACAAAATACAGGTAATTATTGATTGTACCAAAAACCAACAAAGTATATTATACTTTACTCCGAAAAGTCAGAGGTACGTGCTTGGGGATCGAACCCCGTGCTCCCCGTATAGGAGGTTCTACTAATTATTACTATCACGGGTTTAATTTCTTTTAATAAACTTCGCTTCAGACAAAATACAGGTAATTATTGATACCAAAAACCAACAAAGGTCCAAAAAGAAACCGCCTCAATCGCCAGTAAGAGGGGATCCTCACTACTTAAAATGACCGTTACTTGTTTACATTGAGAAATATACCCAAAACCCACTTGGATAGAGTCTCTATTCTAATAAGTAATTTTATCACAATGATAAGTATTCTACATGAGGATTTCAATCAAAAATATACTCTAAATACACGGTATTAAAGCTTATGTTCTTGCAAAAAAGGAATCTTATTCATAGAAAATATATTAGAGATCCAATCTACTATATTCAATCTTATTGCATAGTAATACAGTTTATTTCAGGATGCACCAAGTTTTCCAGCTGTTACAATCAGAATCAGCTGTGTATTGCTGGTATAATGAGTTGACTCATACGCATTCTGTATCAATGAAAAACACAAAGAAAATTGCATCTTAAACATCAAATCTTAAAGTCGATATTCGTAAAATTGTTTTAAATACAAGAGTGGCATTCGAATTTATTATACCAGGGTTGTCGGTCATAATGAGACTTTTTTTATAAGTCGTTTGCGGACTTGTCTTCAAAAACTTGGCTTCATTATTTATTTAATTTATGACGGTGTTATTTGACCTTTCCCTGCTCCTACTTCCTGGTATCTGATTTCAGGGCTGGTTTATTTATTTTGAGAGAAGACTCGTGCTCAGTAATGGGCCGGCAACGCTGGGTTGAGAATTGATATGATAATGATGATGATGATGATTCAATTAATTTGGTAAGCAAATATAGTACTTTTTTACCATGCATTATCATATCATTTTAATATTAGTGTTTTTATGTTAGTTAATATTGTTATTTTCAATTTTGTTTAGGTCAGTTGATCGAGACATAAAAATACCCCGAAAAATAAGGCATTTGGCGACGCAGTTTGTCATGTGGTGGCCCACCACGTGACCAACCGGTGGGTCGCCACTCGCCATCATATGTACTATCATACTAATATTATAAATGCGAAAGTGTGTTTGTTTGTTGGTTTGTCCTTCAATCACGCCACAACGGAATACGGATCAACGTGATTTTTGGCATAGGTATAGTTGAGGACCTGGAGTGACAAAGGTTATCCCGGAAAATTAAGGAGTTCCCGCGGGAATCAAAAAAACTTAACCACGCGGACGAAGTCGCGGGCATCAGCTAGTAATATTATAAATGCGAAAGTGTGTTTGTTTGCCTTTCAACTACGCCGCAATAGAGCAACGGATCGACGTGATTTAGTAAACGGGTATAGTTGAGGACCTGGAGAGTGACATAGGGTACTTTTTATCCCGGAACATTAAGGAGTTCCCGCGGGAACTAGAAAAACTACGCGGACGAAGTCGCGGGCATCAGCTAGTTTTCAATATACTTAATATTTCGGAAGTTGTTGAACAGCACGAAACATGCAATTATTTATACCACTAATGACGTAACATTAATGCGTAACATTCGCGACAACCCTATACAATATAATTAAAAAAATAATAACAACTAAAAATCCACTTTAACACTAGAGAAATAAAGTTTAAATTCCTCCAACAAATACTCCGCTATCCGGTTGAAAAGATACTGCTATGCTTTTATGTACCTTATTACCCTCGTAATAAGGGATGTCAAGGTGTTATTTAAGAAACAACGGGACATTGCGATTTCTTATCGTTAACGGTCGCCGGAAATGCAGAAGTCAGGATCTTTTTTGCAGACGCTTTTATCTTTCAGTTTCGGAGATAATAAGACTCACTTACTTACTCTAATGTATTTTTGTAGTAGGTACAAGACAAGTGAGACTTGGTAACGATGCGAAATAAGGTTTTTTTCCTTCCTTTCGTTCCATTACTCTCATAGCCCGATGGGACGGAAAATCCGACACAAGTCACGACCGGAGAGAGATCAGGCGCAGGACCGACGGCTTCAAAAGTGCTCTCCGAGGTACGGGGTGACACACCGCCAACTTCCTTACTGCGGGCTAGTACTGAAAATTTCTTGTCAGAAAACCCCAATACTTGTTATGGCTCGACCCGGGTCTCGAACCCGGGACCTGGTCGGCCGCAGTCGAACATGCTAACCACTAGACCAACGAGGCAGTCGAACAAGTCGAGTTCTCCCTACAAAGTACGCGAGTGACGTAATCGAAACAGGTAACTATTCGACATTGATTTTACCAACACTGACGTAAACGACAAACAGTGCTCAAGATACTGTTTATTATTTACGTGTGACCCTAAACGCTGAGGTTGTTCGTTACCTACGAATAGATTGTATTGATGATTGAAACAATACGTTTCGTTTCATAGAATAAAATGGATAGTTTTTTTTAATTCAAATAAACTTGAGTTCCTACATTCCTTGAGTGCCTAAACACATATTGAAAGAGAAATTGTTATTAGAGTTTTATGCTATAATTGCTTCTACGAGTATAATAATATAATGTTGCCTCTTTTGCTAAACTCATCTGAAAAAACTACATCTGCTTATCGCGCCTGGAGCCTCACGTGGCGATCCCTAAAGTAGTATAGGTGGCGAACTAGGTATTGGGATTAGATTCCACTCGGCTCAGCGAGCCTAATGGACGCCAGCCTTAATATATTCCTTGCACTATAAAGTCCATTCTATAACATACTAGCTGGTGCCCGCGACTTCGTCCGCGTGGATTTCGCATCTATACTTCTATACCTACTATACTATAATATTATAAATGCGAAAGTTTAAATGGATGGATGGATGTATGTTTGTTACTCAATTACGCCAAAACGGATGAGCAGATCTGCATGAAATTTGGCACAGAGATAGATTACAGTCTGGATTAGCACATGTGGCTACTTTTAATACGGGAAAATTAATTCCCAAGTAGAAGGGAACCAAAAAACCTTAATCACGCGGACAAAGTCGCCGACATCAGCTAGTTTATAATATTAGTAAAATTTAGCAAATAATCCGGCCAAATGAAAACAGATCGCACTCACGCTGCATGTGTATATGCTGTTTGGGCATCTTGTAGTCGGGCGGGTAGCACCGCTCGTAGAACTCCACGTCGGAGACCTGGCATACTTCCGGCGTTGGAATGATGAGCCCCGTGCCTGATATTGCCCTCTGGAGGTGGTGTTCCTGTCACCAAAGAGAAATACGTCAGCAAAAAATGTTTTTTCTCCTACTTGCTCCGAAATGGCTTCATTATTTTAAAAAAAATACGTACGGTCGACGTCAAAAGTACATACATAGCTTAACTGCTAAAACTGTGTTTTTTTATTCCACTACAAGTTAGCCCTTGACTGCGATTTCACTTGATGGTAAGTGATAATGCAGTCTTAGATGGTACTGAGCTGACTTGTTAGGTGTACGGCAGTTATATTAAACCCATACCCCTATCGGTTTCTACATGGCATCGTACCGAATCGCTAAATCGCTTGGCAGCACGTCTTTCCCGGTAGGGTGGTAACTAGCCACGGCTGAAGCCTCCCACCAGACCAAAATCACCAGTGTGCAACCAATCTGAATCACTCATCCACACAAACATAATCTGTCCAAAATATTTACTTTAATTTAACAACATTAGGATCAGACCATTATACTATTCAGTACTATTTAGATTATTGCCATAAATTGACAACAATATCAACCTACAAGATGAATATTATTTATGTCAGTTTGAGGGTTAGTTACAAAGTCTTGTAACTAACAAGTCATTTTGTTTGCTTATTCTATTTGGACTTTTGACGTCGACTGTACATTGGTTCCTTTCAGGCCTCAGACATTCAAGTAAGAAATCATATCATTGCCCCTACAGAACTAGATTTTAGCGTGAGTTAAGATAAGTCAACGCTAGTTATCGCCAATGTAAAAAAAGCTTCTTGCTCGCAAATAGGAAAAAAGCACCATACAAGCCTCAGCCGAAATAGCAATTCACAGACTAGTTTACTTAAAAATCACTTAGGAAGTCCACGGCTTCGCCTCGTCCTTCCAATATTACTCAGCCGTGAATTGCTTTATTTCCAGCCTGGGCAGTGTACTATTTTCTCAAAAATGGCTTCATTATTTAAAAAAAAGTCAATCGGCTTTGAGAACACGCCAGCGTTATCTCAAACTCTTAAAGGTCTAGAGCCCACTTGCACGGAGCGGCGCGGCACGTAGCGGCAAATATTATTTGTATGAGTTTTTACGGGGCCGCGTCGCGCAATGCAACTCCGTGCCGCTTAAATGGGTACAACTCCATACAACCATACAATGAATACTTGCCGCTACGTGCCGCGCTTCTGTAGTGACGCTAGACGGTAACAATATGAATTGCTGGACAGTTTTAAATGGTTGCGAGGTTTCTAAGTTACACACGCTAGTAATAAGGCGTTTTTAATGCCTCTTTTCACAAGTTTAAAAATATCGAATCGATCGAATTGACGCGAATGGCAGAACTTATGTGCAGTGTAGAAGTTTTTATGTTTGGCACAATTTTTAAGTTGTTAAGTACTTGTTTGATAATAAAAAATAGAAATTTAAGAGGAAAAGGTGTTCATTTATTTCTATAATACCTGTCTGTATCACTAATGACGAAAAAAAAATCGGTCTGACTATTTACCCTGCGTACCTAATTGTTCAAAATCTTGTAAATGAAATGAACTGATTTTATTTTCACGAAGGACAACTTTTGCCACTTCCTAGTGTCAAGACTACCACCGGTTCGTAAAGCTGTTCAAAGCTCTACCACACCGGTACGGGAAGTCAATGATACCTGTATTAAAATATTCAAAGCTTTTAGTAATAATAGCCGTTATGGGGATTGATAAAAGTTTGAAGTAAGTTAAATGATAAACGATTTATTTATTTCACGTAGGACAACTTGTGTCACTTATGATACGTTAAGACTCTACCACCGCTTCTACTGAGAAGAGCCGGCAAGAAACTCGGAAGATACTCTTTTCTTAATAATAAAAAGAACAATAAGTAAACAATACAACACATACGTTACGTTACAAGTATTACCCTGACTTGTGGGTCACTGGATACGAGGCCGGTAGCTTCCATGCAAGTTTGTCATTAAGAAAATCATCGATAGTATCGGTAATAACATCGACTTAACAATTAATGCTGTTTAACACAGTTAAAGTAAAATAAGTTATCAATTCAACGGTTTTCTACATTTTTAGTAAGAAGATATCTCAGCATGTATTTCGTAGATTAAATTTTACATAACATATACATAATATAGTGATAACAAAATACCTGTTTTACATAAGACAACATTCCAGCGCATCCTCCCACGATAAAATAATCCGCACTCATTACGTCACTCTTTCACGATTATGTCGATAAAATCGCTTATCAAACGTGACTGGGAAGTCACAGAACCTGCCCCTCCTACTAACTTTGATGCATCATGGAAATGCAATTCAAAATTCAAAAGTTTATTATTCAAACAGACTTTTTACAAGTACTTATGAATAGTCGAATTAATCTACCAATGCTTATTATGTATCTGAATCCTTACGATTTGCATCAGAGTACAGACTAGCTTTTGCCCGCGGCTACGCTCACGTAAGGTTCTTTTTTCAAAAAAATCCTTTCTTAGCTGATGCCAACGTCATAAGAGATGTCTGTATGCCAAATTTCAGCCCCATCCGTCCAGTGGTTTGAGCCATATGTTGATAGATCAGTCACCTTTTCCTTTTATAATATTTAGACCACTCGGTGATTTAGACACTAATTTAGGTACTACTAATAGAATAACTAGTTACTAGAGTAACATAGCTCAACGGACTGTGGGCTTACTACCGTCGGTTAAAGCAGTATTATTTTAAAATTGCATGTTTATATGACCTACCTTGACGTCACTAAGATAAGGATCATAATTCTGTAACAAGATCGTCAACAATATTAAAATAATACTGCTTCAAGCGACGGTAGTAAGCACCCTGTGCTTGGTGGAAATAGGACGGACGGATGCATTGTCAGACCATAGTGGACGTATGGGTCCCAAGATGCTGGAAGGGCGACCTCGCACGAGGTCTGTCCCCCGAAGATGTAAGAAAATCGTAATATCGTAAATATTATAAATGCGAAAGTGTGTCTGTCTGCTATGCTTTAACGGCTCATCTTTTCAACCGATGATGATTATTTTGATGAAATTTGGTATAGGATATTTGGATAGGTTGCATCCCGGGTTAGGACATGAAATTTAATCCCGGAAAATTAAAAAAAACTTAATCCACGCGAACAAAGTCGCGGGCATCATCTAGTTGATATTCAAATAATATCTTTATTCCAACAATATAATGAAGGCTATTATATAATATAACTTGTGTATTTTATGCTAAATTGGTTAACCGCCGATTCGGAAAGCAATAACTTCACCCGATCGAACTGTCCGTCGAGGCCGGGGCGGGTCAGCCATTCACAGAATAAAAAAAAAGAAACCCTCGAACGTTTTTAAAAGCTAAACGGCACGGAACCACTCCCAAGTGAAATGTTAGTCCGCTATCAATCTTATCAGGGGCCCCGATCGGCCATCGATAAAATCGACGGTGACGTCACAGATCCTAGCGATTGATTGTCAACACATGACGTAACGATGCGGAATTTCCCCGGAGCCGCCGTGAAGCTTGAGCCAAGCGAATCAGTTACTGAAGTTTGGAATTAGTTGGAGTTTGCCTGGTGGGAGGCTTTGGCCGTGGCTTGTTACCACCCTACCTGCAAAGACGTACCGGCAAGCGATTTAGCGTTCCGGTACGATGCCGTGTAGAAACTGAATAGGGGTATGTGTTTAATATAACTGACATGCCTCTAGCAGTTTAGCCCGCTACCATCTTACACTGCATCATCATTTACCATCAGGTGTGTTCGCAGTCAAGGGGTAACTTGTAGTGAATAAAAAAAATACTACCGACCCGGCCGAATTTCGGCCACGGCAGCCAATCTCCCGAAGTGACGCAAGATACGACACGACCGGAGGGAGATCAGGTGCAGGACCGACGACGGTTTTAAGTGCTCTCCGAGGCACCGGGGTGAAACACCGCCAACATCCTAACTCCGGGCTTGTACTGAGAATTTCTTGTCAGGAAAGCCCAATAGTAAATTATGGGCCGGCCCGGGAAACGAACCCGGGACCTCGTCGGCCGCAGTCGAACATGCTAACCACTAAACCAACGAGGCAACAAATCCATACTAAGGATGAATTAGAGATATATATGAATTATTAATTATGATTGAGATGCCTGGAAGAAATCTCTTCAAGAGATAAGTTGTCCTTGTGACATGTTCTTTAAATGTTTAGATTTTAAGTTTGGTACTAAATAAATAAATAAAATAAAGGAATGTTTCCTTTAAGTGAAATTTCATATCATACTTAATATTATAAATGGGAGTGTGTTTTTTTGTTGGTTTGTCCTTCAATCACGCCACAACGGAGCAACGGATCGACGTGATTTTTTTGCATGGGTATAGTTGAGGACCTGCAGGCCTATTCGCTAAATATTTGACAACCAGTTACCAACACTCTATTGTTGGCAACTCGTCTAATGGTTGATAACGCTTACGTCACATGTTTCGTATTCAGTAAAATAATTTAATGTCAACTGCTATAAATTGCTATCAAATTGCTTGATAGTCACTGCCACAGAGTACATTGGTCACTGCTAATTTTATCGACTTTATGTGGTCAAATTAAACATACCCCGTCTGAGAAATGTTTTAGGAGCAAATGTCAGACTTTTTAATTTGTACGACTAATACTAGAGTTCATTAATTTGTGGAAGGTAGACATTACGATTTGCGATGTTTATGTTTTTCTCTGAGGTGTTTATTTTGAAGTTGTAGAAAAAAACGAAGAAAGTTTTCTGTTTTGTGTGGTTTTGTCGTACGGTCTACTACGTACAAAAGTAAGTATGAAAACAAATTAATAAGTATGTGCACCTATGAGTAAAGAATCGTGCGATTTGTGAGTGTTTATATCAAGTGTTTTGGCATAATTCCATGCTGAAGAAAGACTTCTTCAGCATGGAATTCGGATGTAGTCATGAACACCCTTTTTCTTTTTAGATGGCTCCCTTACGTAGGGTATCCGAAAGGCAGTTAGAAATTTTAGTGGATTTTGCCGAGACCCATCGGGAAGTGGCCATGAATAGATTCGCTGGAGGGCCTCTCGGGAACCAGGCGGCTAGACAGGCGTGGGAAGCAATTGCCCTAATTTTAAATTCTGTAGGCAGCGGAACAACGAAGAGTTGGGACCAGTGGCGTAGAGTAAGTTGATACCAGCTGTGTTTAAAAAATAACTGCATGTTTTATATACCTAAGCATACTGCATGATAATCATTTTGTTACCTATTAAACTAGTTACTTAACTATTCTTTTATTTCTTACAACATTAATTGACCCTAAAATTTACTATGTTGTCTCCATTTACTATAATTATTAACCACTGTACTAAGAGTTTAAACATAAAATAAAAACTAACCACGTTTTACTAGTACTGGATCGAGCTGAAGAATAAAATTAAAAACAAAGCTGCTGATTCACGCCGAATGGCCAGGGGCACAGGTGGTGGCCCCAACCGTTTACTGCCACTGACTCCACTCGAAGAAAAAATTATCGCCTTAATAGGCCCCATAGCAGTCGAGGGGTTGCCTGGCGTGCAAATCCCATTTAACGTTAGTTATTCTTTTAATATTTTCTATAGTTGTATTGCACAGTCTCAAATGCATAATTTATATTTCTTATCATGTTTTTTCTATATATTAATATTTATGTTCATATGTTTGTATTAACCTACTACTGATGTACTACAAACCTATTGTAACATGCCCTTTACTTGATTAAGAGTAATCCAAATGTACTTCATTTAGCAGCTTTGTATATTAGTATAGATAAGCATACAAATCTTTGAACCCTTCAATTTGAAAATATGTACATATGTATCGACTTTCTAGATAGAAGTCTGGCAAATTAATCCTTTTTGTTTTAAAAGATGTATTTTATTTGAGAAATAGTAAATAGATTTCAATTATTGTTTTGCAGGCTTCCACATCTACAGATTTGGGGACTCAAAATATTGGCGGACCTAGCCAGCCCAATTCGGAGCAGTCAGAGGCAGCAGAAGCCTCTCCTGTTGTTCTGGTTGTTTCTGAACTGGATCCTGCGATTCAGGAACAACCAGAAGTGATTGTTTCTGAACTGCAACCTTCAGTTCAGGAACAACCAGAAGCTGCGGTTCAGCAACAGGCCAGCCAGGATGAAGTAGTGTCTCAAACTAGAGAAAATAGTAAGTGTTATGTCAGATACACATCTTTTAGTTAGAGCTATAGGACAAGTGTAGCCATAGAATATAGGAGCATTAGAAAAAGACAGTTTTATGAAACCGGGTTTATTCATATTATATTTGCAAAACAATTAATCACTTGAAACATAAAATACAATTACTTGAGAAAATTAATGGTAAAATTTAATATTGTTTTTATTTGAATAACTAATATAAAATAACTAGAGGGCCCGGCAGATGTTGTCCTGCCCTTGACCTAGGAGCCGACTGCAGCGCCACCTATCGGGTCTAATTATTGTGAATCCAATCCCCCCAGAGACCAACTTAAACACATTAAAAAATTTCATCAAAAACTGCCCGTAATAAAAACATCCTAGAACCCGACTACCTAGTGCCCCCTACCGGGTCCAATAATTCAGAATACAAACCAACTTGGAACCTACTCAAATACGTGCAAAAAATTTCATCCGAATCGGCCCAGTCGTTCGGAAAATCCTAGAACCCGACAAACAGCGCTCCCTACCGGGTCCAAGTGTGGATACAAACATACATACATTTCTGCGATTCATTTTTATATATATAGAGATTTAACAGACCAAATTTTTGTTTAACTTTTTGTTTGTGTAAATTTCGTCATATTGGTTGAAACTTTGTACAGTTGTTGACACTTGCTTGAAGATTTCTGACATGGTACCACAGATTCTAAGTACCATTAATGTAATGAAAAGGCAAGCCATCGCATGCCATGCACAAACTAGCAGAATAATAAAAACTAAATACAAATATTATTATTTTCAGGACAAACTCAACGCTCCACAAGGAGGGATAGGTTAAGGCAAAGTAAGTATTTAATTCATTACAACCAAAAATCGGCCCCATAGAGCGAAAAATCACCATGTCCAAAAAGGGGCTGACTAATATTTTTCTTTGTAGCTGCCGTAGCTTTTGTTTTACAAAGTGTGTAAAGTAAGTAAGTGTACCCTTGCACTAGAGTCCAAAGGTAGACCTTTAGTGCAATCAATACGGGAAAATTAACTAAATTAGTTAATTGTGTATTTACTGAAAATTTACAAATTGAGTCACTTTTCCTCTAAGAATCAGAAGGATTTAGGCCATAGTCCACGACACTGTGGATTGGCATTTCTTAAATAAAATTATTTTTAAACAATAAAATAAGTACATAATATTTGTAATTATTTATCCTGTAAAATATAAGAGTATTATTTAATTATCATAATTTTCATTTCAGTTCGTCGGGATGCAAACGTGCCCAGCTGGGCGTACCAGCTCGAAGTCAGACGTCTGGAGGTTGAGGGTCAGCATGCTGACGCTCTTACGCAAATAGGGCATGCACTAGAGCAGCAAGCAGCGGCACTGTCGAGAATGGCCAATGCGCTTGAAAGAATCTTGTGCTTACTGGAAAGCAATAACGTGGTCTAGGTTGGGGCGCGTTTTATCTTGACAGGAAGGTTGGAGCGTCTAGGTTGGCGCGCCTGCTTACACTTGAAGGTATAAATCTATATATATATAAATCTCGTGTCACAATGTTTGTCCTCAATGGACTTCTAAACCACTTAACCGATTATAATAAAATTCGCACACCATGTGCAGTTCGATCTAACTTGAGAGATAGGATAGTTTATATTATATAGATTAGGATTATTAGTGCTACCCGTGCGAAGCCGGGGCGGATCGCTAGTATAATATAAGTAAGTAAGTATGTACTTATTACAAATGCGACTGCAACTGAGTATATTATATCACGGTTAAATTATTATTTTCAAGAGTATTTTTTAAAGAAAACGAAGTTCCTAATAAGACTGTCCCATTAGTTAGTATTTTAATGCAAAAAAAGGGCCAATTATATTGTTGAGACTGCTACTAGTCAGTTTTAGTTGTCTTTAATTATTATTGCTATAATAAATATTCATACTTATAGAAAACAAAGTTAGACTTATTAAATGTTATTAATATTGTAATGTAAGAAGTACTTGTTATTATTGTGACTGACTAAGTAATTATTATTATACAGAGTATTTTTAAGGAAACCAAAATTCCTAATAAGACTGTTCCATTAGAGTTAATATTTTAATGCACAAGAAGTGCCTCTTTTACTAATTATATTGTTGTAACTGCTACAAAGACTGTTCCATTAGAGTTAATATTTTAATGCAGAAGTGCCTCTGTTATTATTTATATTGTTGTAACTGCTACTAGTCAGATTTAGATGTCTTTAGTTATTATTACTTTAGTATATATTCATATTTATAGAAAACAAAGTTAGACTTATTAAATGTTATTAATATTGTAAGAAGTACTTGTTATTATTGTGACTGACTAAGTAATTATTATTAAAATTTCTAATAAGACTGTCCCATTAGAGTTAATATTTTAATGCACAAGAAGTGCCTCTTTTACTAATTATATTGTTGTAACTGCTACAAAGACTGTTCCATTAGAGTTAATATTTTAATGCACAAGAAGTGCCTCTTTTACTAATTATATTGTTGTAACTGCTACAAAGACTGTTCCATTAGAGTTAATATTTTAATGCAGAAGTGCCTCTGTTATTATTTATATTGTTGTAACTGCTACTAGTCAGATTTAGATGTCTTTAGTTATTATTACTTTAGTATATATTCATATTTATAGAAAACAAAGTTAGACTTATTAAATGTTATTAATATTGTAAGAAGTACTTGTTATTATTGTGACTGACTAAGTAATTATTATTAAAATTCCTAATAAGACTGTCCCATTAGAGTTAATATTTTAATGCACAAGAAGTGCCTCTTTTACTAATTATATTGTTGTAACTGCTACAAAGACTGTTCCATTAGAGTTAATATTTTAATGCACAAGAAGTGCCTCTTTTACTAATTATATTGTTGTAACTGCTACAAAGACTGTTCCATTAGAGTTAATATTTTAATGCAGAAGTGCCTCTGTTATTATTTATATTGTTGTAACTGCTACTAGTCAGTTTTAGATGTACTTGTTATAAATTGTGACTGACTAAGTATAATATTATGTCACGGTGAAATTATTATGTATACAGAGTATTTTTAAGGAAATCAAAATTCCTAATAAGACTGTTCCATTAGAGTTAATATTTTAATGTATAAGAAGTGCCTCTTTTATTACTTATATTGTTGTAACTGCTACTAGTCAGTTTAAATTTATTATTATTAGTACAAAGGATAAAAACGAAGTAAAACTTATTAATTATGTTTTAATGTAAGAGAAGACTGCAACTAAGTATATCTTCACAGTTAAATTATTATAATACTGAGTATTATTTTAATGACTTTATAGTTTTCTTTCAGTTTAATAAATACTTTAATAATCATAAATATTTTTAGATTTCTTTAAATTATTTGACATAAAACTGCTTTTTTATTGTTTCTCCTCCAATTTTCTACATGATGATCAGCAACCTTTTATAGCTGACGTGGTCTCTTCTTTTTTAATTTTTAAAGTACATAAATTACAACAATAGACAGAAATATACTATACAATTGAAGATCATATAAATGATAAAAAACTTGGTTAAGCGCTTGCCGGGCCACGTGCAGGGACTGCTGGTCCAACCATGAATGTTGGAAGTTGTATATTCACAGAAAACTTCGTAAGTGCGATGATAGCCATGTCTTCCTTTTCACGTTTCTTGTAATAGTTGGTGTGGTACAAGTAATACCATCTATAATCATATGTGCCAACTGCGAAGACTGCTACACTCTAGTTCTTAAATGGATATCCTCATTTCTGATTTGATCTCATAGAGATACCTATTCCAAGAGTGGCTCTTCATACCTGAAAACAGTATCTTTGTTAACTAAACAATTGCTACAAGTTGATGACTACTACTGTGAAAATATACAGTTTGTAAAGTTATGGATACCCACCTATCTTCGTGGTCTCGCATCCCATAATCTTCTCACCAGCATTGCCCTAGTGGAGTCGAGTGGAGAAACTGGTTCATTCTCTTGGGGCTGCTGGATATCACCACCCACTTCATTGTCGTCAGTGTCACGATCATCAGGAAGCGGATCATTATGCATTTTGGCGATGTTGTGTAACACTACACAGGCATTCACTATTTTCGCAGCAGTGACTGGATCATAGTGAAGTACCCGGTGTGATAACAAACACCGCCAACGTGCTTTCAGCACTCCGATGCATCGCTCCACTGTGTTCCTGACACGACAATGAAGTTGTGTGTAGTATTCTTCTGGGGATCCAGCAGCAGCGCCTAGGATAGGAGTCATCATCCATGGACGCTGTGCATACCCAGAATCACCTAGAAATAACACATTGATAAATTTTTAATTTAAAAAAGGAATGGTCTAACAGAAATGAAGTAGTAAGGTGTACCTAATAACCAGCAGCGCTCACTATTTGCCAGGCCTTCTACAACACCTCGCACTCCACTTTGGTTCCACACAAATGAGTCGTGAGAAGCACCCCCAAATGACGCGTCTACATGAACAATCTTTAAGGTTGCATCACAAATCTGAAATGAAAAGAAAATACTCTTATTATGTAAGTTTATTACTTAAATAAAAGTAATATTTGCACTTTTAATTACCATGCTGTTTTTAACATACTTACTATCATTACATTAAGGGAGTGGTAAAACTTCCTGTTGAGGAATGTCTCCTCGTGTTCAGCAGGCCGCACTATAGCTACGTGGGTGCCATCGATGCATCCTAAAATGCCTGGGAACCCAAACTTGTCCATAAAGCTGAAAACAATTATTAAAATACATTTACCAGATAAAGCTAACAGAAACTTTGGATTTCATACAGTGAAAACCTTCTATTCAAAGTCAGTTAAGTAGATTGGCTGGAAAGAATAGCATACAAGACATATTAGGCATAATAAAAAGATAGGTATCTTCTACAAATTATTATTGACTAGATGATGCCTACAACTTCATCTGCGTGGATTAAGGTTTTTGGTTCCCATGGAAACTTTAATTTTCTGTGATAAAATATATGTTGTCAGGTTATAAGCTATCTCCATTCCAAATTTCAACCAAATCAGTTCAATTGTTGCATTTTGAAGGAGTAACAAACATCTAAACTTTCACATTTGTTTAATATGTTATAAAAATATAACTTACCCCTGCATGATGGTTTCCCTTTCTCTTTGGGAAGCTGGAAACTTTATGTACTTTTGGAGCACCTCTCGGGCATTGAATGCATCGGTGACTTCCCGTAGGCACCTACTGAATGTAGGCTGCGAGACTGTATTAAAAATCGAAGAACCCACAGGGCGCTGGTATGTCCCTGTGGCATAAAAATGCAGAGCTGCCAGGATCTACAGGCAAATTTAAATGAAGTGTTACACATAAACATTATAAGTAGGTACTTAAATTGTAAAATTCTCTGCCAGACGTTTCTTATGAATGTGGAAAAAGCTGCTTGATGTCTTTCTTATATTTATACTGCTAAATTCATTATGATATTAAGCAGACATGAGTACTCACTTTTATTTCATTGCGAACAGCTGTCCTTCGACGAACGGGTGGGAGATGATCCCTGAGTTCTTCAAGAATCTGCAGGTACCTAACCTTGCTCAATCGAAAGTTCGCAATGAACTCTCTCTCTGGCAGCTCCATAGGATCGTATAAGTCCCGCAGCCTACGCCTATGAACGCGTAAAGCATTCTCTTTACGCCGTTCCTCAGCATGAGCATTTAAAATTGCGCGAGCCATTGTCGTTCGCGTTGTATATTGTACCTATAATTATATAAATGGACGCTATTACACTTAAATTACTGCTGTGAGCCTAAATTCTTTGGAAATGGGTTAAATTTTCTTTAACTTACTAAATAGCTATTATCACAACAATACGGTTATTATTTTTGATCTTCCTATACACCGGTGATAGCTGATAAACACTGCTCTCTACTAGTTGCTAAAGTTATAGGCACTCGTCTCAATGAGTTGTCAACAATGACCTGTCATACTGCTTAGCGAATACGAAATTATAGTTGTCGATAGGAGAATATAAGGCAAAATGCGTTTCCAGTGGCTATCCCAACACTATGCGTGGCCATCACCCCATAATAGTCACTAATGACGTCATTTCGAATATCAACCTCTTGTCAACTGAGATACAGAATACAAAATTTGATTTTGACAGCTTTAGTTTCTAACAGTTAGACCAGTGTCCATTAAATTTTAATAGCCACTGAGATAGTGAATAGGCCTGCTGGTGACATAGGCTACTTTGTAACCCGGAAAATTAAGAAGTTCCCGCGGGCATCAATAAAAACTTAGTCGTCGACGAAGTCGCGGGCATCAGCTAGTCTCCATATAATATAAATAGTTACGAAAAGTTACGGAGGAAAAGCACATCTTCAATATACCTACTCCTCTTTCTCCGTGGCCCGTTGTTGGTTCTTTTCAGTTTTCATCCTGTATACCTACCTAATCCTATAACGCAAAGGTAGAAAGCTTATATACATAAACAGAGTTCTAGTAAACAAGCTAGGTGGGATGGGTTGTAGGGGACGCGTGGGTTCTCTACCCACACCCAATAAATCTTCCTTAAGCCCTGAGGGATGCGAAGCTTTGTGTGACTGAACCAAATGTTTGTATGATCCAGCCTGGTAATAATATTATGTTCGTACTAGCTGATGCCCGCGTTATCGTCCGCGTGGTTTAAACTTTTTTAATCTTTGTTTTTTTATTATTTTATCCATTACAAGTTAGCCCATGACTGCGATCTAACCTGATGGTAAGTGAAGATGCAGTCCATAATGGTAAGCGGGCCAACCTGTTAGGGGCATGACAGTTATATTAAACCCATACCCCTAATCAGTTTCTACACGGCATCGTACCGGAATGCTAAATCGCTTGGCGGTACGTCTTTGCTTGTAGGGTGGTAACTAGCCACGGCCGAAGCCTCTCACCAGGCCAGACCAGGGAAAATTCAGAAATTATAAATTCCCAAATTGACCCTGGGGATCGAACCCGAGACCTCCGCACGTTAAGACAACGGCCCTCAACACTGCGCCGGGAGGTCGTCAAGCGGGTTTCCGTGATAAAAAGTAGCCTAAGTCGCTCTTCAGGTCCTCAACTATGCCCATGCAAAAAATCAAGTCGATCCGTTGCGGCGTGATTTAACAAACACACTTTCGTATTCATAATATTAGCATGATGATCACAAAGGACTATGCAATGAATAAATGAAAAAATACAAAATAAAATATACGAATACCAAAATTAGCTAAACACATATTATCTCTAGTGGAAACGCACCTTTTCATATGTGTTTCTATATATAATAGATAGTCTGTTCAATAAGCCAGTTTACATGGAAATTACATAGAAGTTGGAGTAATTTGGCCACATTATGAGGAATAACTTATACGATATCCTCCAGCTCATAATTCAGGGGAAAATAGCCGGCAAAAGACCACCTGGCCGTAGAAGAACGTCTTGGCTTAGGAATCAACGCCAATTGTACGGGAAGAGTAGGTACCCGATCGCTATTCCGGGCGGCAGCGTCCAAGGTGCAGTTAGCCCTAATGGTTGCCAACCTCCGATAGGAGATGGCTCTAAAAGAAGAAGAAGACATAGAAATTGTAGGAAAAATTTTAAATCGCATTCTGACGACACCAATAATAATCACTGTCAAGTATTTTTGAAGAGTTGGACTGTTTCTCACATTTGTATGATTCTTTCAAAGTGTTGCTTTAAGCTATTTTTCAATTAAGTACCTTGTAAGTAATTTACCCATGTAAACTGACTTAATGAACAGACTCTACTTAAAATTTCCACTTGGATGTCTAAAGTACCTACCTTATTTAGACATTAAACAGCTCCCGTCTCCCACTTGAAAAAAACAAGGACTCAAGGAATCTCAAGTGGTAAAATTGATGAGCAAAAAGTCTCTTTAAAGGGGACCTACCTAATTATTATTTACTGTATTTTGCTCACGACTCCGTCCGCATGGATTAAGTTTTTTATTTCTGCGGGAACTCTTTCATTTTCCGGAATAAAATGTGTGAAATATGCTACCCGGAAAATTAAGGAGTTCCCGCGGGAATTAAAACTACGCGGACGAAATCAGGGTTCGATCCCCGGTCACGCTCCACTAACTATTCAAAGATATTATGTGCGTTTTTAAGTTTAATATCACTTGCTTGAAGGAAAAAAAATTGGCAGTCATAAGGACTGTCGATAGAAGTGAAAACGAATATATAAATCTTTTTTTTTAAATTAAAATATATACCGTAAAACTAAGGCATTAAAGTTTAATTACGAATGTACTTACCTATATTTATATTTAAGACCTTTTATCTTCGTAACAACGCGAGCATGTTGGTGACGCGAATCCACAAGTCTTTATCAGCGTTGAGCACTTTTTGGTAGGGGGTAACCTACCAAAAAGTGCTCAACGCTGCTAAAGAAGTTTTCACGTCAAAAATCCGAACCCGAGAGTTATTTGTAATATCCTCAAAGGAAGTCTGTTAATTCGGACATGACCAGCGAAGTGGACTATGGCCAAACCTTTCAGTCTGATAAGAGAATCGTAAGAATTACTTAAGTATTTAATGAAATATAACTAAGATATTATCCACAACATTATTATTGGCAAGCTCGTGTCGAAAAAAATTCCATTCACATCAATCAATAGACACAGTTGAATTGAAATATAAACTTTATGTATATAGACATACGAATGATATCAGGTTAATGTATTCAAGGACCTGAGACTCGAGCTTCTCTGTACTTATTGGTTCTCAGAAACGTGGCTTATAGAAATAATAAGGGCTTTAATAATTATTTTTAAAAAACATGAAGACCAATGAAGACCGTTTTGCTAGATGATGCCTAGATGATAAATATTATGTAATGACAAATTTTTGTTTCGAAATAAAGATGATGCCTGCAATTTAGTTTTTTTTTTCGGATTGAGTATGCCGTGTAGTACCTACTACCTACACACAAATTCAGTACAACCGATTTTTATAAATTTGGAAATGTATATTGAATGCATTCTTGAAATTGAGCAGTAACCTTTATGGTTCATATTACTTAGACGCTAATGTCATCGAATTCTTATACGATCAATCGAATTAAAACTTAGGGTAAGGGTAGTCACTACAGCGTCTACGGTGGGTTGGGACTTGGGCGAGAGCGCTAGGCGTCGCCGATAAATTGGGTGTGAAGCCCTAGGGCTCGAAGACATCGGGGGGATACGTCTTTCTATGGGCGCCTCCTGTGAAGCTCGGACCACGGCTTAGGATGACGTTCGGTGACGATGACGAGGTCGGTTGGTGTAGACTAGTCCGTACTCCGTAACGTACACGTCCGGGTGACTCAGACGTAAGAAATCTGGGACCTCGTCTTCGCCGGCGATGGCGGTGTGCTTGGTTGTTGTGTTGACTTTGTTTGCGTGGATTTAGGGTTTTATAACGTAGAATCTTTTAAGCACGATAAAATGCGGAGATCTGCAGGCTTAGCATGCGCACAACGAGATATCTCGCGACGAGAGAGAGAGATGTTTTCGATGCCGGCTAAGATTTCGTTTACCCTAACATGCACAAAATGCGGTAGGTAGGTATATTACAAGAAAAAAATAGTCGTCATGCAAGGGTTCGTAGACAAAAATTCCACAGATAAGAAATATTACTTTTATCTCTACTTTTCACGTAACGAGACAAGTCATATGTGTAACCATGTTAGCTTCAGTAGAAAAATAGAGATAACGGGTAGAATTTTTTTTTTTAACCACTACAAGTTAGCCCTTGACTGCGATCTCACCTCATAATTTTACTCGTTGAGCGCATGCTAGCCTTTTATTTTTTTAACCCTAGATTTTAGCTAGCCCTATTGGCCTCTAAAAATCGTACGTGACAAAAAGCGTTTAGCGCTGTCTCTCTCCCTCTAGTATAGATGGATGTAATCAGAACCCATTACCGAATAGCCTTGTATCAGAGATAGATAGATAGATAGATAGATGAATACTTTATTGCACACATAAAAGAATACAAAGTAAAGTTTACTAAAAAGTAGGTATGCAAAGGCGGCCTTATTGCTTACTGAGCAATTTCTACCAGGCAACCTTTGGTGAGAGGATTGAACAGGTTGTGTAGGGTAGTGTGGCACAATTTATAATACACGTTATTATTAATAGTAGGAAAGCACAAAGTAGATGTATTATATATTTATACAATACATATAAGATAATAAAAGATAAGAGATAGATATAAATAAGAGCAAATTTGGAAACAGCCATAACATCCCACTGGCCTAATTGGATTAATTATATCGGCAAGGTAAGCCCATTTCACGCCCGAAAGGGCTTCGATAATGTTCATGGCATTTGCATACGCTGGAAATGTATAGATAGGTACGTGGCTTTGAGTCAATTTTTTGTCACCAATAGTAGATTAGTAGCCAAGGGCTGTAAGGCATCAATTGCAGCCCGAGATATTTAGGCGCACGAGCACAGCGAGGGCGCCTATAGTTCGATGGTGCAGTTGATGCTTACACCCGAGCTAACTACTCTGCTTTACATCTCGATTGTGAGGTAAGTAGGTCCTTATTACCCCCAAATGGAGCTTGAAGGTGACCAATTAGCGCTCTAGGGTAATAATGTAGCTAGAAAAGCCCTAGGGCGGTAAGTAATTAAAAAAAAAACTCTTCACTCTTTCAAAAAGTTCGCGTACATCTAACCATCATACTTTTTTTAATTACTTACCGCCCTAGGGATTTTCTAGCTACATTATTACCCTAGAGCGCTAATTGGTCACCTACAAGCTCCATTTGGGGGTAATAAGGACCTACTTACCGAATATGAGAGATGTAAAAATAATTAATTAGCATACGGTGTCTGGAAGAGATCACTCGTAATGATAAGACCGCCTCTACACCGTAACAAGTTGGAAATTTTGTCACGATTCGTGTTAGCTCAATCTGTTATTTGTTTGTTTATATCATTGATTCCCAAAGTGGTCCAGGCGGATCTAATATTCACATTTTTTGTCGACTGGGAATATCTTGCTGTAGGGGGTCCACCGGAACCAGCAAAATTTTGAAAATGGTCTATGAGAAAAAAAGTTTGGGAACCTCTGGACTTTATATAAACTGTTGTACGGATATGGTACCAACTACCAAGTAATTTAATAATGTGATTCAAACAATGACAGAAGATTAGACACACCTGTGTTCTTTGACATTAACTGAGTTTCTAGTAAACTTGCTGCAGCAGCAATTGGGCATTCTAGGCTCTAGCCAATAGTTTTCAGGGTCTAATGAGTATAGATAACCCCCCGATCAGCCCCCCGATTGTGTAAGTAAATCGTAATCGTTTGTCAAACGGATAATTCGACCTATTTAAGGAGTTCAGACATGCTTTTTTAAGTGCAGACATCTATGAACTGCTTGAACAGGTCGAACTATACGTTTGACAAACGATTACGATTACGATTTTCTGACACAATCGGGGGGCAGAGGCCCAATTGTCTAAGCAAATCGTAATCATTTGACAGCTTAAAACGTATTACCTACTCGAACTGTTCGAGGAGTTCATACATGCTTTTTGAAGTGCAGGCATCTATGAACTTCTTAAACAGGTCGAATTATACGTTACGATTATGATTTCCTTGCACAGTCTGTTCTGAATCTGAGATTGTGACGAGTTTACCCCGCAGTAAAAGGCCAGGTTCGCGCGTTCTTTTCGGTCAGTGGCCTGATAACGAGGCCTCGATCGACATCTCAAGAGTGCCTCGCTTCGCTGTCGGTTCGAGGGCCGGATACAGTGGGCTGCCTAAGAGGGTAAGTAAAGAGGTCACTCACCATTCACTGCACGTTAATTATATAAATATATCTTTTATTTTTTTTAAATAAGAAAACAATAAGTACTTATATAAGAAATAAACTTATAAATAAATAATATTTATTTGTCCCACTGGCGGTGGAGACGATGGGATGCTGGGGTGGGGAAGCAAAAAATTTTATAAACGAGATCGGTCGTCGTCTGAGGGAAACCTGGTTCAAAGGTTATCCATCGCCATTCAGCGTGGCAATGCTGCAAGCTTGGCCAAAGGTACCCATGGCCCAGGGGCAACCAGGGGTGGTCTTTTTGATTAGGGGTTTATTTTTATTTTTATTTTATTGTTAGTAGCTATTATATAAGGATTTGTTTTAAATTTATTTTATAGTTAGTTTAATATTTCGTTTTTAGCATTTTAATATTGTATTAAGTATTAATCTGAAATATATAATTACAAAAGAAATAAGTTAATTAATACATAAAACATAAATTTCTTTTTTATGAAAAGAGAAACTGCTGAAATAATATTACAAAGAGAAAATATTTGATTGTTTGTATGCAATAAACATATTAGGTATATTGAGTATTGCGTAATTAACCACCCTGCGTTCAGTCTGCGCTAGGAACGAAACGCAGACTGAACTAATGAAAATATCTTTCCGTTTGCTTCGATTGAAGTAGGTACGTGGAAATGGAATGGAAATAGCTACCTATCCATTTTGCATCATTTTCTTTGATTCATTATGAGGAACTTTTTATCTTTTTATAAGACTCTAGTTTAATTAAAAATACTAATTTTTCTTTTTTTCTGTTAAAGTCTATATTTTTATAAAATCACATCCCTAGCGAGCTCTTAAGTGAAGTACAGTGAAGCTCGTATCAATTCAGTTCCCGGAATGCAGTTAAGGGCCTCCCGCCCACGTCAGACTTTGTAGGTCCGATATTTTCACAGACTTCTATCATTGATTTTTTGGTCGACTCAACGCACACGTCCGTCATTTTGCCAGCGGCTATCTTGGGAAGTGCACGAATTCACCGACTGCCGAAGTAGTATGTACAATGTTACGTTAGCGCATACATTTTTCAGCGACAATCGGATCGGCTGGGATGCACCGATTTTGTTTTAGATCGACTTTTTGTAGGCCGTGTGCATTTCAATATTTGCAATCTGTATGTAAAAAGTAAAAACCCTGCTGAGTTTGTTGTGGGCTCTTCTCGGACCAGGGCGTTTGGAACCCTCGTAGCTTTAGTTTTAAGATACCGTGGCTAATTATCACCATCACGTCTTTTATTTATTAAACGTGACGTTTAGAAGGTGTACTTTGTAGGTAGGAAGGTTTAGAATGAATATAAGTACTTTGAGTTTCTTTCATTTTTTGCCGACCAAAAATCGATCAGCTACTGTCTGACGTGGGCGGAGCGCCTAACGGTCGTGGCCCGTGGGTAATTTTCTCTACACGTGTCGGAAATCTGTTTACGCTCTTACTTAAAGCCTCTATATTTCAGAGGAATAACATGAAAAGCACAGGTACTTAATTATAAATAAAAACATAAGCTTACATAATATTTTGATTAGGTTCAATCGGACCTGAGTATAATTCTGCTAATATAATAAATGTGGCTATCAACCACCTGTCTTCAGAGGATCCTTGATTATTTCGGCCACATTGCCAGAAGGGAGGGACACAATCTTGAAAAGATTGTCATAACTGGCAATAGTGGACGGCAAGAGACCTCGGGGACGTAGCCCGATGCGTTGGTCAGACCAAATTATAATAAATGTGGCTATCAACCACCTGTCTTCAGAGGATCCTTGATTATTTCGGCCACATCGCCAGAAGGGAGGGACACAATCTTGAAAAGATTGTCATAACTGGCAATAGTGGAGGGCAAGAGACCTCGGGGACGTAGCCCGATGCGTTGGTCAGACCAAATTATAATAAATGTGGCTATCAACCACCTGTCTTCAGAGGATCCTTGATTATTTCGGCCACATCGCCAGAAGGGAGGGACACAATCTTGAAAAGATTGTCATAACTGGCAATAGTGGACGGCAAGAGACCTCGGGGACGTAGCCCGATGCGTTGGTCAGACCAAATTATAATAAATGTGGCTATCAACCACCTGTCTTCAGAGGATCCTTGATTATTTCGGCCACATCGCCAGAAGGGAGGGACACAATCTTGAAAAGATTGTCATAACTGGCAATAGTGGACGGCAAGAGACCTCGGGGACGTAGCCCGATGCGTTGGTCAGACCAAATTATAATAAATGTGGCTATCAACCACCTGTCTTCAGAGGATCCTTGATTATTTCGGCCACATCGCCAGAAGGGAGGGACACAATCTTGAAAAGATTGTCATAACTGGCAATAGTGGAGGGCAAGAGACCTCGGGGACGTAGCCCGATGCGTTGGTCAGACCAAATTATAATAAATGTGGCTATCAACCACCTGTCTTCAGAGGATCCTTGATTATTTCGGCCACATCGCCAGAAGGGAGGGACACAATCTTGAAAAGATTGTCATAACTGGCAATAGTGGACGGCAAGAGACCTCGGGGACGTAGCCCGATGCGTTGGTCAGACCAAATTATAATAAATGTGGCTATCAACCACCTGTCTTCAGAGGATCCTTGATTATTTCGGCCACATCGCCAGAAGGGAGGGACACAATCTTGAAAAGATTTGTCATAACTGGCAATAGTGGACGGCAAGAGACCTCGGGGACGTAGACCGATTGCGTTGGTCAGATCAAATCCGCACCACTCTCGATAGCAAGGTCCACGAAGCCCTGCATGTCGCAAAAAACAGAGCAACATGGCGCGACATCGTCCACAGAAGAATCATTGGTGGAAGGGGTCACGACCCTCAGTAATGTGAAAGTTTGGATGTTTGTTACTCTTTCAAGCCGTATAACGATTGAACCGATTTGGCTGAAATTTGTAATGGAAATATAACTTTATTATAACCTGAATTAACAAAAGGGCCTTTTTGGGCCAAGGGCCAAAATTACATTTTATCCCGGAATATTAAGGAGTTCCCGCAGGTATGAAAAAACTTAATTCACGCGGACGAAATCGCGGGCATCATTTAGTTTTTTCAACATCTAGGTTCTAGGCATAAAATCAAATCCCTAGCGGACTTTTAAGCGCGAAGCTCGTAATTTAGTTCCCGGAACGCAGTTACCTCGCCTGACGTTTCACGTGAAAGGTCACGGGTAGGGAATCTGTTTAGTTACGCTCTCATAATCATTAAAGGTAGGAATGGCATTCCGAACCAGTGGTAGTTTCGCTCGACAATTCACTTTTATATTAATAATTTTAATAAGTTAATTTGAGTAAAAAATATGAGTTTGAGTTTGAACCCTTTTTTAAAGCATTTAAAAGGTTTTTTTTAAAATCTTAATTTATTTGGGACTTTTGTCCACACGGACACGCCAGCCCCGGTAACCTAAATTGTTTTTTTTTTAAATTACTTACATCAAAATATCATTAATATTATACAATTGGTCAGGTATTAGGTACTCCCTATGCAGAAATATTTCAACTACCGATTTAAAAACTTCTGTCGACGGTAGGCTAGGAAGGCTTGTAAAACTACCTAGGTCATATTTATTCAAATGATATTTCTGCATAAGGAACTCCCTCTGAGCGCTATACTTGCTACATTCGACTAGGACGTGCTGGACATCGTCTATCTTTAAACAAATATCACAATTAGCAGACTCCACTTTTTTCATTAAAAATGCAAAGGTTCCGTAACAAAATGATAAACAAGATAATCAAAATTTAATGAAAAAACTTGTAACTCGCTATAATCCGCCACAGAAGGTAAATCTATGTGGTACAGTGCGTAGGTATCTATTGTGAAGACAATCTTCACAATCGTGCATTATAGAGTCAACATCTCCTGAAGATGCTCTTCACAATCGTGCATCGTAGAGTTCATTGTCATGGACTTCCGCAAAAAAAATGGGGTTTTCTAAAATTATTATTTAAATGGCGTTTAATGTTATATTTTTTTCTCCTATGAGCGAGGAAAAGGAAATCTTTGCCAAACTGTACAAAATTATAGGTATATCGTGCACTATTTATCTTACGTTATAACTGCCGAGTTTCTTGGCAAGGTTCCTTCTTGAAACGAAAGCATGTTACTAACTTGTGCCTTGCCGAAAGTCCTCTTAATTGAAATGGTAACTATTAACTAACAATCTAGTAGTAGAATTTTAATAATTAAAATAATTAGTCATTAGTGATTACTCAACCCTGAATTCAACCTCGTAAGGTTCTAACTGAGTGTATTTAGCAAATATATTTTTCCCATAACCATGCATAAATAAAGCAGCTCTCTCTGGGGTAATAACAGTTAAAGCGAATTTAGAATTAGGATTTTGTTTAATCCTGATCGAAGTTTAATCCACACTAATCTTACGGCGACCTCGGTCGTCGACCCCGTTGCGTAATCCGAAATTAAGTATTGCCAGATGGGAGCGCGCGGGCTTCCCTCCCCAGGTTAGGGAAAATTATGCGGCTCAGTGATTCTTAGTGGAAAGTTCACCACAAAATATTTGCGTGCATTTTTTTTAATGTTCCGTACATTTTTTTTATTCTACTTGAAGTTAACCTTTGACTGCAACCTCACCTCGATGGTGTAATGCAGTCTAAGATGTTAGCGGGTTATGGTAGGGGTATGGCAGTTATATCAAACCCGTATCCCTCGGCTCTACACTGCATCGTACCGGAGATCAGAAGCCATACTGCCAACGCTAGAAGCCATATTGTTTCATTATTATTGACTTTCGTGTTTTAGAATATTATAATCCTTATTTTAGGAACGTCAAGGTACGTGACATCAAACTGTCATTTTGAGTAATATTGAATAAGTATTCCTATAAGCGTGCTAATTTGACGTTAGCGACGACAAAGCGACGTTATTACGTCCCGCGCCGCGACGCACGTGCCCGCGAATTCGTCCGCGTGGATGAAGTTTTTTTCGATTCCCGAGGGAACTCCATGAAAAAAAATCCTAAGTCCCCGAGATACAATCCATCTCTGTATGAAATTTCATTAAAATCGGTAGGCCGTTAAAGCGTAGCCGACAGACAGATAGATAGAAAGGCAGACAGACACACTTTCGCATTTATAATATACTAGATGATTCCCGCGACTTCGTCCGCGTGGATTAAGGTTTTTTGATTCCCGCGGGAACTCTTTAATTTTCCGGGATAAAAAGTAGCCTATGTCCTTCCCCGGGATATAACCTACCTCTATACCAAATTTCAGCAAAATCGGTTGAAAAGATAGGCCGGGAAAGCGTAGCAGACAGACAGACAGACAGACAGACAGACAGACAGACAGACAGACACACTTTCGCATTTATAATATTAGTATGGATCAGTTTTAGTACGTATGGATGTACATTGTACACTAACTGTACTATATATGTATTATGTACATATAAGTTGACTAGCTGAACCATCAGTACGAAAGGTAAAATTTTAGGTCATTAGTTCAGCAGAAAAATCTACAAAGTAGTTTCCTATACATTTATAACAGGTACTTAGTAACTACGTCCCACGCAATGTTTTATTATTGTGGTTTCTATATCAGCACATTACATAATACCAACACGTGGCGGAAAGAGACTTAAGGTTGAACGCACACTGGACATTTTACATGTTAGATAAATGCGTTTTTAAACACTTTATTACCACAAAGATTTTGTTAGAGCAAGTGATATTTAATCGCTTAAAACGCGCGTAACACAGAAACTTAAGAAGTGCATGCCCGAAGATCTAATCCCCTGTTGATGTCTAAGCCCCTAGAATGATACACAAAAAACAACAGTTTTTGTATGGGAAATCCGTTAGTTTACTGCAAAATAGGCTTGCGCTTGACGACTCATGCCTAAGGGTCTCCCCACATCTATTGATGCTAAACCGGCTTGAGCCGGTCTGCAAAAGCTTTATACATTACTAGCAGATGCCCGCGACTTCGTCCGCGTGAAATAAGTTTTTTTAAATTTCCACGGGAACTCCCTAATTTTTTGGGTTAATATATAGCCTATGACACACAAATAATGTGACTATCTATTGGTACCAGAATTTTCAAAATCAGTTTAGTAGATCCAGAGATTACCCCCTACAAGCTCACAAACTTTACCTCTTTATAATATTAGTATAGATCATAATATTATGTTACCGTTACAGTTGCTAAAACCTTTCATGAAAATTAATGACGTCGTTCGCCCCGACCGACGCGACTCGACGTTTACCGACGGCTCGACGTCGTTGATAGACGTGGGGAGACCCTAAATAGTCCATTCATTTTAGATTTTTTCGCGGCAAAATTTATAATTTTTTGAAACCACTGTGGTTTTATACCTATGAGTGAGTACATTAAAAAACACAACTCTCCCCCCCCCTCCGGTGGTGGCTTCCCCCCTCCCCACCTTGAAAAGTGTGCCATTTTGCAGATTTCCTAGATTTTCAAGAAAACTATACAAGCTAGGACAAAACCGTCAAAGAGAACATTGTTCCTTAATAAATTACCTACAAATAAGTTTATAACACTTATTATGATAGGAGTTATAGTTTACAAGCTATGGTGCGTTAAAGTTGACTAAAAATCGCAGCTCAGTAAAATTAGCCAATTTTCAACATTTTATATGTATTCTGTAATTTCTAGAAAACTATTAGAGTTAGGCAAAAACTGTCAAAAGTAAAAATAAACACCATTTAATGACCTACAAAAAAAATATTTAGTTCATAAAGATAGGACTAATAATTTCGCATATATATCCACGTATTGTATACGAAGAAAAATAAAAAAATTGTTAGAATCCTGTGTTATTTGCAATTTGCACAAAAACTATTAGAGCTAGGAAAAATCCTTCGAAGACCAATTAATTTCATTAAATTACCTACAGAAAAATGTTATGGTATATTTAGATAGGACCAATAGTTCGAAAAATATGACTACCTTTATTACATGAAAAATTTTTTTTTTCAAAAACCTTGTATATATTTTGTAATTTTCACAGAAACTATTAGAACTAGGAAAAAAAATATCAGAAGCAAAAATGAACTTCATTAAATTACCTCCAAAATAGTTTTTAGTTTATTTTGACAGAACTAATAGTTTCGGAAATATTGCTGTCTAACTTGCATAAAAAAAGAAACCCTTGTAAAATCCGTAAATGTTTTTTGTAATTTCAAGAAGAAGTATTAGAGCTAGGAAAAAAGCTGTCAGGACTTAGGACAAAGATAATTAATTTACCTATAAAATAGTGTTTAGTTTATTTTGATAGGACAAATAGTTTTTGAAATATACCTTGCTATTTTGTAAGAACCGGTGGTAGTCATGTTGACTTAGCATAATAGTATGGAATGAATAGAAATTAACCCCTAAATAAATAACGTTTTTTTTTATTTTAGGCCCAAATGATGCCATCCTTCCTCCCCACTCCCCCAACCCCCCTCCCCCTCCCCTCTCTCAAACATCTCGCCGATTGTGCTTTGATTTTAACTTTGAATAAATTTAAAAAAAATTTAAGATATATAATAAACACATATTACCTAATGCCCCCTTTTTAGTGTTCCGTAGCCAAATGGCAAAAAACGGAACCCTTATGGATTCGTCATGTCTGTCTGTCTGTCCGTCCGTATGTCACAGCCACTTTTTTCCGAAACTATGAGAACTATACTGTTGAAACTTGGTAAATAGATGTATTCTGTGAACCGCATTAAGATTTTCACACAAAAATAGAAAAAAAAAACAATAAATTTTGGGGGTTCCCCACACTTAGAACTGAAACTCAAAAATTTTTTTTCATCAAACCCATACGTGTGGCGTATCTATGGATAGGTCTTCAAAAATGATATTGAGGTTTCTAATATCATTTTTTTCTAAACTGAATAGTTTGCGCGAGAGACACTTCCAAAGTGGTAAAATGTGTGTCCCCCCCCTGTAACTTCTAAAATAAGAGAATGATAAAACTAAAAAAAATATATGATGTACATTACCATGCAAACTTCCACCGAAAATTTGTTTGAACGAGATCTAGTATGTAGTTTTTTTTAAATAATTTAAAACTTACTACAGGTTTGTACGAAACCCTCGGTGCGCGAGTCCGACTCGCACTTGGCCGGTTTTTTTATGCTAAAATGACTGGACTACAAGTGCAACAATGGCGAGGAAATGTACTGTTGGGTCTAGAAAACTGGGACTGGAAAAAAACAACTTTTTTCGCCCATACATACTACAAAGTCACCAGCTCCAGCATAGAGCTGATCTGATGATGGAACCAGGAGGTGTATAGGGGAACTCTTCAATTATTATCAGTAAGCCCCTCGAGTATGGGCTCAATTGGTTTGTTTTAAAGATTCCAAGCGTGTTTTTGAACTAATTTAAGGCTTATTTTACTGAGCTGCGAATTTTAGTCAACTTTAACGCACCATAGCTTGTAAACTATAACTCCTATCATAATAAATGTCATGAACTTATTTGTAGGTAATTTATTAAGGAACAATACTCTCTTTGACAGTTTTGTCCTAGCTTGTATAGTTTTCTTGAAAATCTAGGAAATCTGCAAAATGGCACACTTTTCAAGGCGGGGAGGGGGGAAGCCACCACCGGAGGGGGGGGAGAGTTGTGTTTTTTATTGTACTCACTCATAGGTATAAAACAACAGTAGTTTCAATTAATTATTAATTTTGCCGTTTTCCCCATACATTGAAATCTAGAATGAATGGACTAAAAGGAAAGCAATGATGCTCACTCTTGCCATGAAGCCTGAAGGTAAAATAAACTCGCATTTATCATCGCTTGATAAGTTTACTGTGGTAAGGCCGCAAGTATAACAGCAACCTTTTATTGCAGTGCAACTCTAGATTACCTAGAAAATAATAACTATTGGACGACTCAAGAGCTTAATAATAATATTAAGTAAGTACTGGATTATTTATTTATTTATTTTAAACTAGCTGATGCCCGCGACTTCGTCCGCGTGGACTAAGTTTTTTCGATTCCCGCGGGAACTTTTCCGGGATAAAAGTAACCTATGTATGTATGTATGTATGTATATTCTTTATAGCTGATGCCCGCGACTTCGTCCGCGTGGAATAAGTTTTTCAGTTAATTTTCCAGGATAAAAAGTAGCCTATATTACTATCCCACGGTATAATCCCCCTATAATGGTGAAACACGAACCTCTTCATATTTTAACGAAAGCCCAAATGCTGTTTCATGGCTAACTTGAGAAATTAAAGATTTTCATACAAACTCTCAACCCCTATTTCACCCCTTCGGGGGTGGAATTTTGAAAAACTGTGAAACACATATGTTTTCATTTTCAACCCGCAGCTCATATATCAAGATTCATGGCTTTAACTTGAGAAATTAAGGATTTTCATACAAACTCTCAAGTCTCAACCCCTATTTCACCCCTCCGGGGGCGGAATTTTGAAAAACTGTGAAACACATATGTTTTCATTTTCACCCCGCAGCTCATATATCAAGTTTCATGGCTATAACTTGAGAAATTAAGGACTTTCATACAAACTTTCAACCCCTATCTCACCCCTTCGGGGGTAGAATTTCGGGATAAAAAGTATCCTATATCCTACCTCGTAGTATGGGCTCAAATCGTGCCAAGTTTCGTTTGAATACATTCAGTAGTTTCGGCGTGATGCGCGGCCAAGATACAGACAGACAGACAGACAGACAAAAATGAAAAAAATTACAGATTTGGCTTCAGTATCGAATAATGAGTGCTCTCCAAAAAAATTTTTCAAAATATCTTCAATGTACAGAATTGGACCTGTTACAGTTTTATTATAAGTACTAGCTGATGCCCGCGACTTCGTCCGCGTGGTTTGGCCGGACCCTCGAACCCGATTGCAGCGCCCCCTACCGGGTCCAATTGTGAATATAAACCATCCCGGGGTCCAGACAAACCCAACAAAAAAGAATTAGCGAAATTGGTCCAGCCGTGTCCCGCCCTGAACCTCGAACCCGATTGCAGCGCCCCCTACCGGGTCCAATTGTGAATATAAACCATCCCGGCGTCCAGACAAACCCAAAAAAAAAAGAATTACCGAAATTGGTCCAGCCGTTCACGCGTGATGCCGTGGCCAAGGGAAATAGAGATTAATTTTTATATTATACCCCTATTTCAACCCTTTGGGGGTGGAATTACGAAAAACTGTGAAATACGTACGTCTTCATTTTCAACCCGCAGCTCATATACCAAGTTTCATCGATATAATTTGAGAAATGACGGACTTTCATACAAACTTTCAACCCCTATTTCACCCCTTTGGGGGTAGAATTTCGGGATAAAAAGTATCCTATGTCCTACCTCGTAGTATGGGCTCAAATCGTGCCAAGTTTCGTTTGAATTCATTCAGTAGTTTCGGCGTGATGCGCGGCCAAGATACAGACAGACAGACAGACAGACAGACAGACAGACAGACAAAAATGAAAAAAATTACAGATTTGGCTTCAGTATCGAATAATGAGTGCCCTCCAAAAAAAATTTTCAAAATATCTTCAATGTACAGAATTGGACCTGTTACAGTTTTATTATAAGTATAGATATAGATATAAGCCTGTATTTAGTGTTATTTTAGTACTTTTTTTACGATGAGTTATATATAATCCCACTGCTGGGCCAAGGCCTCCCAAAGTACTGGATAGTGAACGAAAACTCGACATTTCGCAACAAATGTGTAAATATTTAACTACTGCATACTAGATGACGCCCGCGACTTCGTCCGCGTGGATTGAGGATTTTTGGCTCCAGCGGAACTCACAAATTTTCTGGGATAAAAAGGGAATCACGTTGATCTGTTGCAATGTTGCAACGTGGAACCGCGATTGAGAGACAAACCAAAAAAAAAACAATTTGGAATATTCAACTTCAGAATGCAAATAATGGCGGTTGTTGTGACAAGCAACCCTTTGGTGAAAAGAACCCCTTCTAAGAGGTTTGAACTTATCAACAAAGGTCCCTTTATTCGACTCACGTGTTAAAAAAAAACAGGAAATCTCGCCTGCAAGCCCGGCACATGAACGACGATCAATGACATAACTGCCGCACTCACAGTCGCTAATCATTACTTAAGGAACTCCTTAATAATGGATTTTGTATTGAAATCTATAGAGCCTTAAGAAATTAGTAATGATTAACTCCATAAAAAAGGAACTTTTTTAGGTAAGAGGAACTCCTTAATAATAGGTTTTTTTATTGAAATCTAGACTAAGGAGCCTTAAGTAATGATTAAGAGAGTGAGTAAAATATCGGTCCCGCTTGATGGGTGTTTAAGAGGCTTGCCAACAAAATACGTGGTATTTCCAAACAGAGCCGTGAAAATGCTTATATAATTTACAAAATATTTATGCCTGCGACTGCGTCTGCGTGGATTTAGGTGATTTTCCAATTGCCGGAATAAAATGTAAATAAAATCTGTATGTCCTTCCCCAGGATGCAACCTATATCTACTATCTATTATATAACAGTTTAATATCATACTCATATTATAAATGCGAAAGTTTGTTTGTTTGTTGGTTTGTCCTTCAATCACGCTGCAACAGAGCAACGGATCGACGTGATTTTTGGCATGGGCATAGTTGAGGACCTGGAGAGTGGCATACTTTTTATCCCGGAAAATTAAGGAGTTCCCGTGGAAATTTAAAAAAATTATTCCACGCGGACGAAGGGATGGCCTAGGTTCAGCAGTGGACTTCCACAAGCTAATATGATGATGATGACGAATTTTCTAACAAAGTCAAAACTAGCTTAGGCCAACTCGCATTCTAATTTCTCAGCTGTTAATTTTATCAGCAAGAAATCTTCAAGATTTTCGCCGTGTAGAGAGCGTGATCTTAACCACCGATGTGCAATCGTCTCTCCACTCGTGTTTTTTAAAGATAACCCTAATTTGTTATTCTTCAAACGCTCGACCGTTTACGTTTACGTTAAGGCATGCACGAAAATCCGCATGCCTTACACGAGGATACCTACGTGTTATACTCGTATGTTTTGGATAACATCTTCGCGCGAACGTTATAGAACTATAACTTGTAAGTTGTAACAGGTAGCTGACCCTCCCCGGCTTCGCTTTCGAAGACAAGACAAGGCATTCGATACATACCTACACATAAACTGACTGACAGTTTGGATTAACAAAAACACCTTAGAAACAAAGAAATCTATCTATATATATATAAATCTCGTGTCACAATGTTTGTCCTCAATGGACTTCTAAACCACTTAACCGATTATAATAAAATTCGCACACCATGTGCAGTTCGATCTAACTTGAGAGATAGGATAGTTTATATTATATAGATTAGGATTATTAGTGCTACCCGTGCGAAGCCGGGGCGGATCGCTAGTCAAATAAATATTATAAATGCGAAAGTTTGGATGGATGGATGTATGTATGTATGGATGTATGTTTGTTACTCAATCACGCTCCAACGGATGAACGGATCTGGATGAAATTTGGCACAGGGATAGATTATAGTCTGGAATAGCACATAGGCTACTTTTTATCCCGGAAAATTAAAGAGTTCCCGCGGGAACCGAAAAACCTAAATCCACGCGGACGAAGTCGCGGGCATCAGCTAGTATATTATATAGCACTACAAGGAACGAGAGTGATAGCGCTCAACCTGTCTTGTAGGAATTCTGGTTGTTTCATTGTTGGTGCTATTTAAAATCGACAACGTTGAACTGAATGACTGTACCTACATGTACGTGCGGCCGAGATGACCAGAAAAAAAAAATTGGCAGTCATAGGGACTGCCGATAGAAGTGAAAACTTATTTCTTAGAATTTTAGTATCAAAATTTGAAAAAAAAAAATTAAAATATATAAACCTTAAAACTAAGGCATTAAAGTTTAATTACGAATGTAGTACAGTGGATTTCGGGTATAACGACGATGAAGGGACCACTCTATTTTCGTCGTTATATACGGGAGTCGTTACAGGCAAAGGTAAAGATACAGACACGTACACATGTATAGTGTATATTATATTCATTTATAATTGAAAATATTTGCACACATAATTACTCACTGGTACATTTAAAAAAATGTGTAATATTAGTTTGCTTCAATTTACCTCCGAAACGTACACGCTTCCCTACCTGCGTACCTGATATCTATAAACAAAAGGTAAAGGTCTCCACACTTGCTGACCATCTGTGTGGATGTAAACAAAAGATAAGAAATGTTTGTGAAAGAAAGAAATCTTTGTGTCTTTGGCGGCCGACTCCGGTCGCAATATCTGCATGGGATTTCTAGGAATTTGTTACAAATGATTCATTAAAAACAGTCGCTACACCCGAACTCGGCGTTACATCCAAAGGCGCTATAGCCACATGAATTTTGTACTAAAGTATGCTTTAAATTCAAGGGACTAAGATTTAACGTCGCTATAGGTAAATGGTCGCTACAACCAAGGTCGCAATAAATGAAATCCACTGTATATTTACATTTTTTGTCTTCGTAACAACGCGAGTCGGTGTCGGTGACGCGAATCCACAATTGTTTACCCCCTACCAAAAAGTGCTCAACGCGGCTAAAGAAGTTTTCACTTCAAAAATTGAAAAGGAGCAACTCGGTCATTCGAGTTTCTTTCGGTCGAGATGACCCCCAAGTCGAATACTCTACCATCGATTCGGAAAGAAGTTTCATCGATATAACTTTAAAAAATGCTTACCGAAATGAGCGGAACCTACATAAATTCATGGTACTATTATACGAAATTGAATTCTTAAAAGACTGTGTGGTATTCATTGTCTTTAATTAAGACATTCCAACACGTTCGCTCGGACCATACCTACATAGAGGTTTATTCAAATTCACATGAAATTGCATAACGATGAGGTGAATTTTTTAAACAAACGCCAATGTTTATTTATATTTTAGTATACTTATGATAGAACTGTAACTATACATTAAATATTTTTTTTTGGAAATTCTACTTAAGTAAGTAATTGGAGGAATTTAGCATCGATAAGGAGCTCAAATCATTTTTCTTTTAATTTATTTTCTGTCGGTCTATCTGTCTGCCTGTTACGGCTGAAACTACTAGACAGATTTCAATGCAAATTAGCATACTTATAGCAAATACCATGTAGGAGATTTTTTACCCAAAAAATATATTGTCAAAATGGGTTCAGATAATTTTGTCGGAGTTGTGGAGTAATATCGACAAAACTTCCCTACCGTATTCCGAACGAGTTCTATTGTTCTTCGAGATAAAAAATATTATCTACTAGCTGATGCCCACGACTTCGTCCGCGTGGTTTAAGTTTTTTTTATTCTCACGGGAACTCCTTAATTTTTCGGGATTGAAAGTAGCCTACGTCACTCTCCAGGTCCTCAACTATACCCATGCCAAAAAACACGTCGATCCGTTGCTCCGTTGCGGCGTGATAGGAAGACAAACCAACAAACCAATAACCAACAAACAAACACACTTTCGCATTTATAATATTAAGTAGTTATTATCATCGTAAATGAAGAACAAAAGAACAACAAACACACTTTTGCAATTATAATACAGGCCTTAGGTAGGTAGGTATATTTAGTATATCTAGGTGTAGCAGAGAACGGCGATTTAATTTTTACTTTTTAAGGTTTTCTATCTTACTTTTTAAAGCCATTTATGTAACAACCTTTCGGATTATAGAAGAGGGGCTTTTTTTCTTATTTTGGGCTGGCTCAGCACAGCACAAAACAACACAAAATAAGAAAGAGTGGAAGGAGAAGGGCGAGGCCTTTGCCCAGCAGTGGGATGATATAATATAACTCGTCGTCGTCTCAACCTATGGACGTCCAGTGCTGGACGAAGGTCTCCTGCATGGATCGCCACAGAGCAGGGTCTTGTGCCGCTTGTTTTCCAGCGGCTAAACTATAGGATATAATTATGTATAACTCATCGTAATAAAAAAACGTACTAAATTAAATAATACTAAGACAGGCAATTTTCACACATGAAAATCGATCTCGCTGTAGTTCCTTTGTTATAACTTTGAAGTAGGTACGATAATAAAAAAAATCTCAAGAGTACAGGCATAATATAAATAAATAAATAAATAATATCTAACAACCTGTATAACAAGCATCGGCGTAGTCGCCAAAGAGCAACGGCGAGTTATTATTGACCACATTTACTAAATCTTGATTGTACACAAGCAATGTAAAGACGAAAGTAATTTACTTATTTTTTTATATCTTATCAAGTATTCACCTTAATTAATTGAACCTAGGTAAAAAAATAAAATATTTAGGGAATCTTTTTTGATTATTTAGTTCCCGTTTCTCAGTTTAGTGTTACCATTTTATGTATAATCTACCTAGTAGCTAGAATATATCTAAATTAGTAGATTATTTTGCATCGTTTTAAAAATTGTAATTATTTCGTCTGATTAATGTTTGCATAAATAATAGTATTGCTCTTTTTTTTAGTGTATTTTATATTATTAAAGTGAATTTTCTTGCATACATTATTTAATAATCTCTAACAGAATGGTAATAATTGAAAGAATATTATGGCAGCACTGATGCTGATTGTCTATGGTTGTGCCGAATGTTTTACTGGTCTGTGGTTGTCATCTGTCTTTGTTTTTGTGTCTTTCTTCCGGTTGTCATTTTTTGAAGTGACATTACCCATAGAGATATATTACCTCTATGGACATTACCACTTAACCTACAAAACTTTAAAATGAAATATCTTTTTTGTCTAGGTTCATAAAAAAATAATTCTAGCTGCTGTGAGCTTCATATTCGACGCTTATTAAAACATATTTTTTTCACACGTGTACATTATTATTTTTTCTCAATAATATTTATGTATGGAAGTTCGCCGTTGCTCTTTACGCTTACTAAGCTAATTAATTGAATTCACTAATTCAATCCGCGTTGAGTCACACGCTAACGCTTGACTGTCCGTCCGTCTGTCGCCATTGATCGTGAGAATTGGACCTACTTAATATCGTTAGTGGTTACTGTCACTGAATTATATGTAATATACTCCTATATACTTATATATATACTCGCTGATGCCCGCGACTCCCTCTGATTGAGCTGGTGTTTTGGGTGGACCACCCTTATCACATAGGGGTACGAAAAATAGTTTACGTCCTATTCTCAGACCTACCGAATATACACAAAAAAATTCATAAGAATCGGTCAAGCCATTTCGGAGGAGTTTTGTTACAAACACTGTGACACGAGAATTTTATATAATACTAGCGATCCGCCCCGGCTTCGCACGGGTAGCACTAATAATCCTAATCTATATAATATAAACTATCCTATCTCTCAAGTTAGATCGAACTGCACATGGTGTGCGAATTTTATTATAATCGGTTAAGTGGTTTAGAAGTCCATTGAGGACAAACATTGTGACACGAGATTTATATATATATATAGATATTATATATATATGTATATATATATATATATATATATATATATATATATATATATATAATTCATAATAGTTATATATATATATATATATATATATAACTATTATGAAACTATAGAGTCTGCATCCGCATATACCTAGTTGAAATTCTACGGACGCGTACGAAGCGATTTGCTTCCTCGTTTCTAATTCGCTAGGATATGGAACGGCTTCCGTTTTTCCATCCACTTATAATATTGGTATCTTCAAATCAAGAGTGAATAGGCATCTTCTAGGCAAGCGCACTTCACCTTAGGCTACATCACTACTTCCAGCAAGTCTGATTTCAGCCAAGCGCTAGTCTATAAATTAAAAAAAATATATATTAATTATATAGGTTTTCGGTGTCAAACCACGCCGTCTACATTCTAGTTAGGCCCGTATTAATCTATCTTAGTATCTAGCCTAGTCTTGACCGATAGGGACCTACTTAAGAACCTGTTCTTAGCTGATGTCGGTTTATTAACAAGGTTTCAGTGACACAGCACTCGACGCTACATTACTTTATGATGGCGGGCACCGCTTGGAAAGCTTCGGACACTTTTTTTTTCGGATTGTATATGCTGCGTAGGCCCTACCGGCCGCTACAGCGTCACCGGGGGGTTGGGCGAGCGGTAGGCGTCGCCGAGAAATGAGCCCTGGGACTCGAAAACATCGGGGGGGCAACGTCTTCCTAAGGTCGCCTCCTGTGAGGCTCGGACCTCGGCTCAGGATGACGTTGGGATGAATGGGAGGTCGGTTGGACTGTTTTGGACACATTTCCGCCCCATGTTTTGCTCAACCAAGCTTTTATCCCCCTCCTCCCCATTTTTGTGCACTCCAATATTCTCGTCCAGTGACGCATCTGAATGTACCTACTCGATCGTAAACATGCGTTTAGCCGTTTTAAGAAGCTTTTTGTGGTTTTTAACGGGTGTAATTCAAAAAATTCCATTTATTTTGTTAGAACATTTATTTTTGAAGTAATTAATTACACGGTAGGAACGAAACTTGGAATACGCGCGTATGTATGTAAAAAGAATCTATACTAATATTATAAATGGGAAAGTTTGGATGAATGGATGGATGTTGCTCAATCACGCCAGAACGGCTGAACGGATCTGCATGAAATTTGGCACAGAGATAGATTATAGTCTAGATTAGCACATAGGCTACTTTTTATCCCGGAAAATTAAGGAGTTCCCGCGGGAACCAAAAGACGTCAATCAACGCGGACAAAGTCAGGGGCATCAGCTAGTTAGACATAAAAGCAATTGTAATATGAAGCATAGAGCTGAAGAGCGCCATGGAGACGGCGCACGTCTAGTGGTATCTCGTATAGACAACGAGATATCTCGCGACGAGAGAGAGAGAGAGATGTTGTCGTTGCCGGCAAATATTACAAAAAAAAATAGTCTAGTAAGGGTTCGTAGAGAAAAAATACCACAGATCATACTACTTATAATATTATAAATGCGAAAGTGTGTTTGTTTATTGGTTTGTCCTTCAATCACGCCGCAACGGAGCAACGGATCGACCTGATTTTTGGGATGAGTATAGTTAAGGACCTGAAGAGTGACATAGGCTACTTTTTATCCCGGAAAATTGAGGAGTTCCCGTGGGAATTTAAAAAAACTTATTCCACGCGGACGAAGTCAGATATTACTTTTATCTCTACTTTTGACGTAACGAGACAAATAACCATGTTAGCTTAGGTAGACAAATAGAGATAACGGGTAGACATTATTTTACTCGTTGTGCGCATGCTAACCCTACTGGCCGCGAAAAAGCGCGGCTTTGTGTGGAAAAATGGTTTCGTGGAGGTCACTAGAAGAGACTTATATTCAGTAGTGAAAATCTATCGTTTGACAACGACTAAAGAAGTACAAATCAAACACGCGGACGCGTTATGTTCGTCCAAGACTTTATCTACTCGCCCCATGTTTATACGACTCCGGTATTCCCGGCCATTGACGCATCCGCCTAAACTGCAAGCACTCGTAAACACGCGTTTAGACGATTTTTTTAAAAGCTTTTTGCGGCTTTTGGCAGTTGGCTTTTCTTAACAGGATTGACCAAAAAAAGGAGTGTAATTTTTTCAGGGTTCATGTATGTATGTACATAGTATGTACTATGTACCTAATAGCTGATGCCCGCGACTTCGTCCGCTTGAATTGAGGTTATTTTGGTTCCTGCGGGAAATCTTTAATTTTCCTGCGGGCACTGGCTCTGGCTGATAGTGACAATTTTTAGAAAAAAGGCTGTCGTGTTTTTAGTTTTCACTTATAGTTTATGTTCAATTGTTTATCTTTGTTATTTTTTTAAATAGTTTGGTCAATTTCTGTTCTCCCTATCTCAACTTCACTGTTAAAGCAAGTGATATTTCATAATATAAAATTCAAAGTCCTGACTGACTGACTTATATATCAACGCACAGCCCAAACCGCTGGTCCTAGAGACATGAAATTTGGTGGTTGAAGGTGTGTTCTTTGTAAAGAGTAGGTATCCACTAAGAATGGATTTTTCGAAATTCGACCCCCAAAGGGGTAAAATAGGGGTTGAAAGTTTGTATGAAAGTCCGTCATTTTTCAAGTTATATTCATGAAACTTGGTATTTGAGCTATCGGTTTAAATTGAAGAAATACGTGTATCGCCATTTTTGAAAATTATACCCCCATAGGGCTGAAACAGGGGTTGAAAGTTTGTAGGAAAGTCCGTCATTTTTCAAGCTGTAGCCATGAAACTTGGTGTTTGGGATTTCGGTCTGAAATGAAAAAATATGTGATTCACAGTTTTTGAAAATTCTATCCCCAAGGACGTCAAATAGAGAGTTTATCCTTTAATCACGCCGAAATAGAGCAACGGATCAACGTGATTTTTTGCATGGGTATACCTACTTAGTTGAGGACTTGGAGAGTGACATAGGCTTCTTTTTATCCCGGAAAATTAAGGAATGCCTGTGGGAATTAAAAAACTTATGCCACGCGAACGAAGTCGCGAGCATCCTCTAGTACGCTTATATAACCAGCTAACTCTGAACTTTTCAGAGTAGTGGTCGGCCCGGGATCCGAACTCCGAACCCCCCGAGTAAAAAGTCAGTAGAGGTCGGCCCGGGATACGAACTCCATACCCCCCGGGCCCCGAGTAAGACGCCAAAAAGCCCACCGACCACCACACTATATAGGTAATTTTACTATCACCGCTTTCTCATTTCATCTATCTTGTTAAGACTCTCTAACTATCGATATAATTATAGATAGTTCAATCCACGAAGACGCGCCCCACTATTTATCGCGAGGGGAAACAACGGGGTGCGGGGAGTTCAGCCCGAACATTAGTCTCGAGTCGACCACGGCTCAGTATAAACGGTTAAGTTGGTTTGCTTTGCTGCGTATCGTGACCCACTGAAAAGTTACTCTACTTTAATTTTTTGTAAAATATTATTTTTATTATGTCCAAAAGAACGGAACGTATTGTCCTTAAAAGCCAGGTAGGTATTTTGAAAAATAGAAGAAGAGTATTTAAAATACTTTGATTTAGATTTTAGTTTTATCATAAATGTCTGTGATTCATCGAGCTCTGAATCAAATATTTCTGAATTAAACGACGATTCCGACTAATATAAGGTGTGATGATTTCTTAATCATTTTTTTATTTAATGTTTACAAAGTGTAATTGAATGATTTTCTTATGTTATTAATAAATACATTATTTCCTTAAAGTCGTGTTTTATGATAATAATTATTAGATACATCTTGATTGAGATATTTCTTGTTATTAAAATATTATTATTAACCAATATCACAATTAATTCATTCTATGCAGGACCATCACGACATAAATTTTATTTTTTAAAGTAGGTGAAATGAAGTAGAGCATACTTCAAGTTAATTATGACATTTTATGCTATTTAACTTTGTGTGCGTGTGCCTACATTGCTACTCGCTGCGTAGTAATAGAACTCATATTCTTGTAGTTTACATTGCACACTTGCACTGTAAGCGATTGCGGAAAAGAGTGGGGCGCGTCTTCGTGAATTGAACTATCTATAATAGGAACGAATGACGTCACCCGTTCTAGCCAGCTGATTTTCCATTAGACCAGTAAATAGAGACAAGCTCTCTATGTGTACATTAATCTGTACAAATTACGCCACCCAGAGCGTGCGTCTGGCGCTAGACAGTTTATGCCAGCTAGCAGCTGTCTTATATATATATATATAAGACAGCTTATATATAACAGCTTATATATATATATATATATATATATATATATATATATATATATATATAAGCTGTTATATTACTCAGGACGGCCACTTTGCTATGTAAAACCTGCATCAATCATTGGTACAATATCAATTGGGATGATGCCTATATCAAAAATAAATTATTTCTAACTGATTATTAAATAGAGGACTAAAATTCACATCCTCGGTTAGTTTTAAGTTTGATAACCATTTTAAAATATAAATTAAAGAAAAACAGTGCGTTGAATTTATATGACGTCACAACTGTGAATTTCATACAACTTCCATACTAGAAGTGCGTTTATGAGTTTGATAAAGAGTTGCTGATTTGATTGAGTTGCCATCATCCCTATTGTTGTGATTTTGCTGCGACAGTAGATTTTTGCCTTGTTATAGCGGACCAGTTACAACTAATCAGAGGTGATTGCGTTCGTTACACTGTGTATAATCATTTTTTGGAATAAGGGCTACGGCCCCCGAACGGATGACGTCATCCATTCAAGCGCTGATTTTCTATCAGAACAGGATATAGAGATAAGCTCTCTATGTGTATACTAATCTGTACAAATTACACCACCCAGAGCGTGCGTCTGGCGCTAGACAGTTTATGCCAGCTAGCAGCTGTGTTTCATATTACAAAGGACGGCCACACACGGAAACCTTAAAGCATGATGATGATTCGGACGTAGAACGCCCCACTTAAAAAATGTTCCGTTTTGAAAACGTCCCATCTTACATTTAAGACTTCGGTGTTTTTCTTAATGCATTACTAGATGGTGCCCGCGACTTCGTCCGCTTGAATTAAGGTTTTTTGATTACCGCGGGGAACTTATTAATTTTCCGGGAGCCTATGTCCTTCCCTAATCTACCTCTATAACAAATCTGATCAAAATCGGTTGAAAAAATAGGCCGTTAAAGCGTAGCAGACAGACAGACACACTTTCGCATTTATAATATTAGTATGGATAGGCTTACGCTTGGGCACAATCACACCTCATGGGCCTAAGATGGGGCGCGCTTGCGCAGAAGATGCCTTTAAATGCCTAATTGAGAAATGATAAACGATTTATTGATTTCACATAAGTCATATTGTCGACCTCCGTGGCGCAGTGTGCAGCGCTGTTGCCTTAACGTGCGGAGGTCCCGGGTTCGATCCCCGGCAGGGTCAATTTGGGAATTTATAATTTCTGAATTTTCCCTGGTCTGGCCTGGTGGGAGGCTTTGGCCGTGGCTAGTTACCACCCTACCGGCAAAGACGTGCCGCCAAGCGATTTAGCGTTCCGGTACGATGCCGTGTAGAAACCGAATAGGGGTATGGGTTTAATATAACTGCCATGCCCCTAACAGGTTAGCCCGCTACCATCTTAGACTGCATCGTCACTTTACATCAGGTGAGATCGCAGTCAAGGGCTAACTTGTAGTGAATAAAAAAAAAAAAAAAAAAAAAAGGTCAACTTGTGCCACTTATGATAAGTCAATTCAAGACTCTACCAGAAGACTCTCTTAACTGAGAAGAGCCGGCAAGAAACTCAGCAGTTGCTCTTTCCATCATATTATTTTGTTTGTATTATAAACACGCACTAATAGATTTTAGTTTTTTCCTGTTATTCTGAACCATACCAGTTATTAACTAATACATAATTTATGGGCCTTTTCTTTCAGGAAAAACAAAAATAACTACTCAGTATGTTTTGGATTTTTTTTGCGCATTCTTAATTATACCTAAACACACGTTATTTTTCCTTGTAGAATATTTTGTAGGTAATTTGCACATAGGTATTAGGTAGCAGCGCCTGATGTTAACATCTAGCTATCTATCTAAGCTATGACAATCATGCGCTCCTTTTGGTGGGTTTGACACTTAACTAACCTAACGTAGCAAATCTGTGGTGGCAAGGCAATAACTAGGACCCCTAAGACCTAAACCTAGAATTTTGTAACTAGAAATTTTGACAGTACCTATGTTTCATTTTATGAGAGTTTTATGCCATATATATATATATATATATATATATATATATATAATTTTCATATATATATATATATACATACATATATATATATATATATATATGTATGTATGTATATATATATATATATGAAAATTACAATAAATCAAGTAAATTGGGTAAAAATGAGGAAATAGGTGTTGAACGATTATTGGAAATTCCTTCCCCAAGCGGGATACCTAGAGGATCTAAATCCGTAATTTCTCAGGTTATAATCCATGAAAATTAGTATTACTTAAGGCTTTCAGTTAAAAAATCACGAATAACTAGATCCGCGATTTTTGGAATTCCACTCCCGTACTGATTTATTCACTTTTCACGCGTGAATCCGGTAGTATACATAGTCCATACTAATATTATAAATGCGAAAGTTTGTATGGATGGGTAGATGATGGATGGATGGATGTTTGCTACTCAATCACGGTTGAACGGATCTGCATGAAATGTGACATAGAGATAGATGATAGTTTGGAATAGCACCTAGGCTACTTTTATACCGGAAAATTAAAGAATTCCCGCTGGAACCAAAAAACGTCAATCAACAAAATGTTGAATAGAAGCAGGGCGTTACTTTGCGGAAGTCCATGATAATAAATGAACTAAAAGTTGTCTTTACAATCGTGCATTGTCGAGTCAACATCTCCTTAAGATGCTCCGGTGTCGGATTAAAACGTACGTTGAGAATAATTTAGCTGAAGATTTGTGTGGTGTGGTGCCGGTGCGAATTGCTGGCTTCTTGGGGCGGTGAATATCGCAAGCTGCAAGTGCAAGACACACACTGTATAGTAGTCAACTTGCAAACGTCGCCTTAAAAAATACTATTTGTCGCTATAAAATTATAAATATCTATGCAAAGCTCGTGTAAGTTAGTTTCTGATATCATATTTATTATTTGAGTAAGTATATATTATGTTTATTTTATATTTTTATTTATATTGTCATTTATGTAAAATAGTATGTAATTATAGTACGTACTGTTAAGTAAGTTTATTATATTGTAGAAGGTAAGTAGTAAGTAGGTTGTTATAATTTTTCTTTTAGAAATTTACACGTGTGCACCGCCCTGTCATCATGCAACCAATCTCCTTTCTTAGAAAGGCTGCCTGGAAGAGATCACTCATAGTGATAAGGCCGTCTTTATATCCTAACAAGTTGTAAATTCTGTCACGATTAGTTTTACCTCTGTTTTGTTATTTGTTTGTGTGTAATAAAGTTTTTTTACTTACAAGTACTTACTTACTGTACCACATAGATTTGTCTACTGGGGCGGATTATAGCGGATTTAACTTCTAGTTCATTTATTAACGCGAACAAAGTCGCGGGCATCAGCTAGTGATAAAATAATACTACGGTTGTACTAGGCGCGCTGTCGCTATAACGTGAATGAGTCACCCCATACGCGCAGTCACGCGGCTAGTGGCGTGGTGGACAGTGGTACAGAGTACCTACTGAATGGTGAAAATTATACAAAAATCATAATAAATGTGAAAGTGTGTATGTCTGTCTGTCATCTGCTATGCTTTCACGGCCCATCTGTTCAACGGATTGCGATGTATAGAGATAGGTTGCAAGTTGCAACACAGGCTACTTTTTATCCCGCAAAAAAAAAGTTCCCGCGGGAATCAAAAATCTTAATCCACGCGGACGAAGTCTCTCTGGAGATTTGCTGCCGAGGCCGAAATTAGGTCGGGAGAAAATGACTAATTAGTAATTTGGTACCTATCGTTGTAGGAAGGAAGGTTACCTTTTTCGGGCACCTGCAACGAGAATCCCTTTATGAATTTCCAAGGTTGATCCTCGAAGGCAAGATAGCTGGAAATAGGGCACCGGGGCGACCAAGAAGGAAGTGGTTCGACGACAGGAGTGGACTCGACATAAGTATGCAGGAGTAAAGAAGATAGCACGTGACCGCAAAAGTGTACTCAAACTGACCGCCGAGCTTCAATTTGAAGATGGCACTACATGATGATGATATCATATATGGAGTTATAACTTTATAAGCTCAGTCTCTGTTTATTTAATATCTACGCCCGGTATCGGACCGAACGAAATTCCGTAGTAAGTAATGCTTTGTTTAAATAATTCTATGATAACTATACAAGGTCATTTAGTAAATTTTACGAACGAAAATATACTTTAAAACTGTGAAACAGAGTTCAAAATCAGTTGTACGCGTGGCTTGTTTTTTCCGATTATATTTTCATGTAAAAAAAAGTCGGATAACTCGAGAAAGGGTTGACTTTATAGTGTAATTTACAATATTTATTGCGTACTAAAAAATTTAATATACCTATATATTTTATATGATAACCATTTTCTGTTCTGTTATAGCTAATTTTCTGTCCAGCGACCTGCCACTACAGCCCATTAACGTCCCACTGCTGGGCACAGGCCTCCACTCTCATAGGAGAGAGGGAATTAGAGCTTAGACCCACCACGCTGCTCCAATGCGGGTTGGCGGGCTTTAACGACTATTATCACGTTAGTAATAATAACCGGGACCGGCGGTTTAACGTGCTCTCCGAGGCACGGGGGTGGAACACCGCCAACTTCCTAACTCCGGGCTAGTACTGAGGATTTCTAGTCAGAAAAACCCAATACTCAATTATGGCCCGACCCAGGACTCGAACCCGGGACCTCGTTGGCCGCAGTCGAACATGCCAACCACTAGACCAACGAGGCAGCGAGCTGCGATATAATTTGGATAAGTTTTGGGTAAGCCTTACCGAGTAAGGTATAAGTTATCCCACCAAAAACATTCCATGTCATTCCAATTTCCAATGTACCTACTCGTAGTTCCATTCACCCCTAGTCGATGTACTTAATTGTAAAATAATTTTTTCAAAAGAGCAACTACCGAGTTTCTTGCTCGTTATTCTCGGTATGGATGCCATTCCGAACCAGTGGTAGATTCACTCGACTATTCATAAGCACTTGTCAAAGTCTACTTGAATAAAAAAGTTTTGTATTTGTATTCATTCCTGTCGCGCTGGTATGCGCGTTCCATATAAATGTGAAACACGCGGACGTTTTGCGCGTATTTTTTGCCCTTTCGGGTTCCTAGTAAGTTTTCGCTCTTAAAGTGAATAAAGTAACTATTTAGCTAAAACTATATTTATAGTTATATTATGGCTATACCTACTGTTAGTTGTAAACTTGTAACCGTCACAACGCCCACCCCCTTCCTTTCCAGATAACAACAACAAAGAACTTTTTACAAGCCTTTTAAAAGCAAAGGAAAAACGGCCATTACAGAACACCCGTAAATAGCCAGGCCCAGACAGAACCTGGCCAGACCTGGTTAGGGACGAAAAGCGGGAACTCCCTTCTACGGGGAGAAGTTATGCGCTCCAGTCAACAACCCCACGCAGTGCCAGATCACAGGGTCATTAAAATGTATGGAAGTGGCAACGGACATTGCGTTTTGCGTTAACAAATTAGCATAGATACCTATTATAAACGATTTTATAAGTGATGCCGTGGTGTTAAGGTTTATTAGTTCATGTGAATTAAGTACAATGAATTTTGGCACGGAATTCGTAATAAAATGTACCTACTCCACAATATTTTACATTCATATAGGTACAAGTTTTCATATAGGTACACCACACCAGTCTAATAATTAATTAATAATAATTACTTATTGTAGTAAGCACAATAATTGTATGTGTTAAATGTTTGTCTGTAACACTATTGTTGAATAATAGTATTTTCTTTCTTTCTTTCTAGATATAAGGTTAATGGATACAAGCACAGAATACTTATACATTTGATACAAGCTTAGATTTATAGGTGCAAGGTTATGCGAGCTTAATGTGATTTCTATGCAGTCCAGTTGCATGACAAGCGGTCTAATTTAGGTACCGGTTACGGCTAAATTCTAATAACCAAAAGAAGTAGGTTGTACAAGGCAGTAGTTATACGTACCAGGATTTATGTTAAACGTAAAATTATGGAGACGGTCTTTTATTGACGGTCTAAATTTAGCATTTTTCTGGCCGTGATGCAACTGGGCCTTAGTCCCTGTCGAAATGCACATCTACCTACTGTAAACAGAAAAACTTTTGGTACCAGACGATATCGGTAGGTCTACTCTCATAGGTGTTACTCTATGGGTTAGGGGAGTTTCCGGATACAATGTAATTTTGGTTCTTCCTGTACGCGCAGATACCGAACCCTTTCCCTTTTGACGCTGGCGGTGGTGTGTTGTGTAATTTAATTGCATCATATCAACCCCTGTGCAGAGGGTACGCAGGTTGTCTGTGTAAAGTAAGGGCAGGTACTTTTAACGATGTAGTGCTTTTAATGATAGTGAAATAGGGATTATGCCTAAGTCAAAAATTACATAGACATAGACATTAAGTAAATTATTTCTTAGTTACTTAATGTCTTTCAAAATACCTAAAGTTCATATGCTCGTTTAGTTTTGAGTTTGACACCATTTTAACCATTGTTCTGATCGTCTGAAATGTCATACACATTTCAAAATCGAACCTAACGTGAGCGAAGCCGCGGGCAAAAGCTAGTAAAATTTAAAAAGGTAGATTAGACTAGGTATCGTGCAGGAACGCGATATCTTTGCGGTTGCTTGGGAGTCGGCCGGTAACCCGAGAGCTGGCCGCAATATCATCTGAACACGATACTAGCTCGCAAGTTCGCAGCTCGGAAGGAATTTATAAAGCGCTGGTTAAACTCAACGTGGACTAGGGCTTGTAATATTCGTCCATTTTTAGTATACGCATATTTCCGAATACTTCGGATACTACGGATATTCCGAATACTCTTAGGCCGGCCATACACGGACTGCTCGAGCAGTTAGCCAGTGATCAACATACACGGACCGCTCAAGCAGTCGTGGTCAACAGCTTGAAGCTACCATTGATAACTGCTGCCAACCGCCCGAAGCAGTCGCAACTGCTCGAGCGGTTCCACGTATACACGTACGTAGAAGACTGTAGTTCACTATGCAGTCGCAGCTTGAAGCTGTCCATCCCGACTGCTTCAAGCTGCGACTGCTCTCCGTGTATGGCCGGCCATAGGTTAGGGACTAAAATAACTTTTACTTTGGATTGACTCCCTCTTACAAAAGCGACCCCAATGATAAATACAAGAAATCTCAAAGCAAAATTAAAAATTATACCTAGGTACTTAATCAATTAATAAATACACGGCGAGGTTTCTCTGTCCGCAGCTAAGCCCGCCTCGCATATTACGCAGTAGTAGAGCCATGCACATTAGTTTATTGTAACTTTTTTATAAGTTTATCGTAGTATTCGAAATATCCAGATATTGTGGGATATTTTATCCGAATATAAAATAAGGCGTATATCCGGATTATACGAATATTCGGATACTATTAACAAAGAGAAAAACCTTTGCTACACTGGTCAAATACTGAATTCGTTTTAAAATTCTAAGATTTTGCATGTTCTTTAAAAATTATTATCAATGCTTAAAATTGTACCTATGCCACATTAGAATACTAGGCAAAATCGTCATCATTTCCATCCATTGCCAGCTCACTAGTCACTACTGAACAACAGGCCCCCCCGAAATGAGATTGGTTTGGCCAGAGTCCACCACACTGGCAAAGTTCGGATTGGCACACCACAAAACTCTCAGGCATGCAGGTTTCCTCACAATGTTTTCCTTCACTCCGAAACTTAGACTTAACTCCGAAAAGTTAGAGGTGTCCGGAGAACGGAGGTGGTTGTGTGTCTTAAAGTGTGTGAAGACATAGGTCTTGTGTGTGAAGACAGGTCTTCATTTACCACCTTTTTGGACCTCCCTGGTGCAGCGGTGTGAGCTGTGGTCTTATTAAGTCGGAGTCCCAGGTTTGATTGATCTGTGGCAGAGGCAATTTGGAAATACAAAATTTCTAAATTGTCTCAGGTCTGGTGTGATGGGAGGCTCCGGCTGAGGCTAATTACCACCCTACCGTTTGCTGCCAAACGTTTACTGTGTAGAAAACTAGAAATCCATTTGAGGTATGGGTTAAATAATATAATTGCCATGGTTATAAGCCATAAGTACTAGGTTAGCCCACTACCATCTCAGACAGCATCATCGCTTAATACTCAGCTGAGTTTGCAGTGAACGCCAACTTGAACTTAAGTATTTACTTAGTAAAATAAAAACATTATAAAAAAAATCAACCTAATTAATATTCTGCATGAATAGTCATTTATATTTTATACTATAATACATGGTAAGTACCTACTTGGTATCACTGTACACCTTTTGAATATCAATTAAATAAAATGGCTCCATTTTAACAACTAAACATGGATGTGATGGTGATAATCATACTCATATTATAAATGCGAAAGTGTGTTCGTTTGGATGAAAAGTAGCTTATGTCACTCTCCAGGTCCTCAGCTATACCCATGTCAAGAATCACGTCGATCCGTTGCTCCGTTGCGGCGTGATTGAAGGACAAACTAACAAACCAAATACACTTTGGCATTTATAATATTAGTATGGTTAATGTAAAAGTGTGCCTGCTACTAAATTTTGCACACATATAGGTTGCATCCTCGAGAAGGACATATATGCTACTTTTTAGTCTGGAAAATTAAACCTTAATCCACACAGTTGCCAGCAACGTCTAGTAGTTAATCACTCCGCAACAGAGCAATGGATCAACATGATTTTTTGCACAGATATGGTTGAAGACCTGGAGAGTGACATAGGCTACTTTTTATCCTGTAAAATTAAAGAGCTCTTCCAGGAATTTAAAAAGACTTACCACAAAGTCGCAGACATCAGCTAGTATCCTATTAAGATAGATAATGTTAGCTCTACTTACTATGCTACTAAAAGAGGTCTTTGTCTAACAATGTGTGTAACTACACAACAGAGGATGATAGCCTCAATCAAATAGTAGGTAATTGGGCTGATTCTGTATAACACAATCTCTAAACTAAACTAAAATAGCAGCTTTAAATCTAGTTCCGTCCCTTTCCGTAGGGAGTATTATGAAAGGGTTAGCAATATTTGTAATGCTCTAATTTTAGTTTAGTTTAGAGATTGTGCACTACAGAATCAGCCCCAAGCTTTACTTACTATGCTACTAAAAGGGGTCTTTGTCTAACAATGTGTGTAACTACACAACAGAGGATGATAGCCTCAATCAAATAGTAGGTATTGACTAAAAGCAAGGGCCCTATTACAGTAATATGATTACTACAGTGTAACAATCGCTATCACCCCCGATTGGCTAACAAAATGCACCTACATCTGTTGTTGCAGGCAAAATACTATAGATTCACAACAATTATAACTAGAGATAATAACAATGGTTGATGCAGCTTTTGCTGAATAGGGCCACTGAAAGGTGAATAGACAGACCTTAGCTATTTCATTTTTAACCTATTGTTTAGTCATAGAGAGAAAGTCATAACACAACTTACTTATTTATTCTTTTAAATGTTTGGAATAAATAGCTTAAATATTAATAATAATTATTACTCAAGTAAGTAACATAAATCCAAATTCAATTGATTAATGAAGAATTTTCCTCAGAAGTTATTTATAAAATAAGGTAAATAAATGAGGATATCTATACTAATATTATAAATGCGAAAGTTTGGATGGGTGGATGGATGGATGTTTGTTACTCAATCGCATAAGAACAGCTGAACGGATCTGGATGAAATATGGCACAGATATAATATAATTATTATAGTCTGGAATAACACATAGGCTACTTTTTAAGGCTTTACCTTAATTTAGGCAGATGAAGTCGCAGGCATCATCTAGTTAAAATATAAAATCTATAGGAAGTAACTAAGAAATTTTTGTGAGTTAAACAGCTATTAATTGACAAAGTTTTGACTATATTCATAGGTAAAGCTGTTTTTGGTTATTAAAAGGTGAGGAGAAGAATACCCTAATCTTTCAAATCTTGATGTTACTTAAATTGGAAAAATCATGTTAATTGGAAGTTAAATAATTAAAAAACAAATTAATTTCTCAATGCTCCAGTCTTATCGCGATAGAAGTCTATCGCGATAAGACTGGAGCACTGGTAGTCTTCTTTGCAATAAATAAAATAAAGAAAATTCGCCATATCAAATTAATAGAAAATACCATAATAAAAATAGTAAGTATAAATCAATATATTAATAAATCGATCTCATCTTAGCTTATCGATGTCTCGAGTAAATATTATTATCGTTTATTAATAATACTTAAATAGTACAAATTAGTCAATCACCGCGTACCGGCGAAAGTATGTTTGTAAACAAATAACATATGATCGGATAGCCGGCGAAACTCAATTATTTTTATTCCAAATTCCAAATGAAATCCGGCAGCGAATACTGGAAAAACAGCGCCGTACGTCGCGTATCCTACGAGAAAACATCGTTTGAGTGAACCATGGGGCCTCTAAAGCACAGGGAAAATACCATGCGAGTATATATCGCGCCAAATTTTGACACATTGAAACTTACACCTTTATTAGTCGGGGTATTGTTTTTTGGAATATACAGACCATATAGCATCGAATATACCCAACAAAACACGAGTAAATAGCGCAGTAATAAATATATTCGCAAAAACCCTACATTCCGAATATTTATACCGCCCCTAGCGGTAGGAATATGAAACAGCATAACATAATGGCCGACATACAGTAGTTTTGATGACTTAATACCTAAATGCGCAAAATACTCACACTTTCCTCCTCTTTTTCCATACCAGAGGGCATCTGAGGTACAGCACGATTAATCGCCGAGTAGTCCGGTAAATCCGGAAGCTCCTCGGCGAGATATATGGGCATTGGTTTCGATGCATCCAGGGCCCTCGCCCTAAACGAGAGCTTCGACATTTTGTTGACAGAACAAAACACGCTAGCGTCGACACACAAATGCACATAAAAAACACTTTATAGCTCCTCCAGGAGGTCCTAAAGGACCCTAAACTGCACTTTGCACACTCTAGTTCGTTCCCATGGTTAATTTTTGCACGCACTCAGTCACAATTAATGAAAAACATAAACGAAACTTTACATATTGAGCGTACTTTACAGAAAGCCATCATGGCGGCTTTCCGTTTGGCGGACGACCATGACCAACTTCCACCTAGCCAGACGTGCGCGGGAAGGAAACACGCGGAACAAATTCGACATTTTTGTAACTTCTTTAATTTTTTCAACAAAATATGCCTTCAAATGCACTTATTATACATGATTATAAAAAAATAAAATTTATTAAATACATTTCACTAGTAAATAATTTATTATTTCACAATAAATAAAATTAAAAATATTTTAATGACGTCGAACGTAGGCTGTCAAACCATAGACGATGTCATGACGATGTTCACTTTTTCTTAACGTTCCATTTAACAAGAACCAGAAATATTTTTAATTTAACATAATATTATTGTTATATATTTCATATTAATAGTGTTTTTTGTAATGCTTAAAATTACATTACACTAGCGGCACGCTATGATGGCCGGTTGACACATTACAATAGGTCAATTTATTCTCGAACAAAAAACAATTAAGTTTTTTTAAATTTATGAATCTCTGCACATCACTATCGTCATAGCTATCGTCAATAAAGTAATACAATTATTTCCTTCAAAGTCGTTATCAATTAATACGGAACGTTTGTCCAACCGGCCATCATAGCGTGCCGCTAGTGTAAACCCGATTCTTTTAACACATTATTTTGGTTTGAAAGGAAAGCCATCTGAAAACGGAAAGCGTCTACCATAGACATTATATTTTTTTAAAGAGGAGATAATAAGTCCATGGAGGAGATTCTTCCACAGATTCTTCATAGAATCGGAACTATATACATAATCCAACATAATCAAAGATCGGAACATACAAATACAAGTATCACAGACATATTAAGTATACGGGTAAATTCTGTTCGTTTTCATGTGGTTTTCATACGGTCGCCTTTGACCGCACCGCCGCGGCACGTGCCGCATTTTGTCAAAGGCACCGACATGACATCAAGCTCACCGCTTTCCGCCGTACAGGTACAGGAGAATTTCGCATATTACTTATTTATTATTTAATTTTATTTCGCATATTTGAATTTATAATTTCTGAATTATCCCTGGTCGGGCCTACCCTACCGGCAAAGACGTGCCGCCAAGCGATTTAGCGTTCCGGTACGATGCCGTCTAGAAACCGAATGGGGGTATGTTTAATATAACTGCCATGCCCCTAACAGGTTAGCCCGCTACCATCTTAAACTGCATCATCACTTACCATCAGGTGAGATCGCAGTCAAGGGCAAACTTGTAGAGATTTAAAAAAAAATATTACATCGAGCCGCCGAGCCGCCGAGCCGCGGTGAAAGGTGGTTTTTATTGACTCTGCTATCTGCTATACATATATATCTACCTATTGTTTATGTATACTTTTTACCTTTTTCATTAAAATTATTTTTTCTACCTAACTTGTGTTTATTATTTATATTCGTATTTTATTACAATAACCATCAGAATAAATAACATAGTATTCTTTTTTTATTCTTAGAATAGAAAAACATTTAGTTAACAAACACAGTACACAAAAGCAGAATAATAAAATAAAAGCAAAATAATAAGTGTCTGCAGCCCCTGCGGGTGTACCGACACTATGATAGCGAACGCACTATAACCATGGACTTAATATATATAATATACATTATCACTATAACATTGGTACGTAGACAGTAGACAGAGAAAGAAATATGACTCTATGCTCTATGCGTTGGTAATGCATTGCATTGGTTACGGGTTACTTATTGATATTAATAATTAATGAATGATTGGGGTTTTTACAGTTTTTAGTAGGTACTCCATTTATCTTTTTTTACCTCAATTCGGTATACTTTATAGAAGTGTTCACAGATAAATAAAAAAAAACCCTAGATTTGTATCGAAGACTAGCGGGCCTGGCCGACGTTGTCCTGCCCTGAAATAGAACCCGATTGCAGCGCCATCTACCGAGTCCAATCATACTAATGTGATACTAATATTATAAATACGAAAACCTATTTTACCTAGTCTTAGGCATAGATAAGTATTGTATAACCTGGTCTTAGGTAATTATGTATACCTACCTAACTTCCTGTAACTCTGTGACTTCCTGCTGTAACAATTGGATATAGCTTTTAAAAAACCATACTTCCTTTCTGATTTTTTATTAGATATATTTTTTTTTAAATCCACTACAAGTTAGCCCTTGACTGCGATCCTTAAGCGATTCATACTGTAAAGTTTCGTCGCCCGAGGAATTAGATATTGTTGGGGTCAACTAGCTTTATTGCCTAGAACAGTGGTCGGCAAACTTATTAGCCAAAGAGCCAAATATAAACATTACAACAATTTAAAAAAAAACTGGGAGCCAGATCTGCTTATTTAATCAACTTTTATTACACTAAATAAGTAGTACCTACACTAAATAAAACTAGTGGTTCGCTCCGAACTGAGACCTCACGGTATCCATAAACTTTTACAGAGCGCCATCTATTGACATCATTGTGAAGTTCTGTTAAAAATACTGAAGCTCATTAAAAATTAAATAATTTCGTTTCCTTATAATATTTATCTAATTTTAGTATTTGTCGTTCAAGTACAGGATATAATTAAATTATTGATCAAGTTTCTGGATCAGCCTTTCAGAAAATTGAGAGTTCTAAGGTCAACTTTGGACGCTAGAAAATCTCCACTTTGAGGCCCCCCATTTCGTCAATGGTAGAGGAAAAATTAAAAAAAATATATTTTTGGACTCTATTCCTAATTATCTCTAAAATGATATACCGCATACTACATCTGTGACCGCAACCATATAAGTATGTAACGCTATAAAAAAATATTTTACTTCGCATTCGCTTCTATGAGAGCCCCCCTGAAAAAAAGATTTTTATAAATTTTTAAGCCATATTCGGCTGGAGGCCATCGGCCGGACGGACGGACGGACGGACGGACAAGTGCAAATTCACTCAAGTAGACTCGGAGACCTTCGCTTCGCTCGGTCAAATATTTATTAATGCGAACAATGTGCTTGCATCTCCTTGGAAAGTTTAAGTAAGTCTGGTTTGATGTTGTTGTTGTTTTTAATTTTAGGCATGATTGCAAGTTCTCATCAATAAGACGACTTCTCAGTTTACTCTTGATAATGTTCATGCTTGAAAAAGATTGTTCGCATATACTTATATGTAGAACCGAAAAAGGAAAGCCGGAAAAGGAAGCTTTTTCAGCTGATCGTAAGAGTCAGGAGAGAAGGAAGACATGATCATTTTCAACGCTTGGAATAGCCAAGCGTTGAAAATGATCATGTCTTCCTTCTCCAGGTCATTCAAAGCAGACCACTTGTGCTGTGAACTAAGATCACATTTTTTCTTCTCCAATATTTCCAATTCAACACAAAGACGTTCAAATTTAGAGCGCCAAGTTATTTTTATATGAAAATAATAATGCGCCTTCCGTGGATATTTGTGCTAGAGCAGCACCACAGATCACTCCTATACTAGCATAAAGGGTCCCCGAAACGGTCATTTGCAATTGACAATATTTACGTGATTGATACAGATTGATGCGAAAAATTATCGTTTGCAATTGCAATTGAAGCGATTGTCAATATTTCTACGTTATTGACAGTAAATGACAAAAATTTTGATTGATGGCAATTGACGCGCTGTGCATTGACGTTCAATGACAGCAAATGACAATAGTTTTTTACTTTCAACCGCACCACTAAACATGGCGGACGTACCGGAACACGATTCCGACATGGATGCGACCTTGGACGCTGGCTTAATAACAGAGCGCGATTTTGTTTTATTGCTCATATCATATCATACAATTTTTATAATCATCCGGCTCTGTTTCTTGAAGAGTTTTTTGCAAATGTTCATGAGTAAATCGATATCTTAGTTTATACCATTCCTTGCACCAACGTCTAGTTCTTTTCTTTTTTTCTGAGTAGAAACCGCAATAGTTACTGCAAGAAATGCTATATCTGCGTTTGAAATCATATTTCGAGCGACTTGACTTTCTTCTTTACAGTTCAGAATCAGACTGAAGCAAGCGCAAATGATACACCTTCATTTGGAGCTTCAATCGCTCATCATTTAAAGTCTTCAATCACGTGAGCATTGTCAATTGCAAATGATCGTTTCGGGGACCCATAATATGTTACTTGTCTCTGATATACTAGTCCCTGAGCCGCACAAGGTGTCAAAGAGCCACATGCGGCTCTGGAGCCGCACTTTGCCGACCACTGGCCTAGAACAAGGGCCCTTCTATGTAAAACGAGGAAGTAGGTGACGAAGCTTTTTATCTTGCCAAGCTTAAGCATAAGATAAGAAGATATAGAAATCCGCTTCGATTTCGCATTTTTATTTGGCGACGCTTTGTCACGCGTTCGGTTTGCCTTGAGTTTGGCAAGGGCTTTAACTAAAAAGAGAAAACTACCTAGAGAAACAAAGAATTCGGGGACAAACAGGAATTAATTTTCCTGTTTGTCCCCACGACCCACGTGGGGACGGAATGTGGTAACAGACAGGAAACACCCATACACAAGTGTAAATAAAACGAGAACTACAGTTATACAATAATTTATTCAAATTCGTTATCAATTTTAAACAATGATATTTTATTATTAATAGTGTAAAATAAAAGACTTAAAATTCCATAAATTCAGTGTATGTAATATGTATGTATATGTAAATCAATTAACATTATATTTTGATTTTTCAATGACCACAATTCATTCTGAGCACAACAGATAATTTATTTCATTAAAAAAAAAAACAAAATTAAATACATAATGCTTTAGAAATAAGAATAGGACTAACCGCAATATTGTGGCGACATTTCATCTTGTATTTTTCGATGGATTTTGTATGTATAAGTATGTGTTTTACTATTAGCTATGTATTCAAAATATGTTCCTAACAATCAAGGGCCATATTACCTAAAAATGATTGCTATTAGTCAACGATCGCAAACACATGATTGGGGTCTTTCTCTACGGTATTTCTCTATTGGGAGAAATACATTGTCACAACATAAATACTTACCATAAATTAGCCCAATCGCAACAATAGGGATGGTGACAACTCAATCAAAAATCAGTTACTCTTTAACAAACATAAAAACGCACTTCTATCTAGGGAAGTTGTATGGAATTCACAGTTGTGATGTCATCAAATTTCAACGCACATTTTTTCTTTAATCTATACATATTTTAAAATTTAAAACTAACCGAGGATGTGAATTTTAGGCTATTTAATAATCAGTTGGAAATAATTTATTTTTGATACAGGCATGGGATGGGCATCCCTACTGGGATGTTGCTATATCTCAAAAATTACTTAATTGTTTTTAGAGGACCTGCTAAAAGACGAAATATCCACGTCTCCTGTTAATTTTATGTTTGATAACCATTTTAAAATATCGAGTAAAGTAAAAAGTGTGGACTTTTGATGACGTCACAACTCACAAGTATTTCATACAAAATCTTATACTAAGCGCGCGTATTGAAAAGATCCTGATTGGACTAGTCAAATACCCAATTGAGATTGTAACAATGATTGATTCAACTTTTACGTAATAACGCTACAGAAACTTTCAACTGACAGATATTGGGTCAATGGCCATCCTATTCTTAGTAGTTAGAATGCATAAAAAAAATTATTAGTGTATTTGTATTTGGATAGTAATAAAAAAAATTGGACATAATTTATCAAAATTCAATAAAATTATTGTTAAAAATGTAAAATATCAGTCAATATTATAATCACAATCAAATGTCAAAGCAACGGACCAGCCTTTTGTATAATTATATAATTCATTGCCGTCATTAAAAAATCAAAACAATTATCACTTTTTTATGTCGAATTATCTACAGTTTCCTTACAACCTTTTCACATTTTGAGTGCCTATTGCGTAACGCAGTCGCAATCATATAAGGCCAGGAACAAACTTAAGCTCGAAGGCGACTATGATTGCAACTGATTTACGTAATTTACTCTTTAGAGTCTGGACCGTATTTCAATACAACTTAAGTCTTAAAGATCATCACATACCGTCGCAAAACCAGGCCTTTTTAATACTAAAATGCAACATCACACTCATCTTCTCTTGTCTAGGTATGCGATCATCTTTAATCTTCTTTTTTATAACATAAAAGACACGACATCATACTATATAACTAACATTTCACATTAAAAAATGAATTCAACATGCCAATTAATAACATACATATTTCAAATAAAAAAATCCTACAAATTACATAATATTATTACATCGTAAACGCTCATAAATATTAAATAATTTCGATTATATTTTTATAGATCTGGCAACATTATTTTATTATTGTGATAGTTTTTTTTCCAATACCGCACCTAGCAACACTAATTCGTTATTCTTTTAAATACTAACGACTAAAAGGACTTGCGTCTAGAGCGTTTGTAAGAATATTAAAAAATAATTTAACGTCAAGCAATATTGAACTACCGAGCTTGAATATTAGGCATAGTTCACACGAAACGGGTAATTAAGTAGATGTTATAGTTACTGCGTGCAGATTTAGGTCATACAGTGCTTTAAAAATATACGTACATCGTGACTTAAGCATGTCTAAACCAATTATTGCACAGTTTATACTGCTAGCTCATGTCGTGCAATAATGAAATACAAATAAGTCACACGTAACGTACATACTACTAGACAAAAGTACTTTACACTATAGTTAAGTGGTTCGCTTTAGCCTACCTCAAGACGAATCCGAGTGGAATTTCGCTTCGGTTCTGCGACATTGATAAAGAAGAAAGCATTGCAATGAAAGTTGCCGAAATTCCGCACGGAAAAGTGCATGTGGACAGCGTTTTTTCCGAGCTCATAAATGACGCATTCCTTTAATACGAGACCTTGTAGTGAAATTCCACTAGCGTTTTTTGCCCTAGCGTGTAGTAACTAAAATCGTCAGGTGTGGACGATGCCTTAGAGATCATATTCCATTGTCATGTCGTTATTATACAATAATTATTAAAGCACTTACATTATACGAAACTTTATATATTTTTATTATAACATGGTTAACTTCTATACAAAAACAACTCTATTGCGTCTCTCGTAAGGTGCAATTTTAGTAAAATGGTAAGCTATACCCGAACACTGAAATACTATATCGGATTGATTCAGTAGTTAAAAAATCACCTTGTACTTGCGCGGTAGGCGATTGATCAATAATTTAAAGTTTGTAGTTTTATTTAGCATTTCAGTACTCGGAGCGAATAATAATATACTACACATAATATTATCTTTTCGTAGTTTGGTGCATTAGGTTTACTTTTTAGCTAACTTAAAAAAGATAAATTTCAGGCAGTTACTATAGATATTATAGACTAAGAGACGGCGATCGATACACTTGTGTCATTTGAACATAAAAAATATTTTTTTACAGTTTTAATAAGTCCTTATATTCTGAAACTTTATATGTATTTTTAATAAACTTACAATAAGACTGACTTTCCGCCATATTGTGTCTTAGCTGCAAAATATTGGGAGGAATAAAATATTAATATATTTTATAATTTTGGTAATGACCAACCTGAATAGGGCAGTTATATTATTAAGAAAAGGGCGGTTTCTACACGGCATCGTACTGGAACGCTAAATCACTTGGCAGAACGTCTTTACCGGTATGGTGTTAAGTGTTAACTAGCCACGGCTGAACACTCACCAGCCAATTTGCAATCTTCTCATTGAATTTAAAAATTAAACTTATTATTGAGTATAACAATTAACCTATTATTATTGATGTTTTTTTATTCATCATAGGCTTACGCTTGAACACAATCACACCTGATGGAAAGTTAAATTTTAAAGTGTAAAAAAAACTTGACTGTGTGTGACTTAACGCCGGCTCTTAGTCTACAAAAACATTAATATTTTTTATACAGATTACTTTATACAATATAACATGCCGATGTAAGGACTTGTCATTTCAATAGTAAATATTTGAATATTGTGACCCTGATTATTATAGAAAATGGGCTATAATTTTGAAATGAGATGCAATTTTTGATTTCGAAACTGGAAAAATGTATTGAACTTAAAACGTGTCAAAATGGGACGCGTAAAGAATTGTAAAATTCGTCTACCTTGACAGTTGTATTATGAAAATCTGCCTACTTACACAGGTTTTTTTTTAGAATAGAGGAAAATATTTGAAAGTACTTGCTTATAGGCTTATCAATTTATTTACGTACCTAATCTTTTAGTGTAGTTGCACATACTTATCTTTCTCTTTTATCTATATTTATTTGATTTTTTTCCGAAATCAAAAATTACCCGAAAGCAAATATTCAACACAGATATAAAGATCTAAACGCTAACATCAAATTTGAGCAGTCAACCGATTAGAGCAGTTGAACATGACTGCTCAAGCAGTTGGCTATCACTGTTAAAGCAGTTGACAACCGACTATTTGAGCAGTTAACAATGGACTGTGACTGCCAGCCGCTGACCACTATTTGAGCAGTCAAAAACAGCTGCTTAAGCTGACACTTTATGGCTCTTCAGAGGGTACCTTGAACATTTTACTCTATTTGTGTTGTCTATCTCTATTTGTGTCTAAAATTCAATAAAAGTTTGCTGGAAAACTATTTGAGCAATCATATTCAACTGCTTACGATAAATGTTTATTGCCTCACATAAGATACCTTGAAGATTTTCCTCATTATTTCATATATGTGTTGACATAAGCTGAAATTCCGTAAAGGTTTGCTTGACCAATATTTGAGCAGTTATATTCAACTGATCATGCTGAATGTTTATTGCCTCGCATAAGGTACCTTGGAGATTTTACTCATTATTTTGGGTTATTTGTGTTGATGTAAGCTTGTATTGCGTAAAGGTAAGTTTGTATGTATGTTCGTGTGTTACAGTAGTTTGTTGAATCAGCTCTGTTGGTCCGGTGGGCAGTCGCCTTGCGGGACGGATACCTTTGCGCTCTTGCCTACGAATATTTCCACCTCCTGAAAACAGAAAAATAATTAAATTAAATTCACTCATAGCACAAGTACCGCTAAACTGCTGCTGTTTTTTTATTCCACTACAAGTTAGCCCTTGACTGCGATCTCACCTGATGGTAAGTGATGATGCAGTCTAAGATGGTAGCGGTGTGGCATTTATATTAAACCCATACCCCTAGTCGGTTTCTACACGGCATCGTACCGGAACGCTAAATCGCTTGGCAGTACGTCTTTGCCGGGAGGGTGGTAACTAGCCACGGCTGAAGCCTGCTACCAGAACAGGCAAGAGAAAATTCAGTTTTATTTTTTTATTCCACTACAACTTAGCCTTTGACTGCCATCTCACCTGATGGTACTCGTAAGTGACGATGCAGTCTACGCGGTAGCGGGCTAATCTGTTAGGGGTATGGCAGTTATATTAAACCCATACCCCTAGTCGGTTTCTACATAAATTCCCAAATTGACCCTGCCGGGAATCGAACCCGGGACCTCCCACGTTAAGACAACAGCGCTCAACACTGCGTCAAATGATATGATGATGATTGTTCGTTGTTACCTGGCTGCCCTCGATAGCCATCTCGTTTTCATTCTCGTGGCTGGTCGCTGGAGTCGCGCGCGCGGCCAACTGACGCTCGCGAGCCACGCGTCTGGAAACAAAAATGAAATCTTTTTTTTTTTTTTTTTTTATTGGTGATAGGCTTGCGCTTGACGACAATCATGCTAAGTGCAAAGCAATGATGAGGTCTAGGTTGGAACGCGCTTGCCTAGAAGATGCCTATTCACTCTTGCCTTGAAGGTACTTAAGTTATAAGTGGCAGGAAACACGTGCGCTGGGAGGGTGTTCCACACCCTAGCGGTTCGTATCAGAAACGTCGAGCAAAAACGTTTCGTGCGAGCAAATTGGACGTCAACCACATAGGGGTGCCAACGCTGACGGTTTCTCGCTGTTCTGTGGTAGAACGGAGAAGGAGGAACAAGGTTGTGAAGTTCCAGAGCACACTCCCCATGGTATATCCGATAAAAAACCGATAAGCAGGCGACATTGCGTCGGTGTTGTAAACTGAGCAATTTCGCCTGCGTAAGTGATTGATCGCCTATTATTCTCAATCAAAATTCAAATCATACAAATTTCGATCTCATAAGTAAGAATAAGATCTCATAAGTAAGACAAGTAATAGAGTGTTCAATAGAACAGACTCTATTTACTTATGAGAATACACGGACAGCTTGAAGCAGTCAGGATGGACTGCTTCAAGCTGCGACTGCATAGTGAACTACAGTCTTCTACGTACACACATACGTGGAACCGCTCGAGCAGTTGCGACTACTTCGGGCGGTTGGCAGCAGTTATCAATGGTAGTTTCAAGGTGTTGACTATGACTGCAAGAGCGGTCCGTGTATGTTGATCACCGGCTCTTCGGCACTTCTGGCACTCGCTCCGGTGTCGGAGTGAAACATACGTTGAGAATAATTTGGAAGATTTATGTGGTGTGGTGAATATTGCAAGCTGCAAGATACACTGAACCACATATATTTGCCTATTGTTGCGGATTATAGCAAGTTAAATTCCAAGTTCCTTCAATATCATGGACTTCCGCAAAGTAACACCTGCTTCTATCCAATATATAATGGCAACTTTATTGTCTACTACCATCTAGCCTATGGGCTAATATTATTAATATTATATAGTAATATTATTCCAGCTTAAACTTCTACTTATAATCTATATAATATATAAAAGAAAGTTGTGTTAGTTACACTATTTATAACTCAAGAACGGCTGAAACGATTTGGTTGAAAATATATGGGGAAGTAGCTTGGAACCAGGAGACGGACATAGAATACTTTTTATACCGGAAAATTAAGGAGTTCCCGCGGGAATCAAAAAAAAAAAAATTAAACCACGCGGACGAAGTCGCGGGCATCAGCTAGTTAATTAGATAATATAATTATTAATTTGAATAAGTAGGTAAGTTAATATTTTACCTGCGGTGTTCCAGCATGGCTTTTCTATCCTGCTCTCTCTTCTCGGCGGCCAATCGCGCCTTCTCGTTCTTGACCACGGGGGTACGCGCCGTGCGACCTCGGGCCGGGGCCGACTGTACTGGTTTCGATACTGGGGCGGCGATCTAGAAAATAATATACATTGATCCATTAAAAATTATAAATTATGCCTCAAATAAAGATTTTTCTTTCCTCAAATAAAGATTGATGGATGTATGGATGGATACATGTTTGTTACTCAATCGCGACAAAACGGCTGAACGGATCTGGATAAAATTTGGCACAGGAATAAGACATAGGCTACTTTTTATCCCGGAAAATCTCGCGGAAAATCTCGCGGTTTCCCTCAATCCACGCGGTCGCGGGCTTCATCTAGACTACAATAATTCAATGTATATGTCAGCGTAAAATTGTAAATACCGTTAGATTATAATCTATCTTTGCACGATTGTAAACCGTAACATGCTGCTTACAATTTAACGCATTATTTTTCGGAAGATTATAATCTACTAGGTATATTAACCCGGTAGAATCTAAATGGCCGCAGGCCGGGCACTACCTGCATATTTATGTCTAGCCCTAACCTAACCTAAAAGATCAAGAAGCTGAAGAACAAGAAAACGCAAATATAATTATTATTTCAAAAATTGACACTCAGAACATTGAACGGTTCACAATCTTTCGACAGTTCACAATCTCGCGAGATAGATTATATAATCTAACGGTATTTACAATTTTATGGTGACACATACACACCAATAACCCAGAAACCCTGCAGTACGAAGTCTTACAGCATGGTCGGGACGTCTCATCACCCTATAATGGTAACATATAAGGGTTACACTCACTTCTTGCCAGTTGTTTCTCTTCAGGTTTTCTATTTGTTCGTACAGAGCCTCCACGTTTCTGACTTGCAGACACACCATATCCCAGAAACCCTGTAAGTCTTCCAGCGTGGTCGGGAAAGGCTCATCGCCGCGCTCGTTTATGTTGTTGTAACAGAGGCCTGGAATCAATGTTAAAACAGTATTTAATTCTGCAATTCTTTTTTTTTTTTAAATATATAGGCTAAAGCTTGGCTACAATCAGACTTGCTTGCAAGTGGTGATGCAGCCTAAGGTGGAGCGCGCTTGCCTAGAAGATGCCTATTCACTCTTGATTTGAAGGTACCTATATTAAAAGAGGAGGGGAAAATGGAAGCCAGAATTAGAAATTTATGTTATACTAGCTGATGCCCGTGACTTCGTCCGCGTGGTTTAAGTTGCTTTGATTCCCGCGGGAACTCCTTAATTTTCCGAGATAAAAAGTAGCCTATGTCACTCTCCAGGTCCTCAACTATACCCATGCCAAAAATCACATCAATCCGTTGTTCCGTTGCGGCGTGATGGAAGGACAAACCAACAAACCAATAAACCAACAAACAAACACACTTTCGCATTTATAATATTACTATGATTAATTATTTATCTATATATATATAAAATTGTTATCTAATCAACGCACAGCTTAAACCGCTGGGGTTAGAAACTTGAAATTTTGACAGTAGGTTCCTTTTGTGACGTAGGCGCCCACTAAGGAAGGATTTTTCAAAATTCCACCCCTAAGGGGGTGAAATAGGGGGTGAAAGTTTGTATGAAAGTCCGTCATTTCTCAAGTTATATCCATGAAACTTGGTATACGAGCTACCGATTGAAAATGAAGGAATACGTGTTTCACAGTTTTTGAAAATTCTAACCCCAAAGGAGTGAAATAGGGGATGAAAGATTTTATGAAAGTCCTTCATTGCTCAAGATATTCTCAAGTAATATCTACGAAACTTGGTATTTTGGCTTTCGGTAAGAAATAAAGAAGTACGTGTTTCACAGTTTTTCAAAATTCCACCCCCAAAGGGGTAAAATAGGGGTTGAAAAATTGTATGATAGTCCTTAATTTGAAACTTAGCATTTGGGCTTTCAGTTAAATATAAAGAAGGACGTATTTCACCATTTTTGAAAATTCGACCCCCAAAGGGGTGAAATAAGGGATGAAAGTTGGTATGAAAGTCCTTCATTTCTCAAGATGTTTTACAAGTTATATCAACGAAACTTGGTATTTTGGCTAATGGTAAAAAATAAAGAAGTACGTGTTTCACAGTTTTTCAAAATTCCACCCCTAAGGGGGTGAAATAGGGGGTGAAAGTTTGTATGAAAGTCCGTTATTTCTCAAGTTATATCGATGAAACTTAGTATACAAGCTACCGGTTAAAAATTAAGAAACACGTGTTTCACAGTTTTTGTAAATTTTACCCCCGAAGGGGTGAAATAGGGGTTGAAAGTTTGTATGAAAGTCCTTCATTTCTCAAGTTATAGCCATGAAACTTGGTATATGAGCTGCGGATTGAAAATGAAGACACGCATTTTACAGTTTTTCAAATTTCTACCCCCAAAGGGGTGAAATAGGGGTTGAAAGTTTGTATGAAAGTCCGTCATTTCTCAAGTTATATCGATAAAACTTGGTATACTAGCTACCGGTTAAAAATGAAGAAATACGTGTTTCACAGTTTTTGTAAATTTTACCCCCGAAGGGGTGAAATGGGGTTGAAAGTTTATATGAAAGTCCGTCATTTCTCAAGTTATATCGATAAAACTTGGTATACAAGCTACCGGTTAAAAATGAAGAAATACGTGTTTCACAGTTTTTGTAAATTTTACCCCCGAAGGGGTGAAATAGGGGTTGAAAGTTTGTATGAAAGTCCTTCATTTCTCAAGTTATAGCCATGAAACTTGGTATATGAGCTGCGGATTGAAAATGAAGACATACGCGTTTTACAGTTTTTCAAATTTCTACCCCCAAAGGGGTGAAATAGGGGTTGAAAGTTTGTATGAAAGTCCGTCATTTCTCAAGTTATAGCCATGAAACTTGGTATATGAGTTGCAGGTTAAAAATGAAAACGTACGTGTTTCACATTTTTTCAAAATTCTACCCTCAAAGGGGTGAAATAGGGGTTGAAAGTTTGTATGAAAGTCCGTCATTTCTCAAGTTATATCGATAAAACTTGGTATACAAGCTACCGGTTGAAAATGAAGAAATACGTGTTTCAAAGTTTTTGTAAATATTACCCCTGAAGGGGTGAAATAGGGGTTGAAAGTTTGTATGAAAGTCCTTCATTTCTCAAGTTATAGCCATGAAACTTGGTATATGAGCTGCGGATTGAAAATGAAGACATACGCGTTTTACAGTTTTTCAAATTTCTACCCCCAAAGGGGTGAAATAGGGGTTGAAAGTTTGTATGAAAGTCCGTCATTTCTCAAGTTATATCGATAAAACTTGGTATACAAGCTACCGGTTAAAAATGAAGAAATACGTGTTTCACAGTTTTTGTAAATTTTGCCCCCGAAGGGGTGAAATAGGGGTTGAAAGTTTGTATGAAAGTCCGTCATTTCTCAAGTTATATCGATGAAACTTGGTATATGAGTTGCAGGTTAAAAATGAAAACATACGTGTTTCACAGTTTTTCAAAATTCTACCCTCAAAGGGGTGAAATAGGGGTTGAAAGTTTGTATGAAAGTCCGTCATTTCTCAAGTTATATCGATGAAACTTGGTATATGAGTTGCAGGTTAAAAATAAAAACATACGTGTTTCACAGTTTTTCAAAATTCTACCCTCAAAGGGGTGAAATAGGGGTTGAAAGTTTGTATGAAAGTCCGTCATTTCTCAAGTTATATCGATAAAACTTGGTATACAAGCTACCGGTTAAAAATGAAAACATACGTGTTTCACAATTTTTCAAAATTTTACCCTCAAAGGGGTGAAATAGGGGTTGAAAGTTTGTATGAAAGTCCGTCATTTCTCAAGTTATATCGATAAAACTTGGTATACAAGCTACCGGTTGAAAACGAAGAAATACGTGTTTCACAGTTTTTGTAAATTTTACCCCTGAAGGGGTGAAATAGGTGTTGAAAGTTTGTATGAAAGTCCTTCATTTCTCAAGTTATAGCCATGAAACTTGGTATATGAGCTGCGGATTGAAAATAAAGACATACGCGTTTTACAGTTTTTCAAATTTCTACCCCCAAAGGGGTGAAATAGGGGTTGAAATTTTGTATGAAAGTCCGTCATTTCTCAAGTTATATCGATAAAACTTGGTATTCTAGCTACCGGTTAAAAATGAAGAAATACATGTTTCACAGTTTTTGTAAATTTTACCCCCGAAGGGGTGAAATAGGGGTTGAAAGTTTGTATGAAAGTCCGTCATTTCTCAAGTTATATCAATGAAACTTGGTATACAAGCTACCGGTTGAAAATGAAGAAATACGTATTTCACAGTTTTTGTAAATTTTACCCCCGAAGGGGTGAAATAGGGGTTGAAATTTTGTATGAAAGTCCTTCATTTCTCAAGTTATAGCCATGAAACTTGGTATATGAGTTGCGGGTTAAAAATGAAAACATACGTGTTTCACAGTTTTTCAAAATTCTACCCTCAAAGGGGTGAAATAGGAGTTGAAAGTTTGTATGAAAGGCCGTCATTTCTCAAGTTATATCGATAAAACTTGGTATACAAGCTACCGGTTGAAAATGAAGAAATACGTCTTTCAAAGTTTTTGTAAATTTTACCCCTGAAGGGGTGAAATAGGGGTTGAAAGTTTGTATGAAAGTCCTTCATTTCTCAAGATAAACTTGGTACCTACTTAGACTTTCCGTAAAAAATAAAGAAGTATGTGTGCCACAGTTTTTCAAAATTTCACCCCTAAAAGGGATAAAATAGGGGTTGAAAATTTGTATGAAAATCCTTCATTTCTCAAGTTATAGCCATGAAACTTAGCATTTGGGCTTTCGGTAAAATATGGAGAAGTACGTGTTTCACCATTATAGGGGGATTATACCGTGGGATAGTAATATAGGCTACTTTTTATCCCGGAAAATAAAGGAGTGCCTGTGTTGATTGAAAAAAACTTATGCCACGCGAATGAATGACGCTCAATCACACCAGAAAGGTTGAACGGATTTTGATGAACTTTGGCAAAGAGTATAGATTATAATAGTCTGGAATAATAGGCTACTTATTATCCCGGAAAATTAAATAGATCCCGCGAAACCTCAAATGAATGTTCGATACTCAATCACGCCAGAACGGCTGAACGGACCTGGATGAAATTTGGTACAGAGATAGATTATAGTCTGGATTAACACATAGGCTACTTTTTATCCCGGAAAACTAAGGAGTTCCCGCGGGAACCAAAAAACCTTAATCCACGCGGACGAAGTCGCGGGCATCAGCTAGTAACTAAATATATTGGTATTAACTACTGCTTTCTTAATAGTACCTATGTACAGACATAAAAAAAAGTTAGTTGCTTGTGGAAAATCAATGTGTTTTATTTATAGGTTATAGGCTATTTTATACATAATCACCGGATAAACTCACTGTTATGTCGGAAATGTGTTATGTATGATGTCCGGGAGGACATCATACATAACACATTAAAGCGTACCGTAAAGCTCTGAGAGGGGTGTTGAGGTGGAGGGGACTCTCAGAGCTTTACGGTACGCCGCCCGCAGTCAGTCAGCGACCGCGTCGGGCGAACAGGCTCATGAATAAGGACCCCAAACTGGTTCGAAAGCCAATATAACACGTGAGTTTATCGGGTGGTTATGTTTATTTAAAATAGTGTTTTAGTGTTACCTTCGAATTGCTGCATCTTCTGCGTGGCCAGTAGCCGTGCCTTGCCCGAGGCGGCGCGCAGGAACCCTAGCACTTCCTCGCTTATGTTGTCTTGATTCTGGAATCATTACAATATCACATTTTACAAAAATTTGATTTTATCTAGAAACTTTTTAAAAAGAAGTTAATTTAGAAGACTTAAAAACTTGTAATTTAACGTTAAAACTATCGTGAGTGATATTCATTTTAAATAACTGGATAAACTCACGTGTTATGTCATGGATACGGGCCCCGATTGGGTTCGAAACTAGTCGAGAATTTCCGACATAACACATGAGTTCATCTGGTGTATATTTAAAATCTGTACGTATAATTAATGTTAATAATTGGATATTTGAGACGTAGTCAAATCTGCAACTTCTTTTCAAACAACAAAATGAGTGCTTAGTATGGGATTTTGCATGAAATACTGAATTGTGACATCGTCAAAGTTCGATACACTTTTTAACTTTAATTTGGTTAAGTTTTAAATGGTAATTCAACATAAAACTAACAGGGGACCTCGATATTACGACTTTTGGGAGATCCGCTATATAATAATCAATAACATAATAATAATTTGACTAGTAGTCAAATACCCAATTACATAATATGGGTACTGTCTCTCTCCATCTATACTAGAGGGAGAGTTTAAGGTTTTTTGGTCCTATTTGGAACATCATCTGTTCAATCAATTCTGACGAAATTTGTTAACGACGGATATCAAAAAATATTATTCAACGTGGATGAAGTCGCGGGCATCACCTAGTAATTCATAAATACCTGTAAACTCTCCAACTCCTTCTCAGCTCCAACGGCCATTGCGATCAACCTTTCAGTCTCCTTCTTCTCCAAATCCAAAAAGTAATATGCATCTCTCACTTGCGCATCCCCATTCAATTTGCATACACCATTGCTGTTAACACAGTTCACTTTGTTTTCACTTTCACTCACAGAGTCGTCTAAATTTATCACAGATACACCATTTGTCACTTCACTAGTTTGGGTTTCAGTCTTAATTTGTACGGGAATGTCAGCTTTTTCTGGAGAAAGATCAGGTTTTAAACTCTTTCTTGGCGACAGAATTGGTAATTGAGCTCGGAATTCTGGCCTTAAATGCCTTAAAACTGGTAATACGGAAGGGTCTTCGTTAGTCGGGCTACAATTTTCATCGAAACTGTCATTCGATTTTCGCGGAGACAAAAAGATTTCACTGGAGCAGTTCAAAGATTTTTCGGTCAACACTTTTGGATCGTCATCTTCGCTTGAACTTTTTAGTTTATGCCTTTTCTGGTTGAAAAATCCTTGGGCTAACGCTCCCGGGCCGTATAACCTTTCCACACGCTGTTGGATAAAGCTTTTCATAGGGCTGGTCAACTTTTCTCCATTTTCCTTTGTAATTTCAACATGTTTCGACACCCCATTAGAGGATATAGTATAAGATTCAGACGTAAACCTACTGTCTTTTCCATTACTCGTCACGGTTTGTCGAAAATTGGTTTCTGAATAGCTAGATTTGAAGGTGATTTCTTTCGAATTATCGACTTCATCCTGGTGGAGCATAGATGTCGCGAAATTTTTGTTTTCGCTGGATATGTATGGACGAGTGGTGGTCGTCATGCTGGGGCCAAGAAAATCGTTTTTCAACTGTTTATTTTCTGCAGCCATGAATGCATGTGAGGGTGAAGATATCTGGGGGTCAGTGTGCGCCTTGGGAGGCGCCTTTGCTGTCAAATTTGTTCTAGTATCATGGGGAGCGAACGTCGGTACCAACAGTTTATTCGCGCTGACCGGGACAGGTACTAATAAGGAATTACTTTCACTTTTATACTGATACGTATGTGTTATAGGCCTTATGGGTGACGCTTCACGACTTTTGTTAATGTCTTGGCGTAATTTTGAGTCATATGTAGTCAAATTAGTATAGCCGTTGACCGAGCAAGCGAGGTTTAAGTAACTAGGTTTTTTCTGAGGAGGTTCGTCACGTTTTTTCAAATGACTTCGTGATCTGTGACTTGAGGTGTCTATGAAAATTTTTGGGGGTGGTTTCAGAAGGTTGTCTGTGCGTTTTGGGGTTGGGGTGGTATCATCAAGGGTTCTGGCTGGTGAAATCGCTCGAGGGCTCAAATTAGGTTGAAGGTTGGACGCTCTTTCTTGTATTCGAGATGTGAAATCTCTTATCCTGCTAGTCGTTGACGATGGTGTTAGGAGATTCAAGCTTCCGGATGTGGTATCTGTAACAATAAACAAGAATTCTCAGTATTCATATGTTTGTTTGATTTTAAATCCAAAGTGGAAACAAATAAACATGGAAAGGATACACGAATGAGTGAGTAGGTATGAATTGACGTGTTATGCAATGCTGTTTACTGCCAAAGTTTAAAGCAATACTTAAGCAATATTACTCGAAATGACAGTCTGTAGAAATAGTGAAATATATGCTTGACAGCAACAGTTACAAAGATGCTTGGTAATTTGAAAGTAGGGGTAAAGGGTAATCCTTAAATTGTGAATGCAGAAGTAAACAACAATTTTATAATAATAATTTAACGTGCAGTAGGTCTTTAATAACAGGTATTATCCAATGCTGATGTTTTTGAAAGTGATAATAACTGGGATCGACGACTTAAAGTGCTCTCCGAGGCACAGAGAGAGGACGAAGAATGGGTGACCGATTTCGAAAAGTCCTTGACAACTCTTACTCACTTATGGAGAGAGCTCGAATGGCTGGAGTGTAAAATTGCCTGGTGGGAAGCTTCGGCGTGGCTAGTTACCACCCTACCGGCAAAGACGTGCCGCCAAGCGATTTAGCGTTCCGGTAAGATGCTGTGTAGAAATCGAATAGGGGTATGGGTTTAATATAACTGCCATGCCCCTAACAGGTTAGCCCGCTACCATCTTAGACTGCATCATCACTTACCATCAGGTGAGATCGCAGTCAAGGGCTAACTTGTAGTGGATAAAAAAAAAAACCGGCGGGTAGTGGCAACTCATGCACAACAGATTTTCAACGAGAAGTTTGCGGAAACTTGTCCAATAGGAAGAAAGAAAGGTTTCGGTCACCCATTCAGTGACTGACTTGGGTCAACATTGCTTAACGATCACAATCAGCCGATATGGGTTGCCCTAACTAATACACTGGTTCCTCTATAATATAATTAATATTAAAGTTGAAACATTGGGGCTGATTCTGTAGTGCACAATCTCTAAACTAAACCAAAATTAGAGCATTACAAATATTGCTAACCCTTTCATAATACTCCCTACGGAAAGGGACGGAACTAGATTTAAAGCTGCCATTTTAGTTTAGTTTAGAGATTGTGTTACACAGAATCAGCCCCATTAAAGTGCAAACATTTCACTCACAAATAAATGTTAAAAAATAATCACACATTATGAAATCAAAGGTTGCATAGCATGAAGGTTACATAATCACATTTTATTATTTAATTGAACACTTAAGTAGCCGAAGGCGACTTTTGCCTACTAATATTGGTGAGGAATAACAAAAAAATTAAGCAATTGTTAACAAATAACCATATCTGACTGATTAACGTTATCGCGTCAAGGTTTTAGCTGTGATTATGTTGGTCTGCGTAAATTACGTTATCCTAATTTAGAGTAGGTATAGCTTATTAGTAAATACTACTGTTAAAGGCACTTTTACACAGTACACGAAATTATTGCATTTGTGATTTGATACATAGATAAGGAAATGTATATTAGAAACTTTAATCAATTTGAAACTTGGTTCATGACCAAGAAAAAACCATTACAAGAAAACTATACTAATATATAATATTAGTAGAGTATTAGAGGTAAAGTTTGTGAGTTTGTGACGTTGTAGGGAGGTAATCTCTGGATCTACAGAACCGATTTTGAAAATTCTGGTACCAATAGAAAGCCACATTATTTGTGAGTGTCATAGGCTATATATATTAACCCGAAAAATTAGGGAGTTCCCGTGGGAATTTAAAAAACTTATTTCACGCGGACGAAGTCGCGGGCATCTGCTAGTAAGCTATAAAACCTTAGTGTCCACTAGATATAAGCCACTAACAGTTCAGGGGCCATACTGCCAATACTTTAAACAATACTTAAGCACCTTGATGTTCCTACAATAAGGATTATAATTCTGAAACACGAAATTCAACAATATTGAAACAATATGGCTATAAGCATATTGGACAAAAGCAGGCGTTACTTTGCAGAAGTCCATGATAATGAAGTTCTAGATGAACTAGATGTTTAATTCGCTATAATCCGCCACAGTAGACAAATCTATGGTACAGTGTGTATCTTGCACTTGTAGCTTGCGATATTCACCGCCCAGTGCGCCAGCAATTTTCACTGGCACTTCATGGCTTTAAGACGGCGGCGGAGGGTGAATTGCCCATACAAACGTAATACCAATATAATTTGTGATTCGAAAATATTTCCACCATATTTAGACTGAACTTGTGTTTATCTAGGTCCCTGGATAATAATGTTTTCAAAATACTTTTCCAAAAATAAATGTAAACGCATTGCGTTTTGCATATTTTTACGACATAAATTACATGTTTTCTCCTTATTTGTTTCATATTAAAACCAACAATATCTTACGTACTAATTAATCAGGAACATAGCTTATATTGTCAAGTTACAGAATAACATCACGAAGTTAAAAACATAACAAGTTTTCATTCATCATTTTTGGTATTTACTGAACAAGACTAAATGTATAACAAATTCTGAACGCTCATATTGCTCATCATCATCAGTGTCATCAGCCAAATAGAGATAGCAATAAACCGGCAAACTTATATTTGCAGGTTGAATAGAAATTGCGACTGGCGTTCGCCGGCCCCTTAAGGGTTGGCAGTATGGCCCCTATTCTGGATGGTAGAGAATAGTCGAGTGAATCTACCACTGGTTCGGAATGCCGTTCGTACCGAGAAGAACCAGCAAGAAACTCGGTGGTTGCTTTTTTGAAAAATAAAATAAAATATATTTACAATTAAATTAATGTAAAGATACTATGTAACCGCAGTCCTGAGCATTTTTATGTAATCTTTGACAGTATAATATGTTTTTGTAAGGAGCATTTTTTTAAATGGATTTCTTATTCTTAAACTTGTGTAAAGGCAAGTTTATAATAGGAATCTTTAATTATATATATAAAAATCAAATGCTGTTCGTTTGTCTCGATAAAACTCGAGATCGGCTGGGCCGATTCAGATGGAATTTTTTGAGTGTGTTTGTGTGGGTCCCGGGATGGTTTATCAGGGTGTCCACTCTAAATCGTCAAAACATTTCCCTGACTTTTCCCTGACATTCCCTGACCATTTCTAAAATTTTCCCTGACCTTTTTAGCTGTAATTTTTCAAAGTAAAAATGTTCCTCTTGCGAATGATTGTAAGAGACAAAAATTAAGTCTTCACAAACACTCAGAGATTTATGTTATTGGCTTCCCAAGGTGTCCAACTATCAAGGTGACAATTTTCAACACAGGTAGATTGCCACACCATAACCATACCATACCATAAGAGGAGGCAGCCCAGCTCAAGCCCATCTCTATGCCCTACTCATTTACGTAAGATTATTTAAAACAATTAAGACTTTACTCTTACACATGAGTAATGGAGTATTATACGTTATTATTTATGGTTCAAGTAACTTTAATTTTGGCACTACAGTATTTAAGTAGCTCTTATTGTGTATTATCTGAAGTTATAAGTAGTTTTAAAGGTGTGATTAGACAAAAGTAATTATCTCTTACGTCTTTTTACTCGAAAAAACTAAAACAATAACCTACCTTTAAGAATTTTTAGTAATAATAATAATAATAATAATAATAAGCCTTTTATTTCTAATCCCATGGTATTTACAATTGTATAATACTACTTTTTAGATGAAATAAGTGTTAGTTGTATTAGTGTTTGTCTTATTCTAGTTAGTATTGTTATTTGTTGTAGTATTTGTTGTAGATGTAGTCCCATATCGGGTAAAGGCCTCCTCCATCTGCTTCCAATGCTCCCGGTCTTTGGCAAGGGTCAGCCAGTTTGTGCCAGCATTCTGGGCTACGTCCGCCCACCGTTTGTATGGTCTCCCAACCTTTCTTTTCCCTGGTAACATTTTCAAGAGCATATGTAAGTTCAAGATATTTTTCAGTTGTAGAGAGGGATCTCACATTATATGTGCATATTTGTAAAGATTCACTTTTTGTCTTCCTTGTAATAGATGGAGGGTGGTGGTCATTATTCCCCACGGGGACCAGCCGGCTTGGGGAATGTGATTTGTTGTTATTGTTTGTTTCTGTGTTTTTTCCTTTAATCGGCTTTTGTGGGTAGGTTTTGATTGATTGCTATTGCTTGTTGTTTCCATTTTGTGAGTTGTGTCTGGAGCGGTTCATGTATTCGAAAGCATTTGTTTTGTTTATTTTAGTTGGCGCCTTTGGTTGTGGGCTATTATCGCTGTTAGACTGAGGCGGTGTGTTTGACGGGGCTCGTTTCCTCTTCTCATTTCCTTTTTCTTGATTTATTTTCCCTTTAATTATTAATTTATCATATCGGATGATTGCTAAGTTTCCATTTTTCTTTTCTTGTAGTTGTTGTTGTTTTAACTCTTTCCTTATTTCCAAAACCTCTTTAGGAAAATCTTCAGTGGCATATGTGGATGCTGGGAAATATTTGTTATTTCTTAATATTTCAAATTTTCTCCAAGCCAAAGTAAGTTTCACTAATATTGGTCTCCTCTTATTGTCTTCTTTTTTCCCCAACCTTTTAATCTCACTGATTTCCCACATATCAAATTTCCGTATTCCTCTCTCAGTTACTATTTCGTTTAGGAAATCCACAACCAAACTCATAAGTTCGTTGTTATTTTTCTCGGTTTCTTCTAGTCCATGCAGTAGTATATTATTTTTCTTAACTTCCCTTTCCAACTTACTGATTTTCACTTTCAGTGTCGAAACCTCACTATTGAGTTTCAGGTTCTCTTCAACCAGTGGGTTCAGCTTTTCTTCTATTGTCGATGTAATACTTGAAGTTATTGTACTGGTGTGTTTCATGAAATCTTCTTTTAATTCATGCATCTTCGTGTCAATCTTCTCATCTATTTTCTGTAGAAATAATTCCATCTGTTTGTCCATTTTCTACTATTTGTTAGAAAAATTTATTATGTGGCAACTTTTTCCGAGCTCTGGCAACCCTATCTTATGGTGGTGAAACTGACAGCAGTTGTCGTCAAGTAACAATTTTTTGTCGGTTGATGATTTATTAAAATTTGTGGGGGTAGAATTGTTTTCACTGAGCGATTTCAAGTTAATTGATCGCTTTTTTTAGGTTTAATAGTGAGTTTTAGAGCTGGATAACACTATCACCATGAGATGGACACTTTAACTGCACTTTGGTAGTATTTTTAGTACTTAAATCATAGTTTTTCTTAGCAAATCACGAAATTATTGGAGAGCACTGGTGCTTCTGACAACAGTTGACAGCCGATGACAGTTTACAGCCGATTCAGATGACTGGATGTTAAGAATTTTTAGTGATTCAACATAATGAGCCGATCACTTTTTAAGTTGTTAAAACATGATGAAACCAGACTTTTAAAAGTCTTTTCAGTAACTTAAGATTACGAACATTACATTATTGTTATGGTTCCAGAAAATTTGTCGTTTTCCAATTTATATAAGTAAGAGTTATAAGTAATTTTGATTTCTATAAATATTTGAATCAAATGGCGGTTAAGAAATTTTGCTTTACTGTAAATTGAAGTCATTTTTACTTAAGCGCCACTATATCACAAACCAGCAGTCCAATTATTATGGTTTGTACTTCTGGACATAGAAAATGACAAATTAATAAAAGTTTACCTTGACGTCATCGAAATTCGTGTGCTGGGAAAAAAGTTATGAATTAAAAACGAAAAAAAAAAAAACTTAAAACGGCTTTTTCTCGAAATGGTCATTTGGAGCTTCAGTAAATTTGCCTTTCCTGCGACGATATAATAAGTACTGATGACTGATAAGATAATATTATTTTTATTTATTCTATACATTTTTAGACTTTTACAATAATTTTAAAGATCAATCATCAAAAAGTCCTGGTTTTCCCTGACTTTTCCAGGTAGAGAAGTAATTTCCCTGACTTTCCCTGACCCACAATAGCTTCCCTGACTTTTCCCTGACTTTCCCTGACCTTCCAGGTCCGTGGACACCCTGTTTATATTCACAATTGGACCCGATAGGGGGCGCTGCGATCGGGTTCTAGCTTCAAGGCAGGACAACGTCTGCCGGGCCCACTAGTATAAAATAAAAATGCTTTCAGAAATAGGAATTTTTTCACATGGTCCGTTTCAGATTTCTACACCTACATGCAAACTATTTTCCCTAATCAGAGTTAACTAAAAAAGGGTAAAACCAACCTATTCAATCACTGGCCGATGCTTGTGTGAAACTGGTTCCATTATAAGGAAATTAGCACCAGAGCAGGCATATGGCCTTGACCTTGCACAAGTGTATCATATTAATATGAAAGACTTGATGACATCTTTCTGTATATTGTACCATTGTATTCGTTTTACAAGGTCACTGATATCATAATCCCATAAACAGGGTCCTATTACAGTAAAATGCCTGCTTAAGAGTAACAGTTGCAATGAAATGAAATGATGCCTGCAAACTTTATCTGCATGTTTTAAAATTCTGTGCCAACCCTTTAATTTTCCAGTATAAAAGTAGCATATGATACTCACCAGGTCTTTAATTATATCCATACAAAATATGCTTTGGTTGATTGGGGCATGATTGAAGGACAAAACAAACACACTTTCACATTTATATTATTAGTAGTATAGATAGGTATAGTAGTAGTAGATTTTGAAAGAATTCTATTTTTCTGTTAAGTAGGTAGGTACATTAAATTTGTTAATGCTGTAACCATCTGGCATTTATATTACGGAACTACTGAGTACTCTATCATGCTGGACTGATGATATAAATTATAGGAAGGTGAGAGGAGGAGGCGAGAATGGGCAGAAGGAGAAAGACTGAGGACAGGATGTGGTGTCGCTCAGGGCTGTACACTCTTGTTCAACAGTGGACTTCTAAAGGCTGACATGATACTCAAGTCTTTTCTGTAGTAACTGTCTTATGCAACAACTTAATCATGAAAATATATTGATTTAAATAGCTAACAAGTTAGTTCTAACTGCAATTTTTCACAATCTTGCATGAAATTAAATAAATATTGTATTAGTATGTAAGACATGAAAGCTATTAATAAATAAATGACTAAATGACAAATGACTAAAATAATACTGAAATGGTTGAGCACAATCACTTACCATTGCTATTTCACTAACTTGTTTAATAAGTGAACCAAGATTAAAGGCACGTAGATATAGAATCACGGACGTAGCTCCATAACAATGCGAATGAGATCTTACGTACGCTAAAGGAATTGCATTACTCATCTTTAATGGAATCGAAGACTAAATAAAGATATACGCGGTCAATGAATAACGCAAAACTTTTATAGAACTTCGTCCATGTCGAGTTGGAAAACCCTTATCCATTCACGTAATTTTAGAATATATCAACTTACCACGTCAAAATGTATTATTAAAACAATGAGAGAACTAAATTCCACAACATTTGAGTACAACACAACGAATATTTTTACAATTTTTCTCCACATAAAAACCACTTTCAACGAAACAATTTGACAAAAAAATAATATGACATCACAAATGTCAAACTCATACGTTATTTTTTTTTCGAAACGTCACCTTGGGACTCGCCGCTCGCGGCCGGTCCGGTTTCCCGTTCCGTTTCACGGTCGGTGACCGTGATTTTAATGATAGTTTACTTTGAAAAAATAACTCATTCATGTAACAGTTGCATTTATAACGTTATATTATAGTATTTTTATGAATAATTAAACGCAAACTGGTTAATTAATGTGAATTATGACGCGTACGAGCGTATCAGCCAAGTGTTTGGACGACAATGACCGATCTACTAACTAGTGATGTGCGTAGGCGTTATCGAGGCCGGTATCTTAATTTAAGCGAACTTTTGTTTGTATGTTCAATTCAAGGCATGCGATTTCTATGATACACATATGACCCACTTTTTGACAACTATTAAACAATATATTGTCATTTGTCAATTTTAAATGCACACATAAATATAGCTTGGCAAACATGTTTTATGAAATATGAATGGAAGAAAACCTTGGATGCATTTCAAATTCGATACGATAAAGTGGCACGTTTTGCAATACCTACAAAATATTACCATGAGAATTGGCACTTTAGATACGATGATTCACGCATTATATTTAAAATAGGAAATAAAGGTTTTATGAAATCTTTAAACTTGATACCACAGTTGATACATTGCACGTCACGAAATTGACTAGGTAAGTCCATAGACTTATTACATAGGTAAGTCACTAAGTGGACGATTTATTCGCGAAATTGTTGTTTGGATTTTTGTTACTTTTTACTTGGACGCGACCGATACTAGCCCCGAGTAGTTTCTTTGCAAATGCAGACAATAATTATCGTAACTAGGACCTAGACTCTAGGACTCGAGACTCTATTTAAAAAATAAAATTAAAAATATAGGAATAATACAATAAACGTTATTTTTAAGCACCTCTTGTTTCTTTTACGAAAAGTAGTTAAATCTTGTATGATGGTACGGAACCTCTCGTGTATGTCAGTTCCGGGGAAGGACATAATATGCCTCATTTTATCCCGGAAAAGGATTTAAATGAATTTATATATTTCACGTAGGACAGTTATGCCACTTATAATAAGTCTACAAGACTACCACCTGCTCGGAAAGATGTTCTACTGAGAAGAGCCGGCAATAAATCCCGGGGGAGTAAAAAAACTTTACCCACGTGGATGCTTCTATAAAAAATTTATCCTTTTCACATTTTTTGTTATGGCCTCATAAGCAAATCTTGATCCCGTATTACATCATCCTGCATCTGTTGATGCGACACCCACTTGGCGTTCTTTCTATGAATTTATGCTTTTAATGGGTTAATTGAAACTTGAAGAGCATTTCTCGTTAAAGAGTCTGGACGTCTGGTATCAAATTAAATTGAAGAGGCCATAGGTTTTTTTTTTGGCTGCAATCAGACCTGCTTGCTTGCGGTGATGCAGCCTAAGGTGGAGCGCGCTTGGTTAGAAGATGCCTATTCACTCTTGATTTGTAGTTACCTTGCTATATTAAAAGAGGAGGGGAAAACGGAAGCTGAAAGGGTATTCTATATCCTAGCGGTTCGAATTGGGAACGAGAAAGCTAATAGCTTTGTTTGAATTCAATACATGCGCGCAACTTCGTCCGCGTGGACGTTTTTGAAAAATCCAGTGGGAACTTTGAATATCAGGGATAAGCGTAAAATATCATCAAAGTCTGCGAAGCGGATTTGTTTGTTCATTTGTCCTTCAATTATGCCGCAGCGAAGCAACGAGTCTGCGTGAAAGTTTGCATGAATAATATTCAGAATATAGAGAGTGTACGATCACCGTTACGTAGATAGTCTATCAAAAACTGCTAGAATGGAGTGAAGTGATGCGAAGCAGATAACGTGAATCGGAACGTGAATATTACGCGTAGGCGGCTTGGTGGGCGGGAAATAGGGCAAATAATAAACATCCTAGACGTTATTTATTGGTTTAACTTTTTCTTTAAAAACATAGGTATAATCTATAGCTTGCAAAATTTAACGAGAGTTAAAAGTAGGTATATATATATTTTAAAAACCCAGAAGAACGTTTTTATTTTCCGGGTTAAAGGTCAGCGTCACTCGCCAGACCCCCTAGCTAAATTACGTTTCGTGTCTATTATCTTTCTATAATCTTTAACGTTTTAACGGAGAGAAAAAATAAGTTAATAGTCTATGGTTAGCGTTTTTAATCACTTTCGCTGGCGGTGGCGGCAGGTCCTCACATGGAATTAGGAATTACGACTTACGTGGTCCTCAACCATGCAAAAAATATAAAGTCAACCAGTTGCACTCTTGCGGGCAGCGGCGTGATTGAAGGACCAAAGTACAGATTAAATAAGAAATCAAAAATAACAATACCGCTCCTAGAATAGCAATCAAAAGTACTGTCAGAAATAAGAATTAAAAAAACATCGGTAAAATAACGTTACGCACAAAAAAATTTAACGTTATGCTAACGTTATTGTTAGCCTTATTATGTTAATTTTCGCGCCGATAACGTGACAATTAAGTAGTTCGTGGTAGTACGCTCTGGTTGATCTCAAAGCGTGCGTTTAACGCTTATGCAATTGCAATTCATCATTACGGTACGCTGCATCACTGTACCGTAGAATAAATTGCATACAAGCACCGTACCGTAAACATAACGCTTACTTGTAAACGAACGTTCCTATTGATCGATTGTTTTTTAATTTATTATTCAAGACATATTGTATTATCTGAAACACAAATATTCCATGATAAAAAGTAGCCTATGTGTTATTCCATACTATAATCTATCTCTGTGCTAAATTTCATCCAGATCCATTCAGCCCTTCTGGCGTGATAGAGTCGACTGGCTAGTCTCAAAAAAAAAACTATTTTAGCACGAACTACGTTAAATACGAAAACCAATTTGGGTTTCGCATATCTATAGTCCATAGCTAATTTAGGTAATTTATTGTTGCTTGTTTATTAATGATCGAATTAAAAGTTTAATTTAAGTAAATGAAATTATTTACGTAGCAAACATAAAATTACGCAAGAATAAAAGTATATAAACGGCAAGCAATCACAACCACGATACGAAAGAGGAAAAAAGAAAACACAAGAAAGAAAAATATGAAAATTACGTTTTATTTAATAATAGTAAATGAAAATTTATTTAAAATATAATATGAATCTACTTAATGCAAAATATCTATTTAAAGAAAGATGAATATAATAGAAAATGGCTAAAATTAAGGGACGCGCAAAATTTCTAGTACGTTCTGAACAATTTGCGAAGTAATGTCTAACTTCACTAAAATCAGCGTACTAGAAGTTTCGCACGACCATGAAATAAAACATACAAAATACAATATACAGAACATGCTGTATAAAACACGACACTCATCTAATCACTCAATTTACCTGAAAAATCCGTACTGGCGTCGACATCTAGTGAGCAACTTCCGATCGAGTCAACCGATTTATCCATCACTTTTACCACTAATTTCTTGGAACACTCTTTCAACAGATCCGACTCCTTCACTTCTATTTCATAGGCCCCTATGCTGTCTAGATCATTTTCTAAGCATCTAACATCATTTGATTTAGGGGAAACTGTTGAACTTGGTAGTTTTATATCAGTTTCCTCAGTATTAATAGTCAAAACAGATCCAGGTTTTAAAGTACCATCTCCAGGATTACTTTTATCTAAAATTAAGGTGCTTTGGCTTGTAAAGTTACTTCGGATTGGTTCAATATATTCAACGTCATCATCATAAACAAATAGGTGGTTAGAATGGCCACTCGGTCCTTCGGTCGTCGCATCTGCTGGGACCGCGTCTATGACTGCTCTAGTCTTATTCAAGCTTTTATAATAATGGTTTTCTAATTTCTCTAACTGGCGTTTAGCGTCTGATTGCTTTTTGCGGACCGAATCTATGATAACGGGTAGATTTAATAGATCAGGCGTCTTTTCTTTACTCAAATCTCGTCTGAAAAGTGGAGAATCATCACTTTCTAATTCAAAACGCTTATATTTAGACGAGCAATAGTCATCAATGGATGATGTATCCGATTTCTTAGTATCAAAAAAAGTGTCCAACGAAAAAAAAGATTTTCGTTTTTTCTTAGGCTGGTTGGCCTTGTCAAAATTTTGCGGAAGAAATTGATCCCCCGACTTGTATTGCTGGACGCAAATGTTGCTCGTGTTTACTAGTGATTTAGGCCGAGAAACCTGTGGAATACTGAGCACTCTATTCGTCTCAATCTTACGTGAATCCAAGCTTAATGTTTTACGAAATCTTTCATTTAGGTTAGAAAGTAAAAAATGTCTTCTTTCGGTCGATTTTGGGGTTACGTTGTATGAATACTGTTTACTGCTAGATGGTTGGACATCTGGAATGTGTTCTGTATATTTAAATTCAATTTCGTTTTCAGAATTATCCCTTTGCTCAGCTTTTCCGTAAGGTTCTGATGGGCATAAAGAAGACTGTCTATTTTCAGGTCTATGAAAGGAAAATGACCCTCGATTCGACGAGGACTTATTCCTGTCACATACGCAGTTCCTCATACAACTCAGTTTAATACAAGGTTCTTTAGACTCTGATTCTATTGAGATTTCATGTTTATTATTTGGAATGTACGTATCCGCTTTATGTTTATGCACCAGCAAATCTTGTCTGATTTTTTCAAGCCTTTCATCTCCATTGAGACCTCTGGTATATTTGGACTTTGGTGGTCGGAAGAATCTTATAGAGCCGGAAGCGTGAGGGTCTGTGACTCTTCTACGTAGAAAAAATGGAGAGTCGGAAATCTTGTTTACTCCTAAGAGCAGGACGGGTGACTTCTTGTCTTCTTCATCCGGGAGATCGCTGTAAAAATAAAATAACGGTGACTATTGGCAGCGGTATGCGTTATAGGTGGGAACGTTATAATTTTTTTTTTTTCTATTCCATCACTAATATTTTGGACAAAATTTAAATACCAATATTGAAAATGTAGATAAAATATTTTCTTTACTAATCATATTTTTAAATATAGGTACTTCAAAATGTCGACATCTCTTCGACTTTAAAAATAAAACAAAAAAATTACCATATAGATAAAATTTTGGGTTAAAAGTTAAACACGAGTGTTTATGTTAGTACAGTAAAGATTAAACGATAAACAAAACAAATGAAAACAAAAACTGTTAAAAAACAAAAGCAAAACGACAGCAGGTTAAAAAATATAGTAACTCATACTTACACAAACCAAAAAAATTTATGTTATTTTCATAAATGTTGGATCTCACGCTAATTGCATAAGATTGTTTGTTAAAACATTTTATTACGAAAACTTATTTGGACCGTGAGAAAAACATGCAGTTACCTAATCTTCTTAAAAGTTAGTAATTTAAATAATTAACGACTAGAAGTTTTAAAAACATGGCTTCACACGTCACAGGTTTTTGTTTTTAGCCTTGTAGGGACACATGCATAGTGCAACGTGACTCCTGACGCGTAGTCAGCAGTCGGACATCGCCGTATAGTAGCTGTTACTGCAGTCTGTTACTAGCAACTAAGTTGTTCAGTCTCTCACAGTGTCTCTCTGCACCTTGTACTATAAATAATTTAATTCAGTGAACTATCTGAGACTATTAATTACACACCCTTAATTAGGAGACAACCAGTAGCACCTTCTGCAGGGATAAAAATTTTATCCACTGAACTTATCCACTTCTCAGAGCACGGCAACAGGGGAGAGAAGTTTATCCCCGTTTAACATTTCACGGGGACTCGGGGCACTATTTATCCACCGTTATTTAGCGTTTTTATTTATTTATTTAGGAATAAAAATTTTATCCTTTCCTCGGGGAGAAAATTGTCTCGGCCCATGCTAGGGGGGCTGGTACCACATCCCCATCTCCTAAAGCCTTTTCAGTTTTTCAGGCTTAAGTATCATTAAGTATGTTATTTCCTTGATTTTCCGGTTTCACATCGACAAGTTAATAATGTGCAATTATCCAACTTGCTTATATATTGTGGTGTCGTTGAATACCCAAGAGGCAAGAACATAGATTTTTCTGTGTAAGAACTCTCTCTCTATTCCTATATTATTAATACTTTCTCTATTCTATTTAAAAAATATTTTAAAATAAATTCACGAATTTCTAGACAGGGATTGGAAGTTTAGAAGCTACTGAGACCTACTTAGATGTGTTCAAAATGTTCAACACTAACTAAAATTAAAATAATACCATATAGATTAGGTACCTTCCCCCCCATTATGTAAGCATTGTCGATCAAATCGTAAAAGTTCGGCGTCAAAGTAAAATAAACCATAACAGCATTGAATTAGAGCTCAATTTCGTGTACCCATTTTCATACGTTTAGGTACTACGTACAATACCCTAAACGTATGTTTAGAAATTGTCCGCCCAATTGTCTAAGAAAATCGTAATCATTTGACAATTTAAGGAGTCATGCATGCTTTTTGACGTGCAGGCATCTATACAGTACTCCTTATATCCTCAAACAGGTCGAATAGGGATGATACCTAGGTATATAAAATAAATTATTTCTAAGTGATAGAGGGTCTTCCAAAAGACAAAAAAAAGACAAAAGAAAAATTCACATCCTCGCGTCGGTTAGTTTTAACTTTGATAACCATTTTAAAATATAGAATAAAGAAAAAAAGTGCGTTGAAATTTTATGACGTCACAAGTCACAACTGTGTATTTCATACAACTTCCATACTAGAAGTGCGTTTTTAAGTTTGATAAAGAGCTGCTGATTTGATTGAGTTGTCATCATCCCTATTATCCGTTTGACAAACGATTACGCTTCCCTTCTTTGATTATAATAATATATAATATAATCAAAGCTTTCCTTACACACCTATAATATATAAAACCGGCCAAGTGCGAGGCGGACTCGCGCACCGAGGGTTCCGTACAAACCTGTAGTAAGTTTTACGATTTATGACGTATTAAAAGTAAAAATTACGTTTGTTGTATGGGAGCCCCCCTTTAATATTTACTTTATTGATATTTAATTATTTATTTTGAAAGGTAATATACAAGTTAATATTCTGTGAAAATTTGAACCGTCTACCTGTTACCGTTTTTAATATTGAGCAAAAAAATACGAAAAAAACACGTTTATTGTATGGGGACCCCCCTTTTAATATATATATATTTTTAATTTTTAGTATTTGTTGTTATAGCGGCGACGGAAATACATCATTTGTGAAAATTTCAGCTTTCTAGCTATCACGGTTTATGAGATACAGCCTGGAGACAGACAGACAGACAGACAGACAGACAGACAGACAGCGGAGTCTTAGTAATAGGGTCCCGTTTTTACCCTTTGGGTACGGAACCCTAAAAAGAACTATGCTCTAAAAATAAACAGAAATATTTTTCTAAGAACAAGAAATTCCTACACCTTTAGAACAAGTTGCACAAGTTAGCTGTAAAGGAATACTAAAATATTCTAATTGCGACCGGTTTTAGATTTCTCGGTACAAGATCTAGGCACAAATATAGTATAATAGTATAATTACTCGGTATGAATCTAGGTGATATGTGACTGTATGTAACGTTAAACATGCTCACTAATTATAAGAAAAAAAATTACATAAAGTTACTGTTTCCTCCGGTTTCTTTCCGGTTTTAAGTTATGATAATGATTATATCACTTGAAATGACGAATGAGAGGCAAGCATTTCTCATTTTTCGAAGTAAGTATGTGCATACTAGATGATTCCCGCGACTTCGTCCGCGTGGACCAAGTTTTTTCGATTCCCACGGGAACTCCTTAATTTTCCGGGATAAAAAGTAGCCTATGTCAAATTTCATCAAAATCGGTTGAATAGGTGGGCCGTGAAAGCGTAGCAGACAAACAGACAGACAGACAGAAACACTTTCGCATTTATAATATTAGTATGGATTATGTAAATATAGTCAGCTTCTTCTTCTTCTTTTGGTTAATGGCTTTTCTTAGTGCCAAACCAGCACAATGAAATTGAATGAATATTGAGAAATATTGTCATTTCTCAAAGGTGTGTGAAGCTAGTGTGAAGTCTGCCAATCCACATTTGGCTAGCGTGGTGAGCAAAACCCTTCTTATTTTGATCAGTAGAGTGCGTTGATGATAATGTGTTTTCGGTAAGTCCTGCCTTCCTCGCATCATACGCAAACGAGAACCGAACTTAGAACTTGCAAGATCTGAGCGTCAAAAGCAAGTTTTCTCTAGATCCAGTACATTTCAACCTTTATTTTCAGATATTTTTCTAAAAATTTAAATACATCGATGTTTGTAATGTTCTAATAAGTAATTAAGCTACACTTAGTTTAAAAATGCAATACAATAATACAATAGTAAAATGCTAAAAACTAAATATTAAACTAACTATAAAATAAATAATATAAATTCTAAATGTTGAAAAAAGTGAAAGTTTGGTTTAGGCCATTTTACGCAAGCGGTCTGAACGACTTCTGATTAGCCAAATAGGGACGTCTAGACCGGAAAGGAGCCTCGGAAACTAGGTAGTTTGAAATGGTTTGAAAGCGTATCCGACATAATATTGCCAATAGTTTAATTTTCTCAATAATTAATTTACGAATTTCTTGGACTTTTTATCCCGGTAAATCAAAGAGTTCCCGCGGGAATCAAAAAACTTTAATCCACGCGGACGAAGTCGCGGGCATCGTCTAGTATATAATATACTGGTAGCGGGCTAACCTATCAAGGGTATGGCGGTTATATTAAACCCCTAATCAGTTTCTACATGGCATCGCACCGGAATATTAAATCTCTTGACGGTATGTCTTGGTAGGGTGGTAACTAAGTAGTCACGGCCTATGCTTCCCAGTTCCCACCCAAATACAATTCAGAATTTATTAATTCCCCTGTCGCGGATCAAACTCGAGACCTCCCACATTATAAGACCACAGCGCTCAACACTGCGCCAGCAGGGCTAGCATGGGCCGGAGATAAAAAAATTATCCCCCGATTTTATCCACTGACAAGAGATAAAATTAACTTATCCACTTCTCAGAGCACGGCAACAGGGGAGAGGAGAAGTTTATCCCCGTTTGACATTTCACGGGGACTCGGAGGACTATTTATTCACCGTTTATTTAGCGTTTTTATTTAATGCAATTTAGGAATAAAAATTTTATCCTGGGGGAGAAAATTGTCTCGGCCCATGCTAGGGGGGCAGGGAGGTTGTCAATCCATAGGCATATTATAGACATTCAGTGGGTTACTACCATCGACTGAAACATTATTACTAAATGACAGTTCTATGTCACGTACCTTGACGTCCCTAAAATAGGGATTATAATTCTAAAACACGAACGTCATCTATACTTATAATAAAACTGTAACATGTCCAATTCTGTACATTGAAGATATTTTGAAAATTTTTTTTGGAGGGCACTCATTATTCGATACTGAAGCCAAATCTGTAATTTTTTTCATTTTTGTCTGTCTGTCTGTCTGTCTGTCTGTCTGTCTGTCTGTCTGTACCTTGGCCGCGCATCACGCCGAAACTACTGAATGAATTCAAACGAAACTTGGCAAGATTTGAGCCTATACTACGAGGTAGGACATAGGATACTTTTTATCCCGAAATTCTACCCACAAAGGGGTGAAATAGGGGTTGAAAGTTTGTATGAAAGTCCTTAATTTCTCAAGTTATAGCCATGAAACTTGATATATGAGCTGCGGGTTGAAAATGGAGACAAACGTGTTTCACAGTTTTTGAAAATTCGACCCCCAAAAGGGTGAAATAGGGGATGAAAGTTGGTATGAAAGTCCTTCGTTTCTCAAGTTATATCGATGAAACTTGGTGTACAAGCTACCAGTTAAAAATGAAGAAATACGTGTTTCACAGTTTTCGTAAATTTTACCCCCGAAGGGGTGAAATAGGGGTTGAAAGTTTGTATGAAAGTCCTTCATTTCTCAAGTTATATCCATGAAACTTGGTATATGAGCAGCGGGTTAGAAATGAAAACATACGTGTTTCACAGTTTTTCAAAACTCCACCCCCAAAGGGGTGAAATAGAGATTGAAAGTTTGTATAAAAGTCCGTCATTTCTCAAGTTATTTCGATGAAACTTGGTATACCCACGCGGACGAAGTCGCGGGCATCAGCTAGTCAATATTAAAACAATACTGCTTTAACCAATCATTTTCATTTTCAATAGTAGTATGCCCCCAGGTGTTCTAGTTACAAAATTTTTAATTATTCACTTGATTTGCATACAATAAGTGAAAGGTGGGTATTACGTGTGTAATCAGTTATCTAACTAAAATTCACACCTAATTTAATTAATTATCTGGCAACACGGGGAACTGTTTTAGACTATTTTTATCGGTTGTAATAAACAATAATAGATCAATTCGAATTAATCGTTTTGGGTTAACTCCTCGTGAACATTAAGGAATGGTGGTTTATTATAGACAGACACGCAAACTGTACATAGTATTATTTATTCGATTCTTTTTTAGGGTTCCGTACCTAAAGACTCTTTAGGTACTTTAGGAACGGAACAACCGACCAATCGAGAAATTTTCCAGAAATTCCCGAGAAAAAGGTTTTTGTAAGTATGTCTTTAGTAAAGAGGAGAAAAGGATCCTATTAGGATCACTTCGTTGTCTGTCTATCAACATCCTTTTTCTCGGGAATTTCGGGAAAAATTCTCGGTTGTTCGGTTGTTATGACATCTACGGAACCCTTTGTGCGTGAGTCTGACTCGCACTTGACCGGTTTATTTTTTATTTTTGCACAAGTCTGTCAATGCGTCTAATTGACAAAAATGGGGGGTAGCATACATACGTGAAATACATATTATGACGTTTTAAAGACCTAGCAATCTTACAGACTTCTTAGATCATTATTCAAATTTTTTCTTCTTATTTAAAACTAGCAGATGCCCGCGACTTCGTCCGCGTGAAATAAGTTTTTTAAATTCCCACGGGAACTCCGTAATTTTTCGGGTTAATATTTAGCCTATGACACTTACAAATAATGTGGCTTTCTATTGGTACCAGAATTTTCAAAATCGGTTCTGTAGATCCAGAGATTACCCCCTACAACGACACTCACTCACAAACTTTACATCCGAATAGGTAGGAGGCGTGAAATCTGTACCATTAAGCTATCACCGCTTTTCAGTGTTACTATTAATAGCCAGTAATCCATTATCCATACCTCCTTCAATCCAATCATCAAGTCTACTGGGGCCTTTGAAATTATATCAAACGATTCTCTACGCTAAAATTTGACAAAACATAATATAGACCTAAACTTTTAAGTAGCACAGTCGAAATTCGCTTGAACCTTGGTTAAATAAAGCGTTCAAAATAAATCACCTGCCAGTCACGAACGCTATTTTACGGGTTTAACGACCTCTCATAACGTGATGCTATTTTTTTACATAGACTTCATAAAAAGACGTAGGTACTCAGGTTTTTATATCAATGTCTGGGTTGGTTGCTCGAAGCACAGGGGGTCTACTTACTCTCTTTCTCTAAAACGAAACTTCGCAAACGAACGTAATTAGTCGGTTATTAGACCCACACAAAATCGTTCAATCCAATCGGTCACGAAAATTTTCTATGGATCCGTACTTCGTCTGCGTGTACGAAAACGAAATAGAGAGGAGCATAGAGATAATATTATGTAGGAGAGGAGCTAACGAAATTTCGTTCGTTTGTTTGCGAAGTTTCGTTTTAGAGAAAGAGAGTAGACCCGCAGGTTCGAAGGCTAATACCTATCTAACTCTACAATACCTATCAAACCGTAATTTTCCATGTAAAGTTGGTTGCCAAGACTTACAAGTTCAAATTGTAATGCTTGAGATCTCTAGCAGAGCTAGGCTCTTAGTTGAGCTCCGATTTTTGCGCATCATAGCCCATAGGGTCAGTCCCACGTCTAAATAGCTTTAAAAACCCTTGACTGTATACTACATTTATAACAATAAATAACAAATTACCTATTACGCCTTGTCTGCAAAAACTCTACATCTGGGCAAAAAGGTTTTCTACCCTCCGTAAAGTCCTATTTCTGGAATATCCATTCTCCGATTTATATTTCCCTAAATGTCCCAAAGTCCGTGAAGACTTAAAGTTTGGGAACACCTTTTAAAATTTAAGGTAAAATTTAAGAGATCATATTATTAAATAATATTATAATTGCGAAAGTGTATTTGTTTTGTTGATTTGTTGGTTTGTCATTCAATCGCGCCGCAACATACCAACGGGTCGACGTGATTTTTTGAATGGATTAAGTATGGGAACTGGAGAGTGTCCTGGAATTTATATACCGGAAAAAAGTTCGCGCGGGAATTAAAAAAAACTTAACCATGCGGACGAAGTCAGTCGCGGTCATCAGCTAGTATTTAAATAGTTTTGCTCGTGATTTCGACCTCTGGGGAACTGGACCAAGCAGGCAGACTGGACATTCCGGGGATTAGACCACAGTAAACAGTAGACGTCACAGACATACACAGATTTCCAATTCTTTGTGGTATAGCAGGACACACAAATCATCTCTCACTCTAAACAAAATCTTGTCGATCTTTTGATGGAATGGTCAATCACTTGACATCTTACTTACACTTGGAACTTGGCCATCTATATTTATGCTTACTTCCTTAATATTTTAAATGCGAAAGTTTGGATGGATGGAACTCAATCACGCCAGAACGGAGGAACTTGGCACAGAGATAGCTTATAGTCTGGAACTAGAAGATGCTCGCGACTTCGTTCGCGTGGCATAAGTTTTTAATTCCCACAGGCACTCCTTAATTTTCCGGGATAAAAAGAAGCCTATGTCACTCTCCAAGTCCTCAACTAAGTATACCCATGCAAAAAATCACGTTGATCCGTTGCTCTATTTCGGCGTGATTGAAGGATAAACTCTCTATTTGACGTCCTTAGGGATAGAATTTTCAAAAACTGTGAATCACGTATTTTTTCATTTCAGACCGAAATCCCAAACACCAAGTTTCATGGCTACAGCTTGAAAACTGACGGACTTTCCTACAAACTTTCAACCCCTGTTTCAGTCCTTTGGGGGTGGAATTTCGAAAAACTGTGACATACGTATTTTTTTATTTTTTACCGAAAGCCAAAATTTTATGATCTATAAGGTCGAAATAAATGTTTTTTTTTTTTTTTTTTTTTTTTTTTTTTTTTTTTTTTTTTTTTTTTTTTTTTTTTTTTTTTTTTTTATTTATTTTATTTATTTAAAATAACAAGTTTCGTTGATATAACTTGAGAAATGACGGACTTTCATACAAACTTTAAACCCCTATTTCACCCCCTTAAGGGTGGAATTTTGAAAAATCCTTCCTTAGTGAGCGCCTACGTCACAAAAGGAACCTACTGTCAAAATTTCAAGTTTCTAGCCACGGCGGTTTAGGCTGTGCGTTGATATATAAGTCAGTCAGTCAGGACTTTGAATTTTATATATATAGAAGATAACACAGGCTACTTTTTATCCTCCAAAATTAAAGAGTTCCCGTGGGAACAAAAAATCCTTAATTCAAGCGGACGAAGTCGCGGGCATCAGTTAGTTTTAAAAAATAAAATATAAAGTCTCCATTCCGATTACAAAATTGCAAGCTAACAAGTGAAACTAAATTAAAAGCTTACTTGTAAAAACGTGTGTGCCGTGTAAAGTGCTACACTTTCTAAGATATCGAAAGTTTCCGAGCAAGTAACTAATGAAACACAAGATGGGATTGTTCGCCGTGAGAACACTTTCTAACGGTTTTATGTTACAGTTTATTATTATTGACGTGATCTGTCTCTATTACTTTTGTGGTTCGTGAAAAATTGATTTCTTATGGGGACTCAAGCCTTTATATGGAAAAAACGTGGTACATATTTATAAAGCTCATTTAAAGATATAATGTCCTCCCGACCAAATTTCGGCCATGGCGGCCAATTTTCATAGATCTTATAGATAGATAAGCCATCTGCAAACTTCGGCGCACGTTTTTGCGCACGTTTGAACAACAAATCGCGGAAAACTCGGAGAAATAGCTATTACGCTTATAGAGCAAGATCCCGCGACGATCAGACCTTCGTTATTTTATTAAAGCTGAAAGTTTTTCTATGTATGTCTCTAATAGAGGTATAAACGATCCCTCGACTATGAAGTTTGGATCGCGGTTGCTTTGGAAGGTATCAGGCATAGATTTAATTTGGTCACGCTGGCGCAGCGGATGATAAAATTATGGTATCAGGTACCTCAAATTCGTTAAAGTATTACCTAAGCTCCGTTTTTAGGGTTCCGTACCCAAAGGGTAAAAACGGGACCCTATTACTAAGACTCCGCTGTCTGTCTGTCTCCAGGCTGTATCTCATAAACCGTGATAGCTAGAAAGCTGAAATTTTCACAAATGATGTATTTCCGTTGCCGCTATAACAACAAATACTAAAAATTAAAAAAATATATATATTAAGGGGGGACCCCATACAATAAACGTGTTTTTTTCGTATTTTTTTGCTCAATATTAAAAACGGTAACAGGTAGACGGTTCAAATTTTCACAGAATATTAACTTGTATATTACCTTTCAAAATAAATAATTAAATATCAATAAAGTAAATATTAAAGGGGGGCTCCCATACAACAAACGTAATTTTTTGATATTAACAATAAACCTCTACAAACAAAGTTAGTTTTGCGGTTCATTTCGTCTTGTTTTTAATACGTCATAAATCGTAAAACTTACTACAGGTTTGTACGGAACCCTCGGTGCGCGAGTCTGACTCGCACTTGGCCGGTTATTATATTTTTCTTTGGAATAATACTAGAAACCACGTTGTCCATTGTCAGAGACTTTAGTAGGTACAATTGCAACCCCCTGTCAGACACTCTTAAATTAAAAAACAAAATGGAAAAACGTGGTATTTATAAAGCTAAGTTAAAGATATAATGTCCTCCCGACCAAATTTCGGCCATGGCGACCAATTTTCAAAGATAATAAGCCATCTGCATGTTTAAAACGCCCGCGAGATTTTGCGCACGTTTGAACAACAAATCGCGGAAAACTCGGAGAAATAGCTATTACGCTTAAAGGCGTTCTAAATGTTTATTTTTCACTTGTATCATGGTTTCAATCCAAAATATTTTTAAACAATAAAAGTTATTAAGGTTATTTCGTAATCAACTAGCTGACAGTCAGAATTAACTCTTAAATTGAGGGTCACCCTTGACTCTCAGCACAATTGACACAAGTCGAAGAACCACTAATTCGATTCCGCTTGTTTCGACAACAGACAAGATTTTACTTTTTACAATGGACCTGACGAGCTAATTTATTTTTTGTAGGTATTCCAATGATCTAGAAAATATTGCAATAAAATCTAAATCTAATAAAAACAGATTTTCTATTTAGTTATACGAGTTAGGCTAATTAATTAGCCTAATGTTTAATTACTTACCATCAGTTTTGAGAACGCAGTCAAGGGCTAACTAGTAACTTGTAGTGGAGAAAAAAAAATTTGCTCAACAAGATAGAAAAGGTAGTTTATGTTCTGACTCAAACTAATTTGAATTCTAAAAAACAAGTATTGCGTACCTACTCAAATTTTCTTTGCTCGCTGCTTGAAACCAGTGAGCAAAAACGAGTTTTGCTCATTGGTTTTAAGCAGCAAATGCTCGTTTTTCGAGCTATAGAATATAAAAGATATTTGACATCGGTTTACTTTTGCACACTCCCACTAGCAGTAAATTGTGTAGGTACCTAAAGTAAGGCCAATATAAGCGTAGACAAAATGTAAACAAACAAACGAGAGGTCGTTCGCCAGTTACGTATACCTACGGCGTCATGGAAAAAATCACTTTCATTGCAAGATCGCAACCTTGCACCTCCAGCAAACGGCCATCGTACCAGTGCGTAGTCAGCGAATTCCACGGAATTGCATCACGTCCGAAGAAACGTGACATCAGGCATCGCTTAGATTTTAGTATGAAAATGTAAGACATAAAAGCTAATGTAATAATGAGAAGATCGTTCATTATTCCTGTCGTCTAACATCGACGCAGGATGTTAGTTAGGGTAGGTTAGGTTAGCCTTAGGTAGTCATAATGTAAATCGCTGCGTCTAAAATCGACGTAGCATTAGGTTAGGATTGTCATTAGATTGTCATTAGATTGTTCTAAGATTGACGCAGAAATAAGTTAGGCTTAAGTACTTTGAAAGTAAAATTAGTATTAATCAAAAGTCTTCGTTTCTTTCCGTCAACCCATCCCAGCTGCCGCAATCGTAAGTGGCGCAGTCGGTAGGATACTTTAAAGGACCTGCGTGCGGCAGAAACAGGAGGGGATCTTAAACTTCAGATCAAGACTGGAAGGAGCGGAGTAACCACGGGAATGGATTTCATGTGAGTGCATCAGAATCGTTCTTATGTTGCTTCCTTGATTCCGCTAGTTCCTATACCTAATTTAGCCTATATTTCCTTTATACCATTCCAATATTTAAGAGCCTTTTGGGTTTTATTGGGTTATGGTAGTAGTAGTAGGATAGGGTAATCGATCTTGATTGCCGCCCCTTAGAATAGGCTTCAGGGTCTCACATCGTGTAAGATCTACCGAAGAAATCCCTTTTAGTCTTTTAGGGCAATCTATCTTGATTGTCAACCAATAGAATAGGTTTCGATCTTGTTTCGATATTGTAGTATAAACTACCTAACATCACCTCTTTACATTTGATTACGTAATAAATCGCACCGAAAGAGGCACAACCCGAACGATCTAACTATCCCCCTCTCCCCCAGGGCGATCGAGGGAGAGCGCTATCGCGTCGACTCGGGCGCTGGTGGCGCGGCAGTCGGGATCACAAAGTCATCGAGAGCAGGCGCGCGCGCGTTAGCTTTTTAACGTGAGGGATTTCTTTTTCAACAGGCTCTGACCTGGTGCCAACGTCACGTAAAAATTGTTCTTGTTATAGAGGAGCTCTGGTACTTAATCCAGCCCTTACCTATCCGGATGTTACCGGTCCCGACTCACCCTAAATTCCCTCGTTCCCTGCTCGCGCGCGCCTTGTACGGCTTTCATAATAGGTCGGATAAATTAATTCCGACTCCATCTTGTTTTTCCTTTTAGCGAAACTATAAAACTAAAAACGTGGAATCGTTTGAAATGTGTGTTCGTAAGCATCTAAGCATGTAAACGCGTCGTCTAACTTAAGTCAAGTGCGCGTCTAGTGTGTTAAACGAAAAAGAGTAAAATCAGTGGTGACAAAGGTGTTTACTACGCGTCTTCCGGCGGTGCCTTCGCTGGTCGCGGGACATGGTCCCGGCGACTCGTGATAAGGGGTTGTGAGGCTTTTCCACGCCCTTTCTCCGGTATTGTGAGTGACTACCTATCTTTGTGGGACAATTTGGTCTCTCCGGGATAGACCCGGTACAGTGAGTTAAGTCCGTCCATCTTCTCCGAAAGTTCAACGAACCTTCCGCGTACGGTTTCTTTGTTAATCTCCCTGTGATTAGTATAACCTAGTTAAGTAAATTCAACCTTGTAGAACCTGAATTAAATTTTATATTCTATGTTAATGGTAATATAGCGGTTTCATTCCAACACGAAAAACCCTTTAATTCCCACTACTGGCGTGACGGAGTGCCTGCTCGGCCGACTACGGCCCTTGATCCAGAAGTTCGATTCTCCAGCTCGACTGAACTCTCATGGGTAAGATTTGAACCTACACGTGGTGTGAAATAACCTATACAGGATTCATCCGAGCACACATTACATTACAATATGGCGCCCGAGAAAAGCGAGAGCAGCGCCCTCCCTCGCGGCAGTGGTGAATAAGGGAAATTAGATTGAATATCATCTGTCAACTCCGTCATAAGTGACAGCAGTGACATAGACAGTCAAAACTTAGTTTACTATTTGTTAATTTGTCATGATGTTATTACATAGCAATTATCCATTTTGTCATAAATTAAAGCCAGTAAACAGTAAAGCTTTCAGTGCGAACGTGTTGTTGCCTTGTCGTCTTATGTTTCCATTTGTAAACAACAAGAAATCTTAAAAATTTTCCTTGCTATTATAAATAAACACTAATAAACTAATTCTCATGTGTAATTCCTACAGCTGTCCTGTGTAATTGTACAAAACAACAGGAAGGAGTGCGCATTCCCGATTATCAAGTAAGTAAACAAAACTTTTAAATTTCCAAGTGTTAAAGATTTTATAACCAGAGTTTTTTACTGCTTGTCGGGTAAATGCGTCACTAAGCGGCAGTAGCGTTTATCATAAATATTGTGATTGTGTCAACAGCACTTTTGTATAATTTAAGTATATATAGCATTAGTAAAATACTGTAAATTGCGAACACTCAATCCAAACGATCAGTAAAGTTATCTTTTTGCCTTCTACCTTACAAAAAAATTTTTTTTTAAAAAATGGATAAACAGGCAAATATTAAGGGAACACCGCAAGTTCCAACAACTCTACAACCGGAAAGTAACCCGGCACCAAATGTGGGGACAAATATTACCTCGTCTATAGTTATAGACATGCAGGACGCCTTCGTAAACACAAATCCCAGGCGCCCCCAGGCTACAACCCATGTAACCTTCTCGACAACCACAGCAACTTGCACCCCCGTACTAGAACACCCCACTTACTCCTCTGCTTTTGATTTAGGTAAGACATCCACACAGTACAATGAACTAAATAGCACCCTCCAGCTTGAGAAACCCATAATTTATAATATGCACAATTTAGCTAATCTAAAATCCTGGAACATCAAATTTTCTGGAGATTCGTGTGTCTATGAGTTCTTGAATAGGGTTGAGGAAATTAGAAGAGCAAGGGATGTAGACATGACCATAGTGCTTAGGGGGTTCTCTGAACTTTTACAGGGAACAGCCTTGCAGTTCTATAGGCAGGTTAGACAGAACATAAACACTTGGTCCGACCTATGTAGGGAGTTCAAAAACAATTTTCAAGCGATAGACTTTGAATTCTCAACCGAAAAAGCAATTCGCAATACCAAGCAGAAAGAAAACCAAACTGTTTTTGCCTATACCACGTATATAAAGGATCTTAACGGAAAACTAGCCAACCCCATTTCAGACATTTCACTATTGGAAATAATAAAACATAACCTGACACCGTGCTACGCCTCTCTACTAGCCAATAATGCAATTACTACACTAGAACAGCTAATCGCTTTAAGCAAAAATTATGAGGCATATGCCTTACCTACCGCATCGGCTAGCGAACCTAAAGGAAATTTCACACAATTTAGAAAACAGGAGACAGGAAATAAGAGACCCATAATTTGTAAAAAATGTCAAAAAAGGGGCCACAGTCACAGGGAATGTAGAACCTTTCCTGGACTAATATGCTTCAAGTGCCACATGCCAAACGTTTACTCTAGCTCTTGTCCTCGTTGTGCAAAGAACACCAAACCAGGTAACAATAACGAAAAACAACAAATTAAATCAAAATCGTTTACAAATACAAAAAACTAGTAAGATCTGGAGATATTAAGCCCCCAAAGCATCTTGATAAAGTTCATTACAACATAATATCTCCAGAAATTAACACCATACAAAAAGATAATAGGTTATACCTAAACTTCCAAATTTATGAAAATCAGTTAGTTGGCCTCATAGACACAGGGGCAAATCAATGCGTATTGGGAAAAAACTTTCACAAAAATTTTCTCCATTCCACTACTTTAAATAGAACATTTGTGAACGCAAGAACAGCGGATGGTACCTTGGTAGATGTTTTAGGCACCATGACATTACCCATCCAATACGAGGGGAAAATTAATAGAATAGAATTCTTAGTAATACCTAATATAAAGAAAAACATAATACTGGGTATGAATTTTTTATATACTTTCAAAATTTTAAATCTACTTCTGTTGAACAATAATATATCCCAACACCTATCTTCTGGAAATATTAATGAACCAGAAACAGATGAATTGCGTTGCATAGTTCCTAGAGATAAATTACCACCAAAAAAAGCCACACAAATTAATAAAATTATTAACAAATTCAAACAAATTTCAGCAGAAAAAGTGGGTTTAGGAAAAACATCACTCATCAAACATAGAATAATAACAGAAGGTCCTCCAATAAAACAGAGATATTACTCACTATCTCCAAACAAATTAAAAGCACTGAACGAAGAGGTTGACCGTATGCTAAAACTAGGGGTTATAGCACCGTCTAGGTCACCATGGGCTAACCCAGTGGTGATGGCCACAAAAAAAGACGGCTCTCTGAGATTCTGTCTGGACGCTCGCAAACTGAATGACGTGACAAAAAAAGACTCCTACCCCATACCATATATAAATTCAATATTAGATAATTTAAAAGGGTCGCGATATTTAACATCACTAGACCTATCCAGTGCATATTGGCAGATACCATTAGACGAGACAGATTCCAATGACCCCAGCAATCAGGCTGATTCAAGTAATTCTTGCCAAAAAACTGCGTTCATAGTGCCCAATAGAGGACTCTTCGAATTCAGAAGAATGCCTTTCGGACTCTCAAACGCAGGAGCCGAAATGCAACGACTAGTGGATAAATTGTTTCTTCACCAATTCGGTGAAAGAGTTTTCGCATACCTAGATGATTTGTTAATAGCAACAGAAGATTTTGATTCTCACATAGAAATACTCACTAAAGTTTTTAATTCACTGAAAGAAGCAGGATTAACTATCAATTTGGAAAAATGCAAATTCTGCAGAGACGAATTGAAGTATTTAGGTTACATTGTTAACTCAAATGGGTTAAAAACTGACCCAGAAAAATTAAAGTGTATAGAAGACTTCCCTTTACCCTCTACAGCCAAACAGCTTAGGGGATTTATCGGCCTCTGCTCATATTATAGAAGGTTCGTGCAGAACTTCTCGTCAATCATAGCTCCAATGACATCTATGCTAGGAAAACGAAAAGGAAGAGACGGTATCACCTGGTCTGATGAGGCCACGCAGGCATTCAACACACTAAAAAAAGCACTAACAACAGCCCCTGTACTAACATGCCCAGATTACACAAAACCTTTTGTTCTCCACTGCGACGCATCATCGGTAGGCATAGGAAGCGTACTAACGCAAGAGTGTGAAGGAATAGAACACCCAGTAGCCTTTCACTCAAAACTTTTGTCAAAAACCGAACGCAACTATAGTACGACAGAGAGAGAACTACTCGCTGTAGTAGATTCAATCAATCACTTTCGCCCATACATTGAAGGAACTAAGTTCACAGTAATAACAGACCACATGAGTCTGAAGTGGCTTAAATCATTAAACAACCCCTCAGGTCGCTTAGCCCGCTGGGCAATGCAAATTTCACAATTTAACTTCGATATACGCCATAAACAAGGCAAACTTAATGTAGTACCCGATGCCCTATCGAGGGTCTCTATTAATTTAATTTCTTACTCCGGCGGAATCGAAAATACAAAGGATGACTGGTACTTAAAAACATACAAGGGTTGCCAGACACACCCACAAAATTTTAGAAATTTTATGATTCAAGATAACACTTTATACCGCTTTTCAAACCCTAAACACAAGTTAACGAGAAACACTTGGAAAATTGTAATCCCAAGAGAAAAGGTAGAGGAGTGTATAACAGAAAATCACAATAGCTTAGACTCCATACACCCAGGGATATTTAAAACTTTTTCCAAATTAAGGCAACTCTACTATTGGCCAAACATGCATACAGATGTAGTAAACTTCATCAATAAATGTGAAATATGCAAGGCATACAAACACACAAACACTCAACCACATGGCTTAATGAATAACCAGAAAATAGTAAGGTACCCAATGCATACCTTATCAGTGGATATCATAGGACCTCTTCCAAAGTCATATTCAGGTTATATATATATACTTTCAATAGTAGACATTTTCACCAAATATTGTTGGTTGCATCCACTAAGGACTGCAACCACAAAAACTGTAACCTCTTTCATAGAAAATGAAATCATTATGAAGGCAGGTACACCCAGTATCCTGATCATGGATAATGCGAAAATTTTTAGAAGCAAAGATTTTCTCAAATTTTGTGAAACATTCAATATTCCAAAAATATTCAATAACGCATACTACTCACCACAGTCTAACACAGTAGAGCGCTACAATCAAACCGTCCAAACATGCCTATCTATACTAGTTGAACAAGACCATCGTACCTGGTCAAAGTACCTACCTAGAATACAATTAGCACTAAATAGCTCAGTCAACGTAGCAACCGGTTACACTCCATACTTCTTAGCCACAGGCAGAGATATAATAATAGATGGCAAATTACACCAACTCCACTCTGCACTGCCTCAGGAGCTAGAAGAGCTAAAAATAGCTGACAGAGAAACCACAGCCTCCGCCCTTACTGAGTTATCAGAGGTCTTTAACAATGTACAGGACGCTTTGAGAACAGCCTACCAGAGGAATGCTTCAAGATATAACCTTAGGCGAAAAAATGTAGTATGTAATGTAAACGATATTGTTTGGAGGAAAAATTTTGTGCAATCAAATGCGGCAAGCTTCTTCTCTGCCAAATTAGCACCCAGGTTTGTGAAAAGCAAGGTAATAGAAAAGCTGTCAGACTTGGTATACATCTTAGAAGATGTAGGTACAAAATCTAAAGGTAAATACCATATAAAAGATATTATAAAGTTCACCTAATCACAAACAACAATGATAATAACTCCTAAACAAAACATATTCCTAGGGTACCTACCTAGCACATATAATACATACCTAGAGTACCTAGCTACATACATCAAACTATTTCATGAGTATATTTTTTCGAATTATTAATTTAAAATAAACAAAATAATTCATCGCTTCTCAAATATTTTATTACAACAAACTAAAATACAAAATCACACTTAACATAAATCACATTCTTACTTAACTTTAACATTTATAGATGATTGATAAGTATTAGTTAACATGCCACCAGGCAACAACAGCTATACTCCACTACATTTGTTTAATAATTACTAATTAAAAATAATTTTATAGTTTTTCTCTCACACATAGTCAAGGAGGCAGCTACAAAATTTTTGTCTGTACATAGGACAGAGCATTTTCCTCTTCCTTGCCTAATAATAGAAAACTTTTTAGAAGGCACTCCCGCATAGTCAGAGAGCCAGCCACTCTTTTTATCTGTCTATTTGACAGAATTTTTTTTCCTTACCATTTGAAAGGAACTTATTAGTACTTGCTTCTAGCATAGTCTTAGAGCCGGTATATTTTAGTGTATTCATCAGATAACACATTAGAATTTGATTCAAATTCTCCAAGTATCTATTTGGTAGGACGAACCACACCTATCAGGGTCTAGCAATTATTGAACTACTAGTAGCACATATAGCAGACCTTAGGTTATTGTTCACTACTCATGACTCAACATTACTTTCCTAAAATAGGAATAGAAATAAGTACTTATACTCACTATAGGTATAGCCGTAGTGGGGATTCCTTGCAAATGTGTACCGTAGGACGATATACTGTGCATTAGTTTGCGATGCCAAGGTACCATTTGCAGGAAACCAAAACAGTACAATATAAATACTAACTGCAAGTAAGCAGCAGACACATATAGTAGGTTAAAACTAAATATGTAAGTACATATTATAATTACAAAAATCTTTTAGTTATTAAATACTGATAATCAATTACAACTAACACACTAAATCTAACTTATGAATTGCTTAGATTTCCCCGGGGAACAATTTAGCTTTAAGAATAGAGTGACAGTATGAAGTATACTAGTAGGGAATGAATGTAGTTCAAAATTGTGCACAACAACAAATTAAGAAAAAGAATGAAAGAATGAATAAATGAGTCTTAGCACAGTAGAGTACTAACAAACAACTAAAAATAGATTAGTTTTTTTTGAATAACCGCAGGGCTAGGTAGTTAGGAGATATTTTTTTTCGGGTTGTTGCGGCTGTGGAGCCAACTGGGTTGTCTCTTTATCTGAAAAAGGGGGTATTGTAGTATAAACTACCTAACATCACCTCTTTACATTTGATTACGTAATAAATCGCACCGAAAGAGGCACAACCCGAACGATCTAACTATCCCCCTCTCCCCCAGGGCGATCGAGGGAGAGCGCTATCGCGTCGACTCGGGCGCTGGTGGCGCGGCAGTCGGGATCACAAAGTCATCGAGAGCAGGCGCGCGCGCGTTAGCTTTTTAACGTGAGGGATTTCTTTTTCAACAGGCTCTGACCTGGTGCCAACGTCACGTAAAAATTGTTCTTGTTATAGAGGAGCTCTGGTACTTAATCCAGCCCTTACCTATCCGGATGTTACCGGTCCCGACTCACCCTAAATTCCCTCGTTCCCTGCTCGCGCGCGCCTTGTACGGCTTTCATAATAGGTCGGATAAATTAATTCCGACTCCATCTTGTTTTTCCTTTTAGCGAAACTATAAAACTAAAAACGTGGAATCGTTTGAAATGTGTGTTCGTAAGCATCTAAGCATGTAAACGCGTCGTCTAACTTAAGTCAAGTGCGCGTCTAGTGTGTTAAACGAAAAAGAGTAAAATCAGTGGTGACAAAGGTGTTTACTACGCGTCTTCCGGCGGTGCCTTCGCTGGTCGCGGGACATGGTCCCGGCGACTCGTGATAAGGGGTTGTGAGGCTTTTCCACGCCCTTTCTCCGGTATTGTGAGTGACTACCTATCTTTGTGGGACAATTTGGTCTCTCCGGGATAGACCCGGTACAGTGAGTTAAGTCCGTCCATCTTCTCCGAAAGTTCAACGAACCTTCCGCGTACGGTTTCTTTGTTAATCTCCCTGTGATTAGTATAACCTAGTTAAGTAAATTCAACCTTGTAGAACCTGAATTAAATTTTATATTCTATGTTAATGGTAATATAGCGGTTTCATTCCAACACGAAAAACCCTTTAATTCCCACTACTGGCGTGACGGAGTGCCTGCTCGGCCGACTACGGCCCTTGATCCAGAAGTTCGATTCTCCAGCTCGACTGAACTCTCATGGGTAAGATTTGAACCTACACGTGGTGTGAAATAACCTATACAGGATTCATCCGAGCACACATTACATTACAATATTTCGAAAAATCTCGATTTCCGCGATGTAATCTAACAGATAGGCGCTTTAAAATGTAGGTGTATTACGGTCACGAATTATCATACATCGTCAAATATAGAAAATGATTAAATACGTTTATTACATTATAATAGAGTCAAATTTTAACGCCGGCTATGCTGACTATATATTTTCTGATTTCGCTGATGATTCAATATGTATTATTGTCTAGGTCAAGAATACCTTTTGTAGGAACAATTACGCTGACATGTCCGAGTATCTAATTCTTGTCATGAAATAGTATTTGCTAGATAATTAAAATCCAATATTCACTTAGGTTAAAAGAAAGGGTTTATAGTAGTAAAACCATGGACTTAATGAGTAGGTACTTACTAGGTGCAACCGTGCATCACCTCGTAGCTCCGTAAGAAAAGCCCATTTTTGAAATAACTCTCTAGTTGTCAGTTATCAAATAATTACGCCAAATTGCATCAGGAATTACTTTTACTTTGACAAAATTTTATTTCTAGAATTCTTTCAAGATCCTTTAGGATTCCTAATACAATCCAAGATTATCCCTAACCGTTCCTTGCAACCGATGAGATACTATTCTGGTGTCTACGATAGAGACAGAATGTCCGAAGCAAAAATCTGGTACGGGGTACCCAATCCCACAGCTGTAATAAAAATTAGCCACTCGTCATCAAGTTCATGGAGCCTAGAAAAACCTATCAACTCAATTCAAACAGAAGCCACATCTGGAGAAGACTACCTACAATCTGGGCTGCAAGACTACACAATGATCCGAGTATAAAAAATATATCGCTATTTCTGAATATACTTCTTCTTAAACTGCAAACGGATGCTGATGACAACCGTCGTACGAGGGAAGGTTAGTTATTCGGTCACCTGCAACGAGGATCCCTTTATGAATATCCACGGTTGATCTTCGAAGACAAGATATTGGAAAGAAGGACCTTGACGAAGGAAGTGGTTCGACGATATAGGGGAATGGACGCAGAAATAAAGAAGATAGCACATGACCGGAAAAGTTTTCTCCGAATGATCGCCGAACTTCAGTTTGAAGATGACACCGTGATGATGATGATGATCGCTATTCCTAATGGATGTCAAGGAATCCATGTATCTCATGAAGCTGTTGAAGAATTCCACCCAGGATCTATGAAAAAGACTCAATGGTATCGAGAACATTTTAGAAGACCAGGCTCGGCAACATTTTTTAACATTAAAAAATAGTTGCCTCTCTTAGGGCGGAGGAGTTACGTATACCTACGGCGTCATGGAAAAAATCACTTTCATTGCAAGATCGCAACCTTGCACCTCCAGCAAACGGCCATCGTACCAGTGCGTAGTCAGCGAATTCCACGGAATTGCATCACGTCCGAAGAAACGTGACATCAGGCATCGCTTAGATTTTAGTATGAAAATGTAAGACATAAAAGCTAATGTAATAATGAGAAGATCGTTCATTATTCCTGTCGTCTAACATCGACGCAGGATGTTAGTTAGGGTAGGTTAGGTTAGCCTTAGGTAGTCATAATGTAAATCGCTGCGTCTAAAATCGACGTAGCATTAGGTTAGGATTGTCATTAGATTGTCATTAGATTGTTCTAAGATTGACGCAGAAATAAGTTAGGCTTAAGTACTTTGAAAGTAAAATTAGTATTAATCAAAAGTCTTCGTTTCTTTCCGTCAACCCATCCCAGCTGCCGCAATCGTAAGTCGCCTAATGAAGGGGTAAACAACACTTTGGTCTTCTGTAAAAAATATTATATTATCAGATGTACCTATGTAAGTATTGAAGTTCCGTCAAGGGCTACGTTTACGTATTAATATGTTTGAAGATGAAGCCCGGAATTTTTGATCTTAGAAAATAATCACTCGTAGCCGTTGCAATAGTTTAGTAAACACAAACAGTATTTTTCAGTCATTAGTTGCAGAATTCGGTTTAGTTTTGCTTACAGTCTGAACAACTGTGTGATTTGGAAAGTCGATAGATATGATTATTTTATTATATTTAATTCAAAGGCAAAGAAAATAAACAAATGAAGTAATAATTAATGTTTTTATTAAATTTTTTTTCACAAATTCTTAAGGTTCACATAGCAATTGTGTAATTATTTGCAACATTAATTGATCCTTGATTACTGAACTACTAAGTACATAATATACCTACATATTTACATACGTTAGTACTAATATAGTACTATTATGCATATAACAAGTTTTTTTTTGTTTATATTTTTATACGACTGCCTGAAAAAAGGAGTATATTGTTTTCAGGGTTCATGTATGTATGCATGTATGTATGTATGTGAGTTTGTATATTCCACCAAAACTTCCATAGTTCAATATATATATATAAAATGTGCAGTCATATTTTTTAATCTTTTAAAATAATTCACTTGTTACTCTGAAACTTCCGATTCTGAAAAGTCTTCAGATTCAGAAGTTTCAGAGTCTGTAACATTTATAATAAAACTATCTGTCACATCATCGATAGTGAAATCAATTTTATAAAATTTTTCTTCTTCCTTTATTGTATGCTCTATACATTTTTGCCATCGAAGAGGTTACCCTATCGATGGCTTCTTTTAATAATCGTTTCACATTTTCGAATTTAATTACAAACAACAAACAAACAATAACTTCCACTATGAATAACGATATCAAATACAGTGCATCCAGCGAGCGCGTTCCGAAATGGAATGAGTGAACGGCAAATGGCGGACCGACGCGTAAAATGTTACTTACCGCTATGTTTCGCCGGTGAGACGTCACGACTTTTATTATGAAATCCACTGTCGACCACGTAAGCGCGTCGCGCGTAAGTCTATCACTATGCGCGAAAGAGACAGTTATAGTTGTGGCGTAGTTAGTTGTTTTCGTGAGGGTTTCATAGTGAAGGTACGTCAATGAACTTTTGTCCACGCTTATATTGGCCTTACTTTACTGGATTTATCTATACATAATATTATAATGAGGTAAAGTTTGTGAGTTTGTGAGGTTGTAGTGGGTAATCTCTGGATCTACTAAACCGATTTTAAAAATTCTGGTACCAATAGAAAGCCACATTATTTGTGAGTGTCATAGGCTATACACGCGAACGAAGTCGCGGGCATCTGCTAGTTTTATATAAAAAACAACTGTTGATACACTTATTGTTTATTGAATATTGTTATTGTTTATTGAAATGTTGATCTTCCGGGTCGGCAAGGGTCCGGAGAGGGTACCGCCAGTTTATTTGGATGGATCACCGGTTCAGGTTGTGCAGCAGTTTAGGTATCTTGGACACATGTTGTCGGAATCCCTGAGCGACGATTTAGATATAGAACGGGAGCGAAGGTCGCTTGCAGTACGGTGCAACATGCTCGCGCGCCGGTTTGCTCGATGTTCTGAGGATGTTAAAGTGACGCTATTCAAAGCATATTGTATGAGTTTTTATACCTCGCAGCTCTGGTTGAGTTACACCAAACGATCCTTTAACACCCTCAGAGTTCAGTACAGCAATGCCCTCCGCATTTTATTAAAAATGCCGAGGTATTGCAGCGCGTCGGGTATGTTCGCCGACGCTGGTGTACCTGACTTCTATGCGATCATACGGAACAGAATTGCGGGTTTCTGGGAAACTGTTCGCAATTCTAAAAATTGTATGATTAGTATCGTCGCTCAGGCATCCCCTGACAACGTGTTTTTTAAACACTGGCTCAAAGTGCACCAGACTCAGAACACCAAGTGACATAATATTATACCGTAAGGTATTATTATTATAATGTAGTTCTTGTTTTAGCTCTAGTTTTAATTTTTACATCTTTTTATTATTTTGTAATTTTAATTTTATATTATTTTGTAAATTTAATTCTTAATTATGGGTCCCTGCCTGAAATAAAACGATTTTATTATTATTTATTATTATTATTGAAAAAAAAAACAAATAAATTTAATTGAATTGAATTAAAACCCTTTTTAATGTATGTGCATAGTTAAATGTAATGGGTAAGCGAGTTACGTGAGGCATTTAAGACCACTCCTCTTTAAACGATTGCCTTTCCGTTCTTCTAAATGGACATACAAGTAACAACGCCAGACCACTTTCTTAATTGAACCACATATTGTTTTACGTGACCAATATTTGTGTATCTGTGGTGTATCTATTATCTGTGTTTATCTATTTATGTAATAGTTTTTTCTTAATTTCAAAATCAAAATCAAATATTTTTTATTCAATTAGACTTTTTACAAGTGCTTTTGAATACTCGAATGAATCTACCACTGGTTCGGAATTTATCATTTCTTTATTTAATTTTTTTAAGGATCTATCTTCTTGTCTCACAGAGTCCACAGGTGACCGGAGAGCTGGCAGTTACCTCGGCCAACATATAAGTATGGCTATACCTACAGCGGGGTAACGCAGCCAGCGTTCTGGGCACATTGCCTCATTGCAGCGGCTTAGATGATATTTTTAATGTTTAGTTTTTAGTTTTTAATATAGATTTAAGTAATTTAGATTTTAATACACTCGGCGTCAAAAAAATCGCACCTTTCAAAAAATCGACTTCAAACAACTGTAAACCTTATTTGACATCAATAATAAGGGTCATGTTGGATATCATTTGAAAGGCGATGAAATGGAGAGCACAAAAACAATTCAATTTATTATTTTTCTTTTATTGGAAAAGCACAAAAAAAATAAGTATATAAAACAGTAAAAGTCCTTAATTAAGCCTTAATTTAAAACAGATTAATTACACAAAAAAGAATACAAAAATGATCTTAAAACTAATCTAAAATCTAGTGTTACCCCCCCTTGCCCTGATGACGGCTTCCATACGATCCCTCATGGATCTTACCAATTTTAAAATTTCTTCTTGAGGGATAGTGTCCCATTCCTCAATAACGGCATCTTTGAGTTCCTGAAGAGTCGTAGGAGCGGGATCACGAGACCGAACCTTGCGTTTTAAATTTTTTTTTTTTTTTAATCCACTACAAGTTAGCCCTTGACTGCGATCTCACCTGATGGTAAGTGATGATGCAGTCTAAGATGGTAGCGGGCTAACCTGTTAGGGGCATGGCAGTTATATTAAACCCATACCCCTATTCGGTTTCTACACAGCATCGTACCGGAACGCTAAATCGCTTGGCGGCACGTCTTTGCGGTTACCGGCGTTTTAAATGGTCCCATAGGTGCTCAATCGGGTTCAGGTCTGGACTTCTCGCTGGCCACTGCATGACAGAGATCCCAACCTCTTGAAGGTAGTCGCGCACAATAATTGCAGTGTGAGCGCGAGCGTTGTCATGCATCAACGTGAACCCCTCGCCAACAAAACTGGCATAGGGGACCACATGGTCTTCCAGGATCTCTGTGATGTACCGGTGAGCAGTCAGCGACCCTTGCCCGCGAGCACCTCGAGCCCGGGAGACGCAAACAAGGTCGGTTTTGCCGTCGGCCGACATGCCGCCCCAGAACATACAAGAACCGCCTCCATATTCCACCGTCTCCTGGATGCAGGCTTGGGCGAAACGTTCACCCTGTCTTCTGTACACTCTTTTGCGTCTGTCGTTGCAGAAAAGGCACACTCTCGTCTCGTCTGAGAAGAGAACAGCTTTCCATTGTTCCAGGGTCCAATTGACGTGTTCGCGAGCGAATTGCAAGCGGGCTCGCCGATGCTCTGCGGTCAATTTTGGACCTGTAGCAGCTCTTCGCGCCGCTATTTTCCTCTCCCCCAGTCTCCGTCTAACCGTAGACACACTCACGGTTCTTCTGTTAGCTGTCTGGAGCTGCTGTCGCAACTCAACAGCATTTAAGAAGCGATTTCTCAAAGACGTCGATACGATGAATCGGTCGTCTCTCTCCGAGGTGCAACGACGTCTACCAGACCCATGTCTTCGAACGTAGCCACCGGTCTCCAGGAAACGCTGGTACACTCTTCGAACCGAAAAACGGCTCAAGTTGAGTTGCCGAGCGACATCACACTGCCGCATGCCTGATTGCAGTAGTACAATCACTTGGGCGGCCTCATCGACAGTGGTATCCATTTTCAAGGGTGTTTTTCTTGGGAATGAGCTTCTCGTGTGTCCACTTCAACGGTTGGATAGCGAATGATCCCGATTGAACCTGTATTGACCCTTTTATACCTACAAAAGGTAGCGCAACTAGCGGCTGTTTTAAGGAGCAAAATTGTAGGTGTTTTCTTCTTCTTTTTTTGTGCTCTTCCAGTAAAAGAAAAATAATCAATTGAATTGTTTTTGTACTCTCCATTTCATCGCCTTTCAAATGATATCCAAAATGAACCTCATTATTGATGTCAAATAAGGTCTAAAGTTGTTTGAAGTAGATTTTTTGAAAGGTGCGATTTTTTTGACGCCGAGTGTATATCTTGTAAAAGTTTAATTAGTAAATAAATTATTATAAAAGTGATTTTTTGTATGAAAAGTATTAATTCTTCTAGCAGTAGATTATATTCTTATTTAAGAATTCAAGAATAGATGAATCTGTGTTGGAATTTGGAAATAAAGATACAAAAAAACGGCCCTTGTGCATGTCGGCGTAATTTATTTATGTACCCATGCCATATTACAGCTTTCTAGTACTAAAACTACACTAACTACTAAGGTTCAGGGCCACATAGCGAGCGACGGAGAGAACTATCAACTATGCCCAGCGTGATCAAATCAGATATGAGGAGATTCGTAGGCGAACCAGAGTAACCGAATCTCGAAGAGTCACCAAGCTAATGTGGCAATGAGCGGGGCACATAGTTCGTAGAACCGATAGGCGTTGGGGTCCCAATGTGCTCGAATGGCGGCCTTGCACCGGGAAACGCAGCGTTGGACGACCCCCTACTAGGTGGACGGACGATCTCAAGCGTGCAGCTGGGAGCCGCTGGAAACAAGCGGCACAAGACTGTGCTCTGTGGCGATCCATGCAGGAGACCTTCGTCTAGCAGTGGACGTCTATAGGTTGAGACGACGATGACGAGTACTAAAAGCCTCTAAGCTAAGCCGCGGTCAGACAGACAAGGCGAAACTATAACCGTTCCTTGTGGACGGAACCCTAAAAATAGTCGTTTGTTTATTAAAAACGCTAAGAATAGAGACACACAACACGCGTTACACTAAGTACTCGTTACTCGTTACATCAGGAAGTAAAATGTCCGAACTAAGAAGCACCGTTCGTTTTATTATCATACGTATACTAACGAGACTATAATACGAGTAGCTTTACATGCGTAAACAACGAATCAAGTTTGTATTTCTCAGCATTCCTTTCATTGCCAGCAAAAACCGTGGTATTTAGGTACAATCCTCATAACTTTATAGCTAGATTCAGACTCTGGTCTCTCTCTCTGCGTCGTATTCCTCATTCCTCATTGCTGAGAGGATCGTGACCCCTTTCCATTAATCACATAATGGTAAAGGTTTTCTTGGGATAATAATGCGGTGGGTTCCCAGGCCCTTCCGCATACGACTCGACTAAGAGTACTATTTCAACTCTTAGGTTACCTACTAACGATTATTATCAGATGTTAGTGATAATAACTTGACTCCCCGGCGAAGACTTACCCTCTTATTCATAAACGTGCAATAGCGGTGGAATAGTTATAATCTGTTTAGTCTTTGTTTGTCAACAGTAATTTGACATTCGAAGGAAAAAGACAAAACAGATTTTATCTATTCCACCGCTATTGCACGTTTATGAATAAGAGGGTTAGTCTCCAATTCGTCACACGGACGTGGTTTCAACTTTCAACCCACGGCCACCACGGCCTCAGGGGCGTACGGAGTAGTCTAGTCAAACCGACCTCCCATCTGTCTCAACTTCATCCTAAGCCGTGGTCCGAGCCACAGAGGAGGCGTTTTGATGGATTGATTGATTGATGGATGGATGGATGGATGTTTGTTACTCAATCACGCCAGAAACGGGTCAGGATGAAATTTGACACAGATAGATTATTTAGTCTGGAATAACACATGGGCTACTTTTTATCCCGGTACTAGTTCTCGCGGGAACCAAAAAAACGAATCCACGCGGATGAAGTCGCGGGCATCAGCTAGTTTGGTGATAAATCTACCTACCACGTAATACAAAGCTAAGATTAACTGTGCAACAGTAATTTGACGAACAACGAACTCGAATAATAACGGAGCCGGCAATTTATCCAATCCAGTTCAAGATCCGGACGAACTGCGCTTCAGATCTTACGATTGTTACAGTTGAGGATTTTGCTAGTATGCTACTGTATGGTCATTTTGCAATCGTTCAAAGTTCAAGAAACATTGAGATGAAGTATGAAACGAATTACAATACCTAGTAACCTTTACCTGCGTACTGGAAGGGATATCTCAGAAATAGGCACTAGTTAATTCCCCCTTAATAATTTTGTACTCTAATTCTAACCAAAAGGAGTAATTTGCTACAACTCGAAAGACCATGATCCAATAAATTAATCCCTGGGCCCAATCGGCAATCGCTGTCGCGACCACCAGATCGAATTACGACCCAAACACCAAAGTATTTACAAATCGTTGCCCACGGAGTCGCGACTCGTACCAGACTGCCCTATGAATCTCAAAACGTTTGTAACCCCGTACAAATTTAATGCACCGCGGTCTTGAAACGTCATGAAATAGGCCAAATTGATAGTTATCGAAATAACCTAACCTAACAGTACAACTTAAGTACTTCAAGGCAAGAGTAAATAGGCATCTTCTAGGCAAGCGCGCTCCAACCTAGACCTCAACAATGCTTTCTATATATGCAAGCATGATTGTCGCCAAGCGCAAGCCTATACTGATATAAAAAAATAAGCTGTGATAACGTACGAGTGATTTGATAAAGTACGGGTAGGACGCATAAGGTATATGTGGAAAGTGGAAACGTAGTGCGTGCCTAAAATTCCATACTTATATTATTGTCTGTCTTTCTGTCTATCTACTACACTTTTCCGGCCCATATTTTCAAAGAATTTTGATGAAATTTGGTACAAAAGTAGGTTGCATCCCGGTAAAGTCCAATTCACATGGTTAACGTGGTACGCCGCAGGGACCCGCTGGATAATGAGCCTATTGACGAAGACGAAAATATCATCAAAACGTGCCAAACATAAAATAGAACAAACAAACAGCTAAGCATCAGCTAAGATGATCATAACAATACGTCAGGTATTAATATTATAGGGGCCTAAATACACCACTCTTTGTAGATCCCTTATCAATTACTGATAAAATTCTTTGAGATAAACTCATAGTTTCGTGTCTATGCTAGTAAAGTCTTTATTACGTGGCGATAAGACCGGATTAAAGGAATTGATTAATCTAGATAAGGAATGCATAGTTCATAGCGTAATGTTATCCAATAAGTAAGTACGATACCTGATAATAGTACAAACAGGTAGAAATACAAAACTGAAAATCAAAAAGCATTATTTTACATAATGTTTACAAAAAGGTTACAAGATGTTGATACATATTAACAAGATAAAGGAAGAGCTAAGAGTAATCTTAGTGCTAGAGGTAAGAGTAATCTTAGTGCTAGAGCTAAGAGTAAACTAATTAATTTTGTTGGTTTTGCGGTTTCCCATTAGTCCCAATAGCGGTAGTAGGATTTTAAAAACCGACTTCAATTTGTTAAATTGTATGTTTTATATTGTGTGGTATGAAGTGTGTTCCATTTAATTAGAAAAATACAGTTCGCACGGTAAAAATTCGAAGGCTGACCGAAAATTGACCAGAGGCCTAATTGTCTAAGCAAATCGCAATAATATGACAGGTTAAAACGTATGAATCGAACTGTTTAAGGAGTTCATACATGCTTTTGTAGTGCACGCATCTATGAACTCCATAAACCTGGTCGAATTATCCGTTTGACAAACGATTACGATTACGATTTCCTTACACAATCGGGGGGCAGATTTATACGGCAGATCCTCTCCAGTAAAAAAGTTGTTAATTCCTGCTCATTTTCTTCTTCTAAAAGCGTTTTCTTTAAAAATAACTTTTCCTTTACCGATTTTAAGGCGATTATATACAGAGTTGGAATATTTCGAAAATCTTACCGAAGTTGGGAAAGGACAAGGCTTTTGAAGAAAGTCAGAAATGTCAGGATATTTGTCTCATTCCACGACTAGAATAAACATAATGGCCTATGTATTGGGAACCCTAAAAACCATCGATTGGATGTTATTAAAATCGGGATAGATTAGATATCTTCTTGATTTACGTGTTTCCTGCCACTTATAACTTAAGTACCTTCAAGGCAAGAGTGAATAGGCACCTTCTAGGCAAGCGCGTTCCAACCTAGACCTCATCATTGCTTTGCACTAAGCATGATTGTCGTCAAGCGCTAGCCTATCCCCAATAAAAAAAAAAAAACTTCTTTATTATTCGATAGATTACCGACATTGTACTATAACAACTCGATCAAGGTCTTCGAGATAATCGACGATCATCATGTTTTGGTAGGTACCTTCTATTGTTTCAACTAATTTATGTTCTCATTTTGTTTATTATCCTACATCGAATAAAGAAGGAGGTTATTGATTTACTTCACATACTTAATATGATATTTTTGTCTATCCATGTTTTCTTCGTGGATTTTCTTAATCATTTTTTATCGTCCAAAAAATTAACTAAATTAACTTTGTTTAAATGCAATAGGTAAATGGAAAGTTTTTTACTAGCGTCTATTAAATAAAACGTTTAAAGCTGTTTTTTGTTTAAAATAGCTTTCAATAAGTTATTTCAATCTCACAACATAACTATTCAATAAAAAACAATTAATCTTTATGAAGAAATAAAATAACTATGATGACTCTACATAATATTTTTAATGGATTTCTTCTAAGATTTCTTTTCGAAATTGTATTTCTCGAAAACATTAGTCATCACTCATCAGCATCACACAAAAAATCTATACTAATATTATAAATGCGAAAGTTTGGATGTATGGATGGATGTTTGTTACTCAATCACGCCCCAATGGCTGAACGGATCTGGATGGAATTTCGCACAGAGATAGATTATAGTCTGGAATAACACATAGGCTTAAATAAAATACTTTTTATCCCGGAAAATTAAAGAGTTCCCGCGGGAACCAAAAGACCTCAATTCACGCGGACGAAGTCGCGGGTATTAGCTAGTAGGTACTTCATGAATTTGATTTTTGGGTACACCTGTATAGAATGCATGTAAAATCAATTTCTAAACATGATTCTATGGTTTAATAATTTTATCGTTTTTTAAATTGCAACTCTATAACTATAAACATAAAATACACTTTCAATCAGCTATCGATCGACCCACTTCCTTTTTTTTCACACAGTTTAGTCATTTGTTTGATATTATATTCATTTTACTTTTCAAAACAACCGATATAGCTCTTCCCTGGTTATAAATCACGAAAACTTTAATACTTACACATCTCATGCATTTTGGCTGCAAAAACTGGTCTTTAAATCATTTTCTCGTAAACTTTTAAGACATTAAGTTCTTAATTAAAAGTTATTTTATCCTTATTTAAACTGTAATGACTGACAAACTAATTAGCAATTCAAAATATTTCATTCATAACTAACAAACACAAATGTCTGCGAACCTACACGTAATTTTCACTAATTACAGTTCATTGACACTTCATAATAGTCATATGATTTGCTTAATATGGGTTAGCAAGAACTTTGGCACTATAGTACTTCCTTGCGTAACACCTTAATGAAAAAAAAACACTTTAATCTCCTTAAAAACGCGCACGCGCACGTCCTTTAGCCCGTGGGCGGAACAACAGTATGACGTGTTCAGCTTACGATCGGTACAAACGATCAAATAAAACGTTTCACTACAGTAACTATCACTCTGCACATGATACACCCAATCCAATGGTAGTTTTGAACCCACTTCTTTCAACTTGGGTAATACCAAACCGTCAATGCATATGTTGTACGAGAAATTTACTGTACATTGGAAAGGAAAAGTGGGCGAAGTAGGGGGGTGAAAAAGGGGGGACCCGGCCCAGACGCATTGACTGTACTAACTACTATGGCATATTTTTACCGTACGAACATACAATGGACGTTATGTTTTGAAACTATTTTGTCTTGTCAATTTCCTTTACATTTCCGGGACGTTTGCAGCGGTGATAACTTTCCTATGAATAACCCAGTGGTTAAGACTTCGGCTTTGAAGGCCTGAGGTTCAAATCCCGCTCACGCACCTTTAACCCTTTTAGGTGTTACATGCGTTTTAACTTAGTTATAAGCAAATAGCAATCAAATATTCAGAATAGCTTTAACGGTGAAGAAAAACACCGAAAGAAGCCTGTACTCCTGAGAGGTCTTAATAATGGTCTCAAAGGTGTGTGAATACTGCCAACAGTACTTGTAAAGCGTGGTGGATTATGGTCTTAACTCTTAAGACTTCTCATTCTGAGATGTCTGTGATTAGCCAGCAATGGATTGAGAATGAGATGATGATGATTTTTTTTCTTATTTTTTTAAATATTTATAGCGAGCAAACTAGCAGGCGGGTCACCTGATTGTAAGTGATTCCCGCTGCCCATGAACATATGCAGCACCAGAGGAACCGCCAATGCGTTTTGAGAAATTTAATTATCCGCCCCTTGAAGAGCCCCATATTATAATCATTAGGGAACACAGAAGATGGAAGCTGGTTCCACAATTTGCACGTACGTGGCAGAAATGACCTGGAATAACGGGAGGTGGAAGAAGATCAGGCATCCAGGTGGTGAGGATGAAGTTTGTTTCTGCGACGAAGAGTGCGACTTCGAAGATGCTGAGAAGAAGGCGAGTTGCGAAGATGATAATTAATGATGTTAATTAATGATGATAAATTGTAGGAACAACTTTTTGTCGAGAGACAATAAAACCGTTAGTATGTTTTATTTCACGTTCACCGTACTTGTTTATGCTGGCACGTGCTCCCAATGAAGTGTTGATTTGTTTAAAGCAGATGCTACTTTTTTGGTGTTAAGTAAATGGTCTAATTTCAGTCGTGTTTTTTCTGTTAACGATACAAGTTTATTGATCGGGATCGAGCGATTACTTTCGACAGTAAACTTTTTTTTATGTGTCCGTAATCAAAACATGTACATAAACATTAAACATGGGATAAAAGATTAGTCATCATCATCATCATCATCATCAACCGACAGACGTCCACTGCTGGACATAGGTCTCTTGCAGGGATTTCCACACGCCGCGGTCTTGCGCCGCCTGGATCCAGCGACTCCCTGCGACTCGTCTGATGTCGTCCGTCCACCGAGTAGAGGGTCTGCCAACGCTGCGCTTCCCAGTGCGAGGTCGCCATTCCAGCACTTTGGGTCCCCAACGATCAATAAAATATTAGTGTGGAGCGAGAAAACGCGTCCAAAAGCCGCCGAAACGCGAGCGTTGTTCCGCACGCCCGTATCACGCCCTGATTGCGGAATTTTGGCAACTTTTACTTGATATTACTTACTTGTTTTTTTTTTTTGCGCGTTTTACTGCGATCTCGAGGTGAGTGATGATGCAGTTATAAGATGGTAGCGTGTTAACCTGTTAGGGGTATGACATTTATATTAAACCCATACCACTTATCGGTTTCTACACGGCATCGTACGGGAACGCTACATCGCTTGGTAACACGTCTTCGCCGGTAGGGTGGTAACTAACCACAGTCGAAGTCCCCATTCAGACCAGGCTGGAGAAAATTCAGAAGTTATCGATTCCCAAATTGAACCTGCCGGGGATCACACCCAGGACCTCCCCTTATAAAACCACAGCGCTCACCACTGCGCTAGAGAGGTCGTCAAATTGTTAACATTGCAAGTTATATAAGCTAGTAAAAATTTTGTAGTATATGGCGTAATCGAGAGTCAGCAAGCTTCAAAATTAGTTGATGATGCAAAAGATGATACTAATCTAACCCTCGGATTCTGTCGGTATAAAGCAGTAACGCAGTTGTTCAATGGCCGGATATGTTACAATAGCCAATTACAGGGTTATGTCATACATATTGTTTCGTTCATAATTATCTGGATCTTCCGAATGGTCGGAAAACAGGAAATGAGGGAATTAAGATGTTCAAAATCTAAGGCTACGTTCGCACTGCGAGAAACATTCTTTTTTTCATTCGAACTTTTGATTTCGCGATTTATATTTCGCGTGCGCATTTCACCTAGTCCGCACTTCGAATGCGGAATTTTTTTGATGACGCTTATATTTAACTCCATGCAGCAAAAAAATATTCGCTCCAATTTGATTCTTATCTTACCGCACCGCGTGAAATTTGTATCAAAACAGAGATTTTTTTCGCATGATTTCTAGTGTTATACAGAATTGCGAAAAAAATTACGCGAATGTTTTTCGCAGTGTGAACGTAGCCTAATTTATTTAATTATAATGAGATGTCATAGTGCAAAAGTACGCAAACACACTCTCTATTCCCTTACTTTAAGGAAACGATAGGACGGACAATTCGACATGATCAGAGAGAGATCAGGCGCAAGAGCGATGGCTTTACGTGCTCTCCGACTCCGAGGCACGAGAGTGAAACACACACATTACTTCCTAACTCCGGGCTAGTATTGATAAATGACAATTTCTTGTCAGAAAAAATATAAACAAAATGGCCGGTCTATACGACATTTACCCCGTAAAACGGGTGTTTCACCCCCGTGCCTCTGAGAGCACGTTAAGCCGTCGGTCCCGGTTATTATCACTAACATGATAATAGTCGTTAAAGCCGCCAACCCGCATTGGAGCAGCGTGGTGGGTCTAAGCTCTAATTCCCTCTCTCCTATGAGAGTGGAGGCCCGTGCCCAGCAGTGGGGCGTTAATGGGCTGTAGTGGTGGTAGTGTTGGTGGTGGATACGACATTTTAAACGGATTTAGGCACCTATAATATGTTAGGACTATGAGAAAGAGAGGGAATAGAGCATGGGAGTAGAGACTGCACCCATTTACGTACACACTATAATATCTCCCGCGCATAATATGACTCATATCTGTTGAAGATGGCCCCTGTGGCAGAAATTCGGTCTCAAATCGCAAAAATATAAGCTTTATAGCGTGTCGGGCGGCGCACTTAATTTTAATAATCTCGTCAGGAGCAAACTGAAAATCAGCGCCGGGTATTGGTAGCCAATGCCCTGCACTAGGCTTAGTTTGCGACCTATTGTGTTGTTGCTAGTCCCTTCCGTAGTTTTTAATTTATTTCCTTTTTAAGTCTGCGACAATGTAACGCAATAAAGGATTTATTTATTTATTTAAAAAAGTTCTCGGATAAACGTGTCAAGCGACTTTTTGCACGGAGTAAAGAAATACGTGTAACATTCGGTTCTAGGGTTCCGTACCAAAACCTTGGCTGCGGCCTGGCAAACCCAAGACAATTTTTGATATTAAGTGAAACACACATACATGCACATCAATTGTTTATGACATTCGATAAATCATCACAAAATCAAACGAAAGTTAGGTACATTATAAAAGTAAAAATTATCTGTTAAAAACATTCATGTAAAATTATTCTGAAACCACGAATTTAAAATAATAAACTATACCTTCGTATCCAGCGAAAGAACCTATTCGCACCTTTCTTCCCATTAGGTTTCTTCTTCTTCCCCATTTCGTTCAGAAACCATAGAACACTAGAAACTTAAAAAACTATACCATTGTCTATGTCCTCAGAGTTTGAATATGGAACATGACACGTTCCAACACTTCACTTGGTTCTTAATTTAAATATGGACTAGCTGCACTGAGTTTAAATTTGGAACGCTGCGCTGTCTCTGGCCGAAACAGGACTCTATGCTTAGCTCTATAAAAGATGATATGTAAAACCTTTTTGCTTACTTTTTCTTTAGTCTAGTAACTAAATTAGTTCTTTACCTATTGAAAATTTACCACTACCAAAAAAAAAACACGCACTACATTTAAAATTTAAAATTAAATATTTACAAGTTAATCACAAGCAAGCGGGGTAGGACATCAAAATCAAACCAAAATTAATATTAATCGCCGTTAATTAACTTTAATGCGAATTATTTTTGAAATATTTACCAACAAAAAAAGTCCAAACGTTTGTCACTCTAAAATACTTATTACAACTAAAATATTAAGATAAAAATGTCTGTATTTTTTTAAATATTGGCTGGACCGAAAAATTCCGAACTGTGCCCACTGACCAAAAAAAGAAAAGAAACTAGGATTTAATTAAAAAAGTTAAACCGTTCCGTTCAGAAATGCGCGACGCGATGCGCACGCGTCGAGACTGGCGCGTGGCCACGTTCAAATTTAGAATTCGAAAATAAAAAAACACTGCATTGAAATGCAGCGGGTGTTGGTGTATTTATTTTCGTTTTGTGTCTACGAAATGAAAATACATGTGTGATTATTTATGTGGAGACATTTGTGAAACGTAATTTTAATATTTTGAATACCTAAATTATTTATGGGATAACATGGTATATTATTAAAGTTATAATTCATCCTATGAACTCTTTTTCTCTCGACTTATCTTATTTCACTCTATCTCCTATACACCCTCTAAGGCTTATAGCCTTAAAACTAAGGCATTAAAGTTTAATTTCGAATGTAGTATATATATATTTAAGACCTTTTGTCTTCGTAAGAACACGAGCATGTCGGTGACGGTGAGGCGAATCCACAAGTTTACCCCCTATCAAAAAGTGCTCAACGCGGCTAAAGAAGTTTTCACTTCAAAAAACAATGACCACGTCACGAACTGTGATGCAATAGCTGAAGCCCCCTGGCCATGTGCCAGCAAGTAACCACGACATTTTGGCAAAAGCTTGAATATACAATTTGGCTTATTAGACCGCTGAAACGTAGACAGTAGACACCAAGCGGTCTGATCCACAAGTTCAAAGTCTCTCAGCGAGCTATGGAGAGGGTTTTGTTAAGCTAAAGCAGAGAGTAGATATTATCTACTCTCTGGCTAAAGGAAGTATAGCATCAGAAATGAAAAAAAACCGGCCAAGTGCGAGTCGGACTCGCGCACCGAGGGTTCCGTACAGGTTTGTACGGGACCCTCGGTGCGCGAGTTATAAATTATTAAGTTAAGTTTTAAATTATTCAAAAAAACTACTTACTAGATCTCGTTCAAAACAATTTTCGGTGGAAGTTTGCATGGTAATGTACATCATATATTTTTTTTAGTTTTATCATTCTCTTATTTTAGAAGTTACAGGGGGGGGGGGACACACATTTTACCACTTTAGAAGTGTCTCTCGCGCAAACTATTCAGTTTAGAAAAAAATGATATTAGAAACCTCAATATCATTTTTGAAGACCTATCCATAGATACCCCACACGTATGGGTTTGATGAAAAAAAATTTTTTGAGTATCAGTTCTAAGTACGGGGACCCCCAAAATTTATTATTTTTTTTCTATTTTTGTGTGAAAATCTTAATGCGGTTCACAGAATACATCTACTTACCAAGTTTCAACAGTATAGTTCTTATAGTTTCGGAAAAAAGTGGCTGTGACATACAGACGGACAGACAGACAGACAGACATGACGAATCTATAAGGGTTCCGTTTTTGCCAAATTTGGCTACGGAACCCTAAAAAACCGCAGGAGAGCTAGGGTTACAGACATATCCCAAACCATTAGCAAGCTGAAGTAGGAATGGGCAGGTCATGCTCGTCTTAGGGAAGATGGCCGCTGGAGCCGAAAATTCCTAGAGTACTCTAGAACTGAAATGAAATCAATAATGAATATTCCATGTTTGGTTCGCATTCCCGCCAACAAACGATGAAAATACAGATAAAAATCAGCAATAAAAATCCATGGAGAACTACAAACATTGACAATCCGAGTCTCCCGTTCTTCAAACACTTTATTTCGCTGACGCAACAGCCAAAATCGATTGGCAATCCGCCAAGACAGCCACGCAATCGACAAGACACGACATTTTTAGGAATGAGGAAACACATAAATACAAGCTACCCTCATAATTGGGTTGATATGATCTGTGATCTTTGTGAAATATGGCCGCCATTAATAACGGTCGACTCTATACCATAGATTAAAAATGGCGGATTACATGTGATCTTATATGTCACAGTGTAAATGAATTGGTGTAACAATTAAAATTAATTTTATTAGTTAATTAATGGCAATTTAATTTTTCTAGATTTTAATTTAATTTACTTTACTGAATAGGTAGAGATTATCAAATGATACTATTCTGTTTCTAAAAACAAAAATTAAGTAAATAGACGAAAATATACTTACCTACACGAAAGTCGCTTAAAAATAAGCTAACTTCCCAAAAAAACCCGATTCAATAATAAACAAAAACCAATTACATGGATCATGACGTTTTGAAATTGAAATTAAAGAGTAAAAATGATTTATTTATACTTTTAAATCAATAATTTAGTTAATTCGTATTTCGTAGTAAGATAGTTATTCTGTTTAAATATTGACGTTTTCGGCCTATAACTACGGTACCGTACCGTACCGTCGGTATAGATACGGTATACATTTATGAAGAAAAGTAACTATTTTTTTTTTATCCACTACAAGTTAGCCCTTGACTGCGATCTCACCTGATGGTAAGTGATGATGCAGTCTAAGATGGTAGCGGGCTAACAAGTAGGGGTAAGGCAGTTATATTAAACCTATACCCCTATTCGGTTTCTACACGTCATCGTACCGGAACGTTAAATCGCTTGGCGGCACGTCTTTGCCGGTAGGATGGTAACTAGCCACGGCCGAAGCCACCAGACAAAGGAGCGATTTGCATTAAACTCTGTTTAATTATTGACGTTTTCGGTCTTTAACTACCGTACCGTAGGTACGCGTCGGTATAGATACGGTATACATTTATGAAGAAAAGTAACTAACTCAAAGAACTTGAAAGACGAGAGCAAAAGTAAAAATAAAAGCAGAACCTTTGAATCACGATGTTTGTTTTGAGGAATGTAAAGGGATCTTGAATCATCGTTCAGCAGCTGTTTTAAACTTTGCTACGTGTTCCACTGATGCTTTTTAACTTTTTTAAGCCTAAGAGATACATAAAGTATAACTTGTGCAGCTGTGTGAATATTCTTTGTTTTAAAGCTTAACTTTAACCGGCATACAGAATACTTACAGATACTGCATTTTAAGCAATGTAAAAAAAGGTTCTTAATATTATGATGCCTATAGGTACTTTATTATTTTATAGGCTATTTTTTGTCCAGGAACCTATTACAGATTTTTACTAATTCAATCCACGCCGAAGTCGCTAGTATTATTAAGCCGTAAGCCTAGAATACATTTGCGAGTCTCTAAGAAAAATAGTACGGAATCCTAAACATGATTTTTATACTATTGAATATATTGAGATTGATTGAGAGAGCTGACGTTTCAAAATGTCATTTCAGTAAAATAAGGATTTCAAACTTTATATATTTTTTTTTTTTTTTTTTCTTTCTTATAACTATATATAACTAGCAGATGCCCGCGACTTCGTCCGCGTGAAATAAGTTTTTTGAATTCCCACGGGAACTCCCGAATTTTCCGGGTTAATATTATATCCTATGACACCTCACAAATAATGTGGCTTTCTATTGGTACCAGAATTTTTAAAATCGGTTTAGTAGATCCAGAGATTACCCCCTACAACCTCACAAACTTTACCTCTTCATAAAATTTGTATAGATGTGGAATGACATTTTGAAACGTCAGTTTAGAATCTTAATAGTCCCACAAACATCTGGCCCGGTGGCCAAAATTGGAACTAATTTCTATGCCTGTTTAGTTTTTGTTTTTATTTTATTTTTCGTAGATACTCGACGCTGTTACCGGGTCATCTAAGTTTGTCGGACTAGGAGTGGATAAAAAAAAAAAATTAAAGTCCGAGTATAGGAGCCACAGCCTAAATATTATTATAAGCACACCGTATGTCAATCAAGCGCGAGTATTAGAGTCCCGTAACGGCAAGCGTGATCCGTTATCACTTCAACCGGTAACTGACCTGGAGGTATGAAAACACAGACTTTCGTGAACGTATGTTATTATTTATAGAAATAATTCGATGGTATATGCGAAAATTTAGATAAAAACTTCCAAAAATTCAAATTTAGAGATGTAGCTTACTCCCGGCATACGTTGCTATTTGACTAGCGAGTAGCCAACTAGCCACCTTTTGTTCGTTGATACTAAAGTAGATAGGTAGTAGATGCCTTCACGAAAGTGCCAAGAACAACTGTACGCGGCAATAAAAAAACTTAATCCACCCGGACGGAAGTCGCGGGCATCATCTAGTTATTATTAAACGCGAGTACTAGATTTAAGCCGAAATTCGATTAGGAGACCATAATAAATAATCTAATCTAATCTAATATAATCCAGCCTGTTACTGTCCCACGACTGGGCAAAGGCCTCCCTCCGATTTTTCCACATCTCCCTATTTTGTGCCTCTATGGGCCACTCAACTTGGAATTTGTCTAATTCATCACCTATAATAATTAATATTGTTGCAAAAAATCTTTTATCGGTGGATTTCACACATACTGAGCGATGATTCAAAGATGTCGCCGTCTCTCTCCGTAGAAGTTGGCAGTGCTTTATGAAATGCATTAATTCTGTTGAGTGACGAGATGGGAGGACGCAAATATTAAATCTTGATTCAGGATACCAACTGACCTAATGGATTTACGTAGCAGACAAAAGATAGCTTACCAGTGTGCCAAGGTTGCCTCACTTCAGAGATTTATTATTGAACTGGCTGATGCCCACGACTTTGTCCGCGTGAATAAATTCCCACAGGAACTCTCTAATTTTTCGGTTTAATATATAGCCTTCGGCTTTCTATTGGTACCAGAATTTTCAAAATTGGTTCAGTAGATCCAGAGATTACCCCCTACAACCTCACAAAGTCACAAACTTTAAATCTTTATAATCATACTACTTAATATTATAAATGCGAAAGTGTGTTTGTTTGTTGGTTTGTCCTTCAATCACGCCGCAACGGAGCAACGGATCGACGTGATTTTTGGCATGGGTACAGTTGAGGACCTGGAGAGTAACATAGGCTACTTTTTATCCCGGAAAATTAAGGAGTTCCCGTGGGAATCAAAAAAACTTAAACCAAGCGGATGAAGTCGCGGGCATCAGCTAGTGGGATACTAAATTATGCCATAATCGATAATTTAAAATGCACAAAATTAACAGGAGACGTGAATATAAAACGTCTTTTGGCAGGTCCTCTTTTTAATATTAATCATAAAAAATAATTTATTTGACTAGTTCAGAGTTAAATAAAATAATCGCACAATAAATCTTTATGGGTAAATCACATCATCGAGTTAAATCAAGGCAAAACTCTGATTAACTGGAATTTTGTGAATACATCTCGCGACCACTCTGCTATATTCGTCCAAAAATAACCGCATCCAAGCGAGATGTTAGTTTTATTGTAACATAAATTAAGTGGAAGGAAATCTCTAAGTCCGTTTCACTTTGTTTTGAGCCCGGGTACAGAAATAATACCAGTTTACAGCATGTAGAGTTTATTTTTAATTGTTTCTACTGACATTTTACTCTGTATTTTCAATAGGCTATCTATACTCTGTGGTCCTTATCTTAATTTATAAATCCCTTATGTACCTACCATTCCTTCCTATTTGATTAATGGAAATCCATACTGATCCATACTTCCATACTAATATTATAAATGCTAATGTGTGTCTGTCTGTCTGCTACGCTTTCACGGCCCAACTACTAAATCGTTTTCGATGAAACTTGGTACAGGGATGGGTTGTATCCCGGGGAAGGCCATACGCCTCTTTTTATCTCGGAAAATTCAAGACTTCCCGCGGGAATCAAAAAAACTTAATCCACGCGGTCGAAGTCGCGGGCGTCATCTGATATCTAATCCAAACTAATATTATATAGAGGAAAGATTTGTTTGTTTGTTTGTTTGTTTGTAATGGATAAACTCAAAAACTACTCAACCGATTTTAAAAATTCTTTCACCTATAGAAAGTTACAGTATCAGCGAGTAACATAGGCTATATATCTTATTTTCAAAAAAATTAGAGATCCTTACAAAAATTGCAATTATGTATGTGAACTAAGTCGGAAAAAATCCTCTCTTCTGAGAGCTTACGTGGCGTACGCTGCTTAAATAGTTAAAGTTACACGAAAACATTGTATGGTGGAATGGTTCCTCTCAAAAAGTTCAAAAAAAATGTCCGCGATAGCATACATCTATCTTTTAAGGTTGACTCACAATAACCATTTTTATAGCTATATTGGGTATAGACTATTAGGATTATTAGTGCTACCCGTGCGAAGCCGGGGCGGATCGCTAGTGTTTAATAAAATGCGTGTATAGTCCCACAAACTTATAAGCCGGTGAGAGCGTCGCTAGTAGATATGAAAAATAAATTAAAAATAAACATAACAGGTTTAAAAATTAGTTCCAATTTTGGCCACCGGGTCAGATAAGTTTGATGGACTGTAGTTTGGGAATTCATAATTTCTCAATTATCTCTGGTCTGGTGGTAAATTAAAATCAAAATATTTTAATTAATATTTTTAGACTTATTTCTTAATCAAACTAATGTGTACAGACACAAGTTTTAAATTCATTTACATAAAAATATACTTTATAGTTAATTTTTTTTTACATTAAGCCGAAACATATTTAATTTTAGTCTTCCATACTGATTTTTTTATGCTGTGTACTTATTTTAAAAAGTAAATTAATTTTAAGACTTATTTCAATAGGCTTTCTATATTCTGTAATCCATATCTTAATTTATAAATCCCCTACCATTCCCTCCTATTTGATTAATGGAAAAGATCACAACAGTCGACGACAAAAAAAATTGATATTGAGGTTTGAGATTCCTGTCTTCTAGCATTGGTTTAACCTGCAATGCACCAAGCATCTAAGATTGCCTAACAAAAAGAGATAGGTCATTGAACCCAGCCTGGCTGAAGGCCAAATCTGCGATGCAGTCTAGGCGGTCTATATTGATGTTTGTACAGAAAATAAGACAAGTCACAGACAAAAACAGAGATGATCATAGCAGCTGCATTTGATAGTAACTTCTGTTGGTTATTACTCTGTACAATATTATTGAAGTGAAAACTTCTTTAGCTGCGTTGAGCACATTTTGGTAAACCTTTGGGTAAACTTGTGGATTCGCGTCACCGTCACCGACATGCTCTCGAACACCGACATGCTCGCGTTGTTACGAAGACAAAAGGTCTTAAATATAAATATACTTCTTCGTAATTAAACTTTAATGCCTTAGTTTTTTTATTTATTTTTTAATTAAAAAAAATTAAATATTCGTTTCCACTTCTATCGGCAGTCCTTAAGAATGGCAATTTTTTTTTTATTAACTTAGAATCTCAGATCGAGTAAAATATTATATTTTGTGAATTAAATTTCCATGGAAAAATAAGATAAAGATTCTTTATTTTCATAAGAGAAGCGAACTCTTTTTTAACATTTTATTTCATTTTAAAACGAAACTATAATTTTGTTTATAGAGTCCGCGTATCACAAACATTGGCCCGAAACAGAAACTATTTTAAAATTCGAACGCGAACTCACGCGCGTTGTTCCGCATTTCGCGCCATAGACTGTCAAAGTTATGGCGGGAAACTGTCGAAACCAAGACAGGTGCAGCCTGCTTTGAGAAAATTTTATCAATTTAATAATTCGTATGTGTGTTTGTTTATTAATAAATGATGTACTTAACTATTTTAGTAAAAAAAAATATCGACAATATTTTAGGATGAATAACATCTAAAAACTACATTATATCTACACAATGTATCTTGCAATTATCTATTTCTTAAATATTAATTTTTGAACAAAAAGTCAATACAGCAGCGGGAATTCCTGACCACAAACAATATTTGAAATATTTTTTGCGTACCTTTCTCCTTATTTTTTTTACAAGAGTAAGTACCTAGTTACTAATACTACTATGTACTAAAATATACTAAGTAGGTACTTAATTTAAATTTATCTATGTATTTTTTTTCCACAATAAATTTTTAAGACAGTGGAAAATGCCCGCGACTTCGTCCGCGTGGATTAAGTTTTTCAATCCCCGCGGGAATTCCTTAATTTTCCGGGATAACAAGTAGCCTATGTCCTTCCCCGGGATACAAACTATCCCTGTACCAAATTTCATCTAAATCGGTTGAACAGGTAGGCCGTGAAAGCGTAGCAGAAAGACAGACACACTTTCGCATTTATAATATTAGTATGGATTATAATGTTTTAGAATATTATTTATAAGTAATTAAACCTACTTGTAGACAAATTCAAGAGGCAGAACTAGCGATTGATAATAATCATACCTAAATAGTGTACCTACCTTTAATGGGATTCTTGGCACGTCCTACACTACCAAATTAGTGTATCTAACGCCGGAATTTAAAAGGCTTGTAAATGGGCCATCGTGGATTAATAAATAATGATTAGGCCGTCGTAACTTTTGTTATTACTCATAATAATTGAGTTACGGAATCAACCAGCGTTTACCTCCGGTTCTCTATGATTTCGGTAAATAAATGTATAAACAACTAGCTGATGCCCGCGACTTCGTCCGCGTGGATCGAGGTGTTTCGGTTCCCGCGGGAACTCCTTAATTTTCCGGGATAAAAAGTAGCCTATATGTTATTCCAGACTATAATCTATCTCTGTGCCAAATTTCATCCAGATCCGTTCAGCCGTTGGTGCGTGATTGAGTAACAAACATCCATACATCCATCCAAACTTTCGCATTTATAATATTTATTTGATTGAAAATCAGTAAAAATGCCACACCATGTGGTGTGAGCAACGACCACAATTTACATAGACGGGCCCTGTCAAACAAAGAATGTGGACTTATTTTACTAACGCCATCTAGTCTGAAAAGCGGGACAGTGCTATGGCGGGGACAAGGACAGGCTTATACAGGTGAGGGACACGCCTTACAAGTCGGACGCCCAACTTTTTTCTATGAAAGGGCCCATCTAGTACTTACTACCTAGGTTACAGGGTGGCTCAAATAGTGACGTCCAAAGAAAATAAAAGACGTGTGGCACTCGGAGACTGCCGCGGTAAAGCTATTGCATAGCATTTTTTATCAACTTATGTAATTATAATAAATAATTATTCATCGAGTCGGAGCCGGTCGGAGTGGGGGGTGTTAGGTTATTTTCGTTACGGAATTTCTGGATTCGGTCTCCACGCTCAAGGCCCGCGATAGAAGCTATGCAATAGCTTAAAAATTAGATTCCTCGTACCTAGACCTATCAGAAAATACCCCATGTATGTTCAGCGATTTTTGCTAGTTCTCGAGTTATAATTTTTTTAAGTTTTTTCGTGAGATTTCTGAGGGAGTGTGTTAATTTTTTTCTTTTTATTTAGTGTATTTTTTTGATTATTTTGTGAACATAATTGCTATGAAGTGTACTAATTTGCATAAAATTATTACCATCTTATCATTAATACAAGTCGGAAAGTTTTTGGTCGTAAGTGAAAAGTTTACGTTCGACATAGGTAGAGTCGAATTTTGAACTTTAGATTAAAAATACTTAAACCTGTCTACGTCACTTCCAACTAGTTTTAAAAACTTTTGGGGTGCCTAAGCTTCCCTTATTAGTTAAAAAATTTGGTACTTTAGGGGACATTATTGTGAGAAATCGGACTTCAAAGAACAAAATTAAAAACTAATGGGGGCAACTGGTAGAAATTTAAATCTAGATGCATTGCTTGTAAGTCGATAACAAATTTTGGGCTGATAGTGATAGATACCTACTAGAAAGCTCACTTGCATGTTAAAATGAATGCACTGACCTAAAAAGATTAGAGGTCAAAAATCAAAGTTTCTTAACTCAACAATCATTATTTAACTTTAGCCCAAAATGCACATAACTTTAAAGATAGGATTGGAATGACAATTAAAGCCACAGATAATGATGCATTTTTGTTTTTATCTCCTTTTAAGTATGGGAATGATAACATGTTTTTACATCTCTCATATTCGGTAAGTAGGTCCTTATTACCCCCAAATGGAGCTTGTAGGTGACCAATTAGCGCTCTGGGGTAATAATTTAGCTAGAAAAGCCCTAGGGCGGTAAGTAATTAAAAAAAGTATGATGGTTAGATGTACGGGAACTTTTTGAAAGAGTGAAGAGTTTTTTTTTAAATTACTTACCGCCCTTGGGCTTTTCTAGCTACATTATTACCCTAGAGCGCTAACTGGTCACCTACAAGCTCCATTTGGGGGTAATAAGGACCTACTTTACCTCACAATCGAGATGTAAAGCAGAGTAGTTAGCTCGGGTGTAAGCATCAATTGCACCCTCGAACTATAGGCGCCCTCCCTGCGCTCGTGCGCCTAAATATCTCGGGCTGCAATTGTTGCCTTACAGCCCTTGGCTACTAATCTACTATTAAGACACTTTCAGTCCATTAGGTTTTGTTTTTTTCCACTACAAGTTAGCATTTGACTGTTATCTCAACTGGTGGTAACTGATGATGCAGTCTAACATGACCTAACAAAGGGAATTGGGTGTTTGACTACTATTCAAATAAATTACTTTTTAGTGATTATTAAATAGAGGATCTCCCAAAAGGCGCAATATCCACGTTCCCCGATAGTTTTTTGTTGAATAACCATTTTATGCAATCAATTAAAGTAAAAAAGTGTCTCGAACTTTAATGATGTCACATTTTAGAATTTCATATAAATCCCATACTAAGGACGCGTTTTGACGTTTGAAAAAAAGTTGCTGATTTGACTTTTTGTCAAATACCTACCCAATTTTGGAGTTATATTAGATCCATACCCCTTATCAGTTCCTACACAGTATTGCACCGGAATGCTAAATCGCTTAGAGGAATGCCATTGGTGGTAGGGTCACTAGCCTCGGCCAAAGCTTCCCACTAGACCATCGACCACACAACCAATAGACGCCTAATTACTATGCTTTCGTAATGCAAACAATTCAGTCAAATGACTCAAGTAAGCGGGCGCAGGGTACTAAACGCTGATTGGTCTACTCAAGGTCAAAAAAATCATAAATCAAATGGGATGGGGTCCTAACTACTAATAATTATTTATCGATAATTAATTATCGATATACTCTAATTAATATTTAAATAACTCGGTAGGTTTTGTTACAAGGGCGTGGAATTATATAAGACCTATTAAGTCTGATGTGTTGTCTGAAAGTGTTCGCCCTATATGAGGAGTCTATTAGTTGTATGGTCGATGCACTAGACCAAACCAGAGAAAAATAGAATAAGGATGATGACAACTCAATCAAATCAGCAACTGATTATCAAACTTAAAAATGCGCTTCTAGTAATTAAAAAAGCTTATTCCATGCGGATGAAGTATGAAGCTCTTTCCCTCGTTCCGCAGGGTCTATTTGGGAATAGGGATGATGCCTATATCAAAAATAAATTATTTCTACCTGTTATTAAATAGAGGGTCTTCCAAAAGACCTAAAATTCACATCCTCATTTAGTTGTAAGTTTGATAACCATTTTAAAATATAGATTAAAGAAAAAAAGTGCATTGAAATTTTATGATGTCACAACTGTGAATTTCATACAACTTCCATACTAGAAGTGCATTTTGATAAAGAATTGCTGATTTGATTGAGTTGTCATCATCCCTATTTTGTTCAAGCCACATATTTTGCTGATTACTCAACTTAATTTATCTTTACAGTTGAATAAGCACATTGCAAGAGATATTGAAGCTGTCACGCTTTACTTGGCATGTGGAAACGCTTTGCTGTGGTATGTGATTAATCAATAAACATGCTTAGTATTTGCATACTTATATATATTGTTTTTTTTTAAATCAATAAATGGTTAGGTATCCATATAAATATTATAAATGCGAAAGTTTGGATGGATGGATGTATGTATGTATGGATGTATGTTTGTTACTCAATCACGCTCCAACGGATGAACGGATCTGGATGAAATTTGGCACAGAGATAGATTATAGTCTGGAATAGCACATAGGCTACTTTTTATCCCGGAAAATTAAGAAGTTCCCGCGGGAATCAAAAAAACCTCAACCACGCGGACGAAGTCGCGGGCATCAGCTAGTAAATAAATAAATACTTAAGCCCTTTATTCTGAATAAACAAAGTTAAGGAATTTGACAGTTAGTTTATAAGATATCTCGTAATTTAGAGTGCCTCTTGGCACTGGCCTCCTCTAGTGTTTTCCATTGGGTTCTATAAATGGTTAGGTATTGAATTATAAAAAAGAACAATGATCTTAATCACACCTGATGAAAATGGCAAAGCCTACTCATTCTTGTAGGTAGGTACACTAAAGATATCTGGATACATCCTAAAGATCTTAGATATGCCTATGAGTAAATAAAACTAATTAGGGGCTAACTTTTAGTGGTACTTAAAGCCCTAACTTAAGCTTATTTTTTAATAGCCGTGGATTTCAGATACTTGCAAAATTGTTGAAAGATTTAACATAGAGTTGCAATTAAGTAAAGCTGTCCTATAAACTGATAATGGATCAACTAAATAATCCATAAATCATAATTAAATTACACAATTACCAGTAATTCTAGTTCAAATTTAGGAGTATTATTTTAGTAAATACCTAAGGGGAAATGAAGGTAAATTATTAATATTTAATTATAGACGACCTGACGACTAATTAATTGAAACATTATTTTTAAAAATATAATACACATTAGCGAAACAGGTTTACGAACACATTTTAATTAAAAAATTATGTTCATGAGTTCGTACTCGTAGTTAAAAACATAGACGTTCTAAACTTGAACTTGTGAAGAAAAAAAATATGAAAACAACACCTACCTGCCGACCCGAAAGGATCAAGGATGTATCAGCCACAAATATAAAACTTATTTTGAAAAACAATAGGAATCGAATTAACTATTGCAGTTTTCTCGCGTTATAATAAAAGTTTTTAATTAACACACATTGGAGGAAAACAAACAATTTATAAAAGCGCAAAAAACACCTTCACGAATCACGATTGATTGATTTGCTGGCAAGGTTGCCATATGACAATAAAGACAAGTTCTTAGTTAGAGACATTCTAAAATGTCATTTTCGGGATACCAGCGTAAATATTCTTATTATTATTTTAGTTGTGTCCATAGATAAGTATTGTGTATTGTATAAAACCTGAAAGTTGTGTCATAGTCATCGGCTACCAGCTAGAAGCATTATATTCAAAAAAAGCTTATACTTTATAACTGCAAATACTGTACACAGTCCTTACTGAGCTCGATTGAGCGCTTCCTAACTACTCTAGTGTAGTTCATTCTGTAACTTCGGTAACACTCGTTACCGAAGTCTGGTTCGGTCTGGCTGGCGATACGTTCTGAGAAGTCTAGTTCAGTAAGGCTTATCCTAACTCTATGGTATAGACAGGAACAACGAGAGCGTTTTCAGCACAGAGTTTTCAGTAATTTTGGCACTCTGTAACCGGCCAATCTCCTTTGTGCCCTGTGTTTGTGCCTCCCTCAAGTTACTCGACACTGGCGAAGTGCATTGTGCTGTTTTGGCACTAATAAAAGCCAAAATCCAAGAAAAGAATACGACTTTCTGATATGTCTGTGCTTTCTGGCTCGGAGTCAGCTGTCAGCGTCGCTAGTGTAGGTACCTATGAAAAATAAAAAACTAAACAGGCATTAAAATTAGTTCCAATTTTGGCCACCGGGTCAGATGTGGGACAATCATTCTAGTACAAAATTAGTATGCATTGGAGGTTGTCATTCATAGAAGAAGGAATCTCTAGAATCAGGGTCAGCGTGTAACCGAAAGGGATAGGTAATACTATGAAACACCTCCCAAACGTCATACAAACGTCGGCACAATATATGGTTTGTTTGTAAGCAATACACGCAGAAAGGGAGAGAAAAACACATATTTTTTTCTCATTCTATCTTGTGTAACATCCCAACACTGCATCTCTTTCATGTGGGAGTGAAAAGGAGATATGGCGGCGTCTATATATCTTACTCAGTCTACGTTGTCATTACTTGGTTCTTTTTTATATTTTCGAGAATGATCAGGAACTTTAATTTTTATTAGAACACTACTAAGATTTCGACGACCTCGGACATACCTGGCGCAGTGTTGAGCGCTGTTGTCTTAAATATACTACATTCGTAATTAAACTTTAATGGCCTGTAGTGATGGTGGTGGTGGCCTTAGTTTTATGGTAAAAAATATATATTTAAATATTCATTTTCACTTCTATCGGCAGTCATAGAAGTGATTTTTTTTTTTACTATGGTAAAACCATAGGCAATCTATAGTTTAATCCACCTACTTGTGACTATACAGCTAGGTTAGCTAGGTATATGGAAACAATCAATAAAACAATGAATATAATATATTTAAATAATATTTTATTTTAATATCCTATATTGCAATAAATTTGTGTACTACTTACCTAAAGTCAACCGTCCACTGGCCAAGTAACACAAATGAATCTCCAAATTGCCGTCGTTGTTACGAGATTACATTTGTGTTGCACGACCGGTGGGCGAACAGCTTAATACAATGAATTGTAATTTGTAAAGGTGCCTCCAGATTATGTAACATCTTATGCATATAACTTCTGTTACATAACACATGAATATTATCCAAAATTGTTATATATAATGAATCTACACTTGTATTAGGCTGGTTTTCCTTCCACGCTGATTAAACGACTTCAATTTATTTTTGCATTAATAAGAAACAATAAGAAAATGTATGAATGTCTGAGCATAATGTTGGCGTGCGAAGTCCAATCCACATTTGGTCATTGGGTGGACTATGGCCTACACTCTTTCCATTTTGAGAGGAGACTCGTGAGATCAATAACGCTGACAATCATTCTGGCATTAGAAAACTAGCCTAAATTGTCATAAAAATATGTTATTAATTTATTATATAACAATCTTAGTTATATAGTCTGGACGCAACCTAATAAAAAGGTACAGTCAAATGATAAGTTCATATGATCTAATAATTATTATTTAATTAATTTATTAATAAATAATTCTATATATTATTATAAGGAGCCAAGGTAAAAAACCGGCCAAGTGCGAGTCGGACTCGCGCACTGAGGGTTCCGTACAAACCTGTAGTAAGTTTTAAATTATTAAAAAAAAACTACTTACTAGATCTCGTTCAAACCAATTTTCGGTGGAAGTTTGCATGGTAATGTACATCATATATTTTTTTTAGTTTTATCATTCTCTTATTTTAGAAGTTACGGGGGGGGGGACCAACATTTTACCACTTTGGAAGTGTCTCTCGCGCAAACTATTCAGTTTAGAAAAAAATGATATTAGAAACCTCAATATCATTTTTGAAGACCTATCCATAGATACCCCACACGTATGGGTTTGATGAAAAAAAAATTTTTGAGTTTCAGTTCTAAGTATGGGGACCCCCAAAATTTATTGTTTTTTTTCTATTTTTGTGTGAAAATCTTAATGCGGTTCACAGAATACATCTACTTACCAAGTTTCAACAGTATAGTTCTTATAGTTTCGGAAAAAAGTGGCTGTGACATACGGACGGACAGACAGACAGACAGACAGACAGACAGACATGACGAATCTATAAGGGTTCCGTTTTTGCCAAATTTGGCTACGGAACCCTAAAAACTAGACTTTATTAATTGTAATTGGTATTTTAAACATGACTAATATTAACCCTCCAACTATGTGCTAGGAGTGCAAAGAGTGGATTTGAACCGACAACCTTTTGGTCTTTAATCCGCCCTTTAAGCGTTGGTTTATTGGAGCTGAAATGTTTAAACACGGAATGTAACATTCTAAAAAAAGTTTATTTCATTATACACTGACTATTTAGAAATGTCCAATTAGTCAAGAATTGTCAATAAGTACGCACATCAAATTAATGCTAATTCTAGTGCTATCTTGATCCACAGGGAGGATAGCAAAAGGGATAGCAATACATTTTGCTTTTATAAATCGACTTTGTCGATAATGTTGGATGGTTCTAATTTTCTACATGGTCAGGCTATTCTACAAAATCATCTATAAAATGTTGCAATTATTGTTCAAGTAGGTACATAATTAAAATGTCTAAGCGATATTACAATTTTATAATTTCAATCGAAGAAAATGTAATTATAGATACTGCGACGTAGCAACTTAACTTATTAATTTGTGATATTTAATATTGTACATAACATTATATTAAAATTCTATATTTTTCAATTAAATAATTTGGTCACATTAATCTTAAATAAATAAAAGGATAATATACTGACTAAAATATCAACGAACAGCTGGGTCTAGACCATAGCATAGATTAATAATACAAGTTATAAATCTATGAATATCTGGGTCTTGAATAAACAAATGAAAAAAAATTAAAAGTTAAACTTTATTCCATCTTAGGGACAACTCACGCTGTAAAAAAAAATTACTATGACAAAATTATTTTGAGAAAAAAAAGAAACGCGCCAAATTGAGAATGAAGAAAATTTATGGAAGTCTGTTAAAAAAGACCTAATGGTTCCTTAAAAAGTTTCCCTGTATCTCTTTTTTTAGATAATTATACCCATACTGTCCCAGTTTAAAAAAACACACTGTATAGCCTAGTTTAAAATACATATAATCATAATATAATTCCGTATGTATCATAAAACCAGCTCAAATGTTTGAATATGGGCTTATAATATGTCATGAAAACTATGTTTCTGTTTTTATACCTATTGTATAACTTTTTGGTACAAAATAAATTTAAAAAAAAAAAATCATTGCTCTTGATATCAGAAAGCGAAGCGAGCGTGTAATTTTTAAAGTGAAACTTCTCTAGAATCGTTGTGATTTGAAAATTCGATGAAACGAAAAAGCGACACTAAAAAGAGACAAACATTTTCCTAATAGGATTTAGCCTACGAGAGAATGAGAAAGAATACAAGCTATATTTATATACTTTTCTGAACTTTCACTTCTGCCGTGTGTGAATTGCATGCATACACTTTTTTTATGTGTTTGAAAAGTTAAAAAAATAATGCGAGCGATGATTTATTTTACAGAATAAAATATATAAATATATAACTTGGTAACTGGCACAAATTGTACCTATACGTAAGCGAGAGCGAATTTTTTTTTCCCGCCCGCGATGCCCGCGGCTTTGTCTGCGCGAGTTAAGCACTTTTGAAAACCCCTAGGAGCTCTATCTAGCAAGGGAGAATTCTTCAGTATTGCAAGGTCGTATTCCAGCGTAAAATGAACCTTAATTAATTGAAAGAACATTGTTTTAGATATCAATTTCGCGTAACCATTCCACGCCAGCGCTCCAAACGGAAATTAAAATCGGTGGTACCGAACTTGGGACTATACATATCGAGGGAGTTTTGTAAAGAATTTTAGACCTAAAATCAGGTGCTTTAGGGTCTATTTTTGGTCACAGTTAACACGCGAGCAAGTCGCCAGCGGCCCTGGCGCCGTACTCGCTGACCCAATAGATATTCCCACAGGCACTGATGGGTCAAAGTGAAATTAGCCTCAACGCATTGGTTTAGAGCTCAATTTTGTGTACACTCCAAACGGAAAGTAAAATCGGTTGTACTGAATTTAAAATCTTAAGTCTAGTGCTTTAGGGCACATTTTTGGTCACAGTTAACACACGCGCAAATCGCCAGCGGCCCGGGCCACACTCGCTGGCCCAATAAATATTCCCACAGGCCAGTGTGTCAAAGTAAAATTAACCTTAACGCATTGGTTTAGAGCTCAATTTCGTGTACACTCCAATCGGAAATTTAAATCAGTTGTACTGAAGTTTAGATCTTATGTCAAATACTTTAGAGTTTATTTTTGGTCACAGTTAACACGTGAGCAAGTCGCTAGCGGCCCTGGCGCCACACTCGCTGCACTGGCCCAATAGATGTTCCCACAGGCACTGTCAAGTCCAAGTAAAATAAACCGTAAACAAAATGCTTTAGAGCTCAATTTCGTGTACGCTCCAAACGGAAATTGAAATCAGTTGTACTGAATTTTAGACCTTATCTTTAGTGGTTTAGGGTTCATTTTTGGTCACAGTTATCACGCGAGCAAGTCGCCAGCGGCCCGGGCGCCACACTCGCTGGCCCAATAGATGTGCCCACGGGCACTGATGAGTCAAAGTAAAATAAACCGTAAACAAATTGCTTTAGAGTTCAACTTCGAGTACGCTCCAAACGAAAAAATAACATCGGTTACTTGTACTGAATTTTACATTTTAGACCTTATCTTTAGTGGTTTAGGGTTCATTTTTGGTCACAGTTATCACGCGAGCAAGTCGCCAGCGGCCCGGGCGCCACACTCGCTGGCCCAATAGATGTTCCCACAGGCACTGATCAGCGCCCATACATATGGAGTGAAGAACTCTTCGGGTCTGTCCTCTTCTACGTAACGAAACTTTAGGTCAGGGAATTTCTATAACAAAGAAAGATTATATTAGTTCAGGTTCTATTAGATTGCGAGTTGAGACATATTGGGTTGAGTAGAGACATAATTATCTTGTAGTCGTCGTCATAATGAAAATGAAAATACCTAATTTGGAGGTTCAAATTTGGCCTTTTCGATTCCACCGTGCGTCGGAGAGCACGTTAAGGGTGAACGCACACTTATCCGAGCCAAACGCGTCGAACGAATCGAACTAAACGAATTTTAGAATTCTGTGTATGAAATCTCATGAAACCTCGCATATTTATCCGCGTCGAATCGTCCGAATCTGCAAGAACCCCAGTAATCCTAGACAAATTCGGATACGTCATCAGATTCGGCGCGGTTTATGCGGTCGACTCGACCGATGCGCTCGCATTCTATCAGTTGCGTATTGACACAGCAACGCGAGAGTATCTGTTTACTGTGGCGAGAGTGCGACAGGCGTAAAGGAAATACAAACGATTTCTTCGACGCGGTCGATTCTTCTTAGTGTGGCCTCCTTGACTTCGATTCGTTCGACGCGTTCGGCTCGGATAAGTGTGCGTTCACCTTAAGCCGTCGGTCCCGGTTATTATCACTAACATCAGCTGATAATAACCGTTACAAAAACCTAAAAGTTTAAATACCTACTCTTAGTCGATTCGTTTGCGGCAGGACGTGGGAACCCACCACATTATTATCCCAAGAAAACTTCTACCATTATTTGATTAATGGAAAGGGCCCACGACCCTCAGTAATTAATTATATAATTTATATTCATTAAAATACATTACATAGTCATGGAAACATAAACAAGTGTTACCATGGAAACAAAGTCAATCAATAACGTAACGGTTTTGATTTTACTCCCCATAAAATTTCATACCCCGGGCTATATTTATGCATATCGATTCTAAAGGAGGTAAACTCCAAAAACTTGTAGTGGCGTAAAAAAAAAATTGGTTTAAGTTGGGACATATTGTATCGAGTTGAGACTTATGACATAATATCCAATTACCTTGAGTCTATCGCTGGACCACTGTTCCGCGCCCTTTTTTATACACTGAAGCACTTCGGTCACGCCTAGATCACCGCCTGTTCCCTCTTGAACCCTCTGAAGCCGCGTCGAGAAGTACCCTATCACCTGTGGACGACAATTTTTAACACGTAGCTAGATGATGCACGCGACGATGAGGTTTTTTTATTCCTACGGGAACTCTTTAATTTTCAAAAATGTAAGTGTCAAAAATAGGCTATGTCTTTCCCGGGATATAACCTACTAGCTGATGCCCGCGACTTCGTCCGCGTGGATTGAGGTTTTTCGGTTCCCGCGGGAACTCCTTAATTTTCCGGGATAAAAAGTAGCCTATGTGCTATTTCCGACTATAATCTATCTCTGTGCCAAATTTCATCCAGATCCGTTCATCCGTTGGAGCGTGATTGAGTAACAAACATACATCGATACATCCATCCATCCAAACTTTCGCATTTATAATATTTATATGGATTTCTATACCAAATTTCATCAAAATCGGTTGAAAAGATGGGCCGGGAAAGCGTAGCAGACAAACAGACACTTTTGCATTTATAAGTAGGTATGGATGATGTTTGCGTGAATTAAGTTTTTTCATTCTCGCGGGAACTCTTTAATTTTGCGGGAGAAAAAGTAGCATATTATGTCCTTCCCTGGGATACAAGTACAACCTATCCGTGTACCATATTTCATCAAAATCGGTTGAAGAGATGGGCCGCTATGGCATTGCAGACACCCGGTGACCACTCACCATCTCGATGTTCTGCGCGATGTGGTGGTGCGCGTGTTGCTGGAACAGCTGTTTCTTGTGCAGCAACGCGTACACCAAGTTGAGGTTGTTGACCAGTTGATGTGTCAGACACGAGTTGATGATCTCGAGTAACATGCGGAGTACTTCGTCTAGTACTTCTATGTGTTCCATCTGGAAAGGAGATATTTCGTTGGTCTCATCGTCCGCCCCTGGTCAACTCCGTTTGGATTGAATATTTGACAACTAGTCAAATCAGCAACTAAGGGGCTTCTATACTATATATAGCACTCTCTCTGTCACGTAATCCCATACAAATGACAAAGACAAAAAAAGTCAGTGGGCGTAAACCATTCTGAATGTACGTACACACTGCGCTACTATTAAATTAAACTAGCTTTCTTCCCACGACTACACTTGTTTTTTTTTACAATTTACGTAGTTATTATAATTAACAATAACGATAGGTAAGGATAAAATATGAGCGCGTCTGCACAGTACGGGTACCACGATCAGACTAAAATATACACGTAGTCTGTACACTGCATTAACGGTTATCGCTGACCAATCACAAACGAGTCCATGTCTTCCCTATTAACTTGTCTCCGTGGATAGAGTATAGTATGGAAATTTGTATGAAATACATAGTTGTGACTTGTGACGTCATCAAACTTCAACACACTTCTTTTTCTTTAATCTATAGCTTAAAATGGTTATCAAACTTAAAATTAACCGAGGACGTGAATTGTAGGTTTTTTGGAAGACCCTATATTTAATAATTAGTAAGAAAAAAATTACAAATGTCAAATCAGTAACTCTTTATCAAACTATTAGAAACTAGATGCTACTTCGTCCGGATGAATTAATTTTTTTTATTTCCTTTCTTTAATTTTTCGGGATAAAAAGTAGCCTATGTGCTATTCCAGACTATAATCTGTTTCTGTGCCAAATTTCATGCAGATCCGTTCAGCCGTTCACGCGTGATTGAGTAGCAAATATCCATCCATCCACCCAAACTTTCGCATTTATAATAATAGTATGGATTTAGTACTCACAATTTCTTCAGTCTTCTCTTCAGCGTGATGTGGTAACTCTATACTATTTATATCGCCACCTGAAATAATATGCAAAAAATACTATAAACAAATCCATACCACTACGTCCGTTAACGTCCCACAGCTGGGCACAGGCCTACACTCTCATAGGAGAGAGGGAATTAAAGCTTAGACCCACCACGCTGCTCCAATGTGGGTTGGCGGGCTTTAACTACGAGTACTATTAACGGCTTTAACGATCATGTTAGTTATAATAACCGGGACCGACGGCTTAACGTGCTCTCCGAGGCACGGGGGTGAAACACCGCCAACTTCCTAACTCCGGGCTAGTACTGAGAATTTCTAGTCAGAAAAACCCAATAGTTAATTATGGCCCGACCCGGGAAACGAACCCGGGACCTCGTCGGCCGCAGTCGAACATGCTAACCACTAAACCAACGAGGCAACAAATATATACTAAGGATGAATCAAATAATCAAATAAATATTATAAATGCGAAAGTTTGGATGGATGGATGTATGGATGTATGTTTGTTACTCAATCACGCTCCAACGGCTGAATGGATCTGGATGAAATTTGGCACAGAGATAGATTATAGTCTGGAATAGCACATAGGCTACTTTTTATCCCGGAAAATTAAAGAGTTCCCGCGGGAACCAAAAAACCTCAATCCACGCGGACGAAGTCGCGGGCATCAGCTAGTTAGAGATATATGAATTACTAGCTGATGCCCGCGACTTCGTCCGCGTGGATCGAGGTTTTTCGTTTCCCGCGGGAACTCCTTATTTTTCCGGGATAAAAAGTAGCCTATGTGTTATTCCAGACTATAATCTATCTCTGTGCCAAATTTCATCCAGATCCGTTCAGCCGTTGGGGCGTGATTGAGTAACAAACATCCATCCATACATCCATCCAAACTTTCGCATTTATAATATTTACTAGCTGATGCCCGCGACTTCGTCCGCGTGGATATACCAAGTTTCATCGAAATAACATGAGAAATGACTGACTTTTATACAAACTTTCAACCTCTATTTCACCCCTTTGGGGGTGGAATTTTGAAAAATTGTGAAATACGTATGTTTTCATTTCTAACCCGCTGCTCATATACCAAGTTTCATGGATATAACTTGAGAAATGAAGGACTTTCATACAAACTTTCAACCCCTATTTCACCCCTTCGGGGGTAAAATTCGATATAACTTGAGAAATGAAGGACTTTCATACAAACTTTCAACCCCTATTTCACCCCTTTGAGGGTGAAATTTTGAAAAACTGTGAAACACGTATGTCTTCATTTTTAACCCGCAGCTCATATACCAAGTTTCATGGCTATAACTTGAGAAATGAAGGACTTTCATACAAACTTTCAACCCCTATTTCACCCCTTCGGGGGTAAAATTTACAAAAACTGTGAAACACTTATTTCTTCATTTTCAACCAGTAGCTTGTATACCAAGTTTAATCGATATAACTTGAGAAATGACGGACTTTCATACAAACTTTCACCCCCTATTTCACCCCCTTAAGGGTGGAATTTTGTAAAAATTGTGACACACGTACTTCTTTATTTTTTACCGTAAGCCAAAATAAAAAGTTTCGTTGATATAACTTGTAATACATCTTGAGAAACGAAGGACTTTCATACCAACTTTAATCCCCTATTTCACCCTTTTGGGGGTCGAATTTTCAAAAACTGTGAAACACGTATGTCTCCATTTTCAACCCGCAGCTCATATATCAAGTGTCATGGCTATAACTTGAGAAATTAAGGACTTTCATACAAACTTTCAACCCCTATTTCACCCCTTCGGGGGTAGAATTTCGGGATAAAAAGTATCCTATGTCCTACCTCGTAGTATAGGCTCAAATCGTGCCAAGTTTCGTTTGAATTCATTCAGTAGTTTCGGCGTGATGCGCGGCCAAGATACAGACAGACAGACAGACAGACAGACAGACAAAAATGAAAAAAATTACAGATTTGGCTTCAGTATCGAATAATGAGTGCCCCCCAAAAAAAATTTTCAAAATATCTTCAATGTACAGAATTGGACCTGTTACAGTTTTATTATAAGTATAGATTTGATTAATTATGATTGAGATGTAGATATGAATAAATATGATAAAATTTACCTTCTATTTCACTACAAAGCCTAGCTCTTCTTTTGGTCAAGGTTTCAAACAAAGATATTAACCTTTGGGCCACATATGGGTGTAGATTTCTAAATTCACCTGAATTAAGAAAAAAGTATTATTTGATTAAAAAACATACAATATTCAACACTTTTTTTAACCGGATTTATTTGTCTACATTAGCTGCTAACTTTAAAACTAATCAATTTACTTAATTTTAGTTCACTGAAGTCTGTAGTAAACAAAAGACCAACTAAAGTAAAACTGAGCATCAACTTTAGTAAACTTACTACAGTTTACTAAACTTGATGCTCAATTTTACCTCCACCACGTTTAGTAAAACAAAGCATTAACTTTAGTAAACTAAAGACTACCTTTAGTAAAACTAAGCATCAACTTTAGTAAACTCAAGACCATTTTTAGTAAAATTAATCAACTTAAGTAAGCTTGAAACCTTTACTAAAACTACTTTATTTACTTTTATTACTTTAGTAGAATCATCTTTAGTAATACAGTTAAATAAACTATTTTCAGTAAAATAAAGGGATTTTCGTAACAGAACCTATTAAACTGAATTTAAACTCGAGCGAAGCGAGCGATTATTTTAATACTCACAGCTCATATTAGCAATGGCGGCTAGACAGTTAGTATGAAGATATTTGTCTCTAACTCGCGCCATATTGTATTGTAATGCTCGTACTACTACCAAAACAATCAGTCCTCCCAGGGATATCTCAGATATTGATCTCTCTGTATACCAGGGGATGTTTTTTAACATCTGAAAAAAAAATACTTTTTTAATCTACTACAAGGTAGCCCTTGACTGCGATCTCACCTGATGGTAAGTGATGATGCAGTCTAAGATGGTAGCGGGTTAACCAGTTAGGGGGGCATGGTATAAAATTAGAAATTCCCAAATTGACCCTGCTGGGAATCGAACCCGGGACCTCTTCACGTTATGACAACAGCGCTCAACACTTCTGCACACAATATTCTTTCCGAACCGGTGGTAGAGTCAAAACAAGACGTAACATAAGAGACACCTGTCATGTCCTACGTGTTATAAATAAATTGAGTATGGATGAGCCTAAAGACGATGGAAGCTACCGAGTCAACTATTAATATAATTACTTACAATTAAATGCACATTCTTGATCAAAGCATCGTCCTCAGTCAATATCAGCAGCACTATGAGCGACATGTATATGTGATGGGAATTATTCTCCGGTGCGTTATATAACACTTGTAATAGAGGCACTATCTGAAACAAAATCACTATGTTAACAAAATACTTCCTACAACGACCCATAATATGAAAAAAATCTACGCTTCTTCGGAGTTTCCTCAAATGAGACGGTTCAGATTTGTATGGAACGTCGGTCCGGTCCTTTTACAAGTAGAGAAATGAAAGAAAAAAAAATACTAAACCAGTTTTGATCGTTCAAATCTACGAATTCATCGTAATTTCAGTGGTGTAATTATTTAATCTTTCCACGATAAGCAACACTAAACACGAGTGGGTAACAATGGCGGATTCATATTTTTTGACGTTTTCTGTCAAGTGTCAACACAGGAAAACCACGTTTTTTTTGACAGTGACTGTCAGAAATGACATTTGATACATTTCGCGCCTACTGCCATCTCTATGGCTAAAGGTTGTCATCTTGGAAACGTATCGAAAACTTGAAAAACATTTTATTTTATTTCTCGTTATTTACTTTAATATTCTAAATTATTATATTTTTAATACAATCTATGTATTTTTCTCTATTCATGGTAGAGTGTACAAAGAGTACACCGAAGGTGAACCTTCTCCTTTATTTGTGTTATGTATACAGTATTGCTATGATGAAATGTGAAAGGTATGTTTTGTGTGAGGGTACTTGGTTACTTTGTTTGTCAATAAAGTTAACTTAAGTGGGTAGGTTGCGATACTGTACTTATGTCATTTTTAGTTCGTGTCAAGCTACTTAACTAATATATGTGTTATATCGAACTCCAGTGTTTTCTTTATGTTTTCCAGATGTCTGATGATGGTGCGACATCTGGACAAATTTTTTGCAATTTTTGAAGGATCCGTGTTCTAAAAATTATTAATTTATCGGAAAAAGGAAAACATAGGGACATGGAACGGACACATATGGATTTTGTGGTGCAAGAATGTTTTCTCTATTGTCCACGGAATTATCCACGGAGTAAACAGATGAATATGTTTGTATGGAGAAACCGCCGTGCCATTTTGTCTTTATTTATCCACTACAAGTTAGCCCTTGACTGCGATCTCACCTGATGGTAAGTGATGATGCAGTCTAAGATGGTAGCGGGCTAACCTGTTAGGGGCATGGCAGTTATATTAAACCCTTATTCGGTTTCTACACGGCATCGTACCGGAACGCTAAATCGCTTGGGGGCACGTCTTTGCCGGTAGGGTGGTAACTAGCCACGGCCAAAGCCTCCCACCAGGCCAGACCAGGGAAAATTCAGAAATTATAAATTCCTAAATTGACCCTGCCGGTAATCGAACCCTACCTCCGCACGTTAAGACAACAGCGCTCAACACTGCGCCACGGAGGTTGTCAAAAATGTCTTAGTGTACGGGCACGAAATGAGCGGTAGCGGGGCGACGGCGGTAGCGGGGCGATGCGATTAGTCGGAGAGCTGGCGACGAATTTCGGGAACAATTTGAAAGAGATCTGGTAATCTATATATATAAAAGCGAAAGATCACTGACTGATCATCACAATATCTCAGGAACTATAAAACATACAGACTTGAAATTTGGAAGGTAGGTTCCTTCTATGGCGTAAACGTCAGCTAAGAAACGGTTTTGAAAAAATTCACCCCTAAGGGGTTGAAATGGGGGTTGGAAGTTTGTATGAAAGTTCTTTGTTCTTTAAGTTAGAGAATTGAAAATCGGGATTTAGGTTATTAGTTTTAAATAATAATAACCTGTGTAAGCAGTTTTATGAAAATCCACCCCAAAGAGGGTGAAATGGGTGTTGGAAGTTTGTTTGAAAGTCCTATGTTTTTCGAAGTTAGAGACTAGAAAATCGGGATTTAGGTAATTGGTTTTAAATAATAAAACCCTGTATATCCACTTTTTCGAAAATCTACCCCAATGAGGGTGAAATGGGGGTTGGAAGTTTGTATGAAAGTTCTATGTTTTCGAAGTTACATACTTGAAAATCGGGATTTAGGTTATTTGTATTAAATAATGAACACCTGCATAAGCCTAATAATAAAAAGCCTATTCAGATAGACTTTTTGCAGCGGGAAAATTTCATAATCTCATAGAAAATCAAAAATTGTGAACTACGAAGTCGCGATATTTACTTACTAGCGGTAGGACTTTTGTGGATAGGCCTCTTGCAGAGGGAAAATTTCATAATCTTATAGGAAGTCAGAAATTGTACGCGGAAGAAGTCGCGGGCGACCGCTAGTATTTTATAACCGACAAAAACGTCTGGGATTTATTTTTTCGAATTCTATAAGTATAAAATTTAAAGATAAAAAAACCAAGTTGCCAATGAAATGTTTATTCGGATTTTTTTGCAAATTTTATATGCTGCGAAATAACCGCAAACGCTCCACCAGACTGGCAGAACTGGATTCGCCAATGAACGAAATATTATTCCACAATTTCAGATTGCCTAAAGGACCTTTCCGAAATTCGTCGCCAGCTCTCGGACCCCATCGCCCCGCTGTCGCCGTCGCTCGGGCGTCGCTAGTTTCGTGTCTGACGCCTTAATGTTAAGGTGAACACTCACCAAATGTTCGACATTAGCCACGTTGCTGACGTGTCTCTTGTACGCTTTGCAGGAGTGTAACATTAGATACAACAGCAGAGTGGAGTGTTCACAGCCCGCGGTCGCACACAAAGCCTTGTGTAACTGAAAGACAAGTTCATATAAAACAACTATTATTATGATGACTTCATCCGCCTGGTTTAATAGCCTACGTCATTCTCCAGGTCCTCAACTATACCCATGCAAAATATCATGTCAATCCGTTGCTCTTTTGCGGCGGGATTGAACGACAAACCAAGAAAATATCGTAAAAAACAATTACTATAGTGACTTCATCCGCGTAGTTTATAGTAGACTAGAGGACGCCCGCGACTTCGTTCGCGTGGCATAAGTTTTTTTCCCACAGGCACTCCTCGATCCGTTGCTCTGTTGCGGCGTGATTGAAGGACAAACTCTGTATTTAACGTCCTTGGGGATAGAAATTTCAAAACTGTGGAATACGTATTTCATAAATTTAAATCGGAAGCCCAAATACCAAGTTTCAGGGCGATAACTTGAAAAACGACGGACTTTCATTCAAATTTTCAACCCCTATTTAACCCCTTTGGTGGTGAAATTTTTAAATATTTTGTTACACGCACTTCTTTAGTTTTCACCGATAGCCAAAATACCTACCAAGGTTCGTTGATATAACTTGAGAAATATCTTGAGAGATGAAGGACTTTTTTACAAACTTTCATCCCCTATTCCATTCCTGTGGGGGTTGTTTCAAAACTGGTAAAGTACTTACTTCTTCATATCTAACTGAAAGCCCAAATGCTAAGTTTCATGGCTATAACTTGAGAAATGAAGAACTTTCATACAAACTTTCAACCCCAATTTATCCCTTTGTGGGTGGAATTTCGAAAAACTGTGAAATACGTATTTCTTTATTTTCTACCGAAAGCCAAAATACCAAGTTTCGTTGATATAACTTGAGAAATGACGGACTTTCATACAAACTTTAAACCCCTATTTCACCCCCTTAAGGGTGGAATTTTGAAAAATCCTTCCTTAGTGAGCGCCTACGTCACAAAAGGAAACTACTGTCAAAATTTCAAGTTTCTAGCCACAGCGGTTTAGGCTGTGCGTTGATATATAAGTCAGTCAGTCAGGACTTTGAATTTTATATATATAGATTAGTAGCCAAGGGCTGTAAGGCATCAATTGCAGCCCGAGATATTTCTATAGTTCGAGGGTGCAGTTGATGCTTACACCCGAGCTAACTACTCTGCTTTACATCTCGATTGTGAGGTAAGTAGGTCCTTATTACCCCCAAATGGAGCTTGAAGGTGACCAATTAGCGCTCTAGGGTAATAATGTAGCTAGAAAAGCCCTAGGGCGGTAAGTAATTAAAAAAAACTCTTCACTGTTTCAAAAAGTTCGCGTACATCTAACCATCATACTTTTTTTAATTACTTACCGCCCTAGGGCTTTTCTAGCTACATTATTACCCTAAAACGCTAATTGGTCACCTACAAGCTCCATTTGGGGGTAATAAGGACCTACTTACCGAATATGAGAGATGTAAAGTTTTTTTAATAGCCTACGTGACCTACGTCATTCTCCAGGTCCTCAACTACACCCATGAAAAATATCATACCAATCCGTTGCTCTTTTGCGGCGGAATTGAACGACAAACCGATTAACCAACAAACAAACACACTTTCGCATTTAAAATATTAGTATGATTCCTACTTCATTCCGATAATAAAATTGTAAATGTGAAAGTGTTCTTAATAAAAAATATTTTCAAAGCCACTGTAAAGTAAAAAATAATTTTGATTTCTACAGCCTGACGCGTCAACTTTGCCTATCTTTGTTATACCCGCCCGACTTCAACATACTGTGTAGAAATCAATTTTGTTTTTTACTTTACAGTGGCTTTGGAAGTCGGTTTTTTAAAAGTATTTTATTTTTAACTTTTTAGTGTACATGTGTGTAGTTCATGAAGTCCATGCTTTGTGCCTACAATATCAATTCACCATTAACAGTTCCAAAATCCCCACGGCTTAGGAGGCTACTTTTTATCCCGGAAAATGAAGGAGTTCCCGCGGGAATCAAAAAAACTTTAACCACGCGGACGAAGTCGCGGGTATCAGCTAGTAGTTTAGATATACTTACAGCTGTCATGTCTATCCGTGGCGGTGTTACTTGAGTGACACTACCATTGGTGTCTCTATGGGGCGTTGTGGCAGTATTTTCTGAAATTAAAAAGCTATTATATGAAAAGGCCCCCTCTTTAAAGAGGCCCCCAGCCAAATTGATTGCTAATGATTTCAGAGGGTCCTTGTTCCTAGCCTAATTTAAGAAAATTTCATATTACAGAGGATTTAGGAATGTAATTAAGCTCAAAAATGTTTTATTTTCCAAAATTGTATCTATTGATAAAAATTGATCATGAGTAAATGTAGAATAAAAGCTTATATTCAGATTTACGAATAATTTGAGTAGGGGGCTATGATTATTGATTAGGGCACCCTTGTCAAAGGGGCCTCAATAATAAGCTTACCTGAGGTATCATCCAGTGCAGAAGCGCAATTCTATACAAATTATCGTCACAGATACAATGATTAGCCAAGGCGAGTAGTAATAAACACGACTGGTTAGCCACAGGGTGTTCTTTCTTCAGTCTATCCAGTAACTCGTGTCGGTGTAACGGCGGATTCGTGTAGAATGTATATGGTCTGACAGTCGGTCACATTAAATAGTGTCCATTTTACCTCGGCACTTCACTTTGAGTTGAAGCTAAATATTCTCTGGAGGCCCCCTTTTTTCAAGGGTGCCTCGATTAGGGCCTCAATAAAAGCTTACCTGCGGTATCAACTTATGATGAATGATTTTCGGGGGGGCCTGGGTTAACGAGGCCTCTATTTAAAGGGGCCCCAATAATAAGCTTACCTGAGGTATCATCGCAGTGCAGAAGCGCAATCCTATACAAATTGTCATCACTAATACAATGATTAGCCAAAGCAAGCAGTAATAAACACGACTGGTTAGCCACAGGGTGTTCTTTCTTCAGTCTATCGAGTAACTCGTGTCGGTGTAACGGCGGATTTGTGTATATGGTCTGACGGACGGGCGCGTTAAATGTTAGCATACTCCAAAGGCTTGCTGGAAAAAATATAAAAAAAATTCAAATTGGTAATGAAAATAATAAACATTTAGTCTCATACAATAAAGATTTGACTCGCTCATTGACTGATTTATCAACGCTAGCTGAAGCTGAAATTTTAAATAATTCTTCCTTTTCCGGAAAAATATCGGGTTTTTTCAAAATTCCCACGGGAGCGAAGCTGCGAGCGTTTGCTAGTACTAATAAACTTTAAAGTACTAGTAGTTACTAATTAAAATTACTCTTGAAGATGATTAAAAATCGTTTAATTTTTAAGTATCAAATTGTAAAAATTAAGAAATATTACAATTTTATACTACCAGGCCCCAAGGGGCGAGCGGGGTTTTCAAATTTTTTATCTTTTTATTACTAATAAAATAATTCTAAATAGCTATAATTAATATACTCACAAGCAATATTGATCAACATACTGCCAGGCCCCTGGGCCCCAAACTGTGGGGGGGCCGGCAGCATACTCGATAGATTAGTCAATAAAGTCTTCACTAATAGAGGGGCGTGCATTCCGTATCTGCCTTGAAATAGCGTTCTAAAAAACAATATTTTTCCAATTAATAAGGGTGGTATCCCATTTCTTTGTCGAATATAGATTTGATAAAAGAAATTGGATGTCTTGCATCAAATGTGCTAGCAACCCAAAATTTTACTAAATATTTTCTTAGGTTCAAAAGCCCAGAACCATAAAGCTGTAAGGTAAAGCCAGTCTTTACAAATAAAAATCAATTGCCGTGCGTTATTCTCGCAAAAACTCGAAAATGGCGGGACCGATTTCGATGAAATTTTTTGTGTTTGACCCACTCAAAATGATTTAGATTCACAATTGGCCTTGGTAGACCGTGGCGTTGCAATCGGGTTCTAGGTTCAGGGTTAAATAATTTATTTTTGACATAAGCATCATCCCTATTGATTTATAGCACGGGGATCTGTCAAACTCCAGGATAGTCTTGAATATCTATTTTTGGATCCGGGAATCGAACCCAGGCCCTTGAATAGGAGGCCGAGGTAACCACTGGGCTGTATCACTTCTTATATAACAAGGCAATGTAAGTAACTAGTATGTAATTCAATCATACCTATATATCAAAGATGTTTCCACCAGTCTCGTCTGTCCGTGCACACCGGCAAACATATACACAGACATCAGAACGAGAAGTGTGTTTATACATTCCAAGTGCAGGTAATATGTGTTGTCTCTGGAAAAAATTAATTAAAAACTTGTAAAGGGGTAACTTTGTTGCTATATCTAATTTGATAGTTTCTTAAACTAAATATTGTGATCGAATAAAAACGTTTGCTTTCTTTCTTAAAGTACTTTTTGTATTAGGGCCCACGTCAGACTTTTTGTATCTAAAATCGGGCCGAATTTCATTTAAGGCCGATTTTGTGGCCAACTCAATGTCCGAACCTTTATTGAATCGAAGCAGGCGTTACTTTGCGGAAGTCTATGATAATGAATGAACGAGCAGTTTAATTCGCTAAATCTGTATGTTTCATTATTGCCGACAAAAAATCTGTCACCGATTGTCTGCAAGGTTATTCTCAGTTTTAATTAGATTAGGCATTCGTTGCGTCTAAGTAAAATGGACCCTAAAGTCCTTAATTTAATCACAAATTTAGAACAATCGTTTTTAAATATACTATATTTATCTTAAATTTAAAACGTATACGAAATTGAGCTTTAAAACAGTGATCTTAAGGTGCATTTTACTTTCGAGTCTGATGCATCGAATTCTTATACGATCAATCGAATTAAAACTGAGACTAACCTAAGGCCCTTAACAACAGGCAAAGCCGTACCACCAAACGATATAGGGTCCCGGTATGAAATCGTGTAGAAGTCATTTTAGGGCCATTTTATTTTAATGAAAAGGTACCACACACTTACGTGATGGGAACGTCAATGATGAGCCCAATGAGAGCGTCTATAAGCATCTCCACCCGACTCTCCCCGCTCATCGGTTTAGAAGACACTTGGTTGTCTGTGGCACTCACTTCTTGTATAGGGGAAGACGGAGGCGACTGGTCTTGTGGCAAGGGGGACTGAAAAAAACGGTTGTTTATAGTTTGACGACCTCCTTAGCTAGTGATGTAGCATAAAAAAAACGATTTTTGCACTATGTTGAAAAAAAACATGAAAAATACTTAATAAAGTTGTTTTTTTAAATTTGATTTATTTTTCTGGAAAATGAGCAATACTCATAAGTATTAATCTTTCACGGAAACTTCTTAAATAAGTTTGAATTCTGTACTCTTGAGTTCATGTTTTTTTACGTAATTTTTTCGTTGCACTACAGTGGTGGTCTTATGTGTGGGAAGTCCCGGGTTTGTTCCCCAGTCGGGCCAATTTGGGAATTTATAATTTATGACTAAGCAGTTAAGCGCTGGGTGTGATACCGTGTAGAAACTAGAAACCGATTACCTAGGGGTATGGGGATTAAAAGTATAATTGCCATACCTCTAACAGGTTAGCCCGCTACCATTTTAAACTGCATCATCTCTTACCACCCACTACCCAGTAGAGATCCCCTGAATCCACTAGGATCCACTAGCACTCTACATTTCTGGATTGATCTGGCTGAATCATAGAAGAAGGAATCTCTAGAATCAGGGTCAGCGTGTAACCGAAAGGGATAGGTAATACTATGAAACACCTCCCAAACGTCATACAAACGTCGGCACAATATATGGTTTGTTTGTATGCAATAGGCCAAAATCCGTGACACGCAGAAAGGGAGAGAAAAACACATATTTTTTCTCATTCTATCTTGTGTAACATCCCAACACTGCATCTCTTTCATGTGGGAGTGAAAAGGAGATATGGCGGCGTCTATATATCTTACTCAGTCTACGGGCTGAATCCTGTAATACTTGAGACTTTTTTTAAAAATATACATATATAGGCTAGCGCTTGGCTGCAATCAGACCTGCTTGCACGTGGTGATGCAGCCTAAAGGGAGCGTGCCTGACTAGGATATGCCTACTCACTCTTGATTTGAAGGTATAGTCGCACAAACTTATTTGACCCGGTGACAGCATAATGTGAAAAATAAAATAAACTAAACAGGCATAAAAATTAGTTCCAATTTTGGCCACCAGGTCAAATAACTTTGTGGGACTATACTCAAGTTAGTAAGTAGGTGTATATTCAGTTTCCAAGTAATATTAAGATATCTATACTAAGCTATATATATAGCTATATTAAGTACTAACCTAACCTAATCTTCTGTTTATATATATAATTAGTATTCTTTGTTTTTTAATTACCTACACGTAAAATGTTAGTCTATATACCTGCTTAGACATAATATATATTTTAATCTTATCTGTGAACTCGCCATCCTCGCATAAACGTTAAAGTTTTTAGAGGATGGCTAGTGTTTATATAATTAGATTGTACGTTTATCTTATTCAATAAATTAAAAAAAAAAAAAAAAAAAATCTAAACAACTTTAAGGATAACACTATAAGTTATAACAAGATTATAAAAAAGCATGGATGGATGATGGCAAAAAAACTTACATTGACCGTCCTAGCCTGTACATCCAGATGTATGCAGAGTTCGTATTCGGGGACCATCTCAACAAGGTATTTTGTAACGGCCCGAATGACGAATAAGGCATTATAACTCTGCCACGCCAGCATAACACTGAAAATAAGTTATAACCACTATGTACTCTTTAAATACTTGCGTAAAAAAAACAAGAGATAGAAAATTTTCCCTGGTCTGGCCTGGTGGGAGGCTTCGGCAGTGGCTAGTTACCACCCTACCGGCAAAGACGTGCCGCCAAGCGATTTAGCGTTTCGGTACGATGCCGTGTAGAAACCGAATAGGGGTTTGGGTTAAATATAACTGCCATGCCCCTCACAGGATAACCCGCTACCATCTTAGACTGCATCTTCACTTACCATCAGGTGAGATCGCAGTCAAGGGCTAACTTGTAGTGGATAAAAAAAAACACGTTTCTTATATGAGGGTGGAGCATATAAAACAAACGTAACTTTATTTTGTACTAGATGATGCACGCGACTTCGTCCGCGTGGATTAAGTTTTTTTCCGCGGGAACTCCTTAATATAATTTATTTTATCGGGATAAAAATTAGCCTATATCACTCTCAGATCCTCAAAAATCCCATGCAAAAAATCACGTCTCTGTTGCAGCGGGATTGAACGACAAACGAACAAACAAACACACTTTCGCATTTATAATACTAGTATGGATTTAGATAATAATATAATTAAGTAATTTCCTATATTTGTGAGATGGTGATAATAAAAAAAAACCCGGCTGAGTTTGTTGTGGGCTCTTCACGACCAGGGCGCGTTTGGAACCCTCGTAGCTTTAGTCTTAAGATACCGTTATTAATTATCACCATCAACTCTTATTCTTTGTAAACATGACGTTCAGAAGGTGTACTTTGTAGGTACCAATCTATATATATATATAGACTAGCTGATGCCCGCGACTTCGTCCGCGTGGTTGAGGTTTTTTTGATTCCCGCGGGAACTTCTTAATTTTCCGGGATAAAAAGTAGCCTATGTGCTATTCCAGACTATAATCTATCTCTGTGCCAAATTTCATCCAGATCCGTTCATCCGTTGGAGCGTGATTGAGTAACAAACATACATCCATACATACATACATCCATCCATCCAAACTTTCGCATTTATAATATTTATATGGATTGGTACCTACAAAGTACAGTAGTATATATATATTAGTCCAGTCATCTTAGTCAAAATTAGGTAAGAATCTCGGAATTTGAGATACCCAGCTGATTTTTTGTATAAACTTGTATTTTGGTATTCTAAAAGTTGTCTCAAAACCTACATATGGTAGGGTGTCCGCGTCTATTAAAAATTGAGGTCAAAGGTCACAAAAATCGATTTTTTGCATATTTTTTGCAAATATCTCATTTCCTATGGGTTTTTCGCTATTTGTATTTATTATCAATATTGTAGAGAACTGAATTTCCTACAACTTTTGTATAAAAATTTTTTTTATACGTTGAATCTTTTTCGAGATAGAGGGCGGAGAGCGCGCGGTTCGAGCATAATGTAAGGTCAAACGGTATAGTCTTGTCAAAACACTCTAGATAAAGTTTATTAGTAATTATTGATAAATAAATAATAAATAATAATTTTCATTTGTTATCAACTCATCATCATCATCATCATCATCAGCCAATATGCATCCACTGTTGGACATAGGCCTCTTTAAGATTGCGCCAACTTTGCCTATCCTTGGCTGTTAGCATCCATTTGATGCCAGCCACTCTCCGGATGTCGTCGTTCCGCCTAGCCGGGGGGCGCCCCACACTCCGTTTGCCGAGACGCGGTCTCCACTCTAGGACCTTGCGACTCCAGCGGCCGTCAGTCCTACGGCAAACGTGACCAGCCCACTGCCACTTCAACGTGCTAGCCTTGAGAGCTATGTCAATTAATTTGGTTATTTGGCGAATTACTTCGTTTCGGATTTTATCCCTCAAAGAAATTCCAAGCATAGCTCTTTCCATAGCGCGTTAAGCGACTTGAAGTCTGTGGACTAGCCTCGATGTCAGTGTCCAAGTTTCGGCACCGTAAGTCATAACCGGCAGGAAGCACTGATTGAAGACTTTGGTCTTCAGGCATTGCGGTATAGGCGACGAAAAGACTCGACGGAGTTTGCCATATGCTGCCCAGCCCAGCTGTATTCTCCGTTCTATCTCTTTCTCGAAACTGTTACTTCCTACTTGCAAAATTTGCCCAAGGTATGTGTATTCTTGGACAGTTTCGAGAATAGATCCGTTGACAGTAATCGGCCCCGGAATAACCAATTCATTGAACATGACCTTGGTCTTGTCAAAGTTCATCCGGAGACCGACACGTCGGGAGGCAGCGTGAAGGCTATCGAGCATCTTCTGCAGCTCTTGCAGCGAACTTGCGATGATGACGATATCATCAGCGAAGCGGAGGCGTGAAATGTGCTCTCCGTTCACGTTGATGCCTTGTTCGTTCCAGTCAAGCGTTTTAAAGACATCTTCCAAAGCATTAGAAAACAGTTTCGGGGACAGAACATCCCCCTGTCTCACCCCGCGATGCAATTGGATAGGTCTTGTAGACGCACCCTGTACTTGGACAGACATAAATGCCGAGCTATATAGGCATTTCAAAACTTCGATGTATCGCCAATCAACTTGGGATCGCTGCAAGGATTCCAGAACAGCCCAGGTCTCGATGGAGTCAAAGGCCTTCTCATAGTCCACGAAAGCGAGACACAGAGGCTGTTTGTACTCATAGGACTTCTGCACAATCTGCCTCAATGTGTGTATGTGGTCTATGGTGTGGTCTCTACAATGCACGAATATAAAGACTTTACAATCGTGCATTGTCGAGTCAACATCTCCTGAAGATGCTACTCCTGAAGATACTACTCCTGAAGATGCTACTCCAATCTGTACTTCATTATTATCTACATAAATTATAATTAGTGGAAATGAGAATATAATTATAATGTAATTAAAGTTTGTCCCTTAATATTTTTTTAATTTTAGGAATGGGTTGTAAGTATTATTGAATAGATAGATTCAATTGATGAAAAAAATGATTAAATATGTATAATGTAATAGTTGATAACAAATGAAAATTATTATTAATTATATATTTATCAATAATTACTTAATAAACTTTATATAGCGTGTTTTGACCAAGACTATACCGGTTGACCTTACATTATGCTCTAACCGCGCGCTCTCCGCCCTCTATCTTAAAAACGATTCAACATATAAAAATTTTTTTTAAACATAAGTTGTAGGGAATTTAATTCTCTACAATATTGATAATAAATACAAATAGCGAAAACCCCATAGGAAATGAGATATTTGCAAAAAATAAGCAAAAAATCGATTTTGGTGACCTTTGACCTCATATTTTAATAGACGCGGACACCCTACCATATGTAGGTTTTGAGACAACTTTTAGAATGCCAAAACACAAGTTTATACAAAAAATCAGCTGGGTATCTCAAATTCCGAGGTGAACTACTAAGATGACTGGACTATATATATATATATATAAATCAATTGCTGTTCGTTTGTCTCGCTAAAACTCGAGAACGGCTGGGCCGATTTAGATGGAATTTTTTGAGTATGTTTGTGTGCGTCCCGGGATGGTTTATATTCACAATTGGACCCGATAAGGGGCGCTGCGATCGGGTTCTAGCTTCAAGGCAGGACAACGACTGCCGGGCCCACTAGTCAAATAAATAAATATTATAAATGCGAAAGTTTGGATGGATGTATGGATGTATGGATGTATGGATGTTTGTTACTCAATCACGCTCCAACGGTTGAACGGATCTGCATGAAATTTCGCACAGAGATAGATTATAGTCTGGAATAGCACACAGGCTACTTTTTATCCCGGAAAATTAAAGAGTTCCCGCGGGAACCGAAAAACCTAAATCAACGCGGACGAAGTCGCGGGCATCAGCTAGTTTTGAATAAAGATAATTTGAGCTTGAGTTTGAATAGTATTACTTGTCCGAATTGGGCGCTGCCAGCAACTCAGTAGCGCGGGTTATGAACACTTGCACCAGGGAACCCAAATTCCCCGTCTGCGGGTTGTTCTGTAGGAATTTCTGCAGCAGCGCCTCAGAACATGTGTCGAACAATAGCTGTTCATCGCTGAAATAAAAATGTATACACACGGTTAATTTTAAAGTGCTTATAACGAGGGACGCGTGGCCCAGCCCCCCGATCATGTAAGAATTGCCGATCAAACGTTAAAGATCGTCGTCAAAGTAAAATGAACCATAACAGCATTAAATTAGAGCTCAATTTTGTCTACCCATTCTTATACGTTTAGGTATGTACGATACTCTAACGTATAAGAATGAATACACGAAATTGAGCTCTAATTCAATGCTGTTATGGTTTATTTTACTTAGACGAAAATCTAAACGTTTGATCGGCCATTCTTACATGATTGGGGGGCTGTTGTGACAACGCATATCAGTCGATTGCGAATGATAAGAGCGCTCAGTACGCGCGACCGAAGTTGCCGGCGCACGTGGGTAACCTGTTTGCTATTTCACCTAACATTGTGTTAGAAACAGCGTGTCGGGTGCGAGGCACGATGATTTTCACCGAAATCAAGCGCGCGAAAAGGGTTGAACAGTCGTTTGGGAAACCCGTTTGTTTGTAAAAACTACTAAATGTATGTTTTACAAAGTAAAATTATTTCAACTAATGAATAAATAAACTATGTTTCTTGATAAATTGTTTTATAATTTTCATACTCCTAATCTTATTTATTTGCGCCCAAAGTTGTCAACAATTTAGTGTGGAAATAGGAATCTATCGAGGCTCGTAACTTTAAAATCAATATTTTTTTCAATATTTTATGTATCAATAAACCTAGATAATGACGAGACAAATCAAAATAATACTTAGTTTTGAGCGTACAATATCAAATAATGTAGTAATTACGAGTTTACGTTTGTATGAAGAAGGCACCGGCTGGGGTCCCCTTAAGCAACGTCGACTCAAGTCGGTAACTGGATGGGTCACCGAATTTGGATGTTCAAATTTGGACTTTTCTTTACCTCCGTGCCTCGGAGAGCACGGTAAGCAGTCGGTCCCGGTTATAATCACTAACATCGGTTATTAACGGTAATCGTTACATAAACCAAAGAATTTAAATAATCTTTAATCGAGTCGTATGCGGAAGGACGGTGGGAACCCGCATTAATTATTATCCCAAGAAAACTCTTGCCAATATTTGATTAATGGAAAGGGGTCACGACCCTCAGTAATGAGGAATACGACGCAGAGAGATAATTTCTAAGGGCTATTTACACTAGTTTTTTCAGCGCGTATAAGCTCGATTTGCAAGCGCGTAAAGGCACGCTCTATGCCACACGAGCAACCTTTACGAGCATTGACACGCTTATTATCTCGTAAGACTCGTATATAACATTTACAAAAATATTTTAAACTAGCTGATGCCCGCGATTTCGTCCGCGTGGTTTAAGTTTTTTTGATTCCCGCGGGAACTTCCTAATTTACCGGGATAAAAGTAGCCTATGTCACTCACCATGTCCTCAACTATACCCATGCCAAAAATCACGTCGATCCGTTGCACCGTTGCGGCGTGATTGAAGGATAAACCAACAAACAAACACACTTTCGCATTTATAATATTAGCACATATTAGTATGATTGGCTGTTCTAAGACAACATTAATCCACGCGACATGCGGTCTGTTTTGTTTAAATACTTTCGTAAAAAGAAGACAAAAGAGGTGCTTGAAATAATGTTTCTAATGTCGACTCCCCCTTTATTTTGGCTGTGTTCCGAAATACACTGCGAGCACTGTAAGGTGTGACGTCACTTTAGTACACTGCGAAGCCGTTCCTTTATAGTTAGGTATACTGGGTACTGCTTATAACGGAACGCTGTCAGCACTGAGACAAACACTGAGAGCACCTTACCTCGAAAACGCCAGTGCTCACAGTACAAAGATGGCGTCGATTAATGACGTCATATATTTCCCTAGGATACTGCAGCAGTTTAGTGTCAGTTATAACGGAACGAATTTCTCCACAGTAAAGAGCACTGAACAGTGCTCGCAGTCTATAACGGAACACAGCCTTTATTTTTATTATTGAAGTGACGTTTCGTGTCTGACGCCTCAGTGCGGACTTTTGGCCTGAGGGCATAGTGTACCGTCGCTATAGGGAAGCGAGAGAAAAATCCCTACCGAAGTGAAAACTTCTTTATCCGCGTTAGGCACTTTTTGGTAAGGGGTAAACTTGTGGATTCGCGTCACCGACATGCTCGCGAACACCGACACGCTCGCGAACACCGTTCGCGTTCACGTTTTTTCGTTTTCACTTCTATCGGCAATCCCTATGACTGCCAATTTTTTTTGTTGTTAGTGGCAATAGAAATACACTGAATATTACAACTGTCTACCTATTACGGTTCATGAGATACAGCCTGCTAACAAACAGACGGACGGACGACGGAGCCTTGGTAATACACTAAAAAAAAATTTTTGAATTGAAAACTTCTTTAGCCGCGTTGAGCACTTTTTGTTGGGTAAACTGGTGGATTCGCGTCACCGACATGCTCGCGTTGTTACGAAGACAAAAGGTTTTAAATATAAATATATGTACTACATTCGTAATTAAACTTTGCCTTAGTTTTAAGGTTTATATATATATTTTTTAATTATTTTAAATATTTTTAATTATTTTAAATATTCGTTTTCACTTCTATCGGCAGTGCCTATGACTGCCAATTTTTTAAAGTATGAATAGACTGTAACTAAACAATACTTACGCATCATTCGGAATCTGTATATTGAACGCTAGCAGCTGATTCCAGAAGGGATCATTCGGACACAGGACTTCATTAGAACAGAATCTCGCAAGTAGTTCATTGTTTGATATGTCAGAGTATTTACTGACTGCTATACCCATTCTGAAAAAAATAAAATCTGGTACAATAATATTCTAATCTAATTTAACCTAACCTGTACTGTCCCACGACTGGGCAAAGGCCTACCTCCGATTTTTCCACATCTCCCTATTTTATGCCTCTATGGGCCACTCAACTTTCAATTTGTCTCATTCATCACACATCGTAGCTTTGGCCTATTACACTGGTGTTGATGATTTTGGGTTTAATAATATTTACTCGTATAATGATATATATATATATTTATTCCATCCTGGAAAATTCAAGTTTCAGCAGGGACCTAAACACCTCCATCTACACCAGGGATTCCCAAAGTGGTTGATATCAACCCTTTGGGGTCGATTTCTGCTGAAAGCTGGTTTTGGGGGTCGACTAGGTCTACAAATCGACCCCTAATAATTAAGACAAGTTCTTATCTTCTAAACTTTCAGGATGCTGTACAAGTTTTGTTACGTGTACCAACTTGTTATACGATTAATTACTAATATTTTAGTAGGAAGTACTATTGTTATTTATTTATTTATTTATACTATTGTTGTACTTTTAAAAACTTTTGATCATCATACCTAGTCGAAAAAGGCTTCAGTGAGGTTATAACTATTTTGACAAAACAAAGAAACCGTTTGAAAATCAACGAATGCCAGTGGCGAAGGGTACAATTTTTAAAAAGGGAAGCCGGATTTTAATGAGAAAAATCGCCTCACATACTAAATGCTACAGGCATGAACCACATTATTGAAAACTTCAATTTTAAAAGAAAGTCGGAAAGACAACAATCTAAATTAATTAGTGTTATCGCCATACCTGAATAATACCATACTTTTAAATAACCCAATTTGACACACCATTTTCCAATAATAACACATAATATTAATATGACTAGATGATGCCCGCGACTTCGTTCGCGTGGACTAAGATTATTCGATTTCCATGGGAACACCTCAATTTTCCGGGATAAAAAAACCTATGTCCTTCCCCGGGATACGACCTATCCCTGTACCAAATTTCATCAAAATCGGTTGCACAGGTGGGCCGTGAAAGTGTAGCAGACAGACAGACAGACAGACAGATTAATATATGGATTATCAAATCAAACAACAAAAAAAACGTGAGCCAGTACCTAGGTAAACAAACTTTTGTAAATTTACGAATTTCCCAAAGTAACAGGTTAAATAGAAAGATAAAGTTCCCAAATTCAAGAGGTTATTACTCCATATTATTTTATATGCGCCGTACCCACCATCCATACAGAGTCGCGTAATACAGCGACGGCGAAGAAATCTCATATTTAGCGGCATAAGCCCATATGTAGCGGCTTATTATGGACGGCGGCATTATCTTTTGAACGAATGACTTTTTGTCAATTGTTTTAGTTATTGGAGAATGTTTTTATAGTACTATTGTGTGTTCACATGTAGTAATATTAACTTGTAATATATGGATTTAAAATACTTAAAAGAAATAATGGTGTGTAAAATAAAGGTAGTAGGTACTAGGTAGGTATGGATGGCATTTCCTAAAGGGAAGCCGGTGGGAATTGTGTTGTATGGACACTTCGCCACTGACGAACGCGGAGATTTAAGGCTGCAATTTTATGTCTATTTATATTTGAACTTTATTATTTATGTCTATAAATTTTGATGAGAAAATGATGTCCAGTTTACTCACTTAACAGTTGGTTAGTGGCAAAGTTTTTAAATTGGTAAGTATAGTTCTTATTTGAAACCAAAAATGTCTCTTGCCCAAAATAGTTTGGGAATCCCTGCATCTAAACTAAAATGACAGCTTTAAATCTAGTTCTGTCCCTTTCCACAGGGAGTATTATGAAAGGGTTAGCAATATTTTCAGCAATATATCTATAAGATCTCATTCAAGAAATACATTGATGTCTACTGTGGACTACTCTTTTACAGAGTTTGAATTTTAAATATGATTAGTTCAGAGTTTATGATTATAATTTCATAGCTTCGAGTCCAAAATATGATCATTCATGAGCATGGTGCCTAGCCTGAATTGCCCGGCTGAAGTCGATGGTCTAAATAAGCGCCAGCTAATAACTTGGAAAGAGATGGGTTTATTCTAAAGCTGAGCCAAAAGATGATACCTTTCACTCTAAAAATCTAATACGTAGATAACGAAATTAGAACTTGCTTGGACCTCAGATACACTGCGCAGCGATCAAAAACCTAATGAAGAGAAGTAATAAAATCATTAAACACTAATTGACAAGTAAATCATTTAATTATACCCGGTAAATTGATACAATTAGAGCACTTACAAAAACATTATTTAGTTGACCCTAAACATAGATTTCGGCAACCTGTTTTCAAATTTTGCCTTTCATATTAATATATAACACTTACCTATATTAGAATAGTCCCAATTGTTATTTATTTACTGCTTATAATTCTCTAAATATTGATAATTATTATCTTGTTTCCAATAGCCACGAAATCATCGCCTGAGACAGTCATTGCAGAATTGTCAAATTCGATTGTCACTGCGGATGACAGCTGTGGATTGTCATTAGTTGTCAAAAATACGTATCAATCTTTGTGGTATCAATAGTAATCTATGGGTGCGTTCCGAAATACACTGAGAGCACTGAAAGTCCCCAGTAAAGAGCACTGCCAGTGCTCGCAGTGCATATAACGGAACACACACTATATATTATACCTCTATGGTAACAATCTTTGAATATTCAAAGGCAAAAAAAAAGGTAATATTCAAAGGTTAATATCAATCGCATCAATCATGCGGTATGAGTTTTTAATAGGTACTATGTGTTCTGTGCATGGTTCTGTGCTTTGATAAATAAGTTTGTATATAGAATATGTTCCGAAATACACTGCGAACACTGTAAGGTGTGACGTCAATTTAGTAAACTGCGAAGCCGTTCCTTTTTACAGGTCTACCAGAATCTGATGGCAAAAAGTATACACCGTATACTGGTACTTTTAGGTGTATTTTTTGCCATCAGATTCTGGTAGACCTATAGTTATATAGTTATACTGGTTACTGCTAACGGAACACCATAGATAAGTATTGTGTAACCTGAAACGGAACGCAGTCAGTACTGAGAGCACCTTACCTCGAAAACGCCAGTGCTCACAGTACAAAAATGGCGACGATTATGACGTCATACATTTCCCTAGGATACTGCGGCAGTTTACTGTCAGTCCATAACGGAACGAATTTCTCCACAGTAAGAGCACTGAATTCGCAGTGTATTTCGGACGCACCCATAATCAAAGTAGGTCAAATAAAAAAAAGTGATACGCTGAGCAGCCCCCCGATTATGTAAGAATTGTCGATCAAACGTAATCGTTGCATTGAGTTGGCTATTTGACAGTTTTCGGAAAAATACTTAAAAATGTACGTGGGTTCATTTTATACCCCTTACAATGATTTTTTTCTCAAAAAAAGCGTTAATTATTAGAAAAAATTACATTTTTAATACATTTATTTTAAATTCGCGCGAAAACAGCCGGTCACGTGACATTTGCTAGCGTGACGTCATAGCTCTAAATAAAACAAAGCTAACTACAGCTTTTTTAATGAAATTGTGAAAATTACAAGCCACAAGACGTGTGTAGAAATACTATAAATAAAATAATTAATTAATATCCTGACAAATTGTATTTAAACACATACAATAGTATGCCATAAACGTCAAAAGCAGTGGTTACAGCTAATCTGCCGAGACCCGGAATTTAAAACGGATAAATCTGCGATATTACTTTGTGAAGACCACTTTGATGTTAGTAGTTTTTAGGAAGAAATCAACTTATGACTCGATCTAGCAAAAATGAACATGATTTTCTTCATAAAACATGACATAAAATTTAAATAAATTATTTTTCTGTCACTTTACAGCAGTACTTTCTTAGGTCTTAAACACGAGACCTAAGTAATATTACTTTGTTTATTTCGGTACTTACATGGAAGTTTTTACATTACGAAACTCGGCAGAGCAAAAGTTAGGATTACACTGTGGATTACACGCAAATAAATTTGCAACCATAAATGAATCGACTTTAGGCAGATTTGCACTATCAGCTTTTGTATAGCCTGACTCCATTTTGTGAAACCTTTCACAAGCTCAAATCGAAATATTTTATGTTAATTTTCTCAACAAAACGAAAACGATTTATAGGTATAACACATGACCTCACAGTGACGTTTGTATGAGTTAAAAAGTACCCTGTCTGTGGTTTGAGAGTTGTGACGTCACACGATGTTAAATCAATGGCGTCCGCCTTTCGGGTCTTGCAATCCACAGATAAAAAATCTCAAATGTTTTGCGTAAATAAAATATATACAATTTATTTTAATGCAAAATACATATTGCATAATTATTGGTAACCTACAAGCTACCAAATCTAACATATTTCATATTTTATAGTTACAGCTGTCAAGTAGCCAATTAGAGCTCAATTTCGTTTACCAATTCTTATACGTTTAGGTATGAACGATACTATAACGTATAAGAATGAATACCCGAAATTGAGCTCTAATGTAATGCTGTTATGGTTTATACACTTTGACGACGAACTTTAACGTTTTGATCGGCCATTCTTACATGATTGGGGGGCTGGACTTTGCGTACCTATATATACATAAATCAAAGGAGCAGGACAAGAGACAACATTTTCTCGCTCTGTTACTCCTTGGCATTGGCGTATATATACTAATTTCGCTCACCTGTGGTAGAGTCTACTTGAGTGAATTTGCACTTGTCCGTCCGTCCGTCCGTCCGTCTGTCAGAGCCTTTTAACTTCTGAATTGGTAACAAGTATTTGTTACCTCCATGGTTTATAATATGCACAGAACACTTTATACTCCTAGATATAGTGATCTGTGCTCTGAGCAGCAGTCGTGTTGTAGGGCGTTATCAGCGTTGCCGTTTGTACGGCAATTACCGTATCGTACGGCATTCAGGCTCTTTTATGACGAATTGTACGGTATACGGCAGAGTGCTTATTGCCGTACGCTAAAATACGGTAATCAGGCAATCGTAGCTTGATTAGGGAATTTCATAGGACATTTTATAATGTTAACCCCTTACTGCATGGATTTTTTTTTTTGGCTGAAAAAAATTTATGTGGTAATGTTGCCACCAGAGAGTCTACATAAAATTTTAAAAAAATCTATCTTATGTATTTTTGGAAATAATGACCAAAAACTGCTAATGCCAAATGTGGCATTGTATGCAGTTATGGATGTTATATCCCATTTTCCACATATGGCATTGTATGCAGTAATAGTTGGCAGTAGGTACATGTAACGTGTACCTAATATGACAAAGCTTCACTTTATTCACGTAATCAGGTTTTATACAACAAAAGACAAAAATAAGATTATTTATTTATTTAACAACATTTTTTAATTAGGAATATTTACTCTTTTTAAATTCGTTCGTTCTATTATTGATAACAATCCGGGTATCTTTAAATCAAGAGTGAATAGGCATATTCTAGGCAAGCGCGTCCCATCTTAGGCTCGTAGTCAGACAAAAGTAATGGATCGTGATTCGTGATACTCAGGTCTCCATTCCTCATCTTCAGAAAGATCTTCATCATCGCTCCCATCTGGAATGTTTACTACGTGAACTTGTTTGCGTCTCGGCATAACTCTTCTGTAAGGTAAAATAAAGAGCAAGATAACGTATAAACTATTTTTGCGGCTTTTCGCAACAGCTAAGATCCTGTGACCACCTTCCGTCTCCATCATCAGGCCAGTTAAATTGTAGGTACCTACTTACTATTGCATTAAAATCGGGTTTACATAATCAATTGCATTTACAAGACACATAAAAGCACATCTAAGAAAGCTCATACATTAAAAATTATAGCAGTACATCTTATTGCATACTATGCCATATATGGATTTTGATCACTCTGCATACTATACCATATCTGTCACACAAAAATTTCCACACCTGCATACAATCCCATATCTGGCAAAACAATTCAACAACATAAATATCTCAAATCATGCACGCCAGCCATGATTTTTTCTGTCTATTGGCTTGACAATGGACCATCCTCTGACCCAAAAAAAGAAAACCTACACATTCATTGCGAAAAACCATCGAAAACCCCGCGCAAAATGGATCGACTTACCTCTACTCGACCGTCGGTAAATGAACTGACTTTCTTGTTTTTTTATTGGTGTTGGACACCATACGTCATCACAAATGTCAAAACGTACTACCGCTTTATTCATTTAATGTGGCCACAGATGAAAAACATGCACCAAATTTAAATTATATCTTGAAAATCCCTAATGCCCGATATGGCATGCTATGCAGTAAGGGGTTAATAGACCTTACCAAAAATTAATAAATAATTAAAACAAAACAAAGAAACCGCCTCTTAACATCTACTATAAAATATAAATGCAACATTATTAGCTAAACTGATGCCCAGTTTCTAGACAACATTCACATTGTACAAGGTTCAAGCCAACTCCCGAAATGATAACGAAAATAAAAAAACCGTCTGAATATGAAAAGAATACCACTGAACATGGCTAAATATGTGATGTGGATTCGATGAGAGGAAAGGAGTGATCTATTTCTTTCAATTCCTTTTTCTATCAAATCTATAGGTTCATTGACATTTTTTTATAAACAGAAGGTTTTTGATTTGTTTGACTTGTGTTTTATGTCTATATTTTTCTTTTTCATCTAAATAAAACAACTGGCCAAGTGCGAGTCGGACTCGCGCACCGAGGGTTCCGTACAAACCTGTAGTAAGTTTTACGATTTATGACGTATTAAAAATAAAAATTACGTTTGTTGTATGGGAGCCCCCCTTTAATATTTACTTTATTGATATTTAATTATTTATTTTGAAAGGTAATATACAAGTTAATATTCTGTGAAAATTTGAACCGTCTACCTGTTACCGTTTTTAATATTGAGCAAAAAAATACGAAAAAAACACGTTTATTGTATGGGGACCCCCCTTAATATATATATATTTTTAATTTTTAGTATTTGTTGTTATAGCGGCAACGGAAATACATCATTTGTGAAAATTTCAGCTTTCTAGCTATCACGGTTTATGAGATACAGCCTGGAGACAGACAGACAGACAGACAGACAGACAGACAGACAGACAGACAGCGGAGTCTTAGTAATAGGGTCCCGTTTTTACCCTATGGGTACGGAACCCTAAAAATGTACGGTAATTTTTGTTTAAATACGGCAATTTCATCTCTTGCGTACGGCAACCCTACAAATGACCAGCGGCAACACTGGGCGTTATGGAGTTATGGACTTCCTCGCCTGCTACAAACAACTACCTAGTTAGGATTCACTTCCTAAGTGTAGGCGTTGAAATGATACACTCGATAATGACTAACACGATAGTATAATAAAATAATAACGACATATTGTAAAATAACACTGTATAAATATATGGTAAAAGAAAGGTGGGCCTAGCAGCGCTGCTAGACGGCCACGCTTGTTCGCGTCTCTCGACTTCGAGTGAATAATCCACCGGCCGTTCGACGTTGCTTTCTGCCAATCAGCGATTCGATATTTGAACTTCAGTACATAGCTCGCAGACGTATGCACTGGCCGGTGCGAAGCACAGAGGCCAGCTAGCGGAGCACCACAGTGTACACAGAACATAATACTCTCTATGGTCGTCTTTTGTTTCTGGTCGGTGATGGTCGTGACTCGTGTAGCAGTAATGAGTACTAAACTAAAAACTTGGAAGTTTTCCCAAAAAATCCAAAAATAACAGTTCCATCAAAATGCCGCCCGATTGTTACAAAGTAGAGATAATCCACTATTTAAACCCTCATTTAATATGGATAGAAGTGCGCGACCCATCAGTTTTGAAAGAAGAGTTTTTATTTGAACAAATCGGTATTTACAGCGTATTACCTTTGGAAAAAACATTCGATGTTCTGACAGAACATTTGACTTTGAAAAGCCAGAAATGCGAAGAATGGCTGCCAGCCGCTTCGGTTGCTATGAAAGAATTGTTGGACGAGGCCGATGAAGTTTGGTTTGCGCCAACTTACACAGATAGAAGGTAAATACATATAATAATACTAGATGATGCCCGCGACTTCGTCCGCGTAGGTTAAAGTTTTTGATTCCTGCATTTTCGTGGATAAAATGTAGCATAATGTGTTATGTTAGGTTATAGGCTATCTCCAATTAAAATTTTAGCCAAATTGCCAGTCTTTGTGGTGTGAAGGAGTAACAGGCATCCAAACTTTCATATTCATTTTTATAAGGTTTTTTTTATTCCACTACAAGTTAGCCCTTGACTGCGATCTCACCTGTTGGTTAGTGATGATGCAGTCTACAATGGTAGCGCGCTAACTTATTAAGGGTATGGCATTTAGGTATATTAAACCCATAACTGTAGTTGGTTTCCACACTGCATCATACCGGAACCCTTGGTGATATGTCTTAGATAATAGGGAAAACTCCCTGACTGACATTTTAACTTACAGCTCAAACCACTATAGAAACTTGATATTTTGCATCTATTTGCGCTGTATAAAATGGACAGTGAAATTATTATATCAAGGATCTCACTAGTGTTGGGTTAGGTCAGGCAGCCTAAAACTTTAGAAACAACTTGTTAAGAATTCCATAACATTGCACTTTATAATATAATGACCAAGGTTAAGCTGACCATCAATGACTTAAATTGTAATGGGAGCTCATAAGTTATTAAATACTAGCTGATGCCCACAACTTTGTCTGCGTGGGTAGAGGTTTTTCATCAAGATCTGTTCAGCCATTGTGGCGTGATTGAGTAACAAACATCCATCCATACATCCATCCATCCAAAATTTCGCATTTATAATATTAGTATAGATTTTATTGTGGTTATTTTGGCCAATATATTATAAACGTTGGCTATTGAGTGCAGAGAAGGTACTAACAGCTACTAGATAATTGGCACAATATAGCCTAATTTTTTTTTGTACCTATTAAGTAATTTTGCATTTAAGGTTTATGCATTAAAAAAAAACCTGAATATTAACGATTTATTATTATTTATTACTAAGTACTATTACTTTTTTAATTCACACAGCAGGAACTCATCAATTTTCCGGAATAAAAAATCCTATGCCGTTTCTCAGGATACAACATATCTCTGTGCCAAATTCCATCTAAATTTGTTGAAAAGAATGGCTGTTAAAGCAAAGCAGACAGACAGACACATTTTCACATTTATAATATTACTGTTCGGTCTAGGACCTTGTTTGAATGATAGATTGATGGAAAAATATAATTTATTGCTTGCTAATAATTATTGGACTGTACAATTACTACGGATAGTAGTATGGACTTTATCCAATTTTATAATTATAAGCATGTACTATAATAGTTATTTTTTTTACAGAACAACCATATTTGACGACAACATACATAAATATGGTGAATTAATATTGAAAACACGGAATGGTAAATTAAAAAAGCTTTCAAAACACCTAATTAAATCCGGCTGTGCTCACAGCAATGTTTGTGAATTCCACGAGAAACTCAGTGGCGGAAAACTGAAAACCAAACTGGGCACAATTAAAACTCAAGAAGTTATCAAAGAATTGGAAAAGTATTGCTTGAGAAAAGATAGATCCAAGAATTATTTGAAAAAATCTGTCCAAAACCAGACATCTGTGTTTCAAATGTGTCAAGACTTAGAAATGTCTCTAACTAAGTCCAATCTAGAGAAACATAACAATCAGATTATAAAGCAGACACTAATAAATAAATACAAAGATTTTGAGTTGTGCAAAGACATAAATGATGAGTCTCTGGGAAGGGCTTGCCCTAAAATTAAACCAAAAACACCGGAATCAAACAAAGAAGGGCTTAAATCAAAGTTTTTAATCAAACAACTATCCATTGTCAAAAATATGTTGAATTCACCTAAAACTGAAGATTTAAACCAGAGCTACAATAGTGTTATTAAATTTTTGAATAAAGAGACTGTTGATTCCGAATCTGGATGTGAGAAAAGTACTGACAATAAATATGAGAAAGTGGCTGAAAACTTTTTGGAACATGCTAAAAATGATGAACAACATCATAAAGACCATTCAAAGGCAGAACAAAACCAAATTAAAAATGTTACGATAAATAAAACATCTGATAAAACTGATAGTGGTAATCAATTTAAAGAAAAAACAAGATGTAGAAATGATTTTGAATATCTAACCAAATCTGGTAATCAACTGGAACAAAAAGCAAGCAGTAATAGATATGAAGAAGAAACAGTTGATACACGTAAGACATGTAAGTTGCAATTATAATGTTACTAGATAATGCCCGCGACTTCGTCCATGTGAATTAAGTTTTATTCATTCCCATGGGTACTCTTCAATTTCCAAGATATAAAGTAGTTTATGTCCTTCCTCAGGATAGAACCTATCCCTGTACCAAATTTCTTCAAAATCAGGTAGACAGATGAGGGGTGAAAGCATAGGAGACAGACAGACACACTTTCATATGTATAATATTGGTATGGATTCTAACTTACTTTTTACACCAGTTGAGATATTTTTATGTTAGACTAGCTGATGCCCGCGACTTCGTCCGCGTGGATCGAAGTTTTTCGGTTCGCGGGAACTCCTTAATTTTCCAGGATAAAAAGTAGCCTATGTGTTATTCCAGACTATAATCTATCTCTGTGCCAAATTTCATCCAGATCTGTTCAGCAGTTGGGGCGTGATTGAGTAACAAACATCCATACATCCATACATCCATCCAAACTTTCGCATTTATAATATTTATATATCTATACTTGTAATAAAACTGTAACAGGTCCAATTCTGTACATTGAAGATATTTTGAAATTTTTTTTTGGAGGGCACTCATTATTCGATACTGAAGCCAAATCTGTAATTTTTTTCATTTTTGTCTGTCTGTCTGTCTGTCTGTCTGTCTGTCTGTTTGTATCTTGGCCGCGCATCACGCCGAAACTACTGAATGAATTCAAACGAAACTTGGCACGATTTGAGCCCATATTACGAGGTAGGACATAGGATACTTTTTATCCCGAAATTCGATCCCCCTCCTCGAGGGGTGAAATAGGGGTTGAAAGTTTGTATGAAAGTCCTTAATTTCTCAAGTTATAGCCATGAAACTTGATATATGAGCTGCGGGTTGAAAATGAAAACATATGTGTTTCACAGCTTTTCAAAATTCCACCCCCGAAGGGGTGAAATAGGGGTTGAGAGTTTGTATGAAAATCCTTAATTTCTCAAGTTATAACCATGAAACGTGATATATGAGCTGCGGGTTGAAAATGAAAACATATGTGTTTCACAGTTTTTCAAAATTCCACCCCTGAAGGGGTGAAATAGGGGTTGAGAGTTTGTATGAAAATCCTTAATTTCTCAAGTTATAGCCATGAAACAGCATTTGGGCTTTCGTTAAAATATGAAGTAGTACGTGTTTCACCATTATAGGGGGATTATACTGTGGGATAGTAATATAGGCTACTTTTTATCCTGGAAAATTAACTGAAAAACTTATTCCACGCGGACGAAGTCGCGGGCATCAGCTATAAAGAATATACATACATACATAGGCTACTTTTTATCCCGGAAAATTAATGAGTTCCCGCGGGAATCGAAAAAACTTAGTCTACGCGGACGAAGTCGCGGGCATCAGCTAGTTATATATATGTTAGATTTCACAGTAAATCTTATTTTATAAAGGGGTAGCTCGTTTTTGTATGGAGCCAGGCATACATGACATCTGTCATTTTGAATTTTTCTTGTTTTTAAAATATTTTGGGTTATTCTGTGTTAAAATGTCTCAACCACTTTTTGTCATAATATAAGTTAGCGGCCAAGAACTTTCATGTTTATTTTTTTCTATTGTTTAGCCAATTTTTTAACATTCACACTCACTACAGCCCATTAACGTCCCACTGCTGGGTACAGGCCTACACTCTCATAGGAGAGAGGGAATTAGAGCATAGACCCACCAGGCTGCTCCAATGCGCGTTGGCGGGCTTTAACGACTATTATCATGTTAGTGATAATAACCGGGACCGACGGCTTAACGTGCTCTCCGAGGCACGGGGGTGAAACACCCCCTTTAAGTTAAAATGTACAATGTTTAGTTAAACATAACTTTGACTAAGATTATCTCAGTTCTGAGATGTTTGATGATGGTGTAAACCTTATATATTTTTTAATAGGTTTGTTATTTTTATCAATTTATCTATGTTTGAACATTGGCTACAACATCGAGAAAATTTAAAATGGCGGATGTCACGTATGTTCTTTAGCGACAGCCATGCCCCTTTTTGTGATCAAGCTGTAAAAAACTATTACATCTCTCATATTCGGTAAGTAGGTCCTTATTACCCCCAAATGGAGCTTGTAGGTGACCAATTAGCGCTCTAGGGTAATAATGTAGCTAGAAAAGCCCTCGGGCGGTAAGTAATTAAAAAAAGTATGATGGTTAGATGTATGCGAACTTTTTGAAAGAGTGAAGAGTTTTTTTTTAATTACTTACCGCCCTAGGGCTTTTCTAGCTACATTATTACCCTAGAGCGCTAATTGGTCACCTTCAAGCTCCATTTGGGGGTAATAAGGACCTACTTACCTCACAATCGAGATGTAAAGCAGAGTAGTTAGCTCGGGTGTAAGCATCAATTGCACCCTCGAACTATAGGCGCCCTCGCTGTGCTCGTGTGCGCCTAAATATCTCGGGCTGCAATTGATGCCTTACAGCCCTTGGCTACTAATCTACTATAATTGTGAAAGGGCTCTGTAATAAAAGGCTATTTTATTTTATTTTATTTATTTTATGCCCCTTTTAGACCTCTCATGACAACTCTATAGTCATTATGATTCAATGTGCTTTAGAGATTGTATTTTCTGTTGCTAAATATACTTTTACTGAATTATTTACAAATTAGACTGATGATTTATTTTTTGATTAGTTTTTTTTTTATCCACTACAAGTTAGCCCTTGACTGCGATCTCACCTGATGGTAAGTGATGATGCAGTCTAAGATGGTAGCGGGCTGACCTGTTAGGGGCATGGCAGTGTTTTTGAAAGCTTTATTTTAGGCCATTCCGTTGTTCGATAGTTTTCGACCTTATTTAACTTTTGTTCTTAACTTTAATTTGGTCTAAATTTATATTGAACTAGCTGTTGCCCGCGACTTCGTCCGCGTGGATTGAGGATTTTTGGTTCCCGCGGGATCTCTTAAATTTTCCGGGATAAAAAGTAGCCTATGTGTTATTCCAGGCTATAATCTATCTCTGTGCCAAATTTCATCCAGATCCGTTCAGCCGTTCTAGCGTGATTGAGTGACAAACATGCATTTGAGGTATTTTGGATCCCGCGAAAACTCTCTTGTTTTTTCGGGATAAAAAGTAGCCTATGTGTTATTCCAGACTATAATCTATCTCTGTGCCAAATTTCATCCAGATCTGTTCAGCCGTTCTGGCGTGAAAGAGTAACAAACATCCATCCATACATACAAACTTTCGCGTTTGTAATATAAGTAAGAAGTAAGATGTAAATAAATAAATAAATCGTTGTACTGACATGCAAACTACGTACTAACATGTTTCTCCATTACTGACATGCAAATTAACATGAGTTGAAATTATCAAAAGTAATTCATAAAACTATTATTCAGTTAATCCACAAACATAATTTTCACATTAATAATAATTACTTAATAAGCAATGGGGCTGATTCTGTAGTGCACAATCTCTAAACTAAACTAAAATGGTAGCTTTAAATCTAGTTCTGTCCCTTTCCGTAGGGAGTATTATGAAAGGGTTAGCAATATTTGTAATGCTCTAATTTTAGTTTAGTTTAGAGATAGTGCACTACAGAATCAGCCCCAATGATAAATTGTCTAAGATGTCTATAAATGAAAATGTCCATAGAAATAATGTCCTAATAAATTACTGAAAAAACAAATATAATATATAGATTTACAATTCTCAGAAATTAGATTACGAGATTAATTATTAATTCATTCTAAAAATCCTTTCAGCGAGTAAAAACACTTGTCTGTGAGCCATTTATGCAGCTTTCTTTTAAATACACTCATTGGTATTTTTTTAAAGTTTTCATATTAATCTCTTTATAATAATCAACACATTTCATCGTAATAAATATTTTGATTAATTCCTTCAAAAGATTCAAGTCTGCTCCCAGAGACTTGAATTTTTTAAGGGCTAAATCTACTTTCTAGTTGTTCTAATATATTATAATAGTGCATGAAGAGAGATTTTTACTGTTCCGTTTCTTTCAGCTAAGAGATCTGTAAAAGCTACCGGTCACAAAAGTGGCGTTACTACTCAAGTCGCTTACGGTCCACCTGGATTGGATCCCAAGTTTTTGAAAATTCAGCATGTAAAAATTCCCGACTATGAAGAAGAAGAATTTCAAAAACAGAAAATGGATATTGAAAAAGTACAGTCATCAGAAAAATGCGACATATACGGTGAAGTTGATTCAGAAATAGGTATTGAAATTACTAATAAAAAGACTCTTAAAGATTATTTAAAAAAGCGTAGTAAAATAGGAAATCTGAAAGACATTGTAAGAACAGAGAAAGGTGATGAAAAATCTGTATCAAGTAGTGATGTAAACAATCATAGTGTCAATTCTAATGAAAGGTGTGTAAATTACAGGGTAAAAGTTGAAAAAGACGAAATCGTTAAAAATCGTGCACAAATTATAGTTAATAAAGATAATTTAATCGAAAAAAGTAATAAGACCACAGAAAAAGAAAAAATCGTTCAAAGTTGTATAGAAATGAGTTATAGGGATAATTCAATTGAAAAATTCAATAAAAAAAAAATTCAGAACGAATCAAAATCGGTTGAATGTGGCGCAGAAAATAAGAGCAATCATTCTGCAGATAAAAAAACGTCTTCACTAATCAAACGAAAGTTATTTTATCAAAAAGCAGTTAAACATAAAACTAACTTATCTAGTTCCGACACTTCAAATAAAGATTCTTCTAGCGATGTGGCGTCAAATAAAAAAGCTGATGACGACGACAACATAGAAGAAATAATCGAAAAATTGAATTTGAAATATAAAGATGATAACATTACCAAACCCAAAGATAAACCTATAAATGAGGTAGTAATCGCAACTAAACTAAAAAATAACGTCAACCCGTTTAAGAACACCGATCCAAATATATCGGTTTTTGTCGATAAATTAGTGACACCAGTGCTTATGGTACATTCCAAACACGATAAACGTATACAACCAGTTTTTGAAATGCGTGATATTTATTTTAATAGTCATATACAGAACATACTTAGAAATATGACAGTAGAAGACCCTATGGCGTTGCAATCAATATCTTGGTCTGTGATTTTAAAAGGATACAGTTTGTTTATGATAAGTCCAATGGCTAGTGGTAAAACTTTAGGCTATTTGCCAGCTGTGTGTAGGTTAGTTAGCGATTCTATATCGACATCATCAGAAAGCGGTGGTCCTGTGTCGATTATAGTTTGTGCTACAGCACAATCTGTAACAAGCGTTGAGAAGATGGCGAAAATATTTTTAAGAACAGAGGAAAGGGTTCTAGCTTGTTATGCGGGTGTAGACAATTTATATATAACTACAACGCTATTAAATGGATGTGATTTATTAATAGCTACTCCGTCTTCTTTAGTTAGATTATTGCAAACTACTGATTTCGGTGTTGATTTGAGACGTCTTTCAACATTTGTTCTAGACGATTGCGAGCGTTTATCAGAAGTGTATGCGGACGAAATAAAATTTTTCACACACAAAATTAAAGAAATGCTCAAAACGAGAGCTAACAAAGATTTGAAAGTCCAATACATTCTGGCATCTCGGATCTGGTGTGAGTTTATGGAACCTTTAGCGAAAAAAGTTCCCGATACGGTAATCTGCATCGGTGCGTTCCAAGAATGTGTTTTATATTCCAAAACGAATACATCTGTCACCCTCGTTAAAAAAGAAAATAAAGTTGACTCAGTTTTCGAATTTTTGAATGACATTAGTACTTCGAAAAGAACCGTTATAGTGTGTGAGTCAAACGATGAAGTGGCGTTGCTAGAAAAAGCTTTGAAACGATCTAAACACATAGTTTTTTCATGCAACAATGATATGACTATTCACGATTTGTATAATTTGAGTGTTTCGTGGGCTGATTATAAAGAACCATTGATAGGGCCCATTCTTATCTGCTGTGACAGTAATTTAGTTCACATGAACATTACAGACGCTCACAATTTAATTCATTACTCAATGCCACCTTTGTTCTCCATGTTTTGCAAAAGGTTCTCCGTGTTAAACGACAATTATCCGTCCATTTTCAAAACAGAGAATGAGAATGTCAAAATAAAAATTCTTATAGAAGAAAACAATGTACAACAGCTGCCGAAAATTTTGAATTTTATAAAACGTTGCACTGGCAATGTCCCAAGCGTTTTGGATGAAATTTCGTCTGATGTATTGAAACAGAAAGATGTTATTAAAGCTGAAAAATTCTATCCACTATGCGACAGTCTCCTAACTCTGGGATACTGCCCGGATATCTACAATTGTCAGGAAAGACACACGATTTTGAAAGACTACGACACTCCTAAAGACTGGCTGCCTAAGGAAGGCACAATCACGTGTAAAGTTCTTTACTACCATTCTGCAACGCTATACTCCGCGAGAATTCTGTCGTGTACAGTCGATGGTACAACAACTAACTACCCACAAACTTATAATAAACTTTCTTTAAAAATGGGCATGTATTATAGCAAAGAATCTAATAAAAAACTTCACGGAATACCTGAAATTGGCGATATATGTGCGACGTCAATAAAACTCAATTATTACATGCGATGCCAAGTATTAAAGATTTTAAACAGATATGAAAGAGGAACTCCTAATACGGTTTTGGTCAAGTTGATTGATGAAGAAAGATTAGAAGTGACAAGGGATATTTATCTGTATTACCTGCCAGATGAACTGAAACAGATTGAATCGCGGGTTGTGCAGCTCAGACTGGCTAATATAGAACCCAAAGACAAAGATATAACATTCTCAGAACTAGCCCGAGACCGTCTGAAGAAAATCACAGACACGGACACAGAGGTATTTGTCAGGGGCAAAGTGTCTTTGACACTTGGTAACTGTATCTTCGTCAATACACTGGAAGCATGCCAAGATTTGACTTCCCTCAACGAGGTAGTTGTAAAATACAATTTAAAACAGGAATTACTAGAAAATCATGCAATACCAAACCCAGATCATCTGTCGAAATTGGAAAAATTATGTACCGAAAGTGGATTGACTGTCAAGGAAGAAATACACGTTAAACCTAAAATGCCCATTAAAAATCTTCCTAAAGGTACTTGGGCACATTTGGAAAGTGACAGTCTTTCAAGTGTATTTTTCACATCTGCAATAAATCCTGATAAATTCTTTATACGCCTTGCCAAATTTGAATCTTGCATGACTAGTCTACTTCAGGACATTAAAAAGTATGTCGATGCTAATCCTTCTCGGTGTGACAACGTAAAAGAAGGCGATATAATTTTAGCCAAATTCCCCGATGATTATACATATGAACGTGCTAGAATAGATCGCATTAAAGAAGAAACAGCCAAATGCTTTTTTGTGGACCAAGGAGATTGGAGAGAAATTCCTCTCAGTGATTTGATGCCAATAACAGAACAATTCATTAACCAGCTACCCTTCCAGGCTATTGAGTGTCGGTTGGTAGGAATCCGACCGTTAGGTGAACAATGGACAGATTTCAGCACAAATTGGTTCATTGACAAATGCTATAACGACCAAGGCGGCTTAAAATATTTATATGTGAAATATTTTGCCAAAGACCCAGCCGAATTTACTAGTGGTCACAAATACTGTGTCGCAGTTATAGACACTAGTACAGAACAGGATTCTATTCTTAACCAGTTGATGATCGATTTTAATCTTGCCCAAGAAAACCCTAACGAAGTCAAGTTTCTTTATGATTTGGAGATAAACAAACCAGAGCCTAAACAATCGACGGATACCGAAGACGATGTTTCGGAAGTATCAGTGAATTCCAGATACTCTAATTCAGGTAAAGAAAATGACAATACAGCTGATACAAAACATATCGTCCCATCACACAGTAATGTATTGCTTAAAGCACCAATAAGATCTGTCCCTCTTGTTAATTCGGACGAGAGCGAAGACGATGATAGATGGGATGTCGTCATGCACAGTGAATATTTAAACTTATTTCCAGCACTTAAGAATCTCAAAAGCTTGGAGAAAACCATGGCTAAAGTCAATACTGAAAATTTAGTGAAGTCAGTAGAAAAAAGTAGCAACCGAGAAAATTTAGAATTAGATTCAGATGACCTGACTTCACCAGATAATACATTTGTGTTTCCTGAAGAACCAACTTTGACGAAAGAAATTGATAAGAAAACGACGCCAATTTTAGATCTTAGTGCTGAAGCAGATGGGAATAAGAAGATCGTTTTAGATGCAAGACCCGAAATAGAACAGAAAAGGCGTCCAAAGCTAGTTTGGCGTCAGAACAAAACAACTGTGACTATAAAAATACAATTAATAGGAGCTGATAATTATGAACTAAGTATTGAAGATCGTGCTCTAATATTTAGTGCTGATGTTAATGATACAGAATATGGTTTTGAATTAGAATTGCACGGAGTTGTGTATAAAGAAAAGTGTACTCATGTAAATAAAGGACTATATATTATGGTTACGTTGAAGAAAGTTTTGACCAAAAATTGGTTAACTTTAACAAAAGACGGCGGTATGAAAAAGTGGATTGTTTATGATCTTGATAGTTTAGATGCATCTTCTGACGAAGAAAGTGTTTTAGAAATGGCAAGAGGTATACACGGTAGATTAGAAAGTGAAAGTGAAGACGAAGATTTTGACGATGATATTGGCAGGGGATATAAGAAATATGATTAAGCCATCATGATATCAAAATTAAATTAAGATTCTTCTAAGAAGAGTTGGCAAGAAATTCAGCACATACTCTTATCTTTCAATCAGAAATCTGTCAGAATTTTTTTACTTTTGGGTACTTTTGAGTTCCTCTTGTGAGGTTGAAAATGTATTCTCTCAATTTAACCATGAAAAACAATTATTTTTGAAAAAATGATGTTACTTCTAAACAATCTTTTTGACTTTTGTAAAATGACAACGTTAAACTATTTTTATAGAGAAACTTAGTTGAAAGCAAAATATTATATACTTCTAATAAACATTTCACATATTTTACAAACATTTACAATTTATTGCGCATTGTGAAGTTGTCAAGGAATAATCTGCTTCGCCAGTCGCCTGCATATCATGAGTTTCAAAGAGCCAAAAAATCATAAATCAAAAGCAATTTAAATAAAGTCAATACCTAATACTTCTGACGTTATGGTGATAATGAATGACGGTATCTTGAAACCAAAGCTACTAGGGTTCCAAACGTGCCCTGTTTTTAATAGAGCCCATTCAATCCTGGATTTGAGCCTCGATTCTTGAGGCATCAAAAATAATAGCCCAGTTGGGTAACTACCCAACTGGCGGTCTTACACCGCGTGGTTTCGAAAATCATGTAAAGAGTTAGTCCTACGCTTGATTTATTTTGTGTCGAAGTGTCGGCTTTGAGAGTGAGACAATATAGTGCATCTGTGCTCAAATTCTCTCACACTAACATATCTCTTGCGTAGTTGACTATTCTGTGTACAGAATAGTTTTAGTGATTTCGATTATTCCATAGTATGTTTGCTTTGTTTGCTGGATTTTGTTGTTTTTGAAAAAGTTTGTCATGAAAATGGGTTAATTGGGTATGTTCTCAACTGTTTCAATGTAGTAATGTTTCTGGGGCCATACTGCCAACATAGCCATATTGTTTTATTATTGTTGACTTTTGTATTTTAGAATAATTATAATCCTAATTTTACTGCCTCGTGGGTCTAGTGGTTATCATGTTCGACTGCGGCTGACGAGGGCCCCGGATTAGAAATTCTCAGTACTAGCCCGGAGTTAGGAAATTGGTGGTGTTTTACCCCCGTGCCTCGGAGAGCACGTTAAGCCGTCGGTCCCGGTTATTATCACTAACATGATAATAGTCGTTAAAGCCCGACAACCCGCATTGGAGCAGCGTGGTGGGTCTAAGCTCTAATTCCTTCTCTCCTATGAGAGCGGAGGCCTGTGCCCAGCAGTGGGACGTTAATGGGCTGTAGTGGATAATCCTAATTTTAGGAACGTCAAACTGTGATTTTGAGTAATATTGCTTAAGTATTGCTTTAAGCGTTGGCAGTACGGCCCCTGGTCTTTTAATGCCATTATTGTATTTTTTATTTTATGACATATATTTTAAGCCTTTTTGTAATTGTACTGGTTTTTCAGAAACTCAAACTCGAACTCAAATCATCTTTATCCAAAATAGTTACCTACAAAGTACACCTTCTGAACGTCACGTTTACAAAGAATACGACTTGACGGTGATAATTAACAACGGTATCTTAAGACTAAAGCTACGAGGGTTCCAAACGCGCCCAGCCCCCCTAGCATGGGCCGAGACAATCTTCTCCCCGAGGAAAGGATAAAATTTTTATTCCTAAATAAATAAATAAAAACGCTAAATAACGGTGGATAAATAGTCCCCCGAGTCCCCGTGAAATGTCAAACGGGGATAAACTTCTCCTCTCCCCTGTTGCTGTGCTCTGAGAAGTGGATAAGTTAATTTTATCCCTTGTTAGTGGATAAAATCGGGGGATAAATTTTTTATCTCCGGCCCATGCTAGCCCTGCTGGTCTGAGAAGAGCCCACATCAAACTCAGCCTGGGTTTTTTTTTATTTAATTATATTTATAATATAAATTAATTAGCCGCTGGAACAATTATTCATACCCATGGCTGCCTATCATTCAAATAATCCTTTACACAATAACAAGACTTTTCAATTAGTTTCCGTTTTACAAAAACTTTGAACTTGTTGAGAGACATCTCCAATATGTCTTCTGAGAGTTTATTATAAAAACGTATACTGCTACCGACAAATGAATTATGAAAAATTCGGCTAATTAATTATTGTCATATCCATGGTAAATACAAATTATTTTCCCGGCAAATTATGTTTCATTCGTGTAGGTACCTTTAGGGGATTCATAAATTGGACCTTATGATACCTCCAGGTCACATTTTCCTTTTCCATAATTTGCCGGCCATGTTTTTCCAAACTTTCTCGTTTTTCATGGATCTAAGAAGACGATCTGACGTATTACTAAGTTGAAGTGGAGTTGAATTTTCTAACTTAAGTACATTCAATTTTATTTCTTCGTTATCGGCATCAACCGATAGACGTCCACTGTTGGACTGAGGTCTCTTATAGAGACTTCCACACGCCATGGTCTTGCGCCGCCTGTTTCCATTGATTCTCAAAGGAATTAATTCACCGTCGCTATCGCCGATAGATCATTAGCATCAATCCTCCGCTGGATCCAATCGCCATTGACCATCGATATAGGTAGGTATGAATGGGCCCATTTATAGATTGGCCCATTCATAGAAAAAAATAGGGCGTCCGACCTTCGGAGCGCGTTCCACACCTGTATAAGCCTGTCCTTGTTCCCGCCATAGCGCTGTCCCGCTCTTCAGGCTAGATGGCGTTAGTAAAATACGCACATTCTTTGTTTGACAGGGCCCGTCTATGTAAATTGAGATCGTTGACCATGACACTTTCGATAATATCTAAATCGCATTATCGCTGCCCCAACAAACAGCAGACCACAAATGGCAATTAAAGCATACGATGTTGAGTTTGACATAGTATAATATAAAATTGCCATGATTATAATCAATCATTTTTAACACTGCATTTCACTGAATGTTTATAGTTATGTATTAAAGTTTCCTGGTACGGCCGGTCACCGACTCGCGCACGCGCTTTCAGGGTCGCCATAAGCGCGCTCCAACCTAGACCTCGTCATTGCTTTGTATTAGGCATGATTGTCGTCAAGCGCACGCCTATACTTTAAAAAAACATATAGGGTTCGGAGTAGGAGAATGACAACACGACCACTGGTTTCAGATTGTACTTTAATAATAACGATTATGTATTGATTACATTGGCTTAAATAAGTAAGGCATACCTAAGTATAAACCTACGAGGCTAACACTACAATACTTAGTAATAGTAAGGGTAGCTAAGTCCGGTTTATCTGTAATATTACAGTTTAAAAAACCAAATTGACGTTCTTTGTTGTGTGAAGAAAAGCCCATAATAAATGAGATGTAAAAAAAAAACAAATACGTTTCAGTGGGGCTGATTCCGTAGTGCACAATCTCTAAACTAAACTAAAATTAGAGCATTACAAATATTGCTAACCCTTTCATAATACTCCCTACGGAAAGGGACAGAACTAGATGTAAAGCTGCCATTTTAGTTTAGTTTAGAGATTGTGCACTACAGAATCAGCCCCAATATCGTTTAATGTATTTTCTTTGTTCATCTTTGAGTAACGAGAACATTTAAAGTTATATAATATAGTATGGTGTGATTTTATATTTATTGCAAGCTGTGGCAACCTCTAAGTGGGTTTACAATAATGCATATAACTCTATTAACTAGCTATATTTTTCTTGTTATTGTATTGTAATTATGTTGGATGTCCTAAAATTAAAAAAAATAATTAAAAATTAAAAGCTAAACGTATTCCACACTGCGCGTGCGACACTCGACTGATTCTAGTGCCGTCGGCAGGTCACGCCGTCGTAGGTATAGTTCGCGTGCGAATTGAACGCAGAGCTTATGTATGTGTCACCATACATAAGCTCTGCATTCAACTCGCGCGCGAACTATATATATATCAATTGGGCCACGTGACCAAGTGACCCAGGCTTTAGGTCACAATGTTAAAGAAGTTATACTTCATCCGTGCGTAAAGGTCTCCTTTGTGATTGTTATTTTAATTTCTGTCTGTAAATATTGAATTTAAGTATTTTAAGTTTTATTTTCTTTACAAATAAGGTCGCTTTAGAGTGAAAACACACTAGGGAACGAGACAGGATAAAACGTCAGTGCGAAAAGTTTTGAACACCTCCCTGGCGCAGTGGTTAGCGCTGTGGTCTTTTAAGGTAGGGGAAGTTGGGATACTTAAGACAAAATTCGTTATATTTAGTAAATACACTCGTTTAATTTAAAATTTCCTCGACTTAAACAACAATCATTTCAATTTGTTTCATATTGTTACAGTTTAATTAAAATTATCAGTCATTTTTTAAAGATAAAAGGAAATTAGTTACATTGGGTAATTTTCCCGTTTTGCCCCACATGTGGGGCAGAATGGGATGTGCTACGGGGCAGAATGAAGTGAATAGCTAATCCGGCAAACAGTGTGCACAAGTGTGAGGATCCTCGTCATCTTCATCTACACCAGCACAGGAGTTATGAGCCCACTCACGACATTGAATGCACATAACCCATCCTTCGTTAGATTTTGAATACAAGTACCCACAATACAAACAAACACAATCATCGTCTTCGTCAGTCGATGAGTCAGGATCAGTTACGTCTTCATTCTTTCGTCTTTTAACCCGAGTGTTTCTCTTTGGCTTCTTCTTTTCATACTTTTCTGTCTTTTTTCGTTCTTTGTTCTGTGTCCTTTTAAAGTTCGCTTTTTTTTCTTTCTCATTTTTAGCAGCTTTTTCTTGAGAGAGTTGATTTTTGTACGGAGACTCTGTTAATATTGCACATTTTCCTCGTTTCCTTGTCTTTCGTTTCTCTGTTCTTATTTCTTTGGGTATTGTAAGGATGCTATCTGGGCTTACTAAAAATGATGTTGTTGATTTTTGTTTTTCAGGCGTTTTTTGTCTTTCTTCAAAGGATGTTGAAGGTACGTTATATTGTTCTACGTTATTGGTTGTATGTTCTATGAGTGTTTCCGTGTTTCGGGTTTGCAGTGTTGAAGCTTCAGGCTCCAATGTTAATTCAAAATTAGATATAACCACACTGGTATCATCAATTGCAGTGTTTGTCGTTTCGGCAGCCAAAAAATCTGCGTCTGTGAAGACATTTCTATCTACAGGCCATATTCCACATTTTCTGAAACCATTTATGGCAGTTGTCATATTTGCTGCTTGAAGGTAAGCTCTTCCAAAAAGCAGTCCCACTTGGTAAGAAGTCACAACGCGTCCTGGATGCTCACGGAGCCATTTTTTTACTTCCGCACTGTAGTAAGTACTTATTGGTTTCATAAATGAAACATCCAGGGGCTGCAGTTTGTGAGTGCAGTGTGGTGGCGTGCATAGTAATACTACATAATGCTCCCTCGCGTACTCGATTAGTTCCAGATTTTTGGTGTGAGACGCATGGCCATCTAGGAGAAGTAGAACTGGTTTTTCTTTTGTGGGCTTAGTAAATTCGACAAATGATTTGAACCAGTCAAAAAATATGTTGCTAGTAATCCATCCATTATCGCTGCATGTTCCCCAAAACGTTGCAGGTGCTCCATCAAGAAGCTCATTTTTCATGCGTTTTCGAGCAAAAATAAGCATTGGTGGGACATAGGTTCCTGTTGCACTGAAACAAATTTCTGCTGTCACCAATTGACCTCTTTCACCTGATGTCAAGCACCCAACTTGTTTCTGTCCTTTTAGTGCAAGTATTTTAGACTCACTTTTGGGAACAGTGCTGACTCCAGTTTCGTCGACGTTATATATTCGATCCGGGGTAAGGGCATGCTTGTCCACAACCTCTTCAAGCAAATCAAAAAAGGCATTCACTGCCACTTTATTAAACGCCATAGCTCTGGCAGCTGAAGTCGGCTCAGGACGTCTATAAGATAAATCAGGATGCCTTTTCAAAAAGCCATCCAACCAGTCTTGACCAGCCATACCAGTTTCGGAATTATATGGATTTTTAATATTGTTTTTTTTAGCCAACTCAAAAGCCAGTATGCGAAGCTCCTTACCCGTAATCCCAAAAAGCCTTGCTTGCATAGACTTCACGTGTTCAACTAACTCATCCTCCTGTTGTTTAGAGAAAACTGTTTTGAAATGTCCCAGTTGTTTTCTCGCGCAGTCGTTTTCTGAGTCGGTGTCGTCATCAAGTGTATCTCGAGCTTTTTTCACCCGACGTTCTAAGGTTGATTTTGGAACTTCATAAGCGGCCGAGGCCCTTAAAAATCCCATGTGGCCAATGAGTACAGACCTTACAGCTTTTCGCATGTTTTCCTCATCCCATTTTTGTCGGTCTGTTTTTCTGACGTAATTACGTACCATGATTACTGCAAACAAAAAAAATAACCCTTAGGAGAGTGGAAAAATTCAGGGGTAAAACGGGATACCATACCATTTTGCCCCGACCATTATGCCCCACGTGGCATATTTCCGTTATACGTTTGAAAGTTTTTAACTTGTTTGATTATTCCGTGTCATAGTTACAAAATATATTGCCAATACAATGATTACAAGCTGCATGCAAGACAAATTGACTAACTTACACACTTACCTCTATGCTCATCGATATACAATTGGAAAATTATTTAAGAATTAACGTATAAACAATGTTTTGATAACTGCGGCGTCATAACAATTAAAAACACGTTAGTCGCGCGGACTCGTGCGAGGCAACTGACAAAGCGCAGAGTGGCAACGTCGCACTCGCACTATTGTATAAACTTAACACACACATTCAAGTTTCCCGTTCTGCCCCGAACCTCATTTTGCCCCAACTTCCCCTACCCGGTTCAATCCCTGGGAAAAATTTGGCAATTTATAACGTCTTAATTGTCTCTGATCTGGTCTGGCTTCGGCCGTGGCTAGTTACCACCCTACCGGCAAAGTCGTGCCGCCAAGCGATTTAGCGTTCCCGTACGACGCCGTGTAGAAACCGATTAGGGGTTAATATAACTGCCATACCCCTCGGTTAGCCCGCTCTACCATCTTAGAATCATCACTTACCATCAAGTGAGATCGCAGGCTTGTCGTAGATAAAAATATGTCTGGATGGGAGAGGTACGTCGTTTTGTCCTGTTACACTAGGAGTGCGGCTATGTACTTATACTTTGTTTAATTATTAATTAATATTGTTAATTTCTTTAAAGAGCAACCGCCGAGTTTCTTGCTGGTTCTTCTTGGCAGGAATGGCATTCCGAACCAGTGGTAGATTCACTTGACGATTCAAATAATCACTATTAAGTTATTCGTTTTGAATAAATCAGGATTTTAAGATATAAGTTTAAAAATTTACATAATGGGGTTGATTCTGTAGTGCACAATCTCTAAACTAAACTAAAATTAGAGCATTACAAATATTGCTAACCCTTTCATAATACCATAGATTAATTATATGATAATAGAGTCTGGCCACGCTAACTCTGCCACGGAATAAAAGGGCAACACTTAAAACAAAGTAAAAACATGCGTCTAATCTGTGTTCTTACATTTGTCACTGATTTGTCAATTCAGCTATCAGGTTGTTTAAGTTCGTTTTAATATTTCGAAAATAAAAGTGAAAATAGTGAAATAATGGATAAACCTATTCAAAATAATGTGTGCGAGTTATTTTATAACATGATTCTTAAATTCTAAGAAGTAAAGGAAGATCACGATGCTGCCCTAAGCCAAAAACAACAATGTTTACAAGAAATTGAAGAGTCGACAAGTAAGTTGACCAAACGGTTTTGATATTTTGCCTTTCGATCTTTGAATACAATTCTAGATTATTTATATAAAACGTTTAAACGGTTTATATTCGCCTGTTCATATCGTAGAATTATGATGGATAATATGCGAAAAAAACTGACAGCAAAATCCTATCAAGTTTTTATACTTTTTATTAATTATTGTATAAATTCAAGGTGGAATAAGCGAAGAGTTCAAGCCTCATCTCCAGGATGTCCTTCAGAAACTTGGAATAAGTCATCTTCCATCTCAAATTGGGATTTTAGATTTAGAAACGTGCTGCCTTGATCAGAAGCTGTCGCGTCTAAGGAGGGGTCAAGAAAGTCTAGACGGAACCCCCAACATAATTATTTTTTGCCGAAAATGCGAAAAAAATAAATTATTTTCATTTATTTCCAGGTAAGCGAACGAACCATAAGAGTTATTAAAAATGAGGGCCAAACTAATCAGGGAATCTGGAGGACTCCCGGCAAAAAGCGTGCAGCACGGGAAACAAAAGTCAATATTGATAATTTTTATTGTTTTATTTTATTTTTTGTTTTATTGATTCTGATTATTAATGTTATGTCTTTGGTGTACAATAAAGAATATTTTATTCATTTCATTTTATGTTTTAATTCATTTATGCTCTCCTTAAGTAATTCAAAAGATCTTCCCTGATCAAGTAATAATTTGTTGTGAATCTTTAGCGTCAGTAGATTCATACTAATATTAGTAGTAGCGAAGAGTAGTTAGCGAAAGTAACCGTTTGTCTGTTACCTTTTTTTGACTCATCCCCTGAACAAAAACATATGGTTTCTGCGTGAGTTTATAGCCGAAATCCACCCAGACGAATTCACGGCAAATATTATATATAAAATTTATATAAATACGGGGATCATGTATGCTCTACCTTATTACGCTGTCAAAATTGTGCCCTCTATTTACATTTTATTCTTTGAAATGTACTAAAACGAACAATGACCACACTCCCAGGAAAGCAGATTGAAAACAAAAAACACAAGTATCAAGTGCGTTTTTTCGCATTACACTCTGTGTTGTCATCAACAGATTTTCAAATTCTACCATTTTCTTACTGCTGCAGACTTAGCTTAGACAGTCTATACCTACTCCCTACGGAAAGGGACAGAACTAGATTTAAAGCTGTCATTTTAGTTTAGAGATTGTGTTACACAGAATCAGCCCCAATAAGTGAAAAATGTTTTTATTTTTTAAGTTTTCATATTCAATAAAGATTTTAAACAAATGAAACAATTTTTTCTTTTTTTGGAGAAGCCACCTATGTCCTGGGCTGCAATCACAGGCTGCAACAGAGACTAGTAACCAGCTGCAATATACACTACGATTACCTAATGGGCGCTTCTTCATTGCACGGCCCGGCCCCGGCCCGGCACCGACACCGACATTAGTGGACGCATAATTGTATGGAGTTGTATGGCACGCTGTCTCACTGGGCCGGCCCGGCACCGACATGTCGGCGCCGGCAGCAAGTCTACCACTGGTGACGGGCCGGCATCGTTGCGCATGTGTTGTGTACGTATACAAACGTGCAAGTGGCGTGATCAGTGACCCGCCCCGCGCCTCCGTCGCTCTAGTACACAATTCATTTGCATTTTTCGATCAAGTTCATTAGTAAATAATCAAAGCTGCTTTACTCATACGGAAATAATTGAAAAACTTATTCGGGTTATTGGTTAGTTTTTCAAATAAATTGTAATACACGCCGTCTAAATATCTTACTTTTATAATTGGATGCGCCCAAAACCGTTTACTGATAGGTAGTTCTTTTTTTGCGTCTCAAATATAATAAATACAAGAAATATAATTTTTTTTTATCCACTACAAGTTAGCCCTTGACTGCGATCTCACCTGATGGTAAGTAACGATGCAGTCTAAGATGGTAGCGGGCTAACTTGGGGGCTTACTACCATCGCTTAGAGCAGTATTATTGTAATATTGCAGTTTTACTTGGTGAACCTTGTTGTCCTAAAAATAAGGTTTATGATTCCGAAACAAGAGCGTCAACAATATTAAAATAATACTACTTTAAGCGATAGTAGTATGCCCCCTGTTAGGGCATGGCAGTTATTATTAAAACCCATACCCCTATTCGGATTCTACACGGCATCGTACCGGAACGCTAAATCGCTTGGCGGCACGTCTTTGCCGGTAGGATGGTAACTAGCCACGGCCAAAGCCTCCCAGTCCCACCAGGCCAAACCAGGGAAAAATCAGAAATTATAAATTCCCAAATTGACCCTGTCGGGGATCGAACCCGGGACCTCCGCACGTTGAGACAACAGCGCTACACACTGCGCCACGGAGGTCGTCAATTTTCTGCTATCGCTCTTGGCTCACGCGGTTCGCTGCTTGTCGGTGTCGGTCAATGAAGAATGTAGGTGCCGGTGTCGTGTCGTTGAATACTGTCGGTGTCGGTGCCGGTGCCGGGCCGGGCCGTCCAATGAAGAAACGCCCAATTACCTTTACTCTCATAGATACATACTTATGTAGGCGTTGATGGAGGATGGACATCCTCCATCAACGTATCACCTGCTTCTCTTTAACCCGGCGTCATGGGGGCTGGGTCTGTGCGACCCGTCACATTTTATTTCGCTTGTAGTTTGGTTACTATGCGTGCGACGTTGCCGCTCTTCTCAATAGCTGGAGCTGTTGAGTTGTTCTATGCGTCGCAAGCAACACTTTAGTCGTGCCACAGCCGCAGTGGGAGATACAGGTGCACAAAGTTGAAAAAGGTATGTGAGACCCATCCCCGCAGTCAGTGTAACAATTTTGCGCCATTTTGTATAGATATTGTTTTACTTATTATCTGTGATTTTGTCCTTTTTATATTTGATTTTTTGTTGTTATTTACAATTATAGCTGGTTATATATAGTTCAATGTATTTTATTTGTACTTTTTGTAGGTACTTAGTAAAAAATGGACCGTGAAGAGGCAGAACGACAGCGTATTCTTGCAATTTTACAAGAGTCTGACTCAGATTCTGAGTTGTCAGACCAGGATGTGTTCGACGAAGAATATCACTTGAGTGAGCGTAGTAATCCTAGTGACACAGAACAAGATATCTCAGAGTCTGATGATGAACAGCACAAACCTGAAATAAATACGTATTATAATACGACAAAATGCGGTGTGGATGTAGCCGACGAGCTATGTGCTACGTACGACGTAAGTCGTAATTCTAAAAGGTGGCCATTGACAATTTTTTATGCCTCGTTGAACTTAGCTGCCATTAATGGCCTAATAATAAACAAAATAAATAATAACTGTCCAAAACTAAAACGAAGGCGATTTATAAAACAACTAGGTCTCAGTCTTGTCATGGAACACCTAAAACTTCGCCAAAATGTATCAGTGCTTCCACGTGAGTTGCGACAGAAAATTGGAAAATTTTTTGGTGAATCTTCAGAGGAACCTCCAGCAAAAAAGGCTAATGTTCGCAAAAGGTGCCAAGTGTGTTCAGCCAAGAAAGACCGCAAAACTAACTACACCTGCGAGAGTTGCAACAAATATATCTGTGTAGAACATATAGTACCTTTCTGTGCTGACTGTACCAAAGATAATGATTACAAGTGATTAATTGTTTTTTTTTTCTCAAATTTATTTAGTTTCCTACAAAAAAGTGCCATTAAATATTAATATTGATTGTTAATTAATAATATTATTACATTTGAGTAGAAGAGAAAATTTTTGTTGACAATTTTCGTTATTTTTTTAAAGTCCTATTAAATATAATTAAAACATAATATAACAAAATATTTGTGTTTCATTTATTCACATAAATACCCAAAAAACGGTTGGGCTTTAGTATACTGTCGGTGACGGAGGGGGAGGGGGAGCGGGGAGGGGGAGGGGGGGGAGGGGATATACCCCCCCTCCAAGTAAGACGTTCCGAATTTTATTAGTTTCCGAGATATTAATTTTTTAAAATTTTGAGGTTAGGTTCTCAAATTGGGTAAAATTTAGTATCGTTTGGCAGGAGGAGGGGGGTGGGGGGGTTTTGGGGGAGGAGGGGGGTGCCCCCTACCCCCCGACACTACTCCCATTACAAGGTAATGCACCGTTTTTTTACTATGAATTTTTAAAAATCTCATTTTGAGGTTATGTTTTTGTATATTTTTTTGATATCATGAACCTCATTTATGGAGGAGGGGAAGGGGGGGAGGGGTAGGAAGGGAGGGGGTGAACCCCCCCTCCAAAGGAAAAAGTACTTTAGAGGGGGAGGGGGAGTTAGACTTCACCCTCTCCCTCTCACCCCCTCCAAGGCCGGTCGACGGAGCCCCGCTTCGCGGGGCTCCTTTTTCTGGGACGTAAACAAAGTAAATAACCACAGAAGACAGAGGCGGCGGAGGGCGTGGGCGACGTGGGCCACCGCCTACGGCCTCGCGGTCCAAGGGGCCTCGCGCCTCCAAGGCCCGCGAACGCAAATATAGATTATATCGATATAATTACTCATCTAGCAATCAATAATAAAAACACCGGCTAGCAAGTATCTGGCAATAATAACCTACCACATTCGTTTTTTAAAAATCTACACTACGAAAATTACAAAGTACTTTTTACTATGCAAACATAGGTAAAAAGTACTAAGTTTTTCTGGTAAAAAGTACCAAGTATACTTACTTACTATCTTGGTAAAAATTATTTATTTATTTTTTCCAAACCGTATTTTATTGTAAATGATCACTCTGTGTACTATATAATATTGTGCGCAAATTAATATTATTTTATTCTTCAGCCTCAGCATTCAAAAAGTTTTTTCATCATACCTATTCGAAAAACGCATATTGCCTTCAGAGGATAGCGGGAGCAAAGTGTAACTTGTAGGCCCATAGGACTTTTCATTTCTCTCTTCTAATTGGTCCAAAGTCACGTCATCAATTTGTTGATCGAATATACGACTTTGCATTTCTCTGTTCTGATTGGTCCGAAGTCACGTGATCAATTTGTTGATCGGATATACGTCTTTACATTTTAAATATAGGTACGTCTAAATAATGTCTATACAATTACATAGTAGGTTGATACTCCTAGCTTTTTCTCATACGTAATGATGAAAAATAGTGTGTGTCACTCGGGGCCAAATTTTTAGTTCTCGGGCGGCGTATATTGAATTCCTCGCTACGCTCAGGATTCTACTTTAGAACCCCTCGCTACGCTCGAGATTCTACTATAGAATCCTTGACTTCGCTCTGAATTCAAAATAGCGCCCTCGGGGAACAAACATTTTCTTTGGCCCCATGTAACACAAATAACTATTACCGATCTAGAATCTCCCCTGAACGTATGGTACCTCGATGACGGTACCATAGGTGACAAACCCGATGTTGTTGAACGGGATCTATCCCTTCTATTACCACGTTTGAAAGAGCTGTGGTTGGAGGTTAACACGTCCAAGTGCGAGTTCTTCCCCTGTTGTCCAGATTCCCACCATCTGTTCACCCACTTTGAGGGTCTAATAACTGGACTCAAGGAGTTGGATGCCAAAAAGTTTTTTCTTTTAGGCTCCCCTATATTTTCATCGGGTGTCCCGGAAGCTATAGAGAAAAGCGAGCAGCTTCTTTTCGCTGCTCGAGAGCGTCTGAGTGAACTTTCGGCCCACGTTGCTTTGATCCTCTTACGAACTTGCTTTGCCGTCCCTAAGATAACTTACCTACTGAGAACCTCCCCCACTTGGCTGCATCCGGAGAGTATTTCATCATTTGACGGTGTTCTCAAAGACACATTGGAGTCCATCCTCAACGTGTCTTTAGACGATTACCAGTGGTGTCAGGCCACCCTCCCTATCCGTTTGGGAGGCTTGGGAGTGAGGCGCGTGCGAGATTTGAGCCTTCCGTCCTTCCTTGCGTCGTCGCATGGAGCTGCGAGCCTGGTCGCTAGTATACTACCTGTTAATGGTGTTCCAGTTCGTATCCCCTTTGTTTCCGATGCATTGGAGGCCTGGTCGGCCCTCAACCCGGGCGTGCCCACGCCTCAGGCTTCACAGGTCCAGCACCAGTGGGACAAAATTTCCTCAGAGGCCACATTAAAACATCTTGTAGACCATGCAGCGGGTGCTGTTCTGGCAAGGCTAAGGGCAGTGTCGAAGTCGGAGTCTGGTGCGTGGTTACATGCTTTACCATCTCCGAACCTGGGCACTCTCCTCGACAGCGATTCTCTTCGTGTGGAATTCTTTTTTCTTAGGGGTGGTGGTTGGATAAGTCTCAACCACTATTTTAAGAATAATTATACTTCTTCAATTACCCTTTTATGCATATAAAATTGATCAGACGTCGATTTACTAATGTTTGAATAAACAATTTCAAAAATTGTAAATTTATTAATTTAAAAATTTGTTTACAAAAGTTATTTTAGTTAAATTTTTTTCCACCCTTTTTAAACTTCCGGAAGCTTATTATACAGGCTGGCCCAAATAGTGACGTCCAAAGAAAATTATTTAATTCCTCGTACCTAGACCTATCAGAAAATACCCCATGTATGTTCAGCGATTTTTGGTAGTTTTCGAGTTATAATTTTTTAAAGTTTTTTTAGGAGATTTCTGAGGGAGTGAATGTTAAATTTTTTTTCTTTTTATTTAGTGTTTTTTTCCGAATTTTTTTGTGACCATGCTTCCTATGAAGTCTACTTACTACTTTGCATAAAATAATTACTATCTCAACACTAACATAAGTTAGTAATAAAATAATAAATAATTTCGTTTCCTTAAAATATTTATCTAATTTTAGTATTTGTTGTTCAAGTACAGGTAACAGGATATTATATTTCAAATAATTGGTCAAGTTTCAGGCTCAGCCTTTCAGAAAATTGAGTTCTGAGGTCAACTTTGGACGTTAGAAAATCTCCACTTTGAAAGCCCCCGTCATTTTTAAAGGAAAATTTAAAAAAAAAATATTTTTGGACTCTATTCCTAATTATCTTTAGAATGATATACCGCAACTCTATGTAACGCTATAAAAAATATTTTACTTCGCATTCACTTCTATGAGAGCCCCCCTGAAATAAAGATTTTTATAACTTTTCAAGCCATATTCGGCTGGAAGCCATAGGTTTACATATTATATTTAAATTTGAAGTAAGTAATTCAGAAGTTATAAGGCTCTGACAGACGGACGGATGGACGGATGGACGGACGGACAAGTTACTTGGTAAAAAGTACGTCCAATACGTCTTACCAATACTTGGCACTTTTTACCAAGAAACTTTGTACTTTTTACCAAGTAACTTAGTAATTTTTACCAACTATGCTTGGTACTTTTTACCAGAAAAACTTAGTACTTTTTACCTATGTTTGCATAGTAAAAAGTACAATGTAATTTGCTCAGTGTAGCTGCAAAATTTTTTTTCCAACAAAATCCGTCCTCTTGCGTCATCCATCAGGGGGCCTCGCAAAATGTATCTTGCCCACATCAAATTTAGGTCTTGCCCCGCCACTGACAGAAGAGGATGGCGGGGTCTTACAGACCCCGCCATCCTCTTCTTAACCTAACCTATCCGAGTCGGAGTGCCCCCAAGTCCCGAGCTCGCTTCGCTCGCTCTTGATAGTGGGAGCGGAGGAGGAAAAAGTACCACCGCTATGCTGTCAGCAAAGCAAGGAGAAAGTGGGGACGCTAGGAAAACTCCTTAGACTTCACCCTCTCCCTCTCACCCCCTCCAAGGCCGGTCGACGGAGCCCCGCTTCGCGGGGCTCCTTATTCTGGGACGTAAACAAAGTAAATAACCACAGAAGAGGATGGCGGGGTCTTACAGACCCCGCCATCCTCTTCTTAACCTAACCTATCCGAGTCGGAGTGCCCCCAAGTCCCGAGCTCGCTTCGCTCGCTCTTGATAGTGGGAGCAGAAGAGGAAAGAGTACCACCGCTATGCTGTCAGCAAGGCATTTCTGGGTGGAAGATTTGAAATTTGAATTCAATAATGTCATTTGTCAATTTAGCGCAAAAAATTTTGGCGCGTTCCGTTTTTTGTACACTATCTGTGTTTTATTCGAAAACGTCAAAAAAAAGGGACTTTAATGACAGATTAGGTACTTTATGTACTAGTTTACGTAAAACGAATCTCTATCACGCCAACTAAACGTCAATGAGTCTGTAATCTATGGCAAATGTCGTACGAAATAGTGAAAAGTGGTGAAGAATTGCGAATTTTCAAAAAAATATTTCTCGAAAAGTATTAGAATTCGGAGTAAAATATTTTAGTGGAAGGCTAACCACATCAAGGTCTTTCTGTAAAAAAAATATTAACGTCCAACTCAACCGACAGTATTCTAAAGCTGAGCCCAAAAAACTAAACACGTATAAATATAATCTTTATTATTTATAAAGTAATAAGTATTGGAATAATTTTGACAGTAGTTAACGGGTCGGTGAGACCCACCCCAACGTCCGTGTATCACTTTTCCACCCCCATGACGCCGGGTTAAAACTCTGTGCAACGTATGGTGCAACGTATGTAGCTTTTGTTTCTGTTCGGTGGTATGTAGAACATAATCAAAGACCTATCACAGACATACAAACCATGTCTGTGAACTCTGTGGTGAGACCTATGCGCACTTGGAGGAAGGAATTACGACTGCCGTCTAAGGAGGTAGGACTAAAATAAAAACTAAGAATACTATATTTTATCCAATTTCTGTTTATTACCATCACGTAAGTGTGAGTGAAACAAAATATCGCTGTTTGTGTCTATTCGATTAGCAACTGGTCACAAGGTTCAGATTGTCAAATTATATCTTTTATCTTTTAATACTGTCAAATTCAAAATACCCTATTCTTGTACGAATAATACGGGTCGTTAACTGTACACATAATTTTGTTGCTTAGTATTTGTTTGTTTACATTCGAGGTTACAGAAAAGATTTTTAAGAATTTCTTTATTTAAAGTAAATTTCTAAGGTGCATAAAGCTCTAAAATCAAAGCCAAGTGTCCACAAAAAATGTATTGTGCCTTTGAGGGACGTAAATCCAATAGTTTAAGAAAATAAAATGATACAGAATCTGTCGGGTTTCATCGGTGAGTTTTGGCAATGGTTCTTGTTTAAGACTAAGGATTTTACTGGTAAATAGGTAAGCAAAGGTAAGAAAAAGTAAATAAATATGTTTAAGTACTCAATTACATACTTATTTAATAATAATAATGATATTTCGCCAAAACGCTTTTAGGTTACTAGTGCTGTGAAATAGATTATTGATATAATTATTGCACTAGTACGTACATACGAGTATTATGTACTCTCTAATCTCTATGTTGTAGATTTCCTTAAAAATGAACTAATAAAAAGGAAATGGATAGAAATGATAAAAAGACCTAATAGGATACCGCGGCATAACAGTCGTATTTGCTCAAAACATTTCGCAGAAGACTCATTTTTGCCAAACGAATACACCAAATGTAGGCGACTGAAATCAAATGCTATACCCACTATAAATTTACCCCAAGAAATAGGCGTTATCACGACAAGAAAGTTTAATATTTATAAATTAACTAGCTGACCCGGTGAACTTCGTACCGCCAACTTATCTATAAGAATAAAACAAATAAACTATCCTATCTTTTAAGTTAGACCAAATTACAGATAGTTACGAAGTTTGATCAAAATCGGTTCAGTAGTTTCAGGGTTTATCCCGAACATACCTACATCGTGACACGAGATTTTTATATACTTATATAAGATCGGATATTATATTGTACCAATTTTTACCCGACTACGACAAAGCCCAAAGGAAGGGTTCTGGAGTATGATTTTAGCTGTCGATGGTATTTAGCTATTTACGAATGTTCCTCCGTTACACCTTCATGAAGCAATCATAATCAAATAATTACGAAAGTTGGTGGTATTCTCTAAAATTGATTTGGTGTAACGATCGCAATGGCTTCCACTCTCCCGCTAAAGGTTAAAATGCATTAATACACCAAGAACGCCGTAAGTGCAGCCAATCAGAGGTCATCACGATTGTTACACTGATGCAATATTTTTTAGATAATACGAGTTTTTCTAATTAGAATTCTTTTTCTAATTTTTTTCTAAAACATTAGATATTTGCGGTATTATACTGTCATCATTTCATTTTGAAATGGGATATTTGGAAGACGATATTTTGGGCAAATTATATTCTTTGTACATGTAGTATGTAAATAAAATAAAATATATTATTGAAACTTACTAACTAAACTGCATTTTAATTAATAACCCCGTGCGTAATTAGTATAAGGAGTGTGGTGCCAACCACGTAAAATTTTTTTTAGTTTTAATTAATTTAGTAACTAGTAATATAGTTAAAATTTTACCTTCTTTTATAAATTATTTAGTTGCTATTTGGGTTTAAATAAGGTTATTTATTATTATTTTTAGTATTAAATAAATAAATAACAAGAAATTTGTACTGAAAAAACTAGAAGTTTAATTCGCTATAATCCGCCACAGAATTATACATTCTGTGGCGGACAGACGGTAACCCTATAATTTTTGGGATAAAAATATTCTCTAAGTTAGGTATCCCAGGGCAGAAAGTATGTCAAGTTGCAATCAATCCATATTGCAACTTGATAGTAAGTATTCACTGGTTTGAACGTGATCGGATAACAGGCAGCCAAAAATAAAAAATAAACTGTAGGTAACTGTAAACTTTTAGGTTCTTTATGGATACTAAAGCATTTTTAATTCAATGATTTTATGAACTAATTTAATTTAATTACATTAAAAACAAACAATTTGCACACCATTATATGGTAGAATATGTTAAGGGAATTACCACTTTAAGATCTAATTTGTACCCATATTCCTGCAAATAAATATTATTTATTTATTTATTTTATTTCCTCTATTATATGATTTTTTATACAAAAATCATCCCTTTATATTTGATAGATTACGATTGACAATAATATACATAATCAACAAATATCCGACCCATCACTAGGAAAATCCTACCTAGTGACAAATTAAAAACACAATCTTACTTCTATAGTCTTCATATTTCTATGTATGCGCATCACCGACCAGCAACAAAGTAGGCATAGATAATATGTGCTATATACTAGAGAGATAGGGACTAATATATGAGTGATCTGTGAGAGGAAGTAGGAGTCACAGAGTACATTGTAGGAGTATATATGACATTGACGTGTTCTACGTAAAATCATACCTATTAATCCATACTAATATTATAAATGCGAAAGTGTGTCTGTCTGTCTGACAGTCTGTCTGTCTGTCTGCTACGCTTTCCCGGCCCATCTTTTCAACCGATTTTGCTGAAATTTGGTATAGAGGTAGGTTATATCCCGGGGAAGGACATAGGCTTTTATCCCGGAAAATTAAAGAGTTCCCGCGGGAATCAAAAAATTTTAATCCACGCGGACGAAGTCGCGGGCATCATCTAGTATTATATACGCGAAAGTGTGTTTGTTGGTTTGTCGTTCAATCACGCCGCAACGGAGCAACGGATCGACGTGACTTTTAACATGGGTATAGTTGAGGAGTCCTCAAATGAGGACCTGTTTTACGTAGTAACTATACTTCTGTGCATAGTGTGTGCATAGTGGTTTTATATTTACGTATTTATTCTCTTTGCACCTCACAGAGTACATTATATAAACCATGGAGGAAGGAATTACGACTGCCGTCTAAGGAGGTAGGACTAAAATAAAAACTAAGAATACTATATTTTATCCAATTTCTGTTTATTACCATCACGTAAGTGTGAGTGAAACAAAATATCGCTGTTTGTGTCTATTCGATTAGCAACTGGTCACAAGGTTCAGATTGTCAAATTATATCTTTTATCTTTTAATACTGTCAAATTCAAAATACCCTATTCTTGTACGAATAATACGGGTCGTTAACTGTACACATAATTTTGTTGCTTAGTATTTGTTTGTTTACATTCGAGGTTACAGAAAAGATTTTTAAGAATTTCTTTATTTAAAGTAAATTTCTAAGGTGCATAAAGCTCTAAAATCAAAGCCAAGTGTCCACAAAAAATGTATTGTGCCTTTGAGGGACGTAAATCCAATAGTTTAAGAAAATAAAATGATACAGAATCTGTCGGGTTTCATCGGTGAGTTTTGGCAATGGTTCTTGTTTAAGACTAAGGATTTTACTAGTAAATAGGTAAGCAAAGGTAAGAAAAAGTAAATAAATATGTTTAAGTACTCAATTACATACTTTTTTAATAATAATAATGATATTTCGCCAAAACGCTTTTAGGTTACTAGTGCTGTGAAATAGATTATTGATAATTATTGCACTAGTACGTACATACGAGTATTATGTACTCTCTAATCTCTATGTTGTAGATTTCCTTAAAAATGAACTAATAAAAAGGAAATGGATAGAAATGATAAAAAGACCTAATAGGATACCGCGGCATAACAGTCGTATTTGCTCAAAACATTTCACAGAAGACTCATTTTTGCCAAACGAATACACCAAATGTAGGCGACTGAAATCAAATGCTATACCCACTATAAATTTACCCCAAGAAATAGGCGTTATCACGACAAGAAAGTTTAATATTTATAAATTAACTAGCTGACCCGGTGAACTTCGTACCGCCAACTTATCTATAAGAATAAAACAAATAAACTATCCTATCTTTTAAGTTAGACCAAATTACAGATAGTTACGAAGTTTGATCAAAATCGGTTCAGTAGTTTCAGGGTTTATCCCGAACATACCTACATCGTGACACGAGATTTTTATATACTTATATAAGATCGGATATTATATTGTACCAATTTTTACCCGACTACGACAAAGCCCAAAGGAAGGGTTCTGGAGTATGATTTTAGCTGTCGATGGTATTTAGCTATTTACGAATGTTCCTCCGTTACACCTTCATGAAGCAATCATAATCAAATAATTACGAAAGTTGGTGGTATTCTCTAAAATTGATTTGGTGTAACGATCGCAATGGCTTCCACTCTCCCGCTAAAGGTTAAAATGCATTAATACACCAAGAACGCCGTAAGTGCAGCCAATCAGAGGTCATCACGATTGTTACACTGATGCAATAATTTTTAGATAATACGAGTTTTTCTAATTAGAATTCTTTTTCGAATTTTTTTCTAAAACATTAGATATTTGCGGTATTATACTGTCATCATTTCATTTTGAAATGGGATATTTGGAAGACGATATTTTGGGCAAATTATATTCTTTGTACATGTAGTATGTAAATAAAATAAAATATATTGAAACTTACTAACTAAACTGCATTTTAATCAATAACCCCGTGCGTAATTAGTATAAGGAGTGTGGTGCCAACCACGTAAAGATTTTTTTTAGTTTTAATTAATTTAGTAACTAGTAATATAGTTAAAATTTTACCTTCTTTTATAAATTATTTAGTTGCTATTTGGGTTTAAATAAGGTTATTTATTATTATTTTTAGTATTAAATAAATAAATAACAAGAAATTTGTAATCAATAAATGTACTACTTTGATTTCAGTAAAGTAGTTAATTATTAAAACTAATCTGTCGTACTATGCGGGCTAGTTCGGGTTGCTAGATTCAAGAAAATTTTGCGACAGTGGCGCCCCTATTTATTTCACGACTTTTTTGCCAAGCTATAGTACCTATGGCTTGTATATTTTTATAATTATTGTTAAAATCTGTCATCACCTATCCCGAAGGAACCCTATAATTTTTGGGATAAAAATATTCTCTAAGTTAGGTATCCCAGGGCAGAAAAGTTTGTCAAGTTGCAATCAATCCATATTGCAACTTGATAGTAAGTATTTACTGGTTTGAACGTGATCGGCTAACAGGCAGCCAAAAATAAATAGTAACTGTATGGATACTGTTTTAGGCTCTTTATGGATACTAAAGCATTCTCTATTTTAAGATTGTTTTATACAAAAATCATCATTTATATTTCACAGATTACGTATGTTAGACAATAATATAAACGACTGCCACCCATCACTGGGAAAATCCTACCTAGTGACAAACTAAAAACACAATCTTACTTCTATAGTCTTCATTATTCTATGATATAAACCAAGGAACTTAATTACTACGGGGAGTATAAACTGATATAAACTGTTGCACCACCGACCAGAAACAAAAGTGTTGCACCTCTTTGCTTCTGTGGAAAGAACGACGAATCGCCGCCAAATCGAAAAATTGAAAGAGTAGTACATACGTATTTATCTAATGCAAATTGCAAGTTGCAGCAGTAAACTTGAAGATTTCACAAAAATAAGTAGCAGTTCCATCACAGAGTACATTGAAGAGTTCCATCAAAATGCCGCCCGACCGCTACAAAGTAGAAATAATCCACTATTTAAACCCTCATTTAATATGGATAGAAGTGCGTGACCAATCAGATAAAAAAGAAGAATTTTTATTTGAACAAATCGGTATTTACAGCGTATTACCTTTGGAAAAAACATTCGATGTTCTGACGGAACATTTGACTTTGAAAAGCCAGAAATGCGAAGAATGGCTGCCAGCCGCTTCGGTTGCTATGAAAGAATTGTTGGACGAGGCCGATGAAGTTTGGTTTGCGCCAACTTACACAGATAGAAGGTAATAATTAAGTATTAACTTTAATGTTAGTAGACGATGCCCGCGACTTCGTCCGCGTAGATTAAGGTTTTTGATTCCTGCATTTTCGTCGATAAAATGTAGCTTAATGTGTTAAGTCAGGTTATCTCCAATTCAAATTTCAGCCAAATTGCTTCAGTCTTTGTGTTGTGAAGGATTAACAGACATCCAAACTTTCATATTAATTTTTATAAGGTTTTTTTTATTCCACTACAACTTAGCCTTGACTGCGATCTCACCTGATGGTTAGTGATGATGCAGTCTAAAATGGTAGCGGGCTAACTTATTAAGGGCATGGCAGTTATATTAAATAAACCCATACCCCTAGTTGGTTTCTACACTGCATCGTACCGGAACTCTTGGTGATACGTCTTAGATAATAGGAAAAACTCCCTGACTAACATTTTAACTTACAGCTCAAACCATTGTGGAAACTTGAGATTTTGCTTTAAATATTTGCGTTTAATAAAATGGACTTTCACCAAGAAAGGATTCTATCAGGGATTCCACCAAAGTTGGATTGGGTCCACCACCACCACTACAGCCCATTAATGTCCCACTGCTGGACACTGGCTTGCACTCTCATAGGAGAGAGGGAATTAGAGTTTAGACCCATCACGCTCCTCCAATGCGGGTTGGCGGGCTTTAACGACTAATATCATGTTAGTGATAATAACCGGGACTGACGGCTTAACGTGCTCTCAGAGGCACGGGGCGAAGCACCATCACCTTCCTAACTTCGGGCTAGTACTGAGTATTTCTAGTCAGAAAAACCCAATGCTTGTTATGGCCTGGGATTCGAACCAGGGACCTTGTCCGCCGCAGTTGAACATGCCAACCACTAGACCAATGAGGCAGTCATTGGGAACGAGGATGGGGTCAGGTAGCCTAAAACTTATGAAACAAGTTGCTAAAAATTCCTTAACATATTTGTAACAAAAAGTAACCCCGGTCTAAGAGGACACGATCAAAAGCTGCATCATTAATTGGCATCGTCAAATCCCTTTAAACACTTTTTGAGCAACAGAGTAGTGCTTATGTGGAACAAACTAACCCCTAACTAAACTAAACTAAAACTAAACTAAACTAAACTAAAGTAACCCCGGTCTAAGAGGACACGATCAAAAGCTGCGTCATCAATTGGCATCATCAAATCCCTTTAAACACTTTTTGAGCAACAGAGTAGTGCTTATGTGGAACAAACTGCCCGAGGATGTGGTGATGTCAACCTCTGTAAATCAGTTCAAGAACAGACTGGATAAGCACCTAAAGACAAAGCACAAGTTCTGTTATAGGCGCATCAGCCAAAGCTGCCTAGCGCTAGCCTATTATAATAATAACATTGCACTTTATTTATTGACCAAGGTTAAGTTAAGCTGACCATCAAATATCACTGAGTTATATTGTAATGGAAGGTCATAATAAATAAGTTAGTAAATATTTTATTGTGGTTAATTTGCTTGGCCATTCAGTGCAGAGAAGCAACCAGAGTTTGGGGCACATTTGTCTAATTTTCTTTGGTATTAAGTAATTTAGTATTAGGTTTATGCATGACTACTACCTATTACTTTTCTAATTCCAGCAAGAACTACTTAATTTTTCAGGATAAAAGTAGCCTATCCCAGGACAACATATCTTTGTGCCAAATTTCATCAAAATCGGTTGATGAGATGGGCTGTTAAAGCGAAGCAGACAGACAGACACATTTTTGCATTTATATTATAATTATATTACTATGGATAGTAGTATGAATTTTATCTTATTTTATAATTAAAAGTAAGTAAATAATTACACGTCCTTTCTATATTTAAGTTTAGTTTTAATTTGTATTTTGTACAGAATAAATAAATAAATAAGTACTATTATAATTCTTTTTTTACAGAACAACCATATTTGATGACAACATACATAAATATGGTGAAATAATATTGAAAACATGGAATGGTAAATTAAAAAAGCTTTCAAAACACCTGATTAAATCTGGATTTGCTCACAGCAATGTTTGTGAGTTCCACGAGAAACTCAGTTGCGGAGAACTGAAAACCAAACTGGGTACAATTAAAACTCAAGAAGTAATCAAAGAATTGGAACATTATTGCTTGAGAAAAGATAGATCCAAGGATTACTTGCAAAAATCTATCCAAAACCAGACATCTGTGTTTCAAATGTCTCAAGACTTTGAAATGTTTCTAACCAAGTCGAATCTGGAGAAACATAACAATAAGATTATAAAGCAGACACTAATAAATAAATACAAAGATTTTGAGTTGTGCAAAGACATAAATGATGATTCTCTGGGAAGGGCTTGCCCTAAAATTAAACCAAAAACACCGGAATCAAACAAAGAAGGGCTTAAATCAAAGTTTTTAATCAAACAACTATCCATTGCCAAAAAGATGTCGAATTCACCTAAAACTGAAGATTTAAACCAGAGCTACAATAATGTTATTAAATTTTTGAATAAAGAGAGTGTTGATTCCGAATCTGAATGTGAGAAAAGTACTGACAAAAAATATGAGAAAAATGATTTGTTGGATGATGATGAAGTGGCTGAAAACGTATTGGAACATGCTAAAACTGATGAACAACATCATAAAGACCATTCAAAGGCACAACAAAACCAAATTAAAAATGTTATGATAAATAAAACATCTGATAAAACTGATAGTGGTAATCAATTTAAAGAAAAAACAAGATGTAGAAATCGTTTTGAAAATCTAACCAAATCTGGTAATCAACTGGAACAAAAAGCAAGCAGAAATAGATATGAAGAAGAAAGAGTTGATACACATAAAACATGTAAGTTGCAATTATAATGTTACTAGATGATACCTGCGACTTCGTCCACATGAATTAAGTTTTATTCATTCCCGCAGGAACTCTTCGATTTCCGGGATATAAAGTAGCCTATGTCCTTCCTCAGGATACCTATCCCTGTACCCAATTTCATCAAAATCAAGTAAACAGATCATGTGCCGTGATAGCCGTTCTTTCGCATTTATAAGATTGGTATGGATTCTAATTTACTTTTTACACCAGTCGAGATATTTTTATTATAGATTTCACAGTAAATCGTAATTTTTTAAAGGGGTTGTATGGAGCCAGGCAAAAATATATTGGGGTTTTCTGTGTTAAAATGTCTCGGAATTGAGATAATCGTCGTCAAAGTTATAAGTTCCAAAATAATTCTCTCGGTTTCTTGACCACCAGTGACAATTAAAACCAGCGAGAGAGGGATATGAGTGTACGTTAAAGTAACAGATAAACATTAATACACTTACATTACACACATTATTTAACTTTTGTCCTTAACTTTAATTTGGCTCAAGATGTATATTAAATTGTAATAAATATTTTGATGAAATCCTTCAGAAGATTCAAGTCTGCTCTGAGAGACTTTTTTAAAGGACTACTTAATCTATTATCTAGTTGGTCCAATTTCATAAAGTGCATGAAGAGAGATTTTTACTCCTGTAAACTGTTCCTTTTCAGCTAAGAGATCTGTAAAACCGACAGGACACAAAAGTGGCGTAACTATTCAAGTCGCTTACGGCCCACCTGGATTTGATCCCAAGTTTTGGAAAATTCAAGATGTAAAAATTCCCGACTATGAAGAAGAGGAATTTCAAAAACAGAAAATAGATATTGAAAAAGTACAGACATCAAAAAAATGGGACATATACGGTGAAGTTAACTCTGACATAGGTATAGAAATTACTAATAAAAATACTCATAAAGATTATTTAAAAAAGCGTAGTAAAATAGGAAATCTGAAAGACATTGTAAGAACAGAGAAAGGTGATGAAAAATCTGTATTAAGTAGTGATGTAAACAATCATAGTGTCAATTCTAATGAAAGGTGTGTAAATTACAGGGTAAAAGTTGAAAACGACGAAATCGTTAAAAATTGTGCACGCATTATAGTTAATAAGGATAATTTAATTGAAAAAAATAATAATAAGACCACAGAAAAAGAAAAATTCGTTCAAAGTTGTATAGAAGTGAGTTATAGTGACAATTCAATTGAAAAATTCAATGAAAAGAAAATTCAGAACGAATCAAAATCAGTTGAATATGGCGCAGAAAATGATAGCAGTCATTCTGCAGATAAACAAACGTCTTCACTAATCAAACGAAAGTTATTTTATCACAAAGCAGGTAAACATAATACTAACTTATCTAGTTCCGACACATGAAGTCGAAATATCGAACACGTACGACTCGGAAGTCGTATCGATACTTTTGAGTTCCTCTTGTGAGGAATTTCAACGAATTTATTCAAATTTCTTTTTCCAAAACAAATTGTTTTCTACTTTGTTATTCTCGTTTTAACTTCTGGCTGTAAATATTTAATTAAGGTATTTTAAGTTTTATTTTCTTTAAAATAAGATCGCTTTTGAGTGAAAACGCACTAGGGAACGAGACAGGACAAACGTTTTGACGACCTCTCTGGCGCAGTGGTTAGCGCTGTGGTCTTATAAGGTCCCCGGTTCAATCCCTGGGAAAAATTTGGCAATTTATAACGTCTGAATTGTCTCTGATCTGGTCTGGCTTCGGCCGTGGCTAGTTACCACCCTACCGGCAAAATCGTGCCGCCAAGCGATTTAGTGTTCCGGTACGACGCCATGTAGAAACCGATTAGGGGTAGGTATGGAGTTTAATATAACTGTCATACCCTAACAGGTTAGCCCGCTCTACCATATTAGACTGCATCATCACTTACCACCAAGTGAGATTGCAGGCAAGGGCCAACTTGTAGATAAAAATATGGCCGGATCGGAGAGGTACGTCGTTTTGTCCTGTCCCGCTAGGAGTGCAGCTATGTACTTATACTTTGTTAAATTATTAAATAATATAAAGAGCAACCGCCGAGTTTCTTGCTGGTTTTTCTCGGCAGGAATGGCATTCCGAACCAGTGGTAGATTCACTCGACGATTCAAATACTTAATCACTTATAAGTTACTTACTCTTTTTGAATAAATCTGGATTTTAAGTTATAACTACACTTACATAATATTATGTAAGATAAAAGATATAACTTAATAAGTAGTGATGTGCCGGATATCCGTATCCGCGGATATCCTAGGGTGAAGAAAGATCCGTATCCGTTACTTTTTTGACGGATCACTTACCATCAGGTGAGATCGCAGTCAAGGGCTAACTTGTAGTGGATAAAAAAATAAAAAAAAATCGTTTTACGGATCATTTACCTTATTAATTTTCAATACTGTATACATGAAATTCTCTATTATATAGATTATAGACTAATAAAACTATTAAATTTCATTCAGATTATTTTTTATTTCTTAAATCAAATATTTGGTACCTATATATTGCAAACATATACCTATCGTAGTTAGTGAGTTTTAAGGTCGCGCGCACCGACACCGATTGAGGTAAGTTAAGATCCGTGTCAGTATCTTGCCACCAAATATCCGTAGTCGGATCCGTATCCGCGGATAAGTATATATATTTTTAACGATCCGGCACATCACTATAAATACGTGTGAAAAATATTTTTATTTTTTAAGTTTTCACATTCAATAAAGATTTTATAAAAATGAAACTATTTTTTTTCTTCCTTATTACCTAATAATTTTTTGGAGAAGACACGTAAGTCCCGTAGCCTATGTAGCAAATTATGTAAACCTGCATTAATCATTGTTATGTACTTAGTCTCAATTGTTTTGATTGGCTGAATTTGTGGTATTTTTGCTGCATCAATGGATTTTGGCCAACAGTGAAATGGCAACCAATCAGGTGTCATTTTATCCAATCCCCCCCGGTTCGATTCCCAAGTGATTACGTAAAAATTATTGCTGTGTAGCGATCGCAAATCACCTTGGATGAAATAAACATGGGATAGAAAAGGTAAGAAGAAATAGTTATTTGTGTTATATGGGGCCAAAGAAAATTTTTGTTCCCCGAGGGCGCTATTTTGAATTCAGAGCGAAGTGAAGGATTCTATAGTAGAACTATTTTTCATCATTACGTATGAGAAAAAGCTAGGAGTATCAACCTACTATGCTATGTATGGACATTACCTATACGTTTATGCACCAATCAGAAGCACGAACGCGGACCAACCAGAAGATACTCCTATCAACCTTCTATGTATAGGTAGACATTATTTAGACGTATATTTAAGTTTAAATAAAACACAAGTAAATTATTATTTCCTCTTTGGACTAGCAGCCATAATTCCATCAGACAGCCGTTCGAAATTCAAAAAATGTAAAGACGTATATCCGATCAACAAATTGATCACGTGACTTATCGAAGACAACAGTGAACAGCCACTCAAGCACTAACGCGGACCAATCAGAAGAGAGAAATGAAAAGTCATATGGGCCTAAAAATTACATTTTGCTCCCGCTATCCTCTGAAGCCAATATTCGTTTTTCGAATAGGTATGATGAAAAATGTATGAAATCACGTTCGCCTAACTTTTGCGGGGCGAGGGGAGAGTACCTTGTCATTTTTCTGCCCAATTATTGACACTAGTGCATGAAAAAGTCGATTACTATGACAGCACATGGACAATACAATATCACTAGTGTTTCGCCCCGAACTGAGACCTCGCGGTGTTCATAATCTTTTAGGCATCAGACACGAAACTAGCGACGGCGACAGCGGGGCGATGGATCATGGAATCCGAGAGCTGGCGACGAATTTCGGGAAGGTCCTTTAGGCAAGTTGGAATTGTGGAAAAATATAATTTCGTTCATTGGCGAATCCAGTTCTGTCAGTCCGGTAGAGCGTTTGCGGATATTTCGCTACCGCGCAGCATATAACTTTTGCAAAAAAAATCGGAAAAAACACTTTTCTGGCAACTTGGTTTTTTTATCTTTAAATTTTATACATATAGAATTCGAAAAAATAAATCCCAGACGTTTTTGTCGGTTATAAAGTATTACCAGACCTCTTTCAAATTGTCCTCGAAATTCGTCGCCAGCTCGCCGACATAGATTTATCATCCGCTGCGCTCCCTACAGCGAGACCAAATTAAATCTATGCTCACCGACTAATCGCACCGCCCCGCTACCGCTAGTTTCGTGCCCGTACACTTGCAGAGCGCCATCTATTGACATCATTGTGAAGTTCTGTTAAAAATACTGAAGCTCATTAAAAATTAAATAATTTTGTTTCCTTATACTTAATATATATCTAATTTTAGTATTTGTTGTTCATGTATAATTCAAATAATTGATAAGTTTCAGGCTCAGCCTTTCAGAAAATTGAGAGTTCTGAGGTCAACTTTGGACGTCAGAAAATCGCCACTTTGAAAGCCCCACATTTCGTCAATTTTAGGGGAAAAATTAAAAAACAAATATTTTTGGACTCTATTCCTAATTATCTTTAAAATGATATACCGCAACCCTATGTAACGCTATAAAAAATATTTTACTTCGCATTCGCTTCTATGAGAGCCCCCCTGAAATAAAGATTTTTATAACTTTTTAAGCCATATTCGGCGGGAGGCCATCGGTTTACATATTTATATTTAAATTTGAAGTAATTACGTTCAGTAATTCAGAAGTTATGAGGCTCTGACAGACGGACGGACGGACGGACAAGTGCAAATTCACTCAAGTAGACTCAGAGACCTTCGCTTCGCTCGCGGTCAAATATCATTTTAGTATTTGTTGTTCAAGTACAGGATATAATTCAAATAATTGATCAAGTTAAAAGTTAAAGTTAAGTTGGTCTTAACGCAAGTGGGCCTTAAAGTTTCTCGGCACGTAAAAAGATGTCACCCGTGGGGACGAAGCCGGGGGTGACAAATGGGAATGACCACAGGAATGACCGGCTGGTCGAATATTAATAATACTTTTTATTACATAATAAAAGTAGGTCGAGAAATTAAACCACTCTTGCAAAGAAACATTTTATTTCAACTATAACAACATAACATTCATAATATTTGATTTAATTAATAAATACATATAATAGGTATATTTCACATTAATTGATACATTTTAAAAATAAAAATAATACTATCATTGCTTCACATAGATAAACGTTTTACAAAACAAATTGGTAATTTCTGAACTAAAATGCAATACTAGAAAAATAACATTGGAACTTTTTCATACATTTTTATGTTCAGGATTTTTTTTAATAGTGTCAAAAAGCGTACAAAGTGCCCGAATCTGGAATGTGATAGATTTAAGTAGGTTAATAAAAAAATACTGTAACCCATCTACAGAAAAAAAATCAGAAAACACCTTTTTTTGGATCAAATCAAATCAAATCCTTCATATCGATTTTGTTCGTTTAAAGTGTAGCTTGTCACCAGGACCATAATATCGCATCGATTGATACCTCATGCATCAAAATCGGCTCAGCTAGTTAAGGCGCTACGGTGGAACGCACATAAATACAAACATACACACACAGCTTCGCTGTAGTCGGATTAAAAACATAAAAATTTTATCTAAGTACATATTTTTGAAGCAGCAGTATCAGTTTCATAAACATCCAAGATTCTAGAAACATTAACTTACACGTAGTATTTTTGTTTGTTACTTTAAAAAAAAGAGTGGATTAAGTTACAGTTAGTTAATGTTAGTTACTTTAAAGTTATGCCATTTTAAGTTAACGAAATATAAGGTTAATAATTTCACTTAGGTTACAAGATACTAGGTTACTTTATGTTAGGTCACTTGATGTTAGGTTACTTTAAGTTAGGTCAGTTTCAATAAGATTAGTTTAAGGAAGGTTATAACTATTATAATAATATTATAGTCCCACCAACTTATCTGAACCGGTGGCCAAATTGTGGTTCTTCTTTAAATTTAAAAAGAGGTTTCTTTAAATAAGATTAATTTGGGTTGCTTTCAGTTACTTTCCAAGAGGTCAGGTTACTTTTGATTAGTTACCTAAGTTAGGTCATTTTTAGTTAGGCTAAAAGATATTAGGTTACTTCGAATTAGGTTACGATAGATCAGGTTACTTTAAGATAGGTTACAAAAGGTTAGGTTAGTTTCACATACATCTTATTGCACACTCTACACGTTGAACCTAGTCTCGGAGCCGTCGGCCAGCATCAGTGTGACGGAGCGCGAGTTGGTCCACACGTCACGGTTTGAGGCGCGCCACAACCGCCATTGTTTCTCATATTATGTTAGGCTAACAGTAAAGATTGGATCAATCAACGCAACATAAGGTTTCTTTCAATAAGATTAATTTGTGTTGCTTTCAGTTAGTTTCCAAGAGGTCAGGTTACTTTTGATTAGTTACGTTAAATTTATTTAGGTTATAGGATATGGGGTCACTTTACACAACGAAAGCTAAGGTTACGTTGAGTGAGGTTACAATAGGTTAGGTTAGTTTCACACACATCTTATTGCACGATATAAAGCGCACTCTACACGTTGAACCTAGTCTCGGAGCCGTCGGCCAGCATGAGCGTGACGGAGCGCGAGTTGGTCCACACGAGGCGAGCGAGGCGCGCGGGGTTGAGGCGCGCTACGTCGGCCATCGGCGCTGTGCTGTAGCATTTCACGCAGCGAGTCTGCGCCGCACCTAAACCGAACATGCCTGAAAAGAAAAACAATGTAGATTATTCTTTTGGCGTGTCTTTAGCTACAAATAAAATGTTTATTTTTCATGTAGCACAACTTGTGCTACTTGTGATATCATGTCAGGACTCTTTATGGGCAAAACACACAGGGAACGGGCGCGGGCGCTATCACTTATCTTAGTCAGTTACACACAGACAAGATAAGATGACGTGATCAAACGTTACAGAAGTTGGAAAAAGCTCATCTCTATTGGAACAGACGTAAAGCGCAAAACACACAGGGAACGGGCGCGGGCGCTATCACTTAGCTTAGTCAGTTACACACAGACAAGATAAGATGACGTGATCAAACGTTACAGAAGTTGGAAAAAGCTCATCTCTATTGGAACAGACGTAAAGCGCAAAACACACAGGGAACGGGCGCGGGACGGGTCGGGTGCACGGCGCGGCGGGTGTAATTTCTTGTATATATAGACAACATCACACAGAACGCGGGCGCGAGCCGGGCGCGTGGCGGGTGACGCGCGATTTTAAGTACCGGTGCTGCCATCTATCTCACAAGTAACTTGTTATACTCACCAGCGGTGCTCTGCCAGAAGGACAGTCGGTTGTCTGAAGTGGCATAGGAGACGAGGTAGCAGCCGTCAGGGCTGAAGGCGCAGGTGGTGACTTGACCTATAGTAACTCTTGACTTCTATCTATATCTTACCGGTTCTGAAGAAAGAAGATGACTAAGCCTCTAAGGGGAGTTCTAACTGGAAGACAGTTCCAGTTAGAAGCAAGTGGAGACTTGACCTATAGTAACTCTTGACTTCTATCTATATCTTACCGGTTCTGAAGAAAGAAGATGACTAAGCCTCTAAGGGGAGTTCTAACTGGAAGACAGTTCCAGTTAGAAGCAAGCGGAGACTTGACCTATAGTAACTCTTGACTTCTGTCTATTTCTAACCAGAATAGATTCGGAAGAAGGAAGATGAATTGAGGGAAGTTCAGAAGAAAGAAGATGACGAAGCCTCTTAGGGTAGTTCTAACTAGAACTGTCTAATTGCTCTGAGAAAGCTAAGTGATATATAAGCAAGTGTACTCACCAGCGGTGCTCTGCCAGAAGGACAGTCGGTTGTCTGAAGTGGCATAGGAGACGAGGTAGCGGCCGTCGGGGCTGAACGCGCAGGCGGTGACGGGGCCCGTATGAGCAGCCAGAGACTGGCAGCGGCCCGCACGGAGCTCGTATATAGCCAGCTGGCCTGTGTGGCTGCCCACTGGAAGAGATAGAGAGATTTGTAATCCTGTTCTCGCCAATCTTTTGACGTGATAACGTCTTATAAATCGATGAACACCGGCTGCACGCACGAAAAAGTGTCACGTTTCGCCTGAGCCTGAGCGTGCAAGTGAGAACGCGGAACAAGCGATAGAGAGGCACGATCGGCCCAAGCATTGGCTTGTGATACGTTTATCTCTCTTCTCGCGTGACGTCAGAGCTAGCAGTTCGAATAGTTCTGCTACTGGAACGCCGCCACGCGAGCTTCTTCGAGAACTTCTAGTTATTACGTAAAACTGCCGTCCGTAAACCGACTTTACAGACAACCCATAGGTATTTTTTAGGGTTCCAAAGGGTAAAAACGGGACCCTATTACTAAGACTCCGCTGTCTGTCTGTCTGTCTGTCTGTCTGTCTGTCTCCAGGCTGTATCTCATAAACCGTGATAGCTAGAAAGCTGAAATTTTCACAAATGATGTATTTCCGTTGCCGCTATAACAACAAATACTAAAAATTAAAAAATATATATATTAAGGGGGGTCCCCATAATATATATATGTGTTTTTTTTTTTAATAATTTAAAACTTACTACAGGTTTGTACGGAACCCTCGGTGCGCGAGTCCGACTCGCACTTGTTTAAATTATTTAGAGACATAATATTGCAACACTGGATGAGGCCCAAGAATTCGTACGCGTGGATTAAAGTTTATTGATTCCTGCGAGAACTCTTTTATTTTGCGGGACAAAAAGTACAGTAGGTACACTGTACAGGCTCGCATTCTCACTTTCTTTGGTCACGTAACTAGACGCGACAATAATAATTATCGTCGCCGTTCAATGGAGATAATTTATCATCTCCATTGAACGGCAGGTTGTTCAAGGAAGGGTAGAGGGCACCAGACTCAGTGTGAGATCTATAGAGCGAAATTTGACTTTGCTTAGACTTAAGACATGGCTAAAACGAGACAGATTTATGTTATTCACATAAGTCCATCTCGTTTTAACTCTAAGCAAAGTCTGAGCCAAGTCAAAGTACGCTCTATAGATCTCAGCCTTAGACCAAGTGAAGGTTGAGGTGCACGTCCCCTTACACGAATGCTGCCACTCCTTCTCCACTCTTCTCTGATTGCTGCCACGCTGACCCGCAAGGCTGCCATCAGAGAAGAGTGGAGACGGGTAGTTAAGCGTGCCACAACACCAACGGTAACGACCACAATCGCTCTGACAAGAGCGATATGACGAAGAAGAAAGAAAGTAAGTATTCATCCATCCATCCATCAGCCTTAGGCCATAGGCCTTTTCGAGACCGCGCCACCAAACACAATCCTCCGCCTTCCTCATCCACCCGCTTCCCGCAACCTTCTTTAGGTCATCGGACCAGCGAGCTGGAGGTCGTCCTACACTGCGCATGCCGGTACGCGGTCTCCACTCCAGAACACGTCTAACCCAACGGCCATCGGTTCTGCGACAGATATGACCTGCCACTTCAGCTTGCTAAGCAACGCTGAATGTAAATGCCAAAGGCATTCTGCATTATGCTGAGCTGATGCCGTTTTTCAGGTTGTGCCACACACGACAAGCGTTATCATGGTGCTTCTATGACTTGATCATGAGTCTAATGCTCAGGTACTGGAAGCGCCATGGTAACATTTACCTTAAGGTATTGTTCTGTGTTAAGGGAAGGGCGTTAAGGGCACAATGCTGTCAATAAATGTTTTTCGTTCTTTCTTTCTTTCTTTCTAATCCTCAGAGCTATGTTGGTCAGATTAGTTCTTCTACGAAGTATTACTAACCTGCGATTCGCCTGGTGGCCGGGCAATGGGAGACCTGGTTGTAGCGGCAGATGGCTGGGAACACCTCGTTCAGGCCCTTACTCTTCAGGTGGGACTGGTCCACGCAGTGCAGGATTATATCCATCACCTGACGACAAAGCATTATTTAAGTGTTTTGACGACATCCCGGGCGCAGTGTTGAGCGCTGTTGTCTAAACGTGCGGAGGTCCGCGGCAGGGTCAATTTGAGTATTTATTGACCGAGCGAAGCGAAGGTCTCTGAGTCTACTTGAGTGAATTTGCACTTGTCCGTCCGTCCGTCCGTCCGTCTGTCAGAGCCTTGTAACTTCTGAATTACTAAACGTAATTACTTCTAATTTAAATATAATATGTAAACCGATGGCCTCCAGCCGAATATGGCTTAAAAAGTTATAAAAATCTTTATTTCAGGGGGGGCGAAGAAGAAGAAGATCATAGAAGCGAATGCGAAGTAAAATATTTTATATAGCGTTACATAGGGTTGCGGTATATCATTTTAAAGATAATAAGAATAGAGTCCAAAAATATATTTTTTTAATTTTTCCCCTAAAATTTACTAACGTCCAAAGTTGACCTCAGAACTCTCAATTTTCTGAAAGGCTGAGCCTGAAACTTGATCAATTATTTGAATTATATCCTGTACTTGAACAACAAATACTAAAATTAGATAAATATTATAAGGAAACGAAATTATGTATAGGTTTATATATTAACTGCCATACCCCTAACAGGTTAGCTCGCTACCATCTTAGACTGCATCATCACTTACCATCAGGTGAGATCTCAGTCAAGGGCTAACTTATAGTGCATTTAAAAAAAAAAAATTGGTTGCCTTTAAAGTCGGTTTACGGACGATAGGTTTACGTGATAACGTCATAAACATTCGAACTGCTAGCTCTGACGTCACGCGAGAAGAGAGATAAATGTGTCGCAAGCCAACGCTTGGGCCGATCGTGCCTCTCTATCGCTTGTTCCGCGCTCTCACTTGCACACTCAGGCTCAGGCGGAACGTGACACTTTTTCGTGCGTGCAGCCGGTGTTCATCGATGTATAAGACGTACCGTGCGTTCCGTTATAGACTGAGAGCACTGTTCAGTGCTTTTTACTGTGGAGAAATTCGTTCCGTTATAACTGACAGTAAACTGCTGCAGTATCCTAGGGAAATATATGACGTCATTAATCGACGCCATCTTTGTACTGTGAGCACTGGCGTTTTCGAGGTAAGGTGCTCTCAGTGTTTGTCTCAGTGCTGACAGCGTTCCGTTTTAAGCAGTACCCAGTATACCTAACTATAAAGGAACGGCTTCGCAGTGTACTAAAGTGACGTCACACCTTACAGTGCTCGCAATGTATTTCGGAACACAGCCGTTATCACGTCAAAAAGTGGGGGATGCCCCGTCGCTCACGTCCGCAGGAACTACCTCCTACCTCCCTGCACGTGTCCCCTGGGCGGTGCTAAACGAGCGACGAACTTGCAGGCGAAATAAGGGTCCTTTTTTACCCGACTTCCAATGGTTCTCAATTCGGCGCGTATGTTTTTTTTTTATATAAAAACGCCTAAACGTAAACGCCATACGATTAAAAAAAAACGTCTTATAAAAAAAAAGTATTATAGGATAGTGCCGTAGGAGATAAACTTACTTCGACCAATAGTTCCGCGACCTCAGCATGCATCCTCTCAATGAGCAGCTCTATGCCCCGCAGCACCTCAGCGCGGCCCCTCTGGAGCGCTAGGGCTGCGGGCAGGGGCGGAGCGCCCGCGGGCGCGGCGGCGCAGCGCGCCACCTCGCGCGCCATCGTTGTTATGAAGGCGCCCGGCCTGGTCACAACCCGTAATATGATTCAATTCAATTCTTCTTTTTATGGCTTGCGTTTGTACCAAGTGACTTTTTTTTTTATCCACTACAAGTTAGACCTTGACTGCCATCTCACCTGATGGTAAGTGATGATGCAGTCTAAGATGGTAGCGGGCTAACCTGTTAGGGGCATGGCAGTTATATTAAAACCTATACCCCTATTCGGTTTCTACACGGCATCGTACCGGAACGGTAAATCGCTTGGCGGCACGTCTTTGCCGGTAGGGTGGTAACTAGCCACGGCCGAAGCCTCCCACCAGGCCAGACCAGGGAAATTCAGAAATTATAAATTTCCAAACCCTGCCGGGGATCGAACCCGGGACCTCCGCACGTTAAGGCACGTTAACTGTTAGCGCTCAACACTGCGCCACGGAGGTCGTCAAACAATATACCTCGCCAATGACGCGTGGAATGGAGGAAACACGCTTTAGAGTTGATAGCTGGGAGATTCTAAGTGTCCAGCTTTTAATTTGAATCCATACTAATCCATACTAATATTATAAATGCGAAAGTGTGTCTGTCTGTCTGTCTGTCTGCTACCCTTTCACTGCCTACCTTTTCAACCGATTTTGGTGAAATTTAGTATAGAGGTAGATTACCTACATCCCGGGGAAGGTCATAGGCTACTTTTTATCCCGGAAAATTATGGAGTTCCCGCGGGAATCAAAAAAACTTAAACAACGCGGACGAAGTCGCGGGCATCATCTAGTTATGTATAAATGGTAGGTTTCTTGTTCCAATGTTTTATAGTTAGTTTCTGCCGTAGAACAACACAATATTATGATAATATATTATGATGGTATAGCCCATGTCACGAAAGAATGTAATAAGATGTTGCTTATGTCAGAAATAAATTATTTATTAGTGACTAGCTGATGCCCGCGAGTACGTCCGCGTGGATCGAGGTTTTTCGGTTCCCGCGGGAACTCTTTAATTTTCCGGGATAAAAAGTAGCCTATGTGCTATTCCAGACTATAATCTATCTCTGTGCCAAATTTCATTCAGATCCGTTCAGCCGTTCGGGCGTGATTGAGTAACAAACATACATCCATCCAAACTTTCGCATTTATAATATTTATTTGATTGATCTATCTGATAAGTGGGTATTTGACAAATATAGTCAAATCAGCAAATTTTGTGGATATTACGACTTCTGGGAGATCCTCTATTTAATAATCACTAAAAAATAATTTATTTGAATAGTTGTCAAATATCCAATTGTAAATGAATTATTTAAAAAAAATCATTCCAAAAAACCGACTTCCAAAGCAAAGTGACGTAAAAAAAATTTTTGATTTCTATACAATTTCTCCCCCGTGCCTCGGAGAGTACGTTAAGCCGTCGGTCTCGGTTATTATCACTAACATGATAATAGTCGTCAAAGCGCGCCAACCCGCAATGGAGCAGCGTGGTGGGTCTAAGCTCTAATTCCCTCTCTCCTATGAAATGAAATGAAATGATTTATTTCATGTTCCTACAAGTTGTCCTCAACTTGTTCCACTTATGAAGAGTTGTAAGAATCTACCACCGGTTCGGAAAGGTGATTCTACTGAGAAGAACCGGCATGAAACTCGGCAGTTGCTCTTTTCGAAAACAGAAAAATGTAACAGTTTGTATATATTATAATACTAGATGATGCCCGCGACTTCGTCTGCGTGGATTAAGATTTTTTGATTCCCGCGGGAACTCTTTAATTTTCCGGGATAAAAATTAGCCTATGTCCTTCCCCGGGATAAAACCTACCCCTGTACCAAATTTCATCAAAATCGGTTGAACAGATGAGCCGCGAAAGCGAAGCAGACAGACAGACACACTTTCGCATTTATAATATAAGTATGGAGTATGGATAAAATGCATAGGTACGTTACGTAACAATGCTATGCAAACTACGCTATGAGAGTGGAGGCCTGTGCCCAGCAGTGGGACGTTAATGGGCTGTAGTGGTGGTGGTGGTGGTGGTATTGTATAGAAAATCTCACCTCGCCGTAGCGATGAGCGTGAGCGCGTGTCTAGCTGTACGGCACGAGTCCGCTTGAGGAGTCAATGGCAGCCCGTACGTCATCGACGGCACCAGCTTGTCAGCGTCTGAGCACATCTCCAGGAGACCTGCAGCCAAAGATTAAGTTTAATAGAATTTTCTCAAACATCCTTGGAAATTTGAGCATTATTTTGACAACCTTCTTCGAGATAAATCGAAATTGCTGTACTGGCCAAATACACGCGAGCAGCGGCCGGCAAAAGTTGTATGAAAATCCATATCTGTCGTGGTTTAGCGGCCAAATAAATTACATAGTAAATTCATATAAACTGTCGTGTAATTTAAAAATCTTTTACTCCGAAACATGGCAACCAAGGAGGTAATTTATCAAAGGTTTTATTTAAATTTCGAACTAGCTTGCAAATAGGAAGCTGTTTATTGAAAAAAAAACAAATAATCACTTTAACGCGGGAAAAATTATAGTTGTTCGTTGATCGTCATTGATTGTGAAATGTATTTGACAAAATGAGTTCAAGTGAAGACAATGAGTGTGATGAACTTACTTTTTAAATAAAAAGTTCTGTTTAGGTACTAGGTAGGTAGGTACTTAGTTTTAATTTCCGCGCATTATTTGAGAAAAGTACTATACAAGCCTTGGCCACAACTAGGCATTGATGGACTTACGTATGTGTGCCTCGGCTTCGCCTCGGCCCACATTTACACGTTCGTCCTTCAATGCCTGTTTTGCTGGCCGCTGCAGTAATGTACTAATTCCATTAGAAGATAAACTTGCCGCTACACAAGTTTAAGAAATCCATTAAAAATATGCTCCTGAAAAAAGTTTATTATACTGTTGAAGATAATATAAATGATAAAAGTGCGATCGTGGATTTGACTCGCTCCAGCAATGCTTTAGAACTGGGATTACTTATTTCTATTCTCTGATAAAAAAACCTGGAGGTGGGCGATAATGGCTGTAACACAGTTTTTAACTAACACAACTGTTACCGTTCCTTAGTTAATATAGTACCACTGTAACATTTGTCTAAAAAAAAAAAAAAATTGGCGAAAGAAGTGAAAACGAATATTTAAAATAATAAAAAAAAAACTAACTAAACCATTAAACTAAACTAAGCCATTAAAGTTTAATTACAAATGTAGTACATATATTTATATTTAAGACCTTTTGTCATCGTAACAACGCGAGCATGTCGGAGCGAGGTGTCGGTGTCGGTGACGCGAATCCACAAGAAAGTACTCCCTACCAAAAATTTCTCAACGCGGCTAAAGAAGTTTTCACTTCAATAAAACAAAATTTTCTCTAATCTCCACAAGGCCCCCACATCTTGTGGTCCTTCGAGCCGGATGTTCCTTACCAAGTAACACCTGGCTGACGTCAAGGTAGGGCTCCCAGACTGCGAACCCACGACCCAGCAAGTCCACGGCCGCGCGTCGCAGCGGCGTGTGAGACGGAAGGCGGACGGAGCCGGCGGCCAATAGCAAGTGAGTCAGCGCTAGGGCTGTCAGCCGCGCTAGGTTGTTGGACGCGCTTAGTGTGAACCCTGTGTAAAAAAATACTTTCTTCAATATCAATAAATATAAAAAATTAAAAAAAAAAGTCTTTTATTTCTTCAGATTAAGTTTACAATTATTGTTAATAATTAATTACACATTGCGTGTCTAGTTTTTGTTTTTTTTTTATTTTTCATATATACCTACTAGCGACGCTGACATCGGGTCAGATAAGTTTGTGGAACTATAGATGATGCCCGCGACTTCCGCGTGGATCAAGTTTTTTTTAATTCCTGGAGAAACTGATTAATTTTCCGGTAGTCTATGTGTTTCCCCGGTATGTTACCTACCTCCAAACCAAATTTCATCAAAATCGGTTTAAAAGATGGAAAGACAGATAGGCACATTTTCGCATTTATAATAGGGAAGTATGGATAAGTTAGAAAATAATTTTTACTTTACTTTACTCGGTACTTGCTATAAAATATTCAGGACGGCATTGGCGGCAGCTGTTGTTTTATATGGCAGCAATTATATTTCCGCACTAGTGCGAAAATGAATTTTATTGCACTCCTTTGTAGGTTTTACAGTTACATTTTTATCGCCCAAGGATAGGAAGTCTACTTTATATTTTTTATTAAAATATATTTAATATTATACTGACCTTCTACGATAGAGCTTTTCCTGCTGTCGCCATCTTTGCGCCGCTTATTGCCCGCAGCACCTGAAAATATGTCGTTTAAACTCCATTCCTAAGGCATTTTTTAATCTATAGACCATCGATTTTTACGTTTACAATACATTTACTCGTAAAATTGCTTTTACTTAGCCGCAATTAAAACTATAATATACATTTTTCCCACCCTAGAGCGACTAGAGAGACTGTAGCTAATACCGCACAGGTATTAATTAGCCTACAAAGGTATAACTGTGCGGTAATATTTTTATCGCCCAAGAGTGGAAAAAATGTATATTATAGCCAACAAAGAATTGCGAAAAAAATCAGTCAGTAAAATCGTCAGTTCTTATACTATTCATAGAGGTACTCATTGGCCTTATAATATTAGTACCTGTGTGGAAGGCTGATACTATAGTATACTACTAGCTGATGCCCGCGACTCCGTCCGCGTGGTTTAAGTGTTTTTTGATTCCCACGGGAACTCCTAAATTTTCCGGGAAAAAGTAGTCTATATCATTCTCTAGGACTAGTTCCTCAACTATACCCAAGCAAATATCACGTCGATCCGTTGCTCCGTTGCGGCGTAATTGAAGGACAAACCAACAATCTAATAAACAAACACACTTTTGCATTTATAATATTATTAGTATGAATTAGTATGATTAATATGATAGTAAGTATATAAGTAATAAGTATGTAAGTATTCGCCTGGTGGGAGGCTTCAGCCGTGGCTAGTTACCACCCTACCGGCAACGACGTGCCGCCAAGCGATTTAGCGTTCCGGTACGATGCTGTGTAGAAACCGAATAGGGGTATGGGTTTAATATAACTGCCATGCTCCTTAATGGTTAGCCCGCTACCATCTTAGACTGCATCATCACTTACCATCAGGTGAGATCGCAGTCAAGGGCTAACTTGTAGTGGATAAAAAATAAAAAAAAAATAGTATAGTAAGTATATAGTATGATAATCATTTTTTATAAACTAATACGACAAAGTAGGCTTATGGCATTCTAATTCCGTCAATGGCAGTATCATCTTCACAGGGTTATATAAAAATCTTTACTTGAAAGTGTCCAGTTTAAGAAATTAGTTAGACTATCGAGTTGGATGTGAGTTACTCACAAATTAGTCGATTATCTGATTAATTACTTAAACTGGACACTTTCAAATAAAGATTTTTATATAACCCTGTGAAGATGATACTGCCATTGGCGCAATTAGAATGCCATAAGCCTACTTTGTCGTATTAGTTTATAAATTGCGAAAAACCAAATTAAATTTGAATTTCGCTGGCAGACCCGTGTAGTCCACCTTAATATACCTTCGCTCGCGATGTCCTGTCCAAACTCAGCGCCAATAACGCCAAGCAACACGACCGCCGTGGTTTGCTTGCGTTTCAGCTCCGCTATGGACGACGGCTTGCGGATCTGGTCTTCCTCTTCTTCCTCGAACTCCTCCTCTTGCTGCGGGAAAGAGATAACAAAGGTACAGTTTGTTTTCCTTTAATTTGTTGAAGTGAAAAGTTCTTTAGCCGCGTTGAGCACTTTTTGGTAGGGGGTAAACTTGTGGATTCGCGTCACCGACATGCGACATGCTCCGCGCCGACATGCTCGCGTTGTTACGAAGACAAAAGGTCTTAAATATAAATATACTACATTCGTAATTAAACTTTAATGCCTTAGTGTTTAAGGTTTCATTTTATTTTTTTTATTAAAAAGAAAAAAAAAATATTTTAAATGTTCGTTTTCACTTCTATCAGCAGTTCCTATGACTGCCAATTTTTTTTTTGTCATAGGCATCATCCCTATTTTATTGTAAGAAAAAACATACACGACAAAGACAGTGACAAAAGAAGACAAACCTCGCCGTAATTCACCGAGACACGCAAACAAAGTGATTCTCCCACAGTCAAAATTAGTACCGCACAGCTCAAGCCCCTATTCAATGTCAATAATAGTAGATTATTCATCAAGGGACTAAAATGAGCCATTTCATACGAGATGTTTAGCTTACCGAGCGTAGCGAGGTATGCTATAGAATCGAGTAGAATGGCTTTTAGCCCCGTGGTAAACACTCTACTTTTCACTTCGATTGCGAGAAAATAAATAACGATTTTTAATTATCTCTTTGCCATTCTGTTGTTACGTTTTCATATTAGGAAGATCTTACATCTTTATTTTCACTTGATGATAATAACAAATATAGTCACATTCACTTTACCCTATACTTTCACCTTGTATTGTGCAACGAAATTCGAAATGGATTAATTAAACATCCTTTTACATATTAGTCATCATTCATCAAAATACATTACAAAGGGTGTGTTCCGTTATACACTGCGAGCACTGTTCAGTGCTCTTACTGTGGAGAAATTCTAGGATACTGCGGCAGTATCCTAGGGAAATATATGACGTCATAAATCGTCGCCATTTTTGTACTGTGAGCACTGGCGTTTTCGAGGTAAGGTGCTCTCAGTGCTGACTGCGTTCCGTTTTAAGCAGTAACCACTAACCTGTATACCTATAGTATATATAGTATAAAGGAACTATATATATAAACTAACTAACTAACTATATGTATACTATATATATATACTATATATAGTATATATAGTATATATAGTATATATAGTATACCTATAGTATATATAGTATAAAGGAACGGCTTCGCAGTGTACTAAATTGACGTCACACCTTACAGTGCTCACAGTGTATTTCGGAACATACCCATTAGTCATGGAAACAAACAAGTGTTACCATGAAAACATAAAGTAACAGTTTTGATTTTACTCCCCATAAATTTTCATACCCCGGGCTATATATGCAAATCGATTCTAAAGGAGGTAAACTCCAATAATGTAACTATGGAATTGCAACTAATAAAGAAATTGAAATTGACTTACATCTCTGGCGTCCTTTTCGACGGGCTCCTTTTTCGCCGCGTTCGGGTTAATGCTTTCCGTGTGTGTGTATAACGGTAGGTATTGTGCCCAGTTGTCTACCAGCGACTTGCGGCCTTTTGGACCCAACCTGGAATATAAGAGAATCTAAATTTAATAAAAAAGTAATTTAATAAAACAAAAAACCCGACTGCTTGGATACCAAAAAATATAAAACAAGACATGAATTGAAGTATTTAATTATTATCAATTTACATCGTTATTAATAAAATCTATCAAGACGCAGTCGCACGTTAAGGTAAATGTTAGCTATTGGACGTGCGACTGCGCCTTGATAAATTTTATTAATAACGATGTAAATTGATAATAATTAAATACTTCAATTCATGTCTTGTTTTATATTTTTTGGTATCCAAGCAGTCGGGTTTTTTGTTTTATTAAATTACTTTTTTATTTCAAACTTTTTAGTTCAGTATTTTTTGTAAACAGGCGACGTTTTTTCTGCCCGAAGTTGTACCAAAGGTACTATTATAGATTTTGTGGTAGCATTTTAGAGCATGTGAATAAGCAGCGGATTCATTTATTCGTAATGACTACCATGGTGATCACCATAACCATCATCAAATTTGCATATGTTATAATGCTAATATAAATTTGGTTTGGTAAAGTTCGTGAATCTGCTATTTTTTCGACAGAGAGAGTGAATTAATTTTCGAGAGTCCTATCGCAGCGACGCGACGTCACGAGACCTCGGCATTTACCGCGTCCAATCGCTTTCGTAAGCCAATGAACGTCGGCCACTTACGAAAATGCCCGTGAACAATGCAAAAAAAGTATTTTCAAAAACACAATTTGTACGTATTTAGTACGTAGCAAAGTCGGAACCAATATTTTAATAGACATTAAAAATTTTAGTCGTAAGTTATGTAAGTCGAATATGCGCTGCATGTGGCATTGATGAATTTATTGATTTTTTGACTGATCGATTGAAGGAGTACAAATCATCAAGTTTTTTGAGACTCGTTATGTCGTCACATTAAGCTTTTACAATGATATTAAGTTACTACCGTAATATTATATTGTGAGAGTAGGTACGCGCCCCACCTTCACCCTTTTCTATCCGCTGCCGGCCGCGTCATTTTCTGTTGAACGTTACTGTATTTCTATGATATCTCATAAAATATTCATCTAAATTAAATGGTGTACAGAGCAATTTTTATCTTAATTAAATACTGAAGATGACGAACATATTTATTTTGATAAGGATTAATAATATGTCGGTAAAAACACCTTCACAAGTAAAGCATAGTTTTAAACCAAGTTTGAAAATCATAAAAATGTTTATTGTTAGTCAGCCTTAAAAGTTAGATATATGCTATCGCGGACTTTTTTATAGAACTTTTTAAGAGGAACTATTCCACCATACATTATTTTCGTGTAACTTTAACTATTTACTCAGCGCACGCAACGAAGCTCTCAGATGAGACGATTCTTTCCGACTGAATTCACATTATTGCAATTTTCGTAGGGATCTCTTATTTTTTTAAAAATGAAATATGGCCTATTTTACATGTTAATAATGTAGCTTTCTATAAGTGATATAATTTTTAAAATCGGTTGAGTGGTTTTTGAGATAATCCAAATCTTTTCTCTTTATAATAGGTATCATACCTAGTTTGATAGATAGATGATTTATGTAGGAACTTTAAACATTTCCTTTGAAACCTCGTAAATCCTAAATTATCATTTAAACGGAAAAATGGTTTAAGGAACCTAGGTGTGATTTTAAAAGACCTATCTAACGATACCCCACTTGCCTATAGCCTATCGACTTTCATTTATTAATTGGCTTCTAGTGGACGCCATTTTGTTTTTCTCAAATTCGGCCTCCATAGTGACACTCGGAAGATTAAAACAAATCTAGTGGTGCAAGTACTATCAAAATCGGTTCAGCCGTTTTTTCTGTAGTGCGACACAAAGGATTACAACCTTTGAAACCTCGTAAATCCTGAATGATCATTAAAATGAAAAAATGTTCAAAGAAACCTAACTCTGATTTTACAAGACCTATTCATCGATACCCCACTTGCCATAGTTTATTGACTTTCATTTTTAAATTTGTTACAATATGGCTTCTAGTGGGCGCCATTTTGTTTTTCTCAAATTCGGCTTCCGTTATGACACTCGGAAAATTAAGACAAATCTAGTGGTGCAAGTATCATCAAAATCGGTTCAGCCGTTTTGTCTGTAGTGCGACACAAAGGAATACACTAAAAATGAACCTTTGAAACCTCGTAAATCCTAAATGATCGTTAAAATGAAAAAATGGTCTGGGGAACCTAACTCTGATTTTACAAGACCTATTCATCGATACCCCACTTGCCATAGTTTATTGACTTTCATTTTTAAATTTGTTACAATATGGCTTCTAGTGGGCGCCATTTTGTTTTTTCTCAAATTCGGCTTCCGTTATGACACTCGGAAAATTAAGACAAATCTAGTGGTGCAAGTATCATCAAAATCGGTTCAGCCGTTTTGTCTGTAGTGCGACACAAAGGAATACACTAAAAATGAACCTTTGAAACCTCGTAAATCCTAAATGATCGTTAAAATGAAAAAATGGTCTGGGGAACCTAACTCTGATTTTACAAGACCTATTCATCGATACCCCACTTGCCATAGTTTATTGACTTTCATTTTTAAATTTGTTACAATATGGCTTCTAGTGGGCGCCATTTTGTTTTTTCTCAAATTCGGCTTCCGTTATGACACTCGGAAGATTAAGACAAATCTAGTGGTGCAAGTATCATCAAAATCGGGTCAGCCGTTTTGTCTGTAGTGCGACACAAAGGAAATATACATATATAGACTGATGAACACATAACCCTGTGCGTTCCGCAGTCGGGTAAAAAAGGAATAGGCGACTGACTGACTGATCTATCAAGAATGCACAGATCAAAACATTGGACGGATCGGGCTGAAATTTGGTATGTATGAGTAGATAGGCTACTAGAGTTAAGAAAGGATTATTGAAAATTCAATTCCTAAAGAGGTGAAATAGGTGTTTGTTATGTGTGTAGTCCACGCGGATCAAGTTGCGGACATAAAGATAGTCTAATTAGACTATCTTTACCATTTATCAGTCACCTTTTCCTATTATATAATTATATAATAGGAAAAGGTGACTGATTGATATTGATATATAATTATATAATAGGAAAAGGTGACTGATTGATATTGATATATAATTATATAATAGGAAAAGGTGACTGATTGACTGACTGAATGATCTATCAACGCACAGCTCAAACCAAGACGAATAGGGCTGAAAGGCATGCAGATAGCTTTTATTAGACATCCGCTAAGAAAGGATTTTTGAAAATTCATCCTCTAAGGCGCCATCCTATTGTCATCGCTCGTGCGATGATGCGTGCGTCCGACGAAAATGATCGCGCGCCCGTGCTTACTAACATACAGTATTCCCAAATTAATAATGCACATGCAGATCTTCGCTAATTGTCGTATTCCCGGAAACACCCGAATTATTGAATCGTAAGAGCCCTAAAGCATTTTGCACCTTGTTCGAAAGAAATAGGAGTCAATATCATGTGTAAACAATCGAAAACAATTCGGGCTGTCGCCGGTCAGTCAAAGGTAAATCAGTCGTCTTTATATATTGGTGGTGACTGCACGTGTTCTCTCCGTGTGGAATTATATGGAGCTGCTATTACACACCCTTCAATCAATTCAAATCAATTCTACAAAGATTGTAGCATATTCGCAATCGTGTGGTTTTCTTCGCTATTTACTTACATGGAATTATCGAATCAAATTTTGTTACTGATAAGTCAATATTTATCTCATATTTATCTCTTTTAGCACAAAACACTAATTCTACTAAATTAAGCATGAAGAAAATGCACTTAACCACTAATACATATCGTCTTCCGATGCTCGGGGAATACGACCGTTGCCGAATAGTGACGAAGATTTCTATGCGCATTATTAATTTGGGAATACTGTACTGTGTTCTACTGAATGTCTCATTGAAGATCGCGCGATCATGCGATGCGATCAAATTGTCTAGTTTTCGTCGCGCGACCATCGACGCACGGACGATCGCCGATCAAACATACTGATCAGTACTGAATGTCCTAATGGCGCTCGCGCGACCACGTAGGGACTTCGCTTGTTTATGTTTTTATACAGTAGTTATAAATATTATGTGGTCCACGTTTTTTTTAATGCTGTTTACGATTAAAGAAATATTGCCCGATAGCAAAAACTGTACATCTCTGTTATGGGCCATTTCGAGTGTGATCGCATCGCTCCAAAATAGGACACACGATTTCTTATCGCGCGACCAGTTTCATCGCACGATGAAATCGCATCGCATCATTGCGCGAGCGTTGACAATAGGACGGCGCCTAAGGGGGTAAAAATAAGGGTTTGTTATTTGTTTAGTCCGTTACGAAGTCGAGGGCAAAAGCTAGTCAACTATATTATTAACTTGGGGGGGATATATTAATTTAGTACCCTAACGTTGCTGAATTACAATACTAGATGATGCCCGCGACTTCGTCCACGTGGATTATTAATTTTCCGGGATAATAGGTAGCCAATGTGTTATTTCAGACTATAATCTATCTCTTAATCTGTTCAGCCGTTCTGGCATGATTGAGTTAAAACATCGATCCATCCATCCATCCAAACTTTCGGAACCTGACCTGCCGAGTTCAGCCAGCAACAGAGCCTGCGCAGCGTCCCTCACTTCCAGACAGTGGTGCTGCCATCTGCGCGCCAACATCTCCACTTGGGGGCGCTTGAAGCTCTTCGCGCCTGCAATACAATCATTTAAACTTTAATACAAATACTAATCAATGGTAACTTATGAGCCTACAGTACTCCAGCGCGTATCCAAAGGCGATTCAAGCGACGCGGGGCGGGAGAACGTGAAGTGAACTCGCAATATTTCAGAATTTAATTTCTAACAACGAAAAAAAAAACATAATTTTAAATTCAGATCACATAGTGCACGTATTGTACTAAGTTGAGTTTCTATACAAAGTTTAATTAGTATAGGTAAAGTATTCATTGACTACTGCGGTTTATTTGTAAAATTCAGAGGGAAGTTTGTGATTTTTTTCTATCGAGAGAATTTTTAGTAATCGTGTTTTCACATCACATAAAACTCAGTGTATATCCTTAACTTTACTATATTTTTTTTTCAATGTTATTGATTCAATACTTTTATTGATATGCAGGTTCTAACGTGAGAGGTTGAGTAGTTTTTTTGACATGCAGCAACCTATAGACCCTTAAATCATGAAATTTCATAAGTTGCACAAGTTGTCATATGTGAAACTAGCTGATGCCCGCGACTTCGTCCGCGTGGATCGAGGTTTTTCGGTTCCCGCGGGAACTCCTTAATTTTCCGGGATAAAAAGTAGCCTATGTGTTATTCCAGACTATAATCTATCTCTGTGCCAAATTTCATCCAGATCCGTTCAGCCGTTGGGGCGTGATTGAGTAACAAACATCCATCCAAACTTTCGCATTTATAATATTTATTTGATTAATAAATCATTTATAATTTTTCATTTATCAAATCATTTATCATTTATAATCATACAACTACGAGTAGCTGAAGCCCGCGACCTCATCCGCGTGGTTTAAGTTTTTTGATTCCCACGGGAACTCCTTTATTTTCCGGGATAAAAAGTATATGCCTATATCACTCTCCGGTCCTCAACTATGTCACGTTGATGATCAATTTTCACCAGACTTTGATAAAATTTTGTACAGACTGGTTTGAGTTCTGGGGAATGACATACATAGGTTACTGTGTTATGTCCCGGAAAATTAAGGTGTTCATGCGGAAAATATCTTAATTGACGCGGACTAAGTTGCGGGCATCATCTTTACTATAGATTCTATTGTACATCTTAACTAGCTGGTGCCCGCGAGTTCGTCCGCGTGGTTTAAGTTTTTTTTGATTCCCGCGGGAACTCCTTAATTTTCCGGGATAAAAAGTAGCTTAAGTCACTCTCCAGGTCCACAACTATACCCATGCCAAAAATCACGTCGATCCGTTGCTCCGTTGCGGCGTGATTAAAGGACAAACCCACAAACCAACAAACCAACAAACCAATAAACCAACAAACCAACAAACAAACACACTTTCGCATTTATAATATTAGTATGATAACGGTCCATGACTGGGCAAAGTGGGTGAGAAAGTGTAGAAAAGCACTAAGTCGAACTAAGTCGAAGAACGTCGAGTCGAGTCTAATTTTAGGGTTCCATACCTCAAGAGGAAAATAGGAACCCTTATCTTATTGGATCACTTGATAGCCCGTCCGTCAGACAGACGTCTGTCGACCACCTTTTTCTCGGGAACACGTGGAACATCAAGTTGAAATTAATATCAAATACTTAGGTCTACGGCGGTCCCTTGGAGCTGTAAAACATCAAGCTTCTAAGACGTCAACGGAATCAAACAGTACGGCCATTTATTTATACTAATAATAAAAAGAGGTAAAGTTTGTGAGTTTGTGAGGTTGTAGGGGGTAATCTCTGGATCTACTGAACCGATTTTGAAAATTCTGGTACCAATAGAAATCCACATTATTTGTGAGTGTCATAGGATATATTATATTAACCCGAAAAATTCGGGAGTTCCCGTGGGAATTTAATAAACTTATTTCACGCGGACGAAGTCGCGGGTATCTGCTAAGTGCTAGTGCTGTATATTTTGCATATTTTGATACTCGCCAGTTTTAACCTATAGGGTACTTCCCGTTGACCTAGAATCATGAAGGCAAGAAGCAAGGTAAGAGGCAGCACAAGTATAGGAAAAAATCCGAAAATCATCAATTAGACTGCATCATCACTTATCATCAGGTGAGATCGCAGTCAAGGGCTAACTAGTAGTGGATTAAAAAAAAAAAAAAAATAGGATTCCGAGTCGATTTGTTTGTCAGGCTACCAGTTTTGCGCCATAAGTACCTAAGCAAGTTATTTCACAGCCGATTACGCGTTGTTATGACATCTTTCTACTAAAATAATTTATATTGTGTGGTGGTACAGAACCCTTTGTGCGCGAGTCTGACTCGCACTTGTTATTCTTGTACAGAGATAACTTGCATCCCGGCTGCATACTTTTTGCCCCATAAAATTCAAAACAGAATGCTTGATTTTTAAAACCTAAAGTCACATGGACGAAGTCGGGGGCATAAACTAGTTAGAAATAATTAGTTTAGAAAATGGCCTTGTGTATTTAGTTCAATAAAAAAAACAACTTGAAACATTTTAATTCATCACTATCACAACAGATGGCGCTAGTGGTCGAATGGCTCGCGCGATAGCTTGATACGCCCAGAAAGTATATAAGCTCGCGAGGAAAATATTTCAACGATCTTTCTAAAGGTTAAAACGGGGGATGATGATCCGGATTGATCACGCGTCTGCGTGAGGTCCGCCGCCGATTGTTACGCATTCGAGCGGGCTAAAATCCTACTGACCCCTACCACAAGAAAGATCCAATTTTCATTTAAAAAAAATCAAACAGACAGACAGTCCATATCTACTCGGCGCGGTGGCCAAAATTGGGTACTTGAACTATTTAAATAAATTATTTTTTAGTGATTAATAAATAAATTATCTCCCAAAAGTCGTAATATCCACGTCCCCTGTTAGTTTTATGTTGAATAACTATTTTAAACTATCGATATAAGTAAAAAACCGGCCAAGTGCGAGTCGGACTCGCGCACCGAGGGTTCCGTACAAACCTGTAGTAAGTTTTACGATTTATGACGTATTAAAAATAAAAATTACGTTTGTTGTATGGGAGCCCCCCTTTAATATTTACTTTATTGATATTTAATTATTTATTTTGAAAGGTAATATACAAGTTAATATTCTGTGAAAATTTGAACCGTCTACCTGTTACCGTTTTTAATATTGAGCAAAAAAATACGAAAAAAACACGTTTATTGTATGGGGACCCCCCTTAATATATATATTTTTTTAATTTTTAGTATTTGTTGTTATAGCGGCAACGGAAATACATCATTTGTGAAAATTTCAGCTTTCTAGCTATCACGGTTTATGAGATACAGCCTGGAGACAGACAGACAGACAGACAGACAGACAGACAGACAGACAGACAGACAGACAGACAGACAGACAGACAGACAGACAGACAGACAGACAGACAGACAGACAGCGGAGTCTTAGTAATAGGGTCCCGTTTTTACCCTTTGGGTACGGAACCCTAAAAAGTGGGGTGAACTTTGATGACGTCACTATGCAAATTTGACAACTATTCAAATAAATTATTTTTTAGTGATTAATAAATAGATTATCTCCCAAAAGTCGTAATATCCACGTCCCCTGTTAGTTTTATGTTGAATAACTATTTTAAACTATCGATATAAGTAAAAAAGTGAAGTGAACTTTGATGACGTCACTATGCAAATTTGACAACTATTCAAATAAATTATTTTTTAGTGATTATTAAAAATAGAGGATCTCCCAAAAGTCGTAATATCCACGTCCCCTGTTAGTTTTATGCTGAATAACTATTTAAACCTATCGATTAAAGTAAAAAAGCGCGTCGAACTTTGATGACGTCACTATGCAATGTTTCATACAAAATCATGGTACTAAGCACGCGTTTGGACATTTGAAAAAAAGTTGCTGATTTGACTAGTTGTCAAATACCCAATATGGATGATGACAACTCAATCAAATCAGCAACTCTTTATCAAACTTAAAAACGCACTTCTAGTATGGAAGTTGTATGAAATTCACAGTTAGTGACGTCATAAAATTTTGACGCACTTTTTTTCTTTAATCTATATTTTAAAATGGTTATCACTTATCATACTTAAAACTAACCGAGGATGTGAATTTTAGGTATTTTGTAAGACCATGTATTTAATAATCAGTTATAAATAATTTATTTTTGATATAGGCATCATTCCTATTGGAACTTGTTTTTCTTTCTTTCTTTCTTTCTTTCTTTCTTTCTAATTTATATGCCTGTAAAGATTTTATCAAATAAATATTATAAATGCGAAAGTTTGGATGGATGTATGGATGTATGGATGTTTGTTACTCAATCACGCTCCAACGGCTGAACGGATCTGGACGAAATTTGGCACAGATATAGATTATAATCTGGAATAGCACATAGGCTACTTTTTATCCCGGAATATTAAAGAGCTCCCGCTGGAACCGAAAAACCTCAATCCACGCGGACGAAGTCACGAGGCATCAGCTAGTAATCAATATATACTAGCGAAGCAGTCAACGGGTCAGATAAAATGACGGATTTATAAGGGTTCAGAATCGCCATTGTATAAGTAAACCCTAAGTCCTAACTGACAAATTAATTTTGACAGAATTCCTATACAACATCTTTCAAAACATCAAGTTTATTCGAGACATGATGTGATTTAAGGCCATGATTACAAAGCCAACTCACTGGCCGCCACAACCTTGTCGGGCAGTAACACGCAGTGCAGAGTGGCCAGCAGCGACCAGCCCTGCTTGATGTGCGCTTGTTGAGCCGCCAACTGCTCCTCGCGCTCCTCGTCGCCCCACGAGGTGACGAGGGTAGCTCTATGTGACGCAGAGAGAGAGAGAGAGAGACAACTCACCGGCCGCTACAACCTTGTCGGGCAGTAACACGCAGTGCAGAGTGGCCAGCAGCGACCAGCCCTGCTTGATGTGCGCTTGTTGAGCCGCCAACTGCTCCTCGCGCTCCTCGTCGCCCCACGAGGTGACGAGGGTAGCTCTATGTGACGCAGAGAGAGAGAGACCCAACTCACCGGCCGCCACAACCTTGTCGGGCAGTAACACGCAGTGCAGAGTGGCCAGCAGCGACCAGCCCTGCTTGATGTGCGCTTGTTGAGCCGCCAACTGCTCCTCGCGCTCCTCGTCGCCCCACGAGGTGACGAGGGTAGCTCTATGTGACGCAGAGAGAGAGAGAGAGAGACAACTCACCGGCTGCTACAACCTTGTCGGGCAGTAACACGCAGTGCAGAGTGGCCAGCAGCGACCAGCCCTGCTTGATGTGCGCTTGTTGAGCCGCCAACTGCTCCTCGCGCTCCTCGTCGCCCCACGAGGTGACGAGGGTAGCTCTATGTGACGCAGAGAGAGAGAGAGAGAGACAACTCACCGGCCGCTACAACCTTGTCGGGCAGTAACACGCAGTGCAGAGTGGCCAGCAGCGACCAGCCCTGCTTGATGTGCGCTTGTTGAGCCGCCAACTGCTCCTCGCGCTCCTCGTCGCCCCACGAGGTGACGAGGGTAGCTCTATGTGACGCAGAGAGAGAGAGACCCAACTCACCGGCCGCCACAACCTTGTCGGGCAGTAACACGCAGTGCAGAGTGGCCAGCAGCGACCAGCCCTGCTTGATGTGCGCTTGTTGAGCCGCCAACTGCTCCTCGCGCTCCTCGTCGCCCGCCCACGAAGCAGTGCGAGTTGTCGGCCTGTAATAATACAGCTGTACTAGAATCATCTTTGCGAACCGGTGGTAGAGTCTTAACGTAGCATAAGTGACACAAGTTGTCCTACGTGAAAAAAAATTGGCAGTCATATAGCCTCATAAGGACTGCCGGTAGAAGTGAAAACGAATATTTAAAATAATTAAAATACCAAAAGTGCTCAACGCGGCTAAAGAAGTTTTCACTTCAAAAAAAATATATTATATATAAAAAATAATTAAAATATAAACTTTAAACTAAGGCATTAAAGTTTAATTACGAATGTAGTATATTTATAGGTATTTAAAACCTTTTGGTTTCGTAACAACGCGAGCAAGTCGGTGACGCGAATCCACTAGTTTACCCGCTACCAAAAAGTGCTCAACGCGGCTAAAGAAGTTTTCACTTCAGTAAATAAATCATTTAAGGGACCGGCGACCGCCGCTCGCAACTTCTACTCGAACCGCAAATATAAATTTGCCGGTATATTGCTATCCCTATTTGGCTGAAGACACATGATCGCGTGCAAGCGCGATAGCAATATGAGCGTACAGAATTTGTTATACATTTAGTCTTGTTCCGTGAATACCAAAAATGATGAATGAAAAATTGTTGTGTTTTTAACTTCGTGTTGTTATTCTGTAACTTGACAATATAGGCTATGTTCCTGATCAATTAGTACGTGAGATATCGTTGGTTTTAATATAAAACAAATAAGGAGAAAACATGTCCTTTATGTCGCAAAAACATGCAAAACGCAATGTGCTTACATTTAATTTTGGGAAAGTATTTTGGAAAAATAATTATCCAGGGACCTAGATAAATACAAGTTCAATCTTAATAATCGCATAATATGTAGGAAATATGCTCGAATTACTAATTATTTTGGTATTACGTTTGTATGAGCAATTAGCCCTCCGCTGGCGCCTTAAGTACATTTAGATTGATTCAACAAATTACCGACCTGTGTAGTCTCCTAGCGACCTCCTGTTCCGGCACGAAGCTTGCGTTGCTCATAGACATCAGTGTATTGGCGAGAGCTACGATGGACAGGAGGTGGTTCGTGGTAAGAGTGGTGCTTAGCTCCCAGTGGAGCTTGGATGTGAATAATCTGTGGACACGGAAATATTAAGTTGGTTTTAACACGCTTTTATTTTTATACTAGATAACGCCCACGACACCGTGGATTATGATTTTTTTAATTCCCGGGACAACTCCCTAATTTTAACTATAAATATATATACCATGATTGACTAGTTTCGAACCCGTCCAGGGCCCTTATTCATGAGCCTGTTCGCGCGACGCGGTAGCTGAACGACTGCGGGCTGCCTGCCGTTACGTTTACTTAATTTTCCAGGATAAAAAGTATCCTATGTCCTTCCCCTGGATATAACCTACCTCTATACGAAAGAAAGGAAGGCCGTGAAAGCGTAGTAGACAGATAGACTGTCATGTGACCTGGAATCATACTATACGTTGCAGTTTACCTGGTCAACTTCTCCTGTCGCAGCAACTCAGCAGGGAGGTCAGAGGTCATGAGGACAGGGTCGTCAGGGGCAGATGCGCAGGCTTCAGCCCAGCCTCCCAGCCTGGTGGGCAGCTGAACCGCCATGTGGCCGTGACGGGAGACCACGCCGAAGCATACTGGCACCTGGAATGTCATGTCAGAACAGAAAATGACAAAGTTACAGTTGATTATGGAGGCGGTTTTTTTTTATATTGCGACATAGGCTTACACCTGACGACAATCATGCTTAGTGCAAACCAATGATGAGGTCTAGGTTGGAACGCGCTTGCCTAGAAGATGCCTATTCACTCTTGCCTTGAAGGTACCTGAGTAATACGTGTCTGTGTTGATTATTCATGTAACAAAATAATATTGTATCTGTGTCTTACTGCTATCAAATAAATATTATAAATGTGAAAGTTTAGATGGATGTATGGATGTATGGATGTATGGATGTATGGATGTTTGTTACTCAATCACGCTCGAACGGCTGAACGGATCTGGATGAAATTTGGCACAGAGATAGATTATAGTCTGGAATAACACATAGGCTATTTTTTATCCTGGAAAATTAAGGAGTTCCCGCGGGAACCGAAACCTCGATCCACGCGGACGAAGTCGCGGGTATCAGCTAGTAATTTTATATACTCTGTGTAGTTGTCTATATGATGATGATCTTCTGCAATAAAGTTAGTCTATGCCGGAACTTTGCTGTTTCAATAGTTTGTAAGTAAGTAAGGTTTTTGATTTATCCACCACAAGTTAGCCCTTGACTGCGATCTCACCTGATGGTAAGTGACGATGCAGTCTAAGATTACCATCTTACCTAACCTACTTAAAGCGGGCTAACCTGTTATGGCATGGCAGTTTAAATATTAAACCCATACCCCTATTCGGTTTCTACACGGCATCGTATCGGAACGCTAAATCGCTTGGCGTGACGCCTATGCCGTCACGTCTTTGCCGGTAGGGTGGTAAGTTACCACTGGTAACTAGCCACGGCCGAAGTCTCCCACTAGGCCAGACCAGGGACCATTCAGAAATTATAAATCGTTCAGCGCTCAACACTGCGCCACGGAGGTCGTCAAAAAGTAAAGTAAAAAGGGAAGGTAAGGTAGAAAAATAAGTAAGTATTCCTCACCATGGGTCGTAGAAGGCCGAGTTTGGACTCGCAGACTCTGTCAAGGTCGGGGTCGAGACCCCAGGCATGCAGCAAGGATATGAGGATCTGCGCTATCTCCATGGTGTGCGGCTGTTCGGCCAGCGACATGTCTCGCGGACGGTTGCGCTTGGTCGGGGTGTCATCTGGAAAGAATGAGATGTTGTTTAGCTTTACTAGCTCACTAAATAGCTGTATGGATTTGAAGAGGCATTCCGAACCATTGGTTTTATTTCCACCAAATGCCCTTATTTGGGTCACTTGTATACTTGTGACTTTTTTTTTTATCCACTACAAGTTAGCCCTTGACTGCGATCTCACCTGATGGTAAGTGATGATGCAGTCTAAGATGGCAGCGGGCTAACCTGTTAGGGGCATGGCAGATACCCCTATTCGGTTTCTACACGGCATCGCACTTGAACGCTAAATCGCTTGGCGGCACGTCTTTGCCAGTAGGGTGGTAACTAGCCACGGCCGAAGCCTCTAAAAAGGTGAGACGTCATCGCAATTCACCACATTTTTTTAAATCGATGTTTCAAAATGGTTGGCAAACTTACTAACTGGGGATGTGGATTATTCAATAATATCACCAAAAAAAAATTATTTTTGACTAGCTGATGCCCGCGACTACGTCCGCGTGATTTAAGTTTTTTTTATTCCCATGGGAACTCTTCAATTTTCCGGGATAAAAAGTACATATGTCACTACCTATGTCACTCTCCAGGTCCTCAACTATACCCATGGCAAAAATCAGGCCGATCCGTTGCTCTGTTGCGGCGTAATTGAAGGACAAACCATAAACTAATAAACCAACCAACCAACAAACAAACACACATTCGCATATATAATATTAGTATGATTAGTATGATAGGAAACATAACTGTTTTGAGATTCAAGTTTCAATAAAATTGATTTGCATCAATAATTATTATTAAGGTTAGATCTTAGTCACGCGTATGATGAAAGCTTATGTTACTATCAGTTATTCAAATCAACGCACAGACATGAACGACTCTCTTATTATGTTATAACGTAATGGATAATTAAATATAGTATCATGTTATTCTGATCTTAATTCTGCAATCGATTGGTCTAACTCCATGCCATTCACTTTTGACAATGCTTTACATAAATTATGTATGACCAAGTCGTTAAATTATAGCCTATGTTCGACTGCGGCCGACGAGGTCTCGGGTTCGAGTCTCGGGTCGGGTCATACCAAGTGTTGGGTTTTCCTGACAAGAAATTCTCAGTAGGTACTAGCCCAGAGTTAGTAAGTTGGCGGTGTTTCACTCCCGTGCCTCGGAGAGCACGTAAAGCCGTCGGACCTGCGCCTGATCACTCTCTGGACGTGTCGGATTCTCCGTCCCATCGGGCTATGAGAGTAAAGGAACAGAGAGTGCACCTGTGTTTGCGCACACACTTGTACACTATAATATCACTCACGCAGATGGCTAATCTCTGCGGAGATTGGCCGCCGTGGCCGAAATTTGATCGGGGAGGTTCACGGCCTCCTCGGCGCAGTGTTGAGCGCTGTTGTCTCAACGTGCGGAAGTCCCGGGTTCGATCCCCAGCAGGGTCAAATTGGGAATTTATAATTTCTGAATTTTCCCTGGTATGGCCTGGTGGAAGGCTTCGGCCGTGGTTAGTTACCACCCTACCGGCAAAGGCGTGCCGCCAAGCGATTTAGCGTTCCGGTACGATGCCGTGTAGAAACCGATCAGAGGTACCTATGGGTTAATATAACTGCCGTGCCCCTAACAGGTTAGCCGCTTTTATCTTAGACTGCATCATCACTTACCATCAGGTGAGATCGCAGTCAAGGGCTAACTTGTAGTGGTTTAAAAAAAAACTCACTTGTAACTTTTCAGTGTGCCTATTGGGAGATTTTATCCTATTCGATCGCAATTCGCAACGATATATAACTAAGATTTGTATGGAATTGTCAAGCGCTCGACAGCTGGCGCTCTTTAAGGGACCGGCGACCGCCGCTCGGTAAATTTGCCGGTATATTGCTATCCCTATTTGGCTGAAGACACGCGATCGCGTGCAAGCGCGATAGCAATATGAGCGTACAGAATTTGTTATACATTTAGTCTTGTTCCGTGAATACCAAAAATGATGAATGAAAAATTGTTGTGTTTTTAACTTCGTGTTGTTATTCTGTAACTTGACAATATAGGCTATGTTCTTGATCAATTAGTACGTGAGATATCGTTGGTTTTAATATGAAACAAATAAGGAGAAAACATGTCGTTTATGTCGCAAAAACATGCAAAACGCAATGTGCTTACATTTAATTTTGGGAAAGTATTTTGGAAAAATAATTATCCAGGGACCTAGATAAATACAAGTTCAATCTTAATAATCGCATAATATGGAGGAAATATGCTCGAATTACTAATTATTTTGGTATTACGTTTGTATGAGCAATTCACCCTCCGCTGGCGCCTTAAACCTCAGACTCGGCCTGCTGATATACACTTATACAAATAACATAACATAACTATAACATACAAATAACACTTGTTTTAACGGTGGATGAAAAAACTAAATATCGTACATAAATCTAATATGAAAAATTACAATACATGTACTGTAGGCCAACAATAACAAATCGAAAATCAATGCCAATTAGCATGCAAATTAACTTGTTTTGTATGCGTTCGATTGGGACTAGTAAATAAATTAAGGTTCTATACTTGTATAGTTTCCGGCCTGTGTCAAGGTGTGTCGGTATATATACTCGATTGGTCGTTCGATATAGATACATTATGAATCAAATCAAATCAAATAAATATTATAAATGCGAAAGTTTGGATGGATGGATGTATGGATGTATTTTTGTTACTCAATCACGCTCCAACTACTGAACGGATCTGGATGAAATTTGGCACAGAGATAGATTATAGTCTGGAATAGCACATAGGCTACTTTTTATCCCGGAAAATTAAAGAGTTCCCGCGGGAACCGAAAAACCTCAATCCACGCGGACGAAGTCGCGGGCATCAGCTAGTAAATAAATAAATCTTTATTACTTTTCACACAATAACTAACTAAATTTTAACAAATTTTCTTAAATCCTTACTAATATTATAAACGCGAAAGTTTGTATGTACCTACGGATGTATGGATGTATGGATGTTCGGCTGAACGGACCTGGATGAAATTTGGCACAGAGATAGATTATAGTCTGGAATAACACATAGGCTACTTTTTATGCCGAAAAATAAAAGAACCATACCAAAAAACCGCAAATGCATGTATGTTACTCAATCACGCCAGAACGGCTGAACGGATCTAGATGAAATTTGGCACAGAGATAGATTGTAGAGATAGCAATACACATAGGCTACTTTTTATCCCGCAAAATTGAAGAAATCCCGCGGGAACCAAAAAACCTCAATCCACGCGGACGAAGTCGCGGGCATCAGCTAGTTTATAATAATTTTGAATGATAATAATAAATGTATATAGGGCAGTAAAAGGCGGCTTTCTACCGCGCCTTGGTCGAGCGCTGGCCGCAAAGAGAATGTGCGGGCGCGGTCCTGCGACCTTGGGTCTAGACTCTAGGTATTATGTTTACAGCGCTAGATGACCGCCCCAGTTATAATTACACGACCAAACAAAACGTATGGTTGTCTAAAATGTTGATGAGTCAACATCATTTCCTGCCCGGGGATCGAACCTGTGCGTGTTCTGTCAGGTGACCTATCATTTAACAAAAAACAAATGACAAATTTTCATTTCGCAACCAACGTTTGGCAACATTATGAATCAAAAAATCAATTTTGTACAAACAACATAGGCAACAAATCATTATTTGTGAAACAAATCATTTATTTATTATTCACATTAATTAATTATTAATATCATAAAAACGTTTGATACATATATTTTGGTCATTAAGTACTTAAAAAAACTGCGCTTACGCTGTTGATTACTGAAGAAAAAAAAAATACAAAAAAATACAAAAAAAAAAATAACTATTTTTGTCTACCGACATTTTGAAAAATCGCGAATTTGACAAATAAATGATTTGGATAAAGGTAGGTACATTTGTAAATGATACATTAACATTCAGCATATTTGCAAAGTAAAAAGCGGAATACGTTGTTTATTTTATTTTATTTTTATTTATTTGGCAACCAAAACAGATTACAATAGTAAATACTGATCTAACCTAAATATATATAGACCTAGCCTTATCCCATGTTAATTGGGGTCGGCTCTCCTAACCATTTTTCTCCAAGCTGTTCGGTCTTGGGTCGTCATTGTGTCAATTTGGGCTGTTTTCAGGTCGTTCATTAAAACAGCCTTATTCGCACTTCCGTCGCTTACGGGGGACGCCCTAGTAGTTGCTTTCTTTATTTGTGTCTTTCATGGTTAGGAGTAGAAAAATGGCTATATGTTTTACGGCCGGTTGCCACCAGACGCCAAGACTGTCACCTTGCTGGCAAGCCAGCAAGATGCCAGACTGATCTAACCTAAAGTTTTAACTAATTACATTTTAATCTTATTGTAATCCTACAGGGTCGCACTACATGCATACTACATAATATAATTCTTTATGCGTACAAAGTAAAACCACAAAATAACAAAGAATAATTAAGAATACTTAATATAAGTAAAGCGAACATAACTATTTTATACATATCTAACTATTTTACACAATTTATTTATTTGTTTGTCACCTGAATAGTTTTTAAAACGATTTTTGTGAAATGATCATTTGTTAAACGTTTTTTGTTAAACATTAGTGAACCGTTCTGTCATACACTTGACCAGTATATTTAAAAATCTCGGAGGACTCTTTCATTTTCCGGGATAAAAGTAGCCGTATATCCGTTTCCGGGATGCTATCTAAGTACTATGGCAAGATCGAGCTGTGAAATGGTAAAAGACAAACAGAAGGACAGACACACTTTAGCATTTATGAAATTAATAGATGATGCGACTTCGTCCGCGTGGATTGTTTTTTTTTATTCCCGAGGGAACTCTTCAATTTTCCGGGATAAAAATAGCCTATGTCCTTCCCCGGGATTTGACATGTCTCTGTACCAAATTTCATCAAAATCGGTTGAGTAGTTGGGCCGTGAAAGCGTAGCAGACAGACAAACTTTCGCATTTATAATATTAGTAAGGAAGTAAGGATATCGTGAATGCAAGAGAATCAGCGCGCATTAACTTGTATATCTACCCATGTTGTAATAAAGTTATAGTTGTTTGTTATTGCCACAGACTTGTGGTATTGAACAACTATTTGATCTATTTAATTAAACGAATTATAATGAAGGAACTTTTGTGTAAGGTTAAATCACTTATGGCTGACTTATACCTAAACTAGCGATCCGCCCCGGCTTCGCACGGGTAGCACTAATAATCCTAATAGTCTATACCCAATATAGCTATAAAAATGGTCATTGTGAGTCAACCTTAAAAGATGTATGCTATCGTGGACTTTTTTTTAGAACTGTTTGAGAGCAACAATTCCACCATACATTGCTTTCATGTAACTTTAACTATTTACGCAGCGCACGCCACGTAAGCTCTCAGAAGAGAGGATTTTTTACCGACTTAGTTCACATAATTGCAACTATCGTAAGGATCTCTAATTTTTTGAAAATAAAATATAGCCTATGTTACTCGCTGATAATGTAGCTTTCTATAGGTGAAATAATTTTTAAAATCGGTTGAGTAGTTTTTGAGTATTTTCATTACAAACAAACAAATCTTTCCTCTTTATTATATTAGTTTAGATTTACAGTGGGCAAAGCTCACGGTCGAAACTAACGGACTGGGGGCATAGTAATATTGTTTTAATATTGTTGACGTTCGTGTTTTAGAATTATAACCCTTATTTTAGGGACGTAAAGGTGCATGCCTGAAAAACTATTATTTTGGAATAATACTGCTTTAAGAGGAATTCTCCCGGCGATTTCTCCATACAAAAACATTTGTCTGTTTCCTCCGTGGATAATTACAATAAAGAAAATATTCTTGCTCCATAAAATCCATATGTGTCCGTGCCACTGCCATGCCCCTATGTTTTGCTTTTTTCAATAAATTAATAATTTTAAGAACAAGGAGCCTTCAAAAATTGCATAAATGGCCCAGTTTTCGCGCCATCAGACATCCTGCAAATAAATTTGACGGATATATAATTAAAAAAAGAAAATTATTCGTAAAAAAAGAATTAAAATCGGTTCTGTTTTGGAGGAGGAAACAGAAAAATACGAGAGTAAGAATTCGACTGTTTTTCATAGGTATCATCGGTCCAAGCTGCAGTTGTCCCTATCAGGTGTTATGGAATTCTATTCGAGGAGCAGCGCGACGGCAATATACCTACCTGAATACCTACTTTCAACTTTGCCCGTTCATTCGCATTCATTTGGTCTTAAGCAATGGTACTAAGTACTAACCCCCCTGGACGAAACTATAACAATTCTTTGTTTCACCACAGAATAGGTCTACGGAAGTCTAAAATAGTTATTTTACAACACCCACCACTTTTCCTGTTCTTGGGCGGTAAAGTAAATATTACTAAACAGTTATTAACTTACAAAGGAAAGTTGCAGGAAGGTAATATATTTCCGCCCTAGTACTGTAATAATGGACACCATGCAAAACAATAGCTGTTTCGATGCCGCCATCTTCATCGAGATACTTAAAAGCACCTTCTACATTTCATTGCGAGCATTTCTCATACGAAACGCAACCGTTTTTGGGTCAATGCTGATTATAATGACAGTTTTGTTCGGCGGTCCTTAGCTTAGATTATTATCAAAGTAGGTATTTGATTTTGCGAAAGCCTCGCCTGTATTTTTAAAGGTCTTATGCTGGGTTAGGAAAGTTTTTGGCTAAACATATAATGGAAAAGGCGACTGACTAATATATCAACGCATAGCTCCAACCATTAGAAGGATTAGGCTGAAATTTGGTCTAACAATGTAGGCATCCGCTAAGAAAGGTTTTTAAAAATTCAATACCTAATGTAATAAAGTAGGGGTTTGAAATCGAATTTATATAACTAACTAGCTGATGCCCGCGACTTCGTCCGCGTGGTTTGGCGGGACCCTCGAACTCGATTGCAGCGCTCCCTACCGGGTCCAATTGTGAATATAAACCATCCCGGGGTCCACACAAACACAACAAAAAAAGTATTAGCGAAATTGGTCCAGCCGTTCACGCGTGATGCCGTGACCAAGGGAAATAGGAATTCATCAAATATTATAAATGCGAACTTTCGCTTTTTTGGATGGATGTATGGATGTGTGGATGTATGGATGTTTGTTACACAATCACGCTCCAACGGCTGAACGGATCTAGGTGAAATTTGGCACAGAGATAGATTATAGTCTGGAATAGCACATAGGCTACTTTTTATCCCGAAAAATTAAAGAGTTCCCGCGGGAACGGAAAAACCCAAATCCACGCGGACGAAGTCGCGGGCATCAGCTAGCTTTTATATATACAGATATGTATTACTGCCTGATGCCCGCGACTTTATCCGCGTGAATTGAGGTTTTTTGGTTCTCACGGCAACGCCTTAATTTTCCGGGATAAAGTTAGTCTGTTGCAGCGTGAACGTGATAAATCAAATCAAATCAAACAAACACTTTTATTTGTCTGTGGCAATAACAAACGCATTTACAGTATAATACGCCACAACGACTGAAGCGATTTGGATTTTGGAGTGGAAATACCTTTTTTGAACTGAATTAACATACATATAGGCTAAATTATATTATTATCCTTGAAAATTAAAGATTTCCCGAAGGAATCAAAACCTTTAATCCACGCAGACGAAGTCAACGGCATCATTTAGAAAAATAAATAAAGTAGTTCGTCTTCGATCTACGTTTTATCCTGTCCTGTCCATAGTGTGATTTTGCCCTAAAGGTCCGAAGTCGAGGACGTCCGCTTATTACGCATACAGTAATGGGTGACTCATAGCACTATACCTATTAGGTATATTTAAACCTGTCATAAATTATGACATGAGTTTGACATCCGGTTGGGAACGACAACAACTTGTTCTCAAGTTTTGCTGCAAGGTCTTGAATAAAAATTATAATGCGCTTTTACTTACGGCATAATGACTCTTTAAAAAAACATTCCATCAATACTCAATGTATTTATTCAGACACACAACTTACAAGTTCATCTTATGTTACGTCATATTTTGACTACCACCGCAGAAAAATCTCCTTGTCTTTCTTCTGCTTCTTGTCTTGTTCTTGTGTGTCTTTCTGTATCTTTTTTTTTATTTATTTTTTTATTTTGTACCAAAAAGTTATACAATATGTAGAAAAACAGAAACATAGTGGACAAGGAAACACTTATCTCTATAAGAGATCTCTACCAGTGACCCTTGGCACTGAGAAAGGTAACTTTTAATCAATTGTGTTTGTGTTCTGTGTATTTTAATTAATTATTTATTTTATTTATTTATTTGTCTATAGAGAAAAAAGTTGCTTGTTTCCTATCGCGACAACGTTCCATCCACTACAGCCCATTAACGTCACACAGCTGGGCACAGGCCTCCACTCTCATAGGAGAGAGGGAATTAGAGCTTAGACCCACCATGCTGCTACAATGCGGGTTGGCGGCCTTTGAATTACTATATAAATCATGCCCGCGTGAAATGGTGGCGAGTTTTTTTTAATATTTGTGATTATTTAAATTTCTTGTAACGCATATAACTTCGACAAGTACGAAGTGTACCCCAGGGGATCGAATCCGAATCCACCCGAAACCGCCCGGAGGTCGGGTGTCTAATGCACTTCAAAACCTAACGCTAATAAATCTTATACGCGTAGATTTTTTTTCCCTAGTTAACCTTTTTTAGGGTTCCGTACCCAAAGGGTAAAAACGGGACCCTATTACTAAGACTCCGCTGTCTGTCTGTCTGTCTGTCTGTCTGTCTGTCTGTCTCCAGGCTGTATCTCATAAACCGTGATAGCTAGAAAGCTGAAATTTTCACAAATGATGTATTTCCGTTGCCGCTATAACAACAAATACTAAAAATTAAAAAAATATATATATTAAGGGGGGTCCCCATACAATAACGTGTTTTTTTCGTATTTTTTTGCTCAATATTAAAAACGGTAACAGGTAGACGGTTCAAATTTTCACAGAATATTAACTTGTATATTACCTTTCAAAATAAATAATTAAATATCAATAAAGTAAATATTAAAGGGGGGCTCCCATACAACAAACGTAATTTTTTGATATAAACAATAAACCTCTACAAACAAAGTTAGTTTTGCGGTTCATTTCGTCTTGTTTTTAATACGTCAGAAATCGTAAAAGTTACTACAGGTTTGTACGGAACCCTCGGTGCGCGAGTCCGACTCGCACTTGGCCGGTTTTTATTAACTGATCAAAAGGCTTACACTTGCTACCTTATAAGGTAATGCTGGGTCGCACAAAACAATAAATTATAAAACATGTACACTAGTCGTGAAAGAGCTTACTTCATGTTCTGATTTTAGATTTTAAATGCACGACTTCCAGCCCACGCAATCTTTATATACATTTAAAAGGAAAAACTGACTGACTGACAACTTTTTTTTAATTAGCCGATTATGGCAAAAACAAAAACTACAGTCATAAAATTTAGTTCCAATTGGGTATTTGACTATTTGGGAATCAGCAACTTTTTTTCAAACGTCAAAACGCGTGCTTAGTATGGGATTTTGTATAAAACATTGCATAGTGACGCCATCAAAGTTCGACGCACTTATTAACTTTAATCGATAGTTTAAAATTCAACATAAAACTACGTGACGTGGATATTACGACTTTTAGGAGATCCTCTATTAATAATCACTAAAAAAAATTTGAATAGTTGTCAAATATTCTATTAATATCTATTAATATTAATATATATTAATTTCTATTTTTAGTTTTCATTGTTATTTAGTTTAAGTAATATTAAATACATAATATATATATTAGTTTATTTTCATATATTTATTAGAAGTATTATGTATTAGTATGTAGGTATTTGTGTGTATGTTTATGTTAATACACCACCCGCAAGTTAATCTCCTCAACTTCTCCTAATCCTAAGGTTGCCTGGCAGAGATCACTACTAAGCGATAAGGCCGCCTTTTTGTATCCTACTTACTTATTTTTTTTCCTGTGTATTTGTGTTTCCTTTATTTTTCTGTGTTGTGGTGTACAAATAAAGAGTATTAATAATAATAATAATAAAATATCCAATTTTGGCCACCGGGCCAGATAAGTTTATTGGACTATACTATCTATAGATTGTTCCAATAGGGATGATCTATTCGACCAATAATGATGGGAATATCTACAAACTTATGCCCCATCACTATTGGTCGATTGGCAGATAAGATGACGTGATCAGACGTCAAAGAAGTTGAAAAATGGATCATCCCTATTGAAACAGACTTTAGATAAGATGTACTAGAATCATAAAAAAACTATTTATTATGGTAAATCTTTTACGGTAGCTGCGACGCGCCTATGGAACTCACTACCTGATAGCATTTTTATGAATAACCCATCTATTCACACCTTTAAACTTCGACTGAAACAGCACTATTTATCTACTCTATCATAATTATAAATTAATAATATGTATCTGTTAAATCATTAAGTAATATATGTTGGTATGTATATTGGTATGTATTATATATATATATTATATATGTATGTTAGTATGTATTTATATATTTATGTCATTAGTATGTATATTCGTGTAAGTTTATGATATAGTTAATATCTCGTTTCATTCCATCTCATATCTTGTTATACCCATTCTTCCTTCACAACCTTTCTCACTGCCAAGGGTCACTTATCTCTTATAGAGATAAGTGTTTCCTTGTCCACTATGTTTCTGTTTTTCTACGTATTGTATAACTTTTTGGTACAAAAAAAATAAAAAAAAAATAAAAAATCTTAAAATATTTCGGGAAATCCGAAAATAAAAGACCTTTAAAAATAAAATTCATAATATAATATTATAAATGCGAAAGTGTGTCTGTCTGTCTGCTACGCTTTCACGGTCCATCCGTTCAACCGTTTTTGATAAAATTTGGTACAGGGACAGGGAAAAGGACATAGGTTACTATTATCCCGGAAAATTAAAGATTTCCCGCGGGAATCATAAAATCAAAAGTTAAATATAAATAAATTTCAAAAAAAAAAAAAAAACTTGATTGCTTTCATTAAATTAACTTCCTTGTCAATCAGACTGAATAGCCGAGAGTCGAATCCCCGACCTCCGGTTCCCAGCACTCTTTTATATCGATTAACGCCAGCCTCTGTCGAGGTCGTGTTATATGAACTTATGTCATTAGTGCGACCATGGTCCATAGGAATGCGGGCGAAAGGTGACGGTCACATTGAGAAGCGGACGCGGATATTATTCGGGCGATTTCTGAGAACAAATTCTCGGGAACGTGTGGAATCACATGTGTTTGGCCTGGTGGGAGGCTTGGGCCGTGGCTAGTTACCACCCTACCGGCAAAGACGTGCCGCCAAGCGATTTAGCGTTCCGGTACGATGCCGTGTAGAAACCGAATAGGGGTATGGGTTTAATATAACTGCCATGCCTCTAACAGGTTAGCCCGCTACCATCTTAGACTGCATCATCCCTTACCATCAGGTGAGATTGCAGTCAAGGGCTAACTTGTAGTGGATTAAAAAAAAAAACAAGTTGAAAATAATATCAAATACTTCTGGTCTACGGTCCTATGGAGCTGTAAAATAATCAAGCTTCTAAGTCAACGCAATCAAAAGATACGGCCGTTTATACCGCATATTTTGAATATATTGACACTCGCCAATAAATCAAAACCGTAGGTCTGATCGTCGCGGGATCTTGAACCATTGACCTAGTCATGAAATTTGACAAGAAGCAGGATCTCACAGCACAAGTATAGGAAACTGAAAATCGATAATTAGTGTTCCGTACTCATAGTTAGGAGTCAGACCTACCACCCACGCAAATGGCCAAATTATTATGCAAGTCTAACTTTCATGTTATTTTTATGTCATTTTATTACTTTTATTTACATGATCTTAGTTAGTTTCTAGTGAGTGTATTATATTTGTGTGGTTTGTGTAAACTTTTTTAAATAAACAAATTGAAAATTAAAAATTGAAATAGGGCGTTGAATTGTTTGTCAGGCGCTACCAATTTAGCGTCATATGTGAGCCAGTTATTTCACACCTGCCGAGCGATCGCGTAACTTCTGCATCAATCATTGATACATCGCAATCCCCTCTGATTGGTTAACACTCTTCAACTATTGGACATAATCCATTGACGCAGCAAGAATGCCATAAATTCAGCCAATTACAACAATTGATACTGTAACAATGATTGATGCAGAAGTTACGCGATCGCTCGGCTGTTCGAGTAATACGTTTTAAGCTGTCAAATGATTACGATTTGCTTAGACAGCTGTTGGGCCTCTGATTCGCATAAATATAGTTGAAAGGCCCCCCGATTGTGTAAGGAAATCGTAATCGTTTGTAAACGTATAATTCAATAAGTAGATGCCCGCACGTCAAAAAGCATGTATTGAACTCCTTAAACAGCCGAGCGATCGCGTAACTTCTGCATCAATCATTGATACATCGCAATCACCTCTGATTGGTTAACACTCTTCCACTATTGGACACAATCCATTGACGCAGCAAGAATGCCATAAATTCAGCCAATTACAACAATGATTGATACTGTAACAATGATTGATGCAGAAGTTACGCGATCGCTCGGCTGATTACGTGTTGCTATGACATTTTTCTTGTTATTTACTAAAATAATTTATATTGTGTAGTGGTACGGAACAATTTGTGCGCGAGCCTGACTCGCACTTGGCCGGTTTTTTTATTATATATTTTTTTAAATTCCACTAAAAGTTAGCCCTTGACTACGATCTCCTCTATAAGTAAGTGATGATGCAGTCTAAGATAGTCGCGGGCTAATGTTTTAGGGATATGGCAGATATAATAAACCCATAGCCCTAATCAGTTTCTGCACCACATCGTACCTGAACGCTAAATCGCTTGCCGGCACATTTATGTCGGTAGAGTGGTAACTAGCCACGGCCGAAGCCTCTAGGCATGTTTTAAGAAGAACTTTACATTATCCAACAAATAAATTTGCATATTTGATGAAAAAGACGGATTCACCGAATTGTGAAGTTTGTGGACAGCTGGAAGATGTACAGCATCTTCTGATGGAATGCATCCGGAACAGTAGGGAAAGGGATTCGCTGATGAGCCGCTATGATTTAAGTTATGGTGATGTGGGTACTGCACAAAGTGCTATAAGTAGCCCCACATCCGAAATTGCGATTGCATTCTATGATTTGGTTGCCGCGGCTCATCAGTGATGCACTTTTGATGTGCAAACAGTTGGTGAGTCCGTCTTTAATATTAGGTACTTAAGGAATGTATGTAATGTTTTCTTTTGTTTGTTTTTATTTTTGTTTTGTACGATGGGGCTGACATGTCCAAAAGGACGAAAGCCTACAAAAAATAAAGATTAAAAAAAAAAAAAAAAAAAAACTTTTCATTTAGTATTGGAAGGGCAAACGGTGTGATAAGTTATCTCTATACATAGACAATTAAAAAAAAACTACACATTTCTGCATTCTGTTAACAAAAAAACCTAGTATCATACTAATATTATAAATGCGAAAGTGTGTTTGTTTGTTGGTTTGTTGATTTGTCGTTCAATCACGCTGCAACAGAGCAACGGATCGACTTGATTTTTTACTAGGGTATAGTTGAGGACCTGGAGTGTGACAATAGGCTACTTTTTATCCCGGAAAATTAAGGATTTCCCGAGACAATCAAAAAAACTTATTCCACGCAGACGCAGTCGCGAGCATCAGCTAGTATAATAATATATCAACCTATTGTCCAGTGACCCTGGGTCGCAAGTATGCGGGCGAAAGGTGCCGGTCACATTCAAAAGCGGAAGCGGATATTGTGTGGGCGATTTCTGAGAAACGCTACAAGGTTGATATCCTATTTCAGGTCGTCGAACCGCGTGACATAGATATTATCATTATTTACTCAAGCATGTAAAATGCATTTGTCTTGGGTAAAGAAATATATTGCAGACAGAAAGAGTATTCATTCATGAGCTACTTGTATCTTTTTAAGGGCTTCGTACCGAAATGTACATTCGTCGGTCTGTCACACTTTCATAATTAAATAGGGATAATGATTAATGACAACTCAGTCAAATCAGCAACTCTTTATCAAACTTAAAAATGCGCTTCTAGTATGGAAGTTTGTATGAAATACATAGTTGTGACGTCATAAAATTTCAACGCACTTATTTTCTTTGATCTATAATTTGGAAAAATGGTTATCAAACTTAAAACTAACCGAGGATGTGAGTTTTAGGTCTTTTGGAAGACCCTTTATTGACTATTTAATAATCATCAAGAAATAATTGATTTTTACATAGGCATCATCCCTATTGTGAAATGGAGTTACTAGACACGATATTAAAAACCACAATCCACAAGGATTATATAAATTCAATAGTTTTTCTCGATAGAAACAGCATTTAGAATCAGTGGTTGATTAATTTGACAATCCGAAAGCACCTTCAAAAGTTTAGTTGAATACAAAATCTTTCAACTGGAACTTGGAATAGTCGTTTTTTAAACAAAACGTTTACATGATAAGTTCAAAATGTTTTTATAGATAAGACTAGGTTAGAGCAAAATTTGTTGTAATCTGTTTTGGTTGCCAAATTAATAAATAAATAAAAAACCGCTGCCGCTTAAGCCTTGTGCCACGTATCTCACGCACAAAAGAGAATGTCATAACATGACACGCGGTCAATCTGAACTGCGTTAAACCAGACGTTAATAATTATTACATTAACGTTCACAAGACATTGAATTATTAATAAACAACTATAAAAAGAAAATAAAAAAATTGGCCAAGTGCGTGTCAGAATACGCAAAATACAGTGTTCCGTTGTCATGCTAGTTGGTAAACACTTTGATGGTCATTATTTCGTAAACGGTATTTTTTTCGAAACGCTGTGTAAGAAATAAGAATAAGGGAACCGTTAATTTTTTTCGTCGTCGTTAATATGTTTAGAAGCCATACTGTCAAGGCTTAAAGCAATATAACTCAAAATGACAGTTTGATGTCACGTACCTTGACGTTCCTACAATAAGGATTATAATTAAGTAAAACAAGAAAGTCAACAATAATGAAACAATGTGGCCAATTCTGTATAACACAATCTCTAAACTAAACTAAAATGGCAGCTTTAAAACTAGTTCTGTCCCTTTCCGTAGGGAGTATTATGAAAGGGTTAGCAATATTTGTAATACTATAATTTTAGTTTAGTTTAGAGATTGTGCACTACAGAATCAGCCCCATTATGGCTTTAAGCGTTGGCAGTATGGCCCCTAAAGGTACCCTAATTTTTTTTTTAAATTTTTTTGTCTGCGGTTGTTAATTGTAACTCAATGTTAAATTCGAAATCAATATATATATATTTTTTAATTCCCCTACGTAGTCTACAAGACTATGCAATCTGACTTGGTGGTAAATTATGATGCAGTCTAAGATCGTAGCGGGCCGACCTGTGAGGGGTATGGCAGTTAAGCCCATACCCTAATACGGAACGCTAAAACGTGGTAACTGGTAAGGTAACTAGCAGCGGCCGAAGCGTCCCGCTAGACCATTTTTTTTTTTTTTTAAATGGCTGTGATACAAAGATGGACTGCACGAAACTATAAAGGTTTCTTGTTTTACAAAGGAACCCTAAAATAGTTTCGCCTTCCGTATTAGTAATATACGAACCGCACAGTAATGTTGAAAAATATTTCTTATAGTTCTAGTTTTAATACCTAGGCTAAGATTCCGGTGTTGGAGATAATTTTTTTCATAATATCCTTGTTTTAATGCGTGAAACATACATTTTTTCTTTTAAAAGTATACTATACTAGCCGATGCTCGCGACATTGTCCGTGTGGATTGAGGTTTTTGGTTACCGCGAGAACTCTTCAATTTTCCGGGATAAAAAGTAGCTTATGTGTTATTCCAGACTATAATCTAACGTGCCAATTTTCATTAAGATCGGTTCAGCCGTTCCGGCGTGATTGAGTAACAAACATCCATCCATCAATTCATCTATCCATCCAAACTTTCGCATTTATAATATTAGTAGGTATATAGAAGTATTGATTAGTGGCTGACTTACCCTGGCTTCACACGGGTGGGTTTACGTTCATACCTGACAACATTTACATTTAAATGTACATAAAAAAATCTACATTTTATTAAACTAATAAGAAGTTGATGCCCGCAACTACGTAAACGTGGATTTCAGTTTTTGAAAAATACCCTGGATATCTTTGATTTTCCGGGACGAAAAGCCTATGTTACCCGGGATACGACATATCTCTTTACCAAATTTCATCAAAATCTTTTGAAAAGACGGGCCGTTAAAGGGTAACAGACAGACAGATGCACTCTCGTATTTATAATAATATTAATATGGATTATTTAGCACTAAACTATTTCTATTTAATGATTTATGCTTACATAATTTCCAGTGATTTGCCTAATTGCTGTCGTGGGAAAAATATTTATGTTATTATAGGCTGTCTCTTATAGACGGATATTGCCGACAAAGTCGTGCCGTCAAGCTATTTAGCGTTCCGGTACAATGCCGCGTAAAAAGTAAAAACCGATATTACAATGCCGCTTAAAAACCTATACAGGGAATCGTACGTATCTACCCTTATTTAAAAAAGGACTTTTTGAATATCTTTTAGATCATTGTTTTTATTCGGTACCAGAATTCTTGAATTCTTAACTAAGAATATTATATTCGGTTTAAAATGACATTTTATTTCTCTTAACAAGAGATTGAAACATAGCTTTAGTAAGTAGTTACTTAGCTACACAGAAGCTTGCATTATTTAATATTATAATTAATTCAATATTTGGACGTCGGTAACGATAAAATATGCTTGTACATAATAACCTTATAACATCTTGTCTGTACCATATTTTACCAAATAAATATTTACTAAAACTTTACTTTATGTATAAAACTGCTATACCCCAAACAGGTTAGCCCGCTACCAACTTAGACTGCATTATCCTTTAACACTAGATGTTTTAGACCCGAGAAAATTCTCAAATTATGAATTCTCAAATTGATCCGATTGAGAGATGGATTGAGATCATACTAATATTATAAATGCGAAAGTGTGTTTGTTTGTTGATTTGTTGGTTTATTGGTTCGTTGGTTTGTCCTTCAATCACGCCGCAACAGAGCAACAGATCATTTTTTGCATGGGTAAAGTTGAGGACCTGGAGAGTGACATTGTCTACTTATCCCGGAAAATTGAGGAGTTCCCGTGGGAATTAAAAAAAACTTATTCCACGCGGACAAAGTCGCGGGCATCAGCTAGTGGATTGTATAAAACTGCTATACCCCAAACAGGTTAGCCCGCTACCAACTTAGACTGCATTATCCTTTAACACCAGACGTTTTCGACCCGAGAAAATTCTCAAATTGATCCGATTGAGAGATGGATTGAGATCATACTAATATTATAAATGCGAAAGTGTGTTTGTTTGTTGATTTGTTGGTTTATCTTTCGTTGGTTTGTCCTTCAATCACGCCGCAACAGAGCAACAGATCAACGTGATTTTTGCATGGGTAAAGTTGAGGACCTGGAGAGTGGATTATAAAACTAAGCTCTCAATCAGTACAAATTTTCTGCTGTTTAGGTCTAGGGCTCTAATGAGTCAGTCAATAAGAACTTCGTATTTTGAACTGAAAAGAAAAGCACCCAGCGGCAGCCTCCATACATTTTGGGCTAATTTTGAAACTAAAATAAACTTAATATTACAATAGAGTTTAACAAAATGAAGACTTTTTAATTTTCTTTATTTTTTGTTAATTTTGCCATTGCAAATTTTTAATTTTTTTGATGAATCTTTCAATGAGTGAGAACTTTCCTCTTTATTGTATGATATCGCATAGTTTGAGTAACAAAGAAGTTTTATCCTTCAAAAACTATCGCACGCCTCTCAATTACATTGCAGACGAAACCGCGATAAAAAGGTAGGTCATCGGGTCGAGATATCGCTAATTCTTGCCAAACATCTCAGCAGTGCACACAATGCAACTACTGTGAGATAGAGTGTGGGGTTAGTGTAACAATATGTGATTTAACGACATCCCAAATTGATTAGTTTTGCAAAATCATAACGTATTATCAATCGTTATTTGCGATATGAATCATCATACTAATATTATAAATGCGAAAGTGTGTTTGTTTGTTGGTTTGACCTTCAATCACGCCGCAACGGAGCAACAGATCGACGTGATTTTTGGCATGGGTATAGAACCTGGAGAGTGACATAGGCTACTTTTTAACCCGGAAAAATAGGGAGTTCCCGAGGGAATAAAAAAAAAACTTAAACCACGCGGACGGAGTCTCAAACGAAACGAAATACTCTCAACGAAATACTCAATCATACAAGTGTCTCTTATGCTACGTCATGTTTTGACTCTACCACCGCAGCGGTTCGGAAAGAGATACTACCACAGAATAGGTAATAGTAGTATACTGAGAAGAGCCGGCAAGAAACTAGGCTCTATCGCGGGCCTTGAGCGTGGAGACCGAATCCAGAAATTCCGTAACGAAAATAACCTATCACCCCCCCCCCACTCCGACCGGCTCCGACTCGATGAATAGGTCATTCAATATCTCATTTTTGGCATGTGAGTGGATTGGTTCCTTTTTGCATAAGTAGGTCCAATTATAATTACATAAGTTGATAAAAAATGCTATGCAATAACTTTACCGCGGCAGTCTCCGAGTGCCACACGTCTTTTTTTTTTTTTAATTCACTACAAGTTAGCCCTTCTTCTTAGTTAGTTCTTAGTTAGTTCTTGAAACCTATTTCCCACTTGATTATAACCCGCTCGTAGGTGTCGATATGCTTCATTCGATCACGCATCAAATACCACAGATCGAATATTATAAACTTAATTTTGACGACCTCCGTGGCGCAGTGTTGAGCGCTGTTGCCTTAACGTGCGGAGGTCCCGGGTTCAATCCCCGGCAGGGTTTGGAAATTTATAATTTCTGAATTTTCCCTGGTCTGGCCTGGTGGGAGGCTTCGGCCGTGGCTAGTTACCCTACCGGTAAAGACGTGCCGCCAAGCGATTTAGCGTTCCGGTACGATGCCGCGTAGAAACCGAATAGGGGTATGGGTCTAATATAACTGCCATGCCCCTAACAGGTTAGCCCGCTACCATCTTAGACTGCATCATCACTTACCATCAGGTGAGATCGCAGTCAAGGGCTAACTTGTAAGAGAATAAAAAAAAAATGATAGTCAAGCACAAAAACAATATCAATTCGACGCCTACATCATAAAACTTACAAGGCAACTCAAAAACCACTTAATAATACAATAAAACGAAATGAAATACCAACAGCGGCTAATCCGTTACAATTGTTATCCATTCGCGAGCCATACAAAATAACTGTTACGGCAATACAATACCCACCTACTATAATATAATTGCGCGTTAGAACTATGTAAGGGCAAGGGCAAATAATTAATTAGCGATAATACAGCGTATGAAAAACTAAACAGCTTTTGAGATTTTCCAAAGAAACAGCTAAGCCAGACAGCCAGATGGCAAAAAACAAAACCCTTATGGATTCGTCATGTCTGTCTGTCTATCTGTCCGTCCGTATGTCACAGCCACTTTTTTCCGAAACTATAAGAACTATACTGTTGAAACTTGGTAAGTAGATGTATTCTGTGAACCGCATTAAGATTTTCACACAAAAATAGAAAAAAAAACAATAAATTTTGGGGGTTCCCCATACTTAGAACTGAAACTCAAAAATTTTTTTTCATCAAACCCATACGTGTGGTATCTATGGATAGGTCTTCAAAAATGGTATTGAGGTTTCTAATATCATTTTTTTCTAAACTGAATAGTTTGCGCGAGAGACATTTCCAAAGTGGTAAAATGAGTCGTCCGCCCCTGTAACTTCTAAAATAAGAGAATGATAAAACTAAAAAATATGTTTGATGTACATTACCATGCAAACTTCCACCGAAAATTGGTTTGAACGAGATCTAGTAAGTACGTAGTTTGTTTTTTAATAATTTAAAACTTACTACAGGTTTGTACGGAACCCTCGGTGCGCGAGTCCGATTCGCACTTGGCCGGGTTTTTTTACTTTGATCGATAGTTTAAAATGGTTATCAAACATAAAATTAACAAGGGACGTGGATATTACGTTTTTTGGCAGGTCCTCTATCTATAATCGCTAAATAATAACTTATTTTTGACATAAGCAACATCCGAATTGTTGTATTTTAGATGATGATGATGGGCCGTGAAAGCATAACAAACAAACAAACTAACATTTGCATTTATAATATTAGGATTAGAACGTATCTATTGTGCTTGAGGAATACGTGACAAAGTTTGAAGGTAATAAATTTAAAAATAAGCTTTCCGAAAGCAGAAATCGCTGTCGCTTATGAAACCGCTGCTACTCTATCGCAGCCCTATCACATTTCGTTATTCGTGCAATAATTATTGTCCATATCGCAAAGGTCAGCCAGCCACGACCAGCCAGTTTGGAATTTCAGCGTTTACCACAGATATAAAAACTTCCTAATGATAGACAGGAATATATTAAATCAAATAAATATTATAAATGCGAAAGTTTGGATGGATGTATGGATGGATGTTTGTAACTCAATCACGCCCCAACGGCTGAACGGATCTGGATGAAATTTGGCACAGAGATAGATTATAGTCTGGAATAACACATAGGCTACTTTTTATCCCGGAAAATTAAGGAGTTCCCGCGGGAAACGAAAAACCTCGATCCACGCGGACGAAGTCGCGGGCATCAGCTAGTTAAGATATAAAAAACATTAAAACGGACTCTTAAGTCTTTGCCGGTAGGGTGATAACTAGCCACGACCGAAGCCTCCCACCAGATCAGACCAGAACATTCAGAAATTATCAATCCCATATTGACCCTGCCAGAGATCGATCCTGGGTCTTCCCACATAAAAGACGACAGCCCACGATTGTGTAAGGAGATCGTAATCGTAATCGTTTGTCAAACGGATAATTCGACCTGTTTATGGACTACTTAAACAGTTCGAGCTGTCAAAAAATTGCGATTTGCTTAGACAATTGGGCCTCTACGCTCATCCCCCGCCCCATGGATGTCCGTCTTTTCATACAAATATCAGCCGCTCTAATATTTGGCAAATATCTTCGTCGTGAACCGATTTATTTGCGACCTGTGTTTTTTCATATAGGAAACAATGGCTTGATTAACCATGTTTTATAGTTCTACAAATGAGTTGTACATACTAATTAGTAGTCAGGTAGTCATATAATGACTTCAATACCTATTAATGTAAAACATAAGTCAAAGGTCATTCAAAGGCGAATTAATTTCATTATCTCTGAGTCGCATTCCTCATTCCTGAGGGTCGAGGGTAAAATTCTGTTACGCCTTTTATATTATTGTTATTTGTGGAAATAGGGCTGTTTCCACAAAGGCGTAAAAGATTTTTTTTAGAACATAGTTATTTATGAGTTATGACACGACGAAACGCTTACACCTGCCCCCCAATCATGTAAGAATGGCCGATCAAACGTTAAAGATTTTCGTCAAAGTAAAATAAACCATAAATGCATTGTTATAGAGCTCAATTTCTTCTGCCCATTCTTATACGTTTGGGTATGTACAATACCCCAAAACGTATAAGAATGGGCAGACGAAATTAAGCTCTTAATTCAATGCTATCATGGTTTATTTTACTTTGACGCCGAACCTTTACCATTTGATCGACAATTCTTACGTAATCGGGGGGCTGGCCTGGAAAAATTGTACGTGACCGAAACTCCTTCACGGACGGTCATGTTTTACCCTCGTATTAACGATTTCGATGTTTTTGACACGATAGATGTTGTATAGGAATTCTGTAAAATCACTTAATTGCAGCCAAATTATGGTACAAGTGAATATAACTCAAAGAATTAAAAAATACGACTGCCATCAAATTCTACATCAATGACTGCAATAGTTAAATGATATTTTTTTGTGAATCACTGGATATTGTAATATAGTCTTATATATCTTTAGAATCGACTCATCATTTTCTTGATGATGACAATATAGTTAATCACATTTTTAGAAAAAAAAAATTCAACTTTAGTCTTTGATGCGGGACCATGGTCACCCTATCAATGTTTTTTAAATTTTACTAGCCTATGTCACCCGGAATAAGCTAAGGATTCTAACGATACCTCATTCATCAAAATCCGTTCAGGCGTATAGAAGTTATAGTGGAATATACAAACTCACATACATACATACATACATAGGTACATGAACCCTGAAAACAATATACTCTTGAAAAAACTAGAAGTTTAATTCGCTATAATCCGCCACAGAAGGTAAATCAGTGTGGTGGTGATTTACCTTCCGTGGCGGATTATAGCGAATTAAACTTCTAGTTTTTTCAAGAGTATATTGTTCCGCAAAGTAACGCCTGCTTCTATCCAATAACAATATACTCCTTTTTTCAGGCAGTCGTATAATAAATTGCTTCAAAGCGATAAGGCCGCCAATAAAATTGTACCAATGGTTTATTTCATTATTATTGTTTACAAGTATGTGTTTCCCGTTTTGGTGTATAATAAAGATTATTCTATTCATGATGTTAAACCTACATCAACCATTGTTACGGTCTCGATTGTTGTGATTGGCTGAATTTATGGTATTCTTGCTGCGTCAATGGATTTCGTCCAATAGCGGAAGAGTGTTAACCAATCAGAGGTGATTGCGACACTGTAGCTGTCATTTTTACGTAACTAGGCGACGACGGAAGTAATCACATTTACTCAAGCAATGTTTATATTATACGAGTGTTTAGAGACAAACCTACATGCAAATTTAATCTCCAGTTTCCAGTCTCTTACCGATTTAAGCTATAGGTACGTTAATACGCCGTTGTCAGTCAGTAAATCCTTTTACTTAGACGTAAACATAATAATCATCTAAAATGGCCATTAGCCCCGCAGTTTAGCCTCGTTCGTGGCACCATACCGTGAAGATACATTATCACTGCCTATTATCTGATTAGACCAACAAGTAATAACCTCTTTCGTGGAGAAGGCTACGCACGTAACGATTTCAACTGCCAAAGTTCCAGACCACTGGGTCCATAAAACTTGCGGCTTCGCATGCTTAAATTTGGCGTCAATTTTATATGTCGGTTCTACATACTCGATTTTTATCTAATTCAGCGTATTACAATAATCTTTGGTACAGCAACATTTTTGTTTTAATTGAGACAGTGGTTTCTGCATGCATACAAATCTGAACAGACTAACTTCATACAAATTTTATAGTCCAGTCTAATAAGATCTGAAATCAAAATTTTGGTACAACTTTGCATTTTTGATATAATGTAGTTTTAATGATACAAAAACAATGTGTAAAGGTTTTCGTGTCTGCAACCCCCGGCAAGGGTTGAAAAAAAAAAGTCAAAAGGTCGAGTTAGCGAGGTTTTTAAGTTTAAGGGTGCAAGCTCCATATACTCCATATATATATATCGCTAACTCGGTCAATTTTGACCGGAGGAAAAAAAGTTATAGAAGATTTTTTATGTAAAATTTTAAGCTCTACATACTCTTACTTGAATTTTTTTGTCTAATTTTTACGGTTTCCGAGTAATTGCGAAAAAACACTTTTGTCATTTTTTTCAACCTTTGCCGGGGGTTGAAGACACGAAAACCTTGACACATTGTTTTTGTATCATTAAAACTACATTATATCAAAAATGCAAAGTTGTGCAAAAATTTTGATTTCAGATCTTATTTCACTGGACTATTATATTAGAAGCTAAGTTTATCCTGCGTACTTGTTGAAGTACAAAATAATGCATAAATAAGTAAAAAATATATGCAGTGACACGATGGCATTGATGTTTATGGCCGAACCTAATACAGAGTGTAATACCCACACACACACTCCGAATAATACTCATAAGCAAAAAGTGAAAGTTTGTTCTGCCGATTTATGTCTAAGGGAGTAATTTTTCGCCTAGTGACAGTAATAATTGCTCTATCTGGACGTTCAGCGACTAAAATATAAAGTATCTCATTAGGTTGTGACTTGTGGCTCAACTAATAACACTGTCTTCTTCTTAGCGTGCAACTCGATGTATTTGGCTAATTCTACGAAATATAATATGCAATCTATGAGAGCAGATGTGTCGAAACATTTAATTATTTAAAGAATTTAATTAACAGTTTTTTACTATGCCATTGCCTATTGTTCCCAATTTATATTATTACAAAATAAATTTAAAGCTTATACCTACTTATTAGGCATTCTTTCAGTTAACGAATAACAATCACGCTTAAGTTGAATTATTATTTACTAGCTGACGCCCGCGACTTCTTCCACGTGGGTTAAGGTTTTTGATTCCCTCGAGGACTCTTTAATTTTCCGAGATAATAAGTAGCTTATGACCTCCCCCAGTACCTATGCCATCTATATCTGTACCAAATTTTATCACAGTTGGTTAAAAATTTGGCCGTGAAATCGTAGCAGATGGACTCTTTAATTTTCCGAGATAATACCTATATAGCTTATGACCTTTCCCGGTACCTATGCAATCTATATCTGTATCAAATTCCCACTGCTGGGCAAAGGCCTCCACTCTCATAGGAGAGAAGGAATTAGAGCTTAGACCCACCACGCTGCTCCAATGCGGGTTGGCGAGCTTTAACGACTATTATCATGTTAGTGATAATAACCGGGACCAATGGCTTAACGTGCTCTCCGAGGCACGGGGGTGAAACACCGCCAACTTCCTAACTCCGGGCTAATGCTGAGAATTTCTGGTCAGAAAACCCCAACACTTAATTATGGCCCGACCCGGGAATCGAACCCGGGACCTCGTCGGCCGCAGTCGAACATGCCAACCACTAGACCAACGAGGCAGTCACACGACACACATATACGCATCTATAATATTAGTATGGATATCAATAATATGGATCTAGTCTTTCATAAAGAGCCACATTCAGACCACTCGTTGTCCTACGTGAGTGACAGAAGCGACGCCACGCGACGCCATATAAAATGACTTTACGTCTACGATGTCCCGTAGAGAGAGAAGTTTATCTTTTTCTATGGAGTCGTTACGCGTCGCGCAGCTTTCGTCGCTTACCTAGTACAACGGTACCCTTACTCTGAGATTGATCGAATTTAAAATACGGTCTCACTAAGTGAGGTGAATTACATATGCATCAAACTAAAATGAATCTTAATCTTATTAATTTAGAGCTCAATTTCGTGTATGCATTCACAGCTAGTGCTCCAAACGATACGTTTCGAAATTTGAATCGGTTGCACTGAATTTGTGGCTTTAAATCAAGAGTTTTTGGGTCCATTTTAGTTTGACTCAAATGTGATTCACCTCACTTAGTGAGACCGTATTTTAAATTCGATCAATCTCAGAGTAAGGGTACGGTTAAGGGCGTACTAGGTGTCGCGTTCGACACGCTACCATGGCTATATCTGTATGACCAAGCCTTAAATCAACCCACAAAATACCAGACATTCGAGCTAGAATTCAACAAACCTATATTTAAATCTATAAGTACAATATAGATTTATGAATCTAGATTTTAACCTCCCCGGAAACCTAGTTACAACAATTACCAAATACAACTTAAAACTGGCTAGGAATAGTGGCTACGACACCTAAGTACAGGTATCAAAATACTGCGTAAACGTATACCTAAACCAGACTAACGCAATAGGCAATTTCTCAATAGAGGATAATGAACCCTAATTTGTTACCGGTTTGGCCTAAAATTGCGTAAACCACACACAATGAGTGATACATTAGATCGATACAACATAAGCGCGTATCATTTTCGACTCTACATCTACAACATAGAGTAGACTATATCTTAATCAGATCGTATTTGATACAGATTTAATAAGCTAGGTACAACGGAATAACTACTTTATTTATAGCACAGTAAAGTACAGGGTTCAATGTAAAGTGGTTGTTATTATACAGGTCAGTAGTATGACCAGAGAAACGTGACCTGTTGTTTTATATGTGGATTGTACCTTATGCATTGATTCTCACGAGCATGTCTGGTTGTGACATTAGCCTTTGATGAGATCGAGGATTTAAGCTGAAACTATACTAGCGTGTCATTTGGGCTATTTTTTTAGTCTACTACATGTTAGCTCTTGACTACGATTTCACCTGACGGTAAGTGACGATGCAGTCTAAGATGTCGGGCTAACCTGTTAGGGGTACGGCAGTTATATTAAACCCATACGGTTTAACCGTAATCGGTTCCTACACAACAGCATACCGGAACGCTAAATCGCTTGACGGTACGTCTTTGCCGGTACGGTGGTAACTAGCTATGGCAGTAGCCCCAGAGAAAATTCAGAAATTATAGGTACATTGTTCAATTGTTGTGTGAAATTCAAATTGACCCTGCTGGGAATCGAACCCAGAACCTCGCACGTTAAGACAACAGCGCTAAAAACCGTCGAGGTTGGGCTCATTTGGTCCGATTTACATTATAGATAGATACAATAATAATAAAAATGGTGGAGCGTGTGTTTTAGTTTTTATTTTTAAACTGCTACAACTTATTTTGAAACTTATTAGTTTGAAAATAAGTTCTCCAAGCAACGCGACATTGGGATTTGGGGCTGATTCTGTAGTGCACAATCTCTATACTAAACTAAAATGACAGCATTATAAAATATATTGCTAACCCATTCATAATACTCCCTGCGAAAAGGGACAGAACAAGATTTAACGCTGTCATTTTAGTTTAGTTTAGAGAATGTGTTATACAGAATTGGCCACTTTGGCGAAGAAAATTGTGCTGTGCTGAAACAAACACGGGCCATAATTAAGTGTTGGGTTTTTCTGACTAGAAATTCTCAGTACTAGCACAGTATAGGTAATAGTAGTAAGTACTAGCCCGGAGTTAGGAAGTTGGCGGTGCTACACCCCCGTGCCTCGGAGAGTACGTTAAGCCGTCGGTCCCGGTTATTATCACTAACATGATAATAGTCGTTAAAGCCCGCCAACCTGCATTGGTGGGCAGCGTGGTGGGTCTAAGCTCTAATTCCTTCTCTCCTATGAGAGTGGAGGCCTGTGCCCAGCAGTGGGACGTTAATGGGCTGTAGTGATGGTGGTGGTGGTGGACACAAACAAAAGCCACACACCAAAGAACAACAACACTTTGCATGAATATAACTTGAAAATTAACGCACTTTTATATACAAACTTTTCCTAATCTAACTTTCGTGTTAGTGAAATTTTCAACAATCGTGAAATAGATAAGTATTTCTTTACCAAACACTTTAGTTTCTGCAGGGCTAGTATGGGCCGGTGATTTATCCCCCGAATTTATCCACTGACAAGAGATAAAATTAACTTATCCACTTCTCAGAGCACGGCAACAGGGGAGAGGAAAAGTTTATCCCCGTTTGACATTTCACGGTGACTCGGGGGACTATTTATCCACCGTTAATTAGCGTTTTTATTTATTTATTTAGGAATAAAAAATTTATTCTTTCCTCGGGGAGAAAATTGTCTCGGCCCATGCTAGGGGGGCGGTAGTAACCTGAGCAAAAATCTAAAATTTTCCAACCGGAAATAGAACCCACGACCTCATAGGTACCACACAGCTGCGATCGAGAGGTCGTCAAGTTAAAATACTTTCAAAATAAATGTCCATATGATTAACTACAAAGGTCATAGAAATGTAATTTATTCGTATCTTGTCTGTATGGTATTTCTTTGACATTTTTCATCATAAGGGCTCCCACACAAAACTGCGAATTCGCATCGCATCGCAAAAATCTGCGAGCTCGCAGGACGCATCGCAAAATCTTGCGATTGGATTCGCATCGCACATTCCTGCGATGTTACGTCACACTTGGTGACCCCATTTTCAGTCCGCTCTGAGACAGCGTGTGGGCAAGGCGCCGCCGTCGTTGTGTGGAAAAATGGCAAATGTTGACGTGGATTTTTTAATAACGTTAATTGAGGAGCGCCCCATCCTTTGGGACATATGAAAATATGTTCATTCTAAATTAATCAAAAAACTTATCTTCCTCTGTTCTCAAATCATTGTATTTTCGAATAAAATAGTTCCCATCAGCGTTAATTATTGTAATAAGTGGATGAACCCAAAATCTTCTTTTTTTCCTATATTTATTTAACAATAACAGCACTGCAACACGCATGTCACTACTTCTAAAAACATGTCCAGTACGGTAGACTACCGTCGAGCGTATGGTCACCTGAACCAACGCTTTGCCGCACGAAATCGCATCGCAGTTTTGTGTGGGAGCCCTAAGTCCAAAACTGAGGGGTTTAAAAATAAATAAAAAAGTAATTTAGAATGAACAAATGAAGACCTTTCATATATGATCTAGTTACCACAATAAAATTAAAAATTACGACCCCTTTTGCATTAATAGTAATACTTTTTAATGTATTAATTTGCAATGAGGTGGGCTACGCAGTATTTATTTTAAGGTTTCCTCACACTTGCGATTTTGCAGATCAAACTTAAAACTACCCGAGGGTGTGAATTTAAGGTATTTTGGAAGACCCTCTTAATTTAATAATTTAATAAATCATTAAAAACTAATATTTCTGTCATAAATATTAGTTCCCGGAGTTAGTATAGTAGCCCGGAGTTACGAAGTTGCTGGTGTTTCCCCGTGCCTCGGAGAGCACGTTAAGCCGTTGGTCCCGGTTATTATCACTAACATGATAATAGTCGTTAAAGCCCGCCAACCCGCATTGGAGCAGCGTGATGGGTCTAAGCTCTAATTCCCACTCTCTCCTATGAGACTGGAGGCCTGTGCCCAGCAGTGGGACGTAAGTGGGCTGTAGTGGTGGATGAGATGCACAAAAAATATAAACGAACTCACTATCAGCGTTCCCTTAAAAGAAACATACAGGTATTTATAAAGTACTAGATGATGCCCGCAACTTCGTCCGCGTGGTTTAATTTATTTTGATTCCCGGGGGAACTCCTTAATATTCCGGTATAAAAAGTAGCCTATGTCCTTCCCCGGGATATAACCTATCCCTGTACCAAATTTCATCAAAATCGGTTGAACAGATGGGCCGTGAAAGCGTAGCAGACCGACAGACAGACGGACAGACAGACAGACAGACACACTTTCGCATTTATAATATTAGTATGGAAGTATGGATATGGATATATTACACAAACTTTATACTAAACATTGTTTTATTTTTCGTGACCCAAAAATCCAATAACGCGTGAATACCGTGAAATATATACTACACATTCATTACCCTTTCAATATATTAATTAAATTAACATAAATATAAATGAATTAAATTGTATGTATATTTTCCTACTGCAGCAATGCAATGCGCGCGCGTTGAAGTCTTTTACATAACGATTCTCTTTACAATAGAATACCGAACGCTAGGCGGCTTAGGTCCCGTAAAAATTTCAAAAATCTAGCCTGATTTCTTGTCAATTATAAAGGGAACTTCTGTGAAAATTTATTTTTATTATTTTTATTAATTTATTTATTTAATTTTAGCTTTCTTGGTCCAAGGGTTTGAGCAGGACGAATATGGGTCAGTCAGGGAGTGAGCCAAGTACATATACTAAGCTTTTTTCTCTGCGTCGTATTCCTCATTTCTGAGGGTCGTGACCCTTTCCTTAATCCAATGGTAGGCGTTTTTCTTGAACTAAAATGCGGTGGGCTATCAGATCCTTTAGAATACGACTAGCTACAAGAGAACAAGATTGCAACTGTAGGTTTTTGTGATTGTTATCATACGTAGTGAATTATCACTCCGTATATAGTCGTTATATACGTAGTGATAATTCACGTATACCGGAACTACGTATATAACTTTAGTTCTGGTTATTAAACCGGAACTAACGGCTCAATGTGCTCTCCTAGCCCCGACGGAAATGAAAAGGCTGCAGTCGGAGTTCCCCTATCCAGCAGTTACTTGGATACCCATCCTGTTACCGACCGGAATTAACATTGCTTAACCAGAGTAATTAAGTTAAAATAGTCGAAAGTTAATAATTTATGTAAAAAGAAATCAATTGCTGAAATGTATGCTCGCATAATTTCAGAACGGTTGGACCGATTTAGATGGATTTTTTTGTGTGTATTTGAGTGGGTACCGTGATGGTTTATGTTCACAATTGGACCTGGTATGGGGCGCTGCAATCGGGTTCATGGTTCAGGGCAGGACAAAGTCTGCCGGGCCCTCTAGGTCAAATATATAGAATGCAAGCTTTTATCTAGTTATCAGACTGAACATAATTTCAGGTACTTTTCAAGAGAAATCCAATGAGCCCACACATGAAGGTGTAAGTATGTTGTAACTAGCAACGGCCGAAGCCTCCTACCAGACAATTCGAGGAATCGACGCATACAAAATCCGTCGTCCAATATAGGCCCTTTATAGCATTAAGGTGAATGACATCCGACAAGTCTCGGAGCCTGTTTGATGGGATGTGATTACACCGTGTCTAATCCGCGCAGCGCCTATAATTGCATCCTGCGCCCTGAATACCTAGAAATATTGGCTGAATTGATAAATTAACTTTAGAATTAAACGCATATGTATTTTTATTAAATAACCCCCACGAGTTCATCCACAAAGAGTAAGGTGTTTTAAAAATAAAATTGATTTTCCGGGATAATAATGTCCTCCCGATCGAATTTCGACCACGGCGGTCAATCTCCACAGAGATTAGCCATCTGCGCGGGAGATATTATAGTGCACAAGTGTGTGCGCATACACAGGTGCACTCTCTGTTCCTTCACTCTCATAGCCCGATGGGACGGAAGATCCGACACGACCGGAGAGAGATCAGGCGCAGGACCTAACTCCGGGCTAGTAATGAGAATTTCTAGTCAGAAAAACCCATTAGATACTTGTTATGGCCCGACCTGGTACTCGAACCCGGGACCTCGTCGGCCGCAGTCGAACATGCTAACCACTAGACCAACGTCGAGGCAGTCAGATAGAAATACAGTTCCGGGATAGAAAGTATATAGCCTACTAGCTGATGCCCGCGACTTCGCCCGTGTGGATTGAAGTTTTTCAGTTCGCGGAAACTGTTTAATTTTCTACTTACAAGACAACTGCTCTTGGGAGGTCTTTAATTAGGTCTCTTGCTGGGATTGTCAAATGCCCAATTGCGCTGCTTGAATCTAGCGACTTTCGTCTTAACGCTGCGCTTTCTGATGCGAGGTTTCTGGTGGGAGGCTTCGGCCGTGGCTAGTTACCACCCTACCGGCAAAGACGTGCCGCCAAGCGATTTAGCGTTCCCGTACGATGCCGTGTAGGAACCGAATAGGGGTATGGGTTTAATATAACTGCCATGCCCCTAACAGGTTAGCCCGCTACCATCTTAGACTGCATAATCACTAACCATCAGGCGAGATCGCAGTCAAGGGCTAACTTGTAAAAAAAAAGCCTAAAGCACCTGTGGTCCCCGAAATCCATCGGTTCTTTAAATTATGTGCCCTGCCCATCACCGCTTCTAACTAACAGCTGACTATCATCGCTTAAAGCAGTATTCTTTTAATACTAGATGATTCCCGCGACTTCGTCCGCATGGATTAAGATTTTTTGATTCCCGCGGGAACTCTTTAGCTTTCCGGGATAAAAAGCCTATGTCCTTCGCCGGGATACCACCTGCCTCTGTACCAAATTTCATCAAAATCGGGCATAAAAAGATGGGCCGTGAAAGCGTAGCAGACAGAGATACAGACAGATGGACAGACAGACAGACAGACACACTTTCGCATTTATAATATTAGTATGGAAGTATGGTAGTATGGATTATTGAAGCTCTTGTTCTACAATTAAAAACTGCAATTACTGCTTTAAACGATTGCAGGAAGCTCACAGGGGCCTATTACAGTTAACTAACAGCTTCAGTGTGTGATAATCACAATCAACCTCGATTTGCTTACCTAATCAACATATTATCCTATATCTATAGTAATCAAATTGATAATTCTAATTATTATTATATTTGCATACACAACTAAATTAATTGATATAATTGTGAATTTTCATTTTTTTAATTTTATTTTATTACTAGCTGATGCCCGCGACTTCGCCCGCGTGGATCGAGGTTTTTCGTTTCCCGCGGGAACTCCTTATTTTTCCGGGATAAAAAGTAGCCTATGTGTTATTCCAGACTATAATCTATCTCTGTGCCAAATTTCATCCAGATCCGTTCAGCCGTTGGGGCGTGTTTGAGTAACAAACGTCCATCCATACATCCATCCAAACTTTCGCATTTATAATATTTATTTGATAACCAAGCTAACTCGTTACTATGTTTCTATAATGTCATAAAAATATTAAGATGCATGTATAAAACTTGTTGTCAACCAATTATTTATTAAGGATGAATAAAAAGGCTTTTTTATTTATTTATTATTTATCTATAGTAATACATATTATAAATGCGAAAGTTTGGATGGATGGATGTATGGATGGATGTTTGTTTGTTACTTAATCACGCCCCAACGGTTGAACGGATCTGGATGAAACCTGGCACAAAGATAGATTATAGTCTGGAATAACACATAGACTTATTTATCCCGGAAAATTAAAGAGTTCCCGCGGGAACTAAAAAACCTTAATTCACGCGAAGTCGCGGGCATTAGCTAGTATATTATATATTATAGAATATTAAACTCTTGCTCTACAGAGCCGGCGATGGGTTGAAAACGGAAAAGGAAAATCTCGTGAGGAAACCTGCATCCCTAAGTTCTTCGTAATGTGCTCAAGGTATCGTATCGGAACGTTTAATACTAGGGGGCATGTCGATAAAACTCACAAGTCTAGACCGTAATTTAAAGTTACGCATAAACTCTACGCGTACATAGCTATAAGAGTAAAAACCATTTAATAGCATTCAAATTAATTCTCTGAGAAGAAAAATTATACTTTCATGAGCTTATAACATCAATATTGATGTTACGTTATTGCATAATTGATATAACAGTTAATCCGATTACTACGCCGTGTTAAAAATCGTTTTCAGGAGTCTTTGTAAGTTCGTATAGTTGTTCTATTTGGCTGTAAAGACTTAGACCGTTGCCTTTATTTAAAAGAAAAATAGAAATGTCTATGACCATGTGGAGCCCGAAATTCGAATTTCGAACACGTAGCTGTCAAAACCAGGCTTCCTGCACCCTTCCCGCCCTTGACAGCGGCCGCTTACTTTTTTCAAACCGTTCCGTTTCGCGCCAAGCAAGCGGCGAGTATAAAAGCGGTTGGCGACCAAGCAACACCAATCAGTAGCCCACGAGCAGTCTAACAGAAGTGCACGATGAGATTTCTGGTCAGTTAACCTATAATCATAGTTTTATAGCCGACTTAACCATAGTTAACTGTACCATAGTTGTGTAACTGTGAAGTGTTGTGGAGCTATAAAGCTCGGCCCCGCCCCCGTTGTAACAAAGCTAGTGTTCTGTGGCATATAATTGATCGTGTAAACCCTAGCATTACACCTAACATTTTCTGGAACGGGATACTACTTTAGTCCTAGTGATTTGGATTGAGTTCTTTGTTCCAATACCTATCTCTCTTTGCGTCGTATTCCTCATTGCTGAGGGTCGTGCCCCCTACTATTAATTCCATAACGGTTTTCTTGGGATAATAATGCGGTGCCTTCTCAGGTCCTTCCGCATGAAATTCCTATACTTCCAATACATATACAACTTGGTTTTTGACCACGGATCGCTAAAATCCGAACTCATACATATTTGGATTGCACTCTGACCAGTTCCAATTTCCTCTTATTGTAGTCACATTCCAGAAAATCCATGCTTTTTAATCCGAACATCTAAAGTCCCAAATATTAAAAAAACACACAGCTACGAGATTTTTTCATCGTCTGGTCATGTTAATGATATTTGACCGCGAACTGCTAATTATTTCGGACCCATTTGTTTTAATAATTGCCATTTGATTGTCTTTGTTACCAATAATAATAAAAAGTACCAGTTTGGTTGTCCCGGATCACCTATGACCTTTATTCAATCTATCTTTGGCCTAATACTTTCTCACTAATTAAAAATATCTTATGTCATTTATGACCTGTTTCGTTCCTAATAGTCGTTTTTGCCCACCTCTTGTTTCACCACGATCTACTTATTCCAATTTCTTTAACTAACAAACTTTTTGGATCTTCACTGCTTATTTCTTTGTCTTAACAACCTCCAAGAAACTAACACAATGTTTTCTTTTAGCCTTTACAAGTATAAAAATTAAGATTTATTAATTTTTATTTCTGGCGTACAACATTTTACATAATTATCAGGACCTTGTCTTTTTAATAAAGATATTCTGACCTCATATTTAACCACCACCTACTTATTACAACTTCTTTAACCCCAAGACTAAGACCTTCACGTCTCATTTCTTTGTCTAAGCAGCTTTCCCACAAACAAAATGTCTTCTTTATTAACACAAAACCTTTTATTCTAGCCTGTATACATATCAACCTTTGCCTTTCTTTCGTAACTAATTTTTCTTTTTTTACAGATTGTAGCCGCCGCCGTCCTCGCCTGCGCCGCAGCAGCACCATCCGGTGCTCTGCTGGGCGGAGCCTACTCCCATGGTCTTGCCGGACTCGGCTATGGCGGTCTCGCCGGACTCGGCCATGGTGGTCTCGCCCTCGGCCACGGTGGTCTGGCCGTTGGCCACGCCGTCGCTCCCACCATCCCCCCCGGCGACATCCAGGGTGCTGCCATCGACGCTCACGTAACCGCTTCCGACCACGTCCGCGCCTCAGTAGACGCTACCCGTGAATGGCACGACCAAGCCGCTGAACTCCAAGGCCGTGCTGCCAACGCTGCGGAAGACCACGCCTGGCAATCAGTGAACGCTGCCCAGACCGCTCAAGCTCAAATTGACGGCGCTGCCGCTGGTGTCGCCCCCGTTGTAGCCCGCCAACTGGCTGGTCACGGTGCTTATGCCGCTGGCCCCGTCGGATACGCTGCCGGTTTGGGTCATGGCGTTGGTCTCGCCGCCGGTCACGGCGTTGGTCTCGCCGCCGGTCACGGCGTTGGTCTCGCCGCCGGTCACGGTCTCGGTCTCGCCGCCGGTCACGGTCTCGGTCTCGCCGCCGGTCACGGAGCCTGGGCTGCCCCTGGTCTCGTCGCTGGAGGATCCCACTCAGTAGCCACCTCATCCCTGTCCCAGACCCACCCAGCGCCCGTCGTCCACGCCCCAGTAGCCTACGCCTCGCATGGCGCCTACGGCCACGGACTCGCGCACGGATGGTAAAAACTGTGATAGGAATAGGCCAAAAAATCTCTGTAATACTCAATCTCTATAATAAATGTTCGGAATGTAATTTATATTGTGATAATGTTAAAAAAAAAATGTACAGATGCAATAGAGGCGAGGATGTGTGTGAATAAAAGGAGGTAACTTATAAAATTTGCTCTTGTTTCCTTTCTTTTCTCTATCTCTTCTAGTAATATTTCTCTTATGAAACTCTTTAGTTATATCTTTTAAAGATCTTAGGTTACGTTGTTAAATCTCAGGTCAGAAACCTACACATCATACTGACCTAGTACAAGTTAAACCAGTTTTGTTCAAGTGTTTTATTAATGAACTAGGTGTTGAACGCGTCTTCTGCCGCATGGATGCAGATTTTTTTTTAAAACTCTTTAATTTTGCGGCAAAAAATAAAATAAAAAGTAGCATACCCCATAGTAATCAAGATCTTTAGCTAGGTATATCCATGCAAAAAATCACTTTAATCTGTTGCGGCGTGTTTGAAGCGATAACCAACACACTTTCGCATTTATAATATTAGTAGTGAAAATATCTAATATTGATATTTATTGATAAATAATTAACACATCTCTTAACTTTTAAAATGCTTTAATCAGTCTAAAAAGCTAGAAATATTTCGCAAGGAACATAATTTGTAATAAAGAAGTTAATTTTTATATTTTACATTATAAATGACCTAATGTAAATGTTGCGCCATTGAATGCACGAATTTCCCACATAAGCATGGTTCTCAGACCATTAGAATGTCACAATACAAACTTAACCGCATATAACTACTGTGTAATGTCAACTTGGCATTTAAGAACGCCTTATCTCTTATAATAAAAACGTAGAAAAGTCCTGGGGTGTTACTATCATAACTTAAAGCAATATTATTTTAATATTGTTGACGCTCTTCTTTCAGAATTACAATCCTTATTTTTCGTTACTCATATTGTTTATTGATTTGTTGGTTTGTCCTTCAATTACGCCGCAACAGAGCATCGGATAGACGTGATTTTTGGCATGGGTATAGTTGAGGACCTGGGGAGTGACATAGGCTACTTTTTATCCCGGAAAATTTAGGAGTTCCCGCGGGAATAAAAAACTTAAATCACGCAGGCATCAGCTAGTTTTAAAATAATACTGCTTTAAGCGATGGTAATTAGCCCCCTGACTCACTCACTCACTGACTCATCAATGCTCAGCCTAAACCCTTTGACCTAGAAAGCTGAAGTTTTGAACAGAGGTTAACTTTGTAATGTAGACAAAGAATAGGTTCTAGGAAGACTAGATTTATCCAAATTCAGGCGACTAGCGGCTAGTTAATGACTAAGGAAATATTAATTACAGACTGACATATAAACGCACAGCTCAACTGAGACTTTACAAAAAGTAAATTCTAAATTCAATTTAAAAAAAAAAAAAATTCTCTCTCTAGCGCAGACTCCCGCCAGAAAGGTTTTTCAGGTCCAAATGTGACCAACTGTGACAAGGACGGGGGAGGTTTTCGAGGGGGAGGAGGAGGACACAAAATTAGTGTGACGTACTTTATAGACGACCCCTAAGTGAGTATCAAAGGCCGTCATAGGTATTTTGTTATAGTCATAGGTAATTTGGTTCTTGAGGTTCAAAATAAGTATGTCCATCAGAATTTTTTGGAAATCCAACCCCTTACTAGTTAATCAAGGAATAAGAAGCTCATATAATCCGCCGAAGCAGACAAATCTATGTGGTACAACGTGTAGCTTGCTATATTCACCGCCCAAGGCAAGAATTCGCGCTGCCACAACACCAGGCCACACAAATCTTCCAAATTACTCTCAACGTACGTTTCACTCGACACCGGAGCATCCTCAGGAGATGTTGACTCGACAGTGCACGATTGTAAAGACCCTTACTAGTTTTCACAAATTACATTCGAGCGAAGCCTAATAACAGTAGTAGAGTACGGGTTAATAAATGAAAAAAGTTAATGCACCAACATATTACCGAAGCGGAAACGGTAAAGAACCTTGACTGAGTTCGCTTAATTAAAAACATAAAATTAGATCGTATGATTCCGACATTATAAAAAACCTTTTTTGTTTGTGGAGCAATTTGTACGTGTAAAGATTTATCGTGCAATATTATATTAAGGACACCTACACATTGATAAATCTTTATTATCCACTAAAGGCAAAACCTTACAACCAGGGCTGTTCACAATAAATAAAATTAGAAAACAGATATCTGAAAATTAAAAAAAAATTGTGTGTCTGTCTGTCTGCTTTGTTTTCACAGTACGTGAGTTCAATTGATTAAGAAGAAAAATTGTCTTTGACCAGTTTTTTAGAAAAATCTTTGACGCATCCCTACTAACATAATGTCAGTGCTTTTAAATAAACTTATTAATAGGCAAGGAAGTAGAAGGAAATCTTAGGTATAGATAGGTTGGTCTATTTTTTATTATCAGCGTGACAAAGGATTTGGTCCTAATGCAACAAGTCACGTAGATGTTACAGTCAAAACTTTTAACCGGTCAAAACAACTTGTAACTGAAAAATTCAGCCAAAAGCACTTTTGTCTGATAACTAAGGTTCGTCAAAATTAGTTTTGACTGAAATTCCGGTTAAAACCCTTAGTCATAATAAATTAACATTAATTTCACCATTAAAAGTGAAAAAAAGATGATTTTAGTGTCAAGATTATGTAAATGATAAAAGAGAGTGGATTTTACTCGCTCAAGCAACGGTTGGCACTGCAGTTACTTATTAATCTACAGATTAATTATTATTGTAATTATTATTATTTTTTGACAAAGCAACCGCCGAGTTTCATGCTGGTTCTTCTCGATAGGAAAATTATTTGGAACCAGGTTGCAGTTTCACTTGAAAATTTAAACGCACGTGTAAAAGTTTATTTGATTATACAAGTGTCTACTCCATAAAAACGTATAGTCCCACAAACTTAACTGACCCGATGACAGCGTCGCTAGTATATAATAAAAATTAAAATAAAAACAAAAACTAAACAGGCATAAAAATTAATTTCTTTTTGCTATGCTATTTAAAAAGAATGCAGACCTCCATGTGTGGAGTGTCTCTTTCCATCTATACTAGAGGGAGAAAGACAGGAAACAGACGCTTTTCTTTCACGTATACTATTTCCAGCCCAGAGCCTTGCGTTTTATCTTGCCATAAACTTGCTTTGAAATTACGTTCCAAAAACAATTGAATTATATATTTTTTAGACAAAAGTACTTTAGACTGTATTTTTCAGTAAAAAAGTAGTTTTGACCGCATAATATTTCTGACTGTAGCATAGATAATAATATTATATATCTAAGTGATATAGATAGTAAATAATTAGCGTACCAAGGTCTCGGGTATAGAGCTTTTTCTCCGTAACCTTGGTTATAATAAAGTTACCACTATAGTTTAAACAAGATAATTGAACTGGTTTACCTTATTTTAAACCGTGACAGCCCAGTGGTTAAAACTTCATCCTCGAGGTTTGAATCCTGGGCCGAAAATCTATACTTCTATACTAATAGACCGAGCGAAGCGAAGGTCTCTGAGTCAACTTGAGTGAATTGGCACTTGTCCGTCCGTCCGTCCGTCCGTCTGTCCGTCCGTCTGTCAGAGCCTTATAACTTCTGAATTACTGTACGTAATTACTCCAAATTTAAATATAATATGTAAACCTATGGCCTCCAGCCGAATATGGCTTAAAAAGTTATAAAATTCTTTATTTCAGGGGGGATCTCATAGAAGCGAATGCGAAGTAAAATATTTTAAATAGCGTTACATAGAGTTGCGGTATATCATTTTAAAGATAATTAGGAATAGAGTCCAAAAATATATTTTTTTTAATTTTTTCCCTAAAATTGACGAAATGGGGGGCTCTCAAAGTGGAGATTTTCTAACGTCCGAAATTGACCTCAGAACTCTCAATTTTCTGAAAGGCTGAGCCTGAAACTTGATCAATTATTTGAATTATATCCTGTACTTGAACAACAAATACTAAAATTAGATAAATATAATAAGGAAACGAAATTACATATTTAATTTTTCCCGTTTTTTTAGTTCCCGCGGGAACCAAGAAACCATGGATTGACCACGCGGACGAAGTCGCGGGCAGCAGTTAATTATTTACATTTGACATAGGCATCATGATCATACCTATTCCTAAATTGACCCTGCCGGGGATCGAACCGACGACCTCATAATACCACAGCGCTCACCACTGAACTAGTGAGGTCGTCAAACAAACAGTTGGGTAAAGTCACGGTAATATAGGAGTTTAGGAGATAAGATGGCTTCGCTACAACAATTACGTTCAATGGTAGAGTCGATCAATCATAGTGTTGCGCATGTTGGTATTATTTCTCTATTAGGCAGTTTCGACATGTGGCGGACACGGTCCGGAGGCAGCCATCTTTGAAATTGCTATCTATGGGTTATTGTTGTTGTTTTTTTTTATCCACTACAAGTTAGCCCTTCACTGCGATCTCACCAGATGGTGAAACCCATACCCCTATTCGGTTTCTACACGGCATCGTACCAGAACGGTAAATCGCTTAGCGGCATGTCTTTGCCGGTAGGGTGGTTACTAGTCACGGCCGAAGCCTCCCACCAGGCCAGACCAGGGAAAATTCAGAAATTATAAATTTCCAAACCCTGCCGGGGATCGAACCCGGGACCTCCGCATGTTAAGGCAACAGCGCTCAACACTGCGCCACGGAGGTCGTCAAACAACTACAAATATGACTTGTGTACAGTTACAACTATGACGTGTTTTACGAATCAAGCAAGCCTATAATATCAACTCCTGTCATTACTATCAATGCAATATTGTACAAACTGCGGTTTGCCGCAACAATATCTTGCCATTTGATATTGGAGATATCAATATCAGCAACAATCTCCATGTACATTACGCCTTTACGTATTGGCCCTTCTAAGTAAAAATGTTTGTTGGGTATAATTCAATTTTGCTCAACTTGATGGTCAGGCCCTAGGATTTTATAATTGACCGAGCGAAGCGAAGATCTCTGAGTCTACTTGAGTGAATTTGCACTTGTCCGTCCGTCCGTCTGTCAGAGCCTTATAACTTCTGAATTACTGAACGTAATTACTTTAAATTTAAATATAATAATAGGTATGTGGCTTACAAAGTTATAAAAAATTTTATTTCAGGGAGGCTCTCATAGAAGCGAATGCGAAGTAAAATATTTTTTATAGCGTTACATAGGGTTGCGGTATATCATTTTAAAGATAATTAGGAATAGAGTCCAAAAATATTTTTTCTTTAATTTTCCCCCTAAAATTAACGAAATGGGGGGCTTTCAAAGTGTAAAGGGCTTGTAATTCAATTTTGCTCAACTGGATACCCAGGCCCTAGGATTTTATAACATTACTAGCTTTTGCCCGCATGGAATTAGATGTGGAATTTCATGAGCATTATTTAAAAACTGCGGCCGACGAGGTCCCGGGTTCTAGTCCCGGGTCGGGCCATAATTAAGTATTGGGTTTTTCTGACTAAAAATTCTCAGTACTAGCACGGAGTTAGGAAGTTGGCCGTGTTTCACCCCCGTGCCTCGGAGAGCACGTTAAGCCGTCGGTCCCGGTTATTATCACGAACATGGCAATAGTCGTCAAAGTCCGCCAACCAGCATTGGAGCAACGTCTTAGCTCTAATTCCCTCTCTCCTATGAGAGTGGAGGCCTGTGCCCAGCTGTGGGACGTTAATGGGTTGTAGTGGTAGTGTTGATATTCAAAAACTAGCTGAGGTACCCGGCTTCGCTCAGAGAGTTGAGATGTTGTGTGGTAGTTGGAATAAAAGGATAAACTTTAAAATATAAGAGGTAATTTTATTTATTGAAAACATATTCCAACTACTTATTTACAACAGTTGTTTATAAACAACATTTTTAAATCATTTTGACCGGGGTATAATATAAGTTAAATTTTTTCGAATTTCCTACCTACTCGAGAGCAAGCTACGTATACTAAGAAAGTGAGAAAAGGAGGAGTCTTTGAGGTTGATGCCGCACCTTGCGCTTTGTTAATAGTTGGAAAACTATACGCTTATTTGATTGGAAATCGCAGGGCTTTTTAATTAATTGGAAATCGCATGGCTTTTTAATTAATTGGAATTACAGTTCAGCAGAGATCAGAGGTATTCTGTGCATAATTAACTTTTACAAGTGCTTTTGAATCGTCGAGTAAATCTGGCATTCCGGACCAGTGGTAGATTCACTTGACGATTCAAAAGCACTTGTAAATTAAAAAAAAGTATGTGTGTGCAATTCACAATATATCACAACGGCAGAAGTGAAACTTTAGAAAAGTAGCCTACGAGAGAATAAGACAAATATAACTTGTATTCTAACTCATTCTCTCAGCTAGGCTAAATCCTATTATGAGTATGTTTGTCTCTTTATAGTGTCGCTTTTTCGTTTCATCGAATTTCAAATCACAACAATTCTAAAGAAGTTACACTTCAAAAACATTAGACTTTGGGGATAGATACTGTGTGTCATCTGTTCTTTCCAATTAAAGTTTCATTTCGTCATGCGATTTCGTCAGCGTGAATTCAGGATTTTCAAAATCTTGTGGAAACATTGATTTTTCGAGATAAATAAAAAAAAATCAACAAAAAAGTAAAAACCGACTTCAAAAACCACAAACACTAAAAAGTAACAATTAATTTAATTTATTATGTATACAAGAGTTAATGCAGTTCTATAATAACATTTTTTGGAGTCGGTACCAATTAGCCGCATGAACCGTCTACCTACTCTTCATTATTGTTGACGTGACTCCACATTGGCACCGACTCCAAAGAATGTTATTATAGAACTACATTAACTCTTGTATACATAATAAATTAAATTATTTTTTTTGAAAATTTTTTATTTCACAATTTTTAGTGGCCCCACTGTTTTAAAATACAGGATGTAACCAGAACGAGATATGCTATGCATGGTTAAAACATACTGTTTACAAAACTATCACACTGATCGCGAGCAATTTACTCTTATCCATTGAGGAGTTCCGTTCTCCATCTCCGGAGATATTAATCAGATCTTCACCAAAATAAAATGGGACCACCTCTGAAGTATGACCTACCAAACAAAAAAAAGAATTATCAAAATCGGTTCATAATTGGCGGAGAAATCGCGTAACAAACATACAAAAAAAACATACAGTCGAATTGAGAACCTCCTCCTTTTTTTGAAGTCGGTTAAAAATAACCTATGTCGCTGTCGTCTTTAATCCTTTCGAAAAAAACCGGCCAAGTGCGAGTCGGACTCGCGCACCGAGGGTTCCGTACAAACCTGTAGTAAGTTTTAAATTATTAAAAAAAAACTACTTACTAGATCTCGTTCAAACCAATTTTCGGTGGAAGTTTGCATGGTAATGTACATCATATATTTTTTTTAGTTTGATCATTCTCTTATTTTAGAAGTTACGGGGGGGGGACCAACATTTTACCACTTTGGAAGTGTCTCTCGCGCAAACTATTCAGTTTAGAAAAAAATGATATTAGAAACCTCAATATCATTTTTGAAGACCTATCCATAGATACCCCACACGTATGGGTTTGATGAAAAAAAAATTATTGAGTTTCAGTTCTAAGTATGGGGACCCCCAAAATTTATTGTTTTTTTTCTATTTTTGTGTGAAAATCTTAATGCGGTTCACAGAATACATCTACTTACCAAGTTTCAACAGTATAGTTCTTATAGTTTCGGAAAAAAGTGGCTGTGACATACGGACGGACAGACAGACAGACATGACGAATCTATAAGGGTTCCGTTTTTGCCAAATTTGGCTACGGAACCCTAAAAATCACGTCAATCCCTTGCTTTGCTGCGGCGTGATCGACAAAGTAACAAACTAACACACTTAAGCATTTATCAGCCATTAGTCATTCGTGGGAGTAGTTTAAAAAGAAACAGTTTGGGTTTTCATTTTTGGTTCATGATTTCGGAATCTGTTACTAAAACTGCCTACTATAGTTATTGCTCACAAGTACTTGGTAGGCGCAGAGTGAATTAAATCTAATAAAATAGTTCAACATCCATACTCCATACATTAGTATTATAACTATACAGTTTATTACAATAGTAGATAGTATTAATTACTACTAGCTGATGCCCGCGAGTATGTTTAAGAATAGTTTTATTATAAGTTTTCTCATGTGAGTGACCTTTTGGTCTTTTTGGGAAAATAAATCTTAAAAACGCGCTTCCAGTATGGAAGTTTGTATGAAATACATAGTTGTGAGTTTGTGACGTCATCAATTTTCAACACTTTTTCTTTAATTGATAGTCTAAAACTCTAAACTGATTATCAAACTTAAAAAGTTAAAACAAACAGATGTGAATTTTAGGTCCTTTGGAAGACCCTCTATATAATAATCAGTAAGAAATAATTTATTTTTGACATAGGCATAGGCATGATCTCTAGTAAAATCTTTCAATCTTTGGTATGAACCAAAGATTCAAGTCCACCATTGAGCAATTGGGTATCTATTTCATACGGAGCATAAAACCGTCACAGTAGGTTAAGTTACACGATTAAATTTTCGAAATAGTTTAACTTGTATCAAATCAAAGTAAGTGAAACATGTTTTGCTCATAAACTTTTTGTCAGAACAAGCAATAGTACATTACACATCTAGGGCAGTAAAATAAGAAATGTCTCAGATCACATGTAATTGTTGTCCGAGGCGAAGCCGAGGTCAATAAACATGTGATCTGAGGCTTTCTTATTTACTGCCCGTGGTGTGTATACTATTTTTCTCCTCGACGGAGGCGGAAAGTGGCATTTTCGTTTAGCGCAGCGGGAGGAAAATTGACGCTTTCCGCCCGGAGGTGAGAAACCACTCACCATAGAAATGTAAGAATTACTGGTAAAAAGTGTACTACATTTTTCTTGCTTTCTCATAGCATTACAAGAACCTACCAAGGTCTTTTGTACACGCTTTTGTAAAAAAATTCTTTAAGAACAAGATATTTTGTAATTTAAGAATGAACCTGTAAAAACAAAAATACGAAAATCCGTGCGCCTCGAAATTAATATATTACAAACATTAGATTTCAACGCGTTCAAAGCTGCTTCTTATAGCCAATGAAATTAAATTTTTCAAATTTTCTGTTGTTTTTGTTATTTATCAAGAGAAAATTATTAATCATTTAAGTTTTTATTTATTGTCCATAAAAAGAGGAGAGACCGAAGTGACACTTAACACTTGACAGATTGATCATAGTCAAGCGTTGCGTAAGGAAACTTACAACCTGTGCTTACAACATTCCAGTAGAACAAATTATTGTTTATAGTTTTTATATTATTTAAATTTAAATGTATAGCCACTTGTTTACACTGTATATCAAAGTTCAAGTCGACATAAATCACGTAGCATTGGGATACTACGTGATTTCAATTCAATTTTCAATTTCAATTTATTTATTGTGAATCATACTTCATACTAATATTATAAATGCGAAAGTGTGTTTGTTTGCTGGTTTGTTGGTGTATTGGTTTGTTTGTTTGTCCTTCAATCACGATGCAATGGAGCAACGGATCGACGTGATTTTTTGCATGGGTATAGTCTGGAGAGTGACATAGGCAGCTTTTTCCCGGAAAATTGAGGAGTTCCCGTGGGAATTAAAAATAACTTATTCCACGCGGACGATTTCGCGGGCATCAGCTAGTACAACAATATAATATGTACAAATACAATGTACTCCTTAAAAACTAGACAAGGTTTTTATTATTCCAAAACACGAACAAAGGAGCATAGACACACGTATATAACTTGTGTTACGAGTGTAGTCACATTTATATGTCGAATTGAACTGACGCGTCGGAAATAAAAACGAGATTCACTCTCGCCCGAACTTGACCCCGTTACCCGCCGGTCGGTGACCTACGCCTCGGATGCGCTGTGACGTTTAATGTTTACACTATTTGATTAGCGATCGCGATTACGTCACGTTTGATATGACGTAATCGCGATCGCTATAACGATTGATCGACCTGTTTAATCTATTTTTTAATAGTCAAATTGATCGGTCTTACATCTACTAATCACTACCCATATTATAAATGCACGTTTGTTTGTTGGTTTGTCCATCAATTGCGCTGTAAGTTGTAACGAAGCAACGGATCGACGAGATTTTTTGCATTAATGTTGTAAAGGACCTGGAAAGTGACAGGCTTCTGTTTATACCTACAATAAATGAGAAGAAAGAAGAAAGGAGAAGAAGAGAATTTTCAAAAACCTAACTCCACCCGGACGAAGTGGGAGTTTAGTAATTAGATGATATCAACTCAATCAAATCAGCAACTTTTTATCAAACTTAAAAACGCGCTTCTAGTATGGAAGTTTGTAGAGGTTTTTCTCAGTAGCGTCTGCTTTTCGAACCGGTGGAAGAGTCACGACATGTAATAATAAATGTCACGAAATGTATATGTCCTGAGTGAAATAAAAAAAACTCATTTCATTAATATGAAACACATAGTTGTGACGTCGTCAAATTTCAACGCACTTTTTTTCTTTAATGTTTTAATGTTTTAAGTTTGAAATGGTTATCAAACTTAAAACTGAGGATGTGAATTTTAGGTCTTTTGGAAGAACTTCTATTTAATAATTATCAATAAGAAATAATTTATTTTTGACATCTAGGCATCATCCCTATTGGAATGGGAACAACCTCACCTCATGAATACATTGACATTTCCTCTAATGCAAAGTACCTACATAAATAAGTACACAAAAAATATAATCAGGTACTTACAATTTACAACAGTCAGCCAAAATCGTCAAAAAGAAAATAAAAACATCATTAGTGACGCGACGCTACGTTAGTACACTGGTGTATTTCGAATGTGGTTTTTATGCCACTGACGTAAAAGCGTCGACGTTCGCTACTGCATTTGAAATGCATTGATGTGCTAAAGGCATTTTGTCTGTGACGTAGAGGTCCGAGAGACGTCAACGTTTCGTGACCACATGCGAAACATATCGGTGTGATCTCGTATTCCTCATTGCTGAAGCTGTGATTCGTGACCCCTTTACATTAGTCACATAATGGCAGGGGTTTTCTTAGGATAATAATGCGGTGGGTTCCCAGGTCCTTCCGCTTACCACTCGAATAAGAATACTATTTCAACTTTTAGGTTTCTAACGATTATTATCAGATGTTAGTGATAATAACCGGGACCGACGGCCTAACGTGCTCTCCAAGGATATCAAAAGGCCAAATTCGGACTACCAAATTCAGTCACCCATCCAGTTACCGACTTGGGTCAACGTTGCTTAACAATCGCAATCGACTGATATGCGTCGTCGCATCTAAGCCACTCATCCCTCGGCGTGATAATGCGTTATATTTTTGACGTAGAATCGTCGAGGTTTCGCAACCACATTCCAAATGCATCCACATATGATAAAGGCATTTTACCTTTGACAGAGGTGACGACGTTTAGTTACCACATATTGAGACCCGCATCGGCGTGTAATGCGTTATGCTTTTGACGTAGAGCCGTCAACGTTTCGCTTTCGCGTGCGAATGCGTTGGTGTGCTAAAGACGTAAAAGACGAGGCGGTGTCATGTTGGCGAGGTATGCGCGGAATCCAGATGACATTCTCGAAATCTATAACAGACGCAAAAAATGCCCCGATCCTATGGCATTTGGATACTCGCCCATGTCTGTAGGTTTTTCACATTTAATCTTAAATGACGAGGCCATAAAATAAGCGATCAGGACCGCTCGGAGCGATTTTGGAGAACATACGTTGAAATATTGTAAGTTGTTGGAGGTGAATTAAGTGTACTGATTAGTAGATTTGAATACCCCTTGGTATTTGAGATTTTGTATGAAATAGTTAAATTTCAATTTCATTTTATTTCTTTAAAACATGTAGGACATACAAGTGTCTCTTATGTTACGTCACGTTATGACTCCGGTTCGGAAAGAAGATTCTGCTGAGAAAAGCCGGCAAGAAACTCAGCAGTTGCTCTTTTTTTTCAAGAATTTAAATCCAGCATACCTTAATGGAGTCCTGAAATATACTGTGACCTTTGTGCCATCAAAGGCGTTATGGCGGTTTTTCCGAAAATATGTGTGACAGGCTATTATAATAAATAATAATTAATTTTCAGGAGACAACTAGTAATTTTCCTCGACATTTTTCTTTATCAAAACACTACTAAAATATCTGTATTTTCATTGTCAAGAACATGTTTTGGCCACATTTGTCAAAGTATTCTGATATTTTTATAGTCATTGAAAATGTTAGAATATGCGAGACAGAGAGAAACTTAGGCTACTCAGGCTAAGAATATGTAAGGTATTGACTACTTTAAACCCTATATCTGTATCCATCTTCCTGAGAACAAAATAAAATTATATCTTCGAATGAAGCGACTCATATACTTATGATAGAACTTCACTTTGTAAGTTCGTTCAATCACTAATTATGTATTTACTTACCGCGCCGACTCAACATAATATAGCCTGTCCCGCTATGCTCCACTCACCATAATCGCTAACTCCGTGGCCGCATTCGAAATATACACCTAACATACCGACGTATGTACGTATCAAGTACGTACATGGGTAATACCAATATATAATTTCTTTTAAAGGTTACTTGATATTTTCCGTATGGTGTGTATCTGACAATAAAATTCTGTGAACTTTGATATTACTTCCGCACTATGACACATTCCCTATACATAAAAAAATATAAAGTTCTATATTAAAGTTGGCCAAAATTACAAGATGCGACTTTAGAGAAACTTTTCGATAATGAGCGCAAAACTTCGAATCGAGAAAGGCATAATATTATGATGATCATAGTTCTATATAGTTGCTAATATGTACAGAATTCTATATGTATAGTTTCAGCGTGATGCAGCTGAAACTAGCGTGAAACAGACAGACAGACAGACCCAAAATAAAAAAAATTAGCAGGAATTGACCACTTACAGTTGTATTATAAATTTAGATTATATATCTTATTGGCGTTCAAAACGTGTAAAATGTACCAACTTTGAATAAAGATATTTTTATTGTGTGATTGAACTCAGCTAGCAATAATTGTTATTATCTGGGAGCTTACTACCATCGGTTAAGTCAGCATTATTTTAATATTTTAACGCTCTCGTTTCAGAATAATTATAATCCTTACTAGATGATACCCGCGACTTCGTCCGCGTGAATTGAGGTTTTTGGTTCCTGCGGGAACTCTTTAATTTTCTGGGATTTTTCTTTTATTGTATTTAATAATTAAGTAATCTGTGGTTAACGCAGTTGGTAGCATGTTTACCAAATATTTACTGTATAACTATATACTCTTTGTTTAATGTACTGGGTGCTACTGTCTGTTAGCCCGAATGAATAAAATAAAATAAAATAAAAAGTAGCCTATGTGTTATTCCAGTCTATAATCTATCTCTGTGCCAAATTTCATCCAGATCCGTTCAGCCGGCGGTGGGGCGTGATCGAGTAACAAACACATCCATCCAAACTTTCACATTTATAATATTAGTATAGATTTTAGGGACGTCAAGGTACGCCAAATAAAGTGCAATATTAAAATAATACTGCTTTAAACGATGGTAGTTAGCCCCCTGGCGCCAAAACTGCAACGTCACGCGGAATACCAATAAAATACTTCAATTCAAGATGGCGCCAACCAATGTGTCAAAAAGCAAGCACTTCCTGCCCTCAGCCCTCAGGCTATTAACTCTTAGTCCAAGAGCTAGTGACAACAATCGGCAAAAGTTTTGTAATGCCATATTCTATGCGCCGCCGCCGTGAGCAGGAACCGCGCGCACTCGATATCCGTACTTTAAGTGGCTGCTGACTCCCTCTGTTCCATTAATCTGTGGTATATATAATTATTAAGCAGTAAATGAATGTTACAGCCATTACAAAACTCTAGTACCGACATCGATACGGCGACAACTTATGTGGCGTGCTGACTTGCCGCGTTCTACAACAAAGCGATCTTACCACTTTCTCACGTTTTTTGTACTATAAACTAGTTAACTGCCAATTTTCAACGCCGCTATGTTTTCCACTACCTGACCCTGCGAGTGTGTGCTGACTCATGTACACCCTCAATACTAAATTATATTGGATTATGGGCCAATACAAAACTCTTGCCGATTTTTGTCGCCAGCTCTCCGACTATTAAACTTTTTATTTTATTACGTTTATGTAAACGAACTCGCCCAGCGATTATCCTGTTCTATATGCTATGTGGATGGAATATAAAAACGGATTGTCGTCAGATGAGACAATCAGTAGACATCGAT